>MU269991.1:2410000-3010000 GCA_021432705.1 Caranx ignobilis | reverse complement strand
GAAGTGGTGTCAACTTTTTATGGATGTTAACACCAACATTCAGAAAAGAGATTTTTTTTCTGTTTTTGTTTTCTTGGACTTTATCAAATGGACTGATTTCATTGACTCGTGTCACATAGTCGTCCTATGTGATTTTAGACTTCCAGCCATATCTCTGTCTGTTGACACGACGTCACACTCGGCTCAACTCTCTTAACGCACGTCCTGTTTGGCCTGCGCTTTTACTGTTTTTAGTTGATGCTTTATTTATGGATAAGCTGTTTCTATTGCTCTCATCAACTTAAATTGTTTCTGGTGCCATATTGGCTTTTTAGCTCAACCTTTTACTTGCATCCACACACACAGAGCACATCCACCTCCTGTTTTACTCCTCTGCTTTCCGTGCTGACTGAAACACTGGTTTATCAGATTCGGGGGATTTAACACCTCTTGGGATTTTGGCCATAAATGCGCAGGAAAAGAGGAACAAACCTCAGTGGAAGACTGCCGTGCAGAGCAGTAACGCCTATCCAGAACCTACTATAATGTGGACCAAACGGGTTTCAGATTGATAGGCTTTTTTTTTTTGAAGACAAGCCTCACATTAAAGCGTTGAAATAATTGGTCAGAAGGTGAATAAAATCCTCATCTAGTGGAGCTGCTTGTAAAGAGTGATAGACCCTCCATTCCAGGAACTGCTCTTTAACAAACAACCCATCATGCAGCAGGCTGGTAGAAAAGCAACAGAGTTGTAGCCTGGTTTCTTTAGTCTTATCCTGTAGGCGAGAAAATCACGGCAGCTCCACAGGTCATCTTCAAACTCTTGTGTTTTTAATGTAGCCGAACACAGGAAGCACAGGTGATGTGTTTTGAGTGCCCTTACATTTGAAAAGTGACAGGAAACCTCACACAGGTCGGGGAGTAGCAGGGAGGCACCGTCAGTTTAGTTGACCCCACCCTCACCCCCCCTCTCACTTTTTGGTACAACGATGTCTGGCAATGTTGAAGTGCACAGTTTGCACGCCTCTAAGTGTCAGAATGTGTGTGTGCATGTGTTAACATTTTTCGTTCTTACAAAGAAAACTTAATCATGTCAGTAGTTGTCATAAACTTTTTTCCTGTTGGTATAATGAAACTGTGTTTAGCTTGCTGTTTAGTAAAGAGCATGTGGAAGGCAGAGAAGGGAGGGAAGGATAGTTTGGTCCTTGGTGAGTGTAACCCCCTCCTTCTTTTTCCAGATGTTAGAGACCAAGCCTGCACTGAAAAATCACAAAAACTAAAGCTTGATGTGTAGTCAGTAGTCCTACAGCCACACCCTCTTCTTATCCACCTAATGAGTAGGAAACAGAAAAAAGAATGTCGAGACTTAAAAAGCAGCTGTTTTTGTCTCATCGCGTGTCAGAGCCAGAGAACTCTTTGTGGTGCTTACAGGGACGTGATTACCACAGCTCGGTGAACTGTGCTCATCGACTTCACAAATAAAACAAGTGAGAATAGAGTGGATGTGATAACCAAGTCAGGCAATACTCTGGCAAGCAGTTTTGATCCCCTGACGGCCTGACCAATCGTCTGTCTGTGAGTGTGTGAGAGAGTGTGAGCAGGAGAGGTGACCACTGTTTATGTACAGCCTAATGTCAATGATGATGCTTCTCGTGTGCACAGTATGGTATGCTGGAGATGTACACAACCACATGTGCTGGGAATAAATGATTTCATAACTTTCTCTGGTGTCTTGTTGCAAAGCTTTGAGACGGCAGCTGATCATGTACCAGTAATCTCGATAAACTGATTTAAACTGCATGACATGTTGAGCAGTTGTCAGTCTAATGGGTCTTTTTATTTTGAAAATCCTAACACTCAACAAAGACAATGAACAACATAAATAACTGAGGTGGCACTGCTGTGCCTTATGTAGTTTAAGTAGATGTAAGCACGAAACACCTAACAGAGGTTTGCAGATGTTAAACACGAATAATATGCCAGATTCAGATTCAGATTCCTTTATTATCACATCAATTCAATTTTGTTGTGGTCCCTCGACCGTAGCAGCATCTAGATAAAATAACATAAAATAAGACTGTAGTATAATAAAAATATAAATAATAGAATAAAGTGCGTTCTCTTGAGCCACTAAATCAGATGGGACAAGGAGTGAATACAGCTGTGGCAATTATTTACCAGAAAAGTAGCAATTAATCAGTATCTCATGGGATTGATGACAACTGGTAGCTCACACCTGAATATCTCTAGGGGCATTTCAGTAAGTCTGTGTGTTGTTTTGTACAATAGCCTTTTACTACCTTATCTAAAGGACCTGTCTTAGGACTTATGTTAAACACAAATACATGATATTATAACCTCCTGTTGCTTTGGTCTGACAGAGAAAAAAAACAAAAGTAGAAAAAATGAAAAAAATGAAAAAAAAAAAAAAAAAACATCGTTATGCAATTGTCATATTGCCCTTTAACCTTTAAGTCAGCGTGTCCACGACGTTATCAGTTAGAAATTAATCAGGGAGAGAGAGAACACCTGTGTAGCCAAGTATTTTATTTGGCTACACAGGTGTTCTCAATTTACCTAATTGGCTGATTTCCTGTGTATATAATGGATCTGACGGTTGATTAATAAGATATAAGCCTATATATTATCAGAAAATAATGTATTTTAATGTTAAACGTAATTATTAATCTTACCGAACACATGATAATATTAGATTTTTTATACACACATTTTTATACATATTTAGTTTATTTTGAAAACTGGATCTTTCAATATGAATGTTGTATTATCACATCAAATCAGATACCATACAATATTCGGCCATGGGAATAGTGTACTCAGTGCAAACAGATGGGGATAAACGGGGGATTTCAAGGGAAGCAGGAGCTCGATTTCACCCAAGGGTCTCCGAGTAGCGTGTCTTATCGTGAGGATAAAAGAGTGTCTGTGAGCGGATGAAGCTAATTTTCTGTTGTTGTTTTCCCATCAAAGCGTCACTGATTCTGCGCGGTGTGCGCCTCGCCGTTTCCCATGACGTAATTTGACGTTCCCTGTGAGAATCCAGGAAGTGGGTCCTTCGTTGTTGTTTGTGGTCGCTAATCGTCTCAGTCTTTTTGATTTAACACAGCGCGTTGACGGGCCGAAATGGCAACGTTTATTTCAGTCCCGTTAAAGAAGTCCTCTGAGGTGGATCTGGTGAAACCGCTGTCGAAATTTGTCACGGCCACTTACTCAGCTGGCGAGGAACAAGGGGAGTATATCCGCGCCGTGGAGGAGTTGAACAAGCTTCGTAAAAATGCGCTGGGGAGGCCGCTAGACAAACATGAGAGTTCGCTGGAAATCCTTCTCAGGTAGACACCCCACCTTTTATAACATACTCCGACTAGCTGCCATGTCACCTACCACCAACTTCTTCACCTGTGGCGCGGAGCTTGCCCAGTCATCGCCGCACCCAGATGTGTTAGCTTCGAGTTGCTAATCTGGGAGCTAAAGTTAGTTGGAGCTAACATGCTAGGAGACGTTTCTCACCAAAACAACTGACTCATTTGTTATTTATGCTAACTTTCCCTGTCAACAGAGCACAGCCTAGATTTGTTACCTTGTCTAACTGGACTGTCACAGACCGAAAAGAAGAAGTTAGCCATGTGGCCGAAACCAGTTAATGGTATTAGCAATTAAATGACTTAAGGAAAACTGGTTTATTCGAGCATTAGAATGAGCTTTAAGGTGATTATTTCATCCCCAGCATGAATGAGAGCTTTGATCACTGTCTAAGTCTACAGTCGTTGTGAATAAGATATCTATGTGTTTACTCTCAGATATGTTCAAACTTCCAGTTTAGCCATGTTGCTACACAGTATCGTTGAGAAAATCCAGCTCTCCTGTCAGATGTCAGTCAACTTGTAGGTGGAGCCCAGGCCTTTACTTCATCCTCCACCACCAGCCACAAGAATAGGCATCAACAAGGTGGCACTGGTCATATCGACAAGGGGAGATTCATATTGATTAATTAATTAATATTACCATATTACTTACTATATGTATTTATAGAAATTATATAACTCTGTATTTAACTGCATATATATAGATTTATTTAGACTACGTAACTCCCCACAGCTGTGGGGAGACACATGTCACACATAAGGCTTATATATGAACTCAGCCAGTGGATTTTTTTTTTTGTAAACTTAATTGAGCTGCTCTCGAAATGTTAAACGCAGGAAACACATGTATACTCAAAATACAGAACAAAGAGAGTCACAGTGTGAACTGTTTTGCATAGGAGTACTGTGTTGGACATGGGATTGATTTGACTGTTACAAACTTCCTCTATGTCCCATGGTCCGCATAGAGGAAGCTTAGAATAGATAAATATGCAGACTCATAACTCTTTAATGACTTAGCTTTTATGCAGAGAGGCCAGAGAGGGACTTATTACTCCTAACCACTGTTATATGATGCAATATTATCCATATTAGTCCATTTCTATGTCACATATAGAAGTAGACTTTGCCCTTTCTCACTTCTGTCTTGTTCATTATGACACATGAGGTATTCAGTGAATGGGGATTGTCCACATTATGCAAGTTGCCAGGAATGCACTTGCAGGTTGCTGGTCCTCCAGTCTCTGCAGTGAGTTATTTTTTGGCTTGAGTGCCAAAGAGAGTTACCTTGCATTTGCCAAGATTAGGCTCTCAAAAGATTATGCTAGCACAACGGCCTGAGTGTGAAGCACTGACAGGCGGCGGAGTGCAGTGAAAAATGGACCAATGGAAGACATTCACTCACCTTAAGCATGACGTGTTGTTTACGATTGACGGTCTGTGATGCTCCTCTGAAACAAACTACCTGTGATGTGATAAAACAGTGAGTGATTGTTTCAGTTTTAGTTGCAGGATGCACTGATCCTTTGCATTGGCTTGGTATTGGCCTCAGTTTGCATCACTGATTAATGTCAGTACTTTGTAAGATATGAGAGAGACGCCGATATAAAATCTAAAACAAAAGACGTGTACGGCCTGACAAGAGGAAAATTTTTCACAGGATCTGAAAGTTATCCTTAACTGAAAGTTTAACCCTAAACCTAACTACCTTTCCAAATGAGTAGAGATTTTGGAGGGTGTTGTATTTAACACATAGATGTTGGGGGATAGTCAGTCCCTGTTTTTAGGTCATTAGAGACAGAGTAGAAGTTAGTATGTCTGTGCAAATGGTCTGTGCACCATTGCTGAGTGTTAGCATTGTCGCTCCTTGGCTCGGTGCACATGTCGTCTGTTAGCAACATGCCAGGTAGCCAGGGCAACTAAGCCTGTCCCTTTCACAGGCGAGCAGATATACAACTATTGTGTCACCGTGGCGACCATTGTTTTGTTTGGGACGTTTTCTTTTTCTCTTCAGTCAACTAGAAGGGCACACCCTGGCTCGGCTTTCCTCCGTGCACGTGTGTGTATGTGTCCTCGTCTGTTTGATTAGGAAATAAGGATGAAAAAAATCACAATAAAACCGTGTATTGTTCTAAATATGAACCCAGAGACTTTGTTTATGTATTTACCCTCACACCAGGCTTTCTTTGAAAGAAAACAGGAAAAACATGGTGGATGAACTTGAGAGAGGGGATTCCCTAACCGGCCTCTCCAGCTGTTGTCATTTCTAAAAATAGGCTGTTCACACAGTCAGTCACAGGCAGGGACAATGATAAGATGAATAAGTGAGGAGCAGTCATGGACTCTGCATGTCAGTGTGTGTGTGTGTGTATGCACACTGGAGTGCGCTTGTCTATCTGATGTTTTTCCTGACTCATTGTCAAGTGTCTCTGAAATGGCAGCGCTTCCTCATATCACAAAGCTGCAGTTATGTCATAATAAGCATTACTCCCTAACCTAGTTTCTCAATGATTACTCACTGTACAATCTCATATTTCACCCGTTTTACTCTTTTTTTTTCTTTAAAGCTTTCTTAGCTTGACTTAACACAGAAAGACAAACGAATTGCTCAAAACCAGTGTACAATTATTTTAGAGTTTAGACATATAATAAAACATGGTTCAAATCTTGTCATTTCTTTCTCTCCACAGATACTATGACCAGCTCTGTGCTGTCGAGCCCAAGTTTCCCTTCTCTGAAAACCAGGTAATTGCTTTTACAGCAAACATGATTGTGGGTTGGACATAGTTCCCACACAGGAGAACCTTCACACAAAGCCTCTCTCTGTTTCTGCAGCTCTGCTTAACTTTCACATGGAAGGATGCCTTTGATAAAGGATCGCTGTTTGGGGGTTCAGTCAAGCTCGGTAGGTGCAGTTGCCTCTTATCAAGCGCATTTGTGTCCGTGGAAGAATATCTGCACAGATAACACAGAAGGAACAAATATGAAAAGAGTTTAAGTCAATATATTTACCCAGAGGTTCATGTCATCGTGCTTTGCCCTGGAGGTTCATATCTGTCGTATTTTCTCTCAATTGATTTGTCTCCCTCATACACACACACACACACACACACACACACACACACAACACAACACAAAATGGGTTTGTTTTACTTTGCATCCAGGACACAGCCCTGACAAGGTGTTGTAAAAAGTTTAAAGAAGAAATTGTCACTGAAGAATGTGCTTGAGAGAAAGAAGTGACACAGGCATGTGTGTCTCAGGGTCGAACACTAGGAGATCCTCAGCACAAATAAAAAAAATAAAAAAATTTAAAAAATGTAAAAGAATTTTAAAAATCTATGTCTATGTGTCGAGTCGATGTGAAATGAAAAGCAATGAGAGAGGGGAAAATAAATCCCCTGCTTCTTAAGATTGCCCTTGTTGCAGTCCACACTTCACATTTATTCTGTTCACGCTTGAATCTTTTGTCCTCTGTGGTGAATTGTGGGAGCTCATGACTATGGGATTCTTTCCACTTTACTCTGGGCGAGAAAATGTAGAGTGAAGCATTAGAAATGTTGGCTTGAGTAACTGCCAGCCCCACACAGACAGCTGCATCAAACACAAAGAAAGAAGTTGACGCCAGACAAAAGATCTAAGCAACATAAAAGATGCATGTCACTCTGTCCCCTGTGTCCTTTTAGAACTGTGGAAAGAAGCCACAACGAACCTTAATGGCTCAAATTCTGTGGAATATTTGCCAGTGCATGATGAAAGTGCATTCAAGTTTAATAACCACATTTTTGTGTTGCAGCTTTGGCCAGCCTGGGCTACGAGAAGACGTGTGTGTTGTTCAACGCAGCAGCTCTGGCCAGTCAGATCGCCTCGGAGCAGAACCTGGACAATGATGAGGGACTGAAGGCAGCGGCCAAATACTATCAGGTGGGTGTACCACATGATTGAAATGCCAGGCGTGAAAATCACTAGATGAAGTAACAGGGTGAGCTACAGATATATGAGGCTCAGTCAGATGTAATGATTATTAACTGCAGATGTACTCCTCATTTTTATTTATTGCACCGATCCTAACATCATATGTTGATTGTATGTGTTTACCAGTGCATTATCAGAATATTTGTCAGAAGAAGTTATTCCAGGGCTTCTCTATTGAGACACTGTCTGGTGAACACTGGCAAGATGGCATGAAAGCAGATTGTGTATGCTGGCTGTGACAGAAATCAAATGTGATGATTCAGTAGACAATGGGGGTCAATTACAATCAAAATTCTGGATATGTGAATATTAGTCGTGGCTTTAATGTCTCATTCGTTCTTTGCTTCTTACCCTTGTCTCTCTCTCCAGCTGGCCAGCGGAGCATTTGGTCACATTAAGGACACAGTGCTGTCGGCGCTGAACAGGGAGCCCACCATGGACATCTCCCCTGAGACCGTCGGCACCCTGAGCCTCATTATGCTGGCCCAGGCCCAGGAGGTCTTCTTCCTCAAAGCTACTTCAGGTAACAGAGGACAAAACACACCCGTTGTCTTCTACTACTGCAGGGATGTCCAGGGCGTCTGGAAGATGGGTTAATGGGTTGTTACTAGGAAATACACACACACACACATCCTTCCCATTCTTATGAACCCATTATTTCATCAAATTTGGTACAAACATTCACTTGGACTCGAAGATGAGTTAAAGTTGGTAGCTGAAAGTCAAAGGTCAGGATCACTTTGGCCTCGTAATACATGTTTTTTGTGAATATCCCATGAATTCATTTACACCATTTTTGATAAGATACACTAAATAGCTTTTATTGAATTCCTTCAAAGTCTTCTCTGTACATATAAAGAGTCTTGACAAACATGGGTCTGAACTGCAACTTCCCTGCGTTGTGGAGAAATACAACCACAAGGCAGTAATTCTCAATCAGTTCCAGCTCTTAGTTTTAAAAAGTGCATCACACACAAAGGATCACTAATTAGTAGTTTCCTCAGTAATGTGTCTGAAAAGTTTCACTGTTTTGGGACACTGGCATCAAACATCCACCAGTCTTGCTGATGCAAACGAAGCGGAGTAGTTGTACTTTAAATAAATAGCATCATTAATAACACAGTCATGATTTTTTATTTTTTGCCTGAGAGTAATTTCTAGCAGTGGCAGCAGACAGTGATCCAGGCCGCACACAGCCTCCGCCCCAGTTCTGTCCTGGGAGTTGCTTACCAGAGTTTTTAAGCACAACACTTTTGAAAGTGACATCATAAAATAAGCTCTCTTTTTAGAAAGAAAGATAGAAAAAAGTCTTTCTTTTTTTTTGCTGAGGGACGACTTTGTTGTAAATGAGTTTTTACACTTTGTAGGATGTAGAAGTGATTTCATCCAGGAGATGTGTAAACGCTTTTGTTAAATAGATTAAATGCACAAGAGGCTGGTGTGAAACCATGTGGAGAATCTCTGCTGTTATCTAACCTCTTGTGTGTGAATATGTGACTGAATGTTAGTGATCAGTTAGCAAACCACAGGCAGGTGATTGGTTTATGTACGGTTTGTAAGACCACAGCTTGTTATCTGTGCTGCGCTGTGTTTTGAAATGTGCTTGTTCAACCAATAGATAAGATGAAAGACGCTGTCATCGCAAAGCTGGCCAATCAGGCAGCAGATTTCTACGGCGACGCCTTCAAGCAATGCCAGTACAAAGACAACCTTCCCAAGGTATGAGAAGGACACGCACACACAGTCACACACTAACCTAAAAACTCAGGTGTAACAAAAAACAACAAGAAACACACTCACAGTCAGCCATGAGTTCATTGTGGTAGAGATCAATACAGAACTTGGACTCTGCATGGTTTGGCATCTGTATGGTGTGTGTGTGAGTGTGTGAGTGTGTGATTGTGTGTATTGTTTTATTTGCCTGAGTTTGTGTGGAAAAAAAATACAATTTGACGAGTGGAACTCAGGTTGTGGGACTGTTCAGTTTGTAATCTCTCTCTGTTCTCATTGGTCCATTTTCATCCTGTTTTCAGTCTGATTGGTTGGTTACTACTGAACTACAGTTTGACCTGTTTTCATCCTGATTGATTTTCTCACCATCTGATCATCTAACACCTACACGCGCACGCACACACACAACCCCAGAGTCGCACAGCAATACTAATATTATCAGTTAATGTTAAAAATGCAATAAATCACAAGTTTGACATTACACTTGTGCATAAATGAATGAGAACAGACTCATAACCACATTTACAAATGATTGTTAACTTAATTTAATAGAACTCTTGAATCAGTTGCAGTTTGTGGTACAGCAGTGAGAACAGCTGACAGTACTGAGGTCATTATGTTTTAATAATGCAACCTGAGCTGTATCAACACAACAGGTGACAGCAACCTAATCCTTGTTGTAAGTCCACATTATATGAATCATGTCGCTCTCCACAGTGACAACAGCTCCACACACTTTAGTTTGTAGAAGTGTCTGGGCTGAGCACATCAGTTTTTGTGTTTACACTGGACACCGTGTCCAGAGACACTGATCCAAATCTGAGAAGTCACATCTCTGTTCTCCCCAAATACCTGAAATCAAACACACACATGCGCCATCACACACATGCAGCTGTGGGAGGTTTGATGAGGGTGTAGCAGCTTTTGCTGAAAGGTTAAACACTCATGGCCTGTTCTGTTTTCTCTCTCGTCTTCCTTTCTTTCTGCATCCCTCGTGGTGGTGGTGTTGGCATTGGGTGCGCGTGCGCTTGTGTGTGCACGTGCGCATTTGTGTTGTGTCTCGCACTCCTCTGACCGCTTGTGCCTGTTTGTGATTGGCTTTTGTGATGTCATTCGTTATTTGACTTTGCTGGTGTGCATTTGCCATTTTTGTGGTTTGCCTTGCCATTGTGTGTGTGTGTGTGTATGAATGTATGTTCGTGTGCCTGTGTGTTGCTCTGTGGTTGCCTCTCCCTGGTCAGTATTTTTATTTTCAGGAAGTGCTGCCGGTGCTGGCAGCCAAGCACTGCATCATGCAGGCCAACGCCGAGCTGCACCAGAGCATCCTGGCCAAGCAGAAGAAGCGGTTTGGAGAGGAGATTGCTCGCCTGCAGGTACACACCTTTTGCATAACTTAATTGTTTTGTCGCACTCTCAGATACACTCAGAGAATAATGTGTTTTATTTCCAGGTAATGG
The DNA here is from genome assembly GCA_021432705.1 of Caranx ignobilis. Classification (NCBI taxonomy): domain Eukaryota; kingdom Metazoa; phylum Chordata; class Actinopteri; order Carangiformes; family Carangidae; genus Caranx; species Caranx ignobilis. The sequence continues at coordinate 2,999,475 of MU269991.1, read as the reverse complement.
CCACTCATTTATCATAATTTGGATGAATTCTTATCTCAAAACCAAATTCAATCATAAGTAAATATAAAAATCACTCATCAAGCAAATGTTTTACTCTATCTTTCTCCAGCATGCAGCAGAGCTGGTGAAGACGGTGGCCTCTCGTTATGACGAGTACGTGAGCGTGAAAGACCTGACTGAGAAGATCAACCGAGCCCTCACCGCAGCCAAAAAAGACAACGACTTTATCTACCACGACCGTGTCCCTGAAGTCAAGGACCTGGAGCACATCGGCAAGGCAGCGCTGGTCAAAGCCACGGCCATCACACCCCCACTGAGCCAGAAATTCACAGGTACCACACTTCACACACAGCTGCCCATTGTTAAGACACACCCAGAGACATAAAACTAAGTATCAACATAAGTGATTAGACAGATAACATAAGTTTTAAAGAAATAATTTGATTATGTTAAAGAGGTGCTGGCAGGTGGATTTTGTTATTTTCTGAGAGAGCCATGCTTAGTCCCAGTCTTTCCACAAAGCTAAGCTAAATAGCTGCTAACTGTACCCGTGTGTTCACCACACAGATCTTAAATAGGTCTTAATTTTTGAATGTTGAAAGTTGTGCTTCACACTAGAAAAGTGATATTTGAAAGTGTCTCAAACTGTTGCTCCAAAAAACGTCTGTCCACACTGCAGGTGTGTTACTCAGGGTCCAAACAAATGCAAAGTTTGAGGTTGATTGGTTGAGCAGTTTTTCAAAATGCAGGCAGACACGATTATAGTTGGATATCCATGATAGTTAGTTTTAACTCAGTTTCAGCCAGCATTCACCAGTCAACGCTCATAAAAGCAACTGTCTCATTATTTTTACATAGTCGTAGTATAATGTCAGATTGAGTGAGTGATAATTCCCATGATTCACTGTGGGTTATGGTGAGAAAATGCAGTTTTTCCTCTCTGAAAAAGAGATCCTTTTTATTATAGCATAACCTCATTTAAATTTACTTTCTAAAAACATCAGCTCATCCTGTAGATACTTTGTAATCAATCACACACTGGCTTCTGTTTCTCTAATCGATCGTTATATCCTCTTCAGACTTGTTTGAGAAGATGGTTCCCATGGCGGTGCAGCAGTCCATGAGCATTTACAGCCAGAGGAAGGCTGAGACTATCAACAGACTGGTGGGATCTATGAGGGAGGCCACCAACCTCTGCAACGGGTCTGTTATCCTTTTGCTCTATAGAAGTAACTCTGCTCGGGCTCCTGCATGTCGGTGTGCACTCCTGTTTGTGTAATTGTCTTCCAAAGAGCAGGTCTGTGAGTGCTTCTGTCTGGCATGGATTGATTTATCAAATATTCATAACATATTGATGCACCAGGTATCATTAAAATGTTGATAGGAGTACTCAGTATGTTCTGTAGTAACAGTCGAGTCCCTTTTTTCACACTCTTTGAAAATACTAATAAAACTTAGCATGATATAATTTCATTGAATTAATACTTTTATGAAGTCAAAATAGTTACATTGCCTATTTTTTATGTTAATATTATGAATATGAAATAATGTAACAGGTGATGACTCGAGTTGAATTGTGAAAGAATTTTTTGATCTAACGTTGTGACCTGGTGATAGTGCGGGTCTTTGTGCGAGTGTGCGTGCGTGCATGTGAGTGTGTTTGTGTGTACATGTTCATGTACCTGTTCAGCCCCGTGACCCTGAAAGTGTCAGCAGTGTAGCTGGTGACAGCTCCACTTTTTCTTTTTTTGACACAAACCATAATAACAATTGATTTTGTGTAACTGTCCATCAGAGTGTTGGCGTCCTTGAACCTGCCAGCTGCTCTGGAGGATCTGTCAGGAGACTCTATCCCACAATCCATTGCTGAGAAGGCCAGAAACATTGTGCAGCAGGGAGGACTGCAGAGCATTGAGCAGCTAATCAAAGACCTGCCTGAGCTTCTGACTCGCAACAGAGAGATCCTGGATGAGGTTGGTGTCAGGAACAAACAGAAACACACTGAATCACACATGTGTGACTACAACACATGGCAGCGATCTAACCTCTCACCTCATTACAAATCATACTCTAAAGTCTTTTTAAAAAGTAAAGGAGGTTCAGTTAGAAGTAGCACCACTTTAACAGCTTGTTTTTCATATGGCTTTGGTTCCTTGACAAAGCAGCATATGAATGTAACACTGCTGAACAGCTGACTTGGACATCCTCGATGTTGGGAGTTTTCTACCACCACAACCAGAAGAACACATGAAGACTAAAAACTCATAATCGTTCCTAATGGCTGAAATCCCAGATCAGGATCATCACTGAAAATCTAATCCACTGATCTTTGGGCCAAGGACTGTTTGTCCACCAACGTCAGCCAACCCATTTTTTAGACATCTCACTGACAAACAAATAAACAGATGGGAGGAAAAACATAAAACATAAAACACAATCTGCTTCCAAGTTTGCTGGCAGAGTGGAAAAGTCCTGATTTCCCCCAAAAAGTCGGCAGCTCTGTTGTATACAGGCAAAGAGCAATAACTCCAATTGAGAACTAAAAAAAAAACAGAACAGTACATATCTGCTGGCCGAGAAACACACTGTATATTGTTTATTTATTAGTTTTAAATGCAAACTTGAGGCATGATTTTAACCTTTTGGAAAGACATAAGCAGTTGTTTCTCACAAAAAACAAACATTTGCAGGTTTAAGTTTCTTAAATATGAAGCTTTTACTTCTCTGTTGTTCCTTCAGCACTTTTGGCTTGTTAACTTTGTTGTCTTACATTTGGTTGACAAAACAATTGAGTCATATATGAGAGCAAATAATCAATAATGAACAAAGCTGTTAGCTGCAGCCCTTCATGAATGTGTCTGCTGTATTGTTGCTGAGTAATTTACACAGTGAATTCCAGTGAAGTCAGTACATACACAACCCGAGTAATGAGTAATGAAGGCCTGATCATCAGATCATTTAATGTGTGTCTGAGTAAGGCTGTAATATTTCCTGCCTGCACTCACCAAGTTTGTGTTTTTGTCCATCAGTCTCTGAAGATGCTGGATGATGAAGAGACAACAGACAATGAGCTGAGAACCAAGTTCAACCAGCGCTGGAACAGAACTCCCTCTGGAGACCTGTACAAGCCTCTTCGTGCAGGTATACACACACATTTACACACATTTCCTGTTTGTTTCCGCTCCCTGTTGACCATTGTCCTCATCTGTCCTTCGCTCTCGTCCTCTCTAACCTTCCCTCTTCTCTCCTCTTTTATCCAGAGGGCACTAACTTCCGCAACATCTTGGACAAAGCTGTACAGGCCGACCAGGTGGTGAGAGACCGCTACAGCACCCACTGTGACATGATCGCCCTGCTGTGTAAACCCGAGGACGAGCTCAACGCCGCCATCCCCTCTGCCAACCCGACCAAAACACTGCAGGGCAGCGAGGTCTGTCGGCCCGTATTTTCATCTTCATATCTTTGCTTGAGCGGCCAGTTAATGTGAAGCTACACTTGTTTTTGCTGTCTGCCACCTCATCCCAAGATATTTTGTGTTTCACATAAACACACAGTAGAAACCTGCTGTACACAACCGCCCAGTGGACACTGTGTACTTTATGGCTCTTTCCCTCCTCCCCACTGTAGCTCCATTTGTCATTTTGTTTGCTGACTTTGCATTGTGTTTCACTGGGGAACTTAAAGAACTAAGCAAGCAGAACTGGGAAAGAGTGAAGAAGTGCATGTCTCAAGAAACGCTGCATCCATGCTAAAGTGAAAAACAAAAAGGCGGTGAGGTGCGCTATAGACCGCAGTCATCGTCACAGAGGGTCAGAGGTCGCGTGCTGAGAGGGATGGGAAAGTGACGATGTGTTCGTTCCAGGTCGTGAACGTGCTGCGCTCCCAGCTTGCCCAGCTGGACGAGGTTAAGAAGGAGAGGGAGACGCTGGAGGGGGAGATCAAGGCCGTGACCTTCGACATGTCTGCCACCTTCCTGACGGCGCTCGCCCAGGACGGAGCCATCAACGAGGAGCAGCTGTCGCTTTCCCAGCTCGACCAGTTGTACGGAGCCTACAACCAGAGGGTACAGGCCAGCCTCCGCACACAGGAGGAGCTGCTGGGACAAGTTCAGGTACGCAGACGCACACACACACGCACACCAGGTGGCACAGGTGTAAAGCTTCACCTGTACCAGACAGAAAACATGCATGCAAGCAGTTCTCACAGCAGGTGCGGCTAAAATCCAAAGAGTGATTGAAACCCAGTTTGCCGTCTGAATTTATAGCTCACTACAAATAAATGTACTCAGTTTCCAAGACGTTTCAGAGGTTAATCTCCACAGTCTGTGATCTCCGTTTTCAACCTGTGATCACCCTCCAGACATCCCATCAGGAGTTCAGCAGTCTGAAGCAGTCCAACACGGAGACCAACCAGAGGGAGGAGGTCCTGAAGAAGCTGGCGTCAGCCCACGACAGCTACGTTGAGATCAGCAGCAACCTGCGCGAAGGCACCAAGGTGTGCACTCAGCACAACACACAGAGCAGTGATGCATGTCTTGCCATAAATGTTACACTTGGTTTTAAACTCCTTCACGTGATTCTCAAACCAGGTGAGATTTATTTTTGTGCCTCTTTCGTTTCTCCTTGATCAGTTCTACAACGACTTGACAGAAATCCTGCTGAAGTTCCAGAACAAATGCAGCGACATCGTTTTCGCTCGCAAGACGGAGCGGGATGAACTCCTGAAGTACGTACTTGTCTTCTATTGGTTTGTGTGACAGTCAAATGAGCTGGTTCAAAGAACATGAGCAGCTGGAGCAGGCAAGCAAGTTGTGTTTATAATGTTTGACCTCTTCTCTCAGGGAGCTGCAGCAGAGCATCGCCAGAGAGCCCAGCGCTCCGAGCTTCAATGTCCCTGCCTATCAGAGCACCCCTGCACCCGGGCCGACCCCTGCACCCAGGACTGTATTTGTAAGCGGCAGCTCACAGAGCCAAACACTGAATACCTGTGAATCTTATAAAAATGCAGATGGCTACATATCAATCCATCTTCCTTCTCTGTCTCTCAGCAGCCTCAGCAGCCGCAACAGCCTCAACAAGCGCAGCAGCAGCCCGCGGCCAAGCCCCAGCCCCCAGCCAGGCCTCCTCCTCCCACCTTCACCCCTCAGGCAGCATCCACAACTCCCACCAGCGCACCACCCACTGGCCCTCCAACAAACAACCCACCACCTGTGGCCCCACCCACCCAGGCTCAAGGACCACCTTACCCCACTTACCAGGGCTACCCAGGGTGAGTTTTCCACCACCACAGCATCCAGGGTTCAGAGTACAGTATTTATACTGATGTGAGGACGGACTGAACAGTGGGATTCTTTCCTGATGGTTGTCTCCATCTTTTTAGTCTTATTTTCACCTGCCAAAATACCTGCACTCCTTAAACTTCTCACTCCTCAAATGTTGGCAAAGTAGAAAACATTCAGGCTTCTCATGTGACCGTCTCTGTCACTCATTAAAATGACAGATATCCCTGCTGGCAGTTCTTATTGGCTACATTAGCAAATTAATGTTAATTTTAGAATGTAGAAATCACTTGAAATGACTTTACTATTCACACCATGTCAGTTTCATGTGGCTCTACCAGCTTCTGTTCATCATCTGAATAGTTCTCTGGCTCATCTCCTGTATTTCTGGCTCTGTCTGTGCAGGTATTTCCAGATGCCAATGGGCTACAACCCCTACCCTTACGGTCAGTACAACATGCCCAACATGCCCTACATGCCCTACCAGGGGACCCCAGGACAGGGAGGATACCCAGCAGCAGCCCCTCCTGCCGGACAGCCCTACCCTGGATACCCCCAGCAACCACCACAGCAGCAGCCCTACTACCCTCAGCAATAACTTTCCTCTCCATCCCCTCATTTCCTCCTCACACGTTAACACCAAATAAAAGAAAACTACCCCCAGCAATAACACTTTATCTCCTTCAGCTCCCTTTCTTCTCCCCTTTTGTGTTTTTTTTCCTCACTATCAGCAGCTGTAGAAACTCAAGTGAATGGCATCTCTGAGCTGCTTTGCACTTCTCCCTGAAACCCATTATTACTTTGCTATTCTTTACTTCATCTTTCACCAAGGTTTTCTTTTTCTTTTTTTTTTTTTTTTTATTCCATCTCATGTTTTTTGGCTCCATGGCACTTTTCCTGAACTATCTCCACTTTCATCGAAGCACTAACCCTCTCCTCTTGCCTCCAAGATTATTTTTATGTACCCATTTTCTAATGGCTTTGTTAACAGTTTAATTTAAACCGTAACTGGTTTTCATCAATAACTGACTCAATGTCTGGACTGGACTGCTGTACATCACTCATGGAGGCACACAGTGTCCTAGGATGGCTCTCCATCTCCTGGGTTGGGAGTGTGAGTGTGTGTGTATTGGGTGGGTGGGTGGACGGGTGGTCATTACCAGTAACGTCACTGATGGGAGAGCGCAGCCGCATCCTCACTCCCCCTCACCCACTCAGCGCCCAGTGCTTCTATATCAACTATATTCCTATTTTTGTAATGAATACTGACACCTCGCTGATGTATAAACCTATAAAAACGAATGGCCTGTAGGTTTTCTATTGTAGACGAGGACTTTTGAGAGTCCCGCTCTCTTTAGCTCTTTTCTCTCTCATCTTGGGATTGTGGGTATATTTCTGTGTTACAATCAGAGGCTGTACAAGTGGCAGAAATGGTTCTATTATATAAATATATGTATAAATAAGACTCTGTATGTGGTTAACTGAGACACTCTGTGCGCTGCACTCTCATGCTCTTTGTGTTTATTTTTATTCCTCAGCTCTAATGTGATTAAAAACAACAACTGCCAGCCAGAATTTTGTCTTTCTTTAAATACAGGATGTAATGTTTGTGTTTGTGTGTTCCTGTTGCTTTCAAACTGTGGAGCTTTGTAAAGCAGCCAGAAGAGGGCAGTCCTGCAGCTCACAGTGGGAGCAGCAGTTTGAGCAGCACTTCACCTGCCATTGTTGCTCCTTCTCAGCCAATCAGGGGACAGAGTGGTCCCATCCGACTAATCGGATGCCTTTTGACCTCCCGAGCATTGGGGGCAGATCCCATTTAGATGACATGCAAATTACGTTCCAGTGAGGTTGTGATCTCATCCAATCATATTTCCCCGCAGGTGATTTCTCCACAGACAGATTTCATCCCCAGATATTTATTCAGTGTCAGGAGACGCTAATGATTTCACATTTCTCCTCCCTGTGTATGTGTGTGTGGCAGGAAGGCAGATGGCAGCGCAGTGTGATGTCTGGAAGGATGCATGGAGATGTTGGCAGAGAGCTGCTGGTCCCCTGCCTGCATCCATCACTCCACCTCTCTCCATTTTCCTCTCTCCGTCTAATCTGTCTTCTCGAGTTCCTATCAGCCCAACTCTTTAAGAAAAAAATCCACCATATTTCACTTCATTTTCCCTAAGCACTCTCCCATTTTTTTGTTTTTCTTCCTCTCACTCTCTTCATCATATTTTCCTTTGCTCCTAAGCTGTTTTCTCCTTCTATACCACCTGTCTTTTTATATCCTCAGCTGTTCTCTCCTCCATTTTTCTCCTCTCCCCCTGGCTCATCTGTTTTTGCTTACCATTCATCTGTCCTTGCTGTCCAAGCCGCAAATCGTTGGCAGTGAGTTGTCTTCACTGGTCAGTATCTCTTGGCTCATACGTGTCTCATAACATCACGTCAGTCTCTTCCAGTGTGTGTGTGTGTGATAGAAAGTGAAACTCACAAGGAAGGTACACACTTTTAATCAGATCTAACAGCTCACATCTCCTACTGGAAGCGACACACAACACACACTCACACTGCCATGTTTCTCCCTCTCTCTCCCCCTCTCTTATCTATATACAGCATGCCGTTGCTGCCAAAGCCAATTGTAGCTCTAGATGTGTTTATCAAAGGTGTCTGTACGTCTCAGGCGCTTAATTTTAACAAGACGTTCTCCACCGGAGGAGTGTCATATTTTAATTGGTCTGAAACAGAATAAAGGCAGCGAACAGAGCACTGCAGTGACAGGTATTAATTACCTTCTGCCTAATGGCTCCCAAACTCAGCACTCAGCCATATTGGTGCTCACACTATTCTTACTCCCCCTCTCTTTTCTCTTATCGCCTTCCTCTCCTCCTCACCATGTGTTTGTCCGCAATAGGGGAGAATCTAAGGTTTTCTTTTTCCCTGTGAAGTTTGTAATTACACAGAGATTCTTAATTGGGGAAACATATTTTGTAATGTATATTTCCTCGTTTGCCAGGGCCTGTGTGGGAGGACTGAGGAGTAGCTCAGCTAATTTTGGGGGGGGGGGGGACCTTACTAAGTGTGTGTGAAAACTGGTTTTGCAAGCAAGCTACTAAGTCTTAAGCTGTCAGCTATAATAAGGATAAATGGCTGAAATGGCAAACTAAAAGGAACTAATGGGTGTTTATTGAAAAGTAACAGCCAAAGGGCTGAAGAAGCTGTTTGTAAGGTGAAGGTAACAGATAAATGGCTGAATCCAGAGGACTGGATGAACGGTTGACATGGTTTGTCTAAAAGTAATGGATAAACTGTGAAAGCAGAGAGCAGGTTCAAACTAATGGATGATGCACAGTTGAAATTGTTGGTTGAAAATTGATAATAAATAGTGCAATGAAGATAAAAGTCAAAAATGAAAGGGTGAGATAGAGGAGCTTAGATAGAAGAAAGGCCCAGCTTCAGTCCTGGTAGTGTTAAATATCATCCTGTTTGACTTCAGCTGAAATGAAATTAGAAACATGACGAGTGGTGTCGGTAAGGGGTTACTTGAGTTCATCTGACGGGGCTGTGAAGGTACAACAGGCAAACAAAGTGCAGCTTTGGCAGGAACTGTTTTTAGTGATTTTTCACAAAAAATGGTGTAATTGTGAATGTTGAAGTTGAAGGCAGCTGTGATCCCTGCGCCCTGGCTGTCATTCTGCTTTCGTCTTCCTTTCATAAAGTGCAGCGCGAAAGTGGAAATGTGAGAATCTTTAAAAAGCAAGAATGACATAGTGCTGAAATCTCATTTACGGTGTTAATTTGATCAGTCTATCAGCTTACAAGTTGCCAGTATCAGTGCATGTGCGTTGGCTGATAATTTTTGCCTCAGTGAAACAGCTCTGTGGCCCTGGTGTGTGCGATTTTTATTTTATTTTTTATTTTTTTCCATAGAAGCGAGATGCCTGAAATAGCTCTGATTGACAGGTATAGAGACACAGTTACTATAACAACTACCTCCTGGCTCTCATGAGCACTTCTCTCTCTCTCCCTCTCTCTCTCTCTCTCTCTCTCTCTCTCTCTCTCTCTCTCTCTCTCTCTCTCTCTCTCTCTCCTCTCCGCCCCCACCTCACCTCTTCTCTTTTCATTTTCTTTTACCAGCTCTCCTTTTTACCCCCGTCTCTCTCTCACCCCCTCACTATGTGCATGTGTGGGTGTAGAGGGAATAGATTATGAAAAAGAACTCGACTGCAATATTCCTTCACACGGAGATGTTTGTGTTGCAAGATAGAGAGGCCTGGCACCAGCTATTGGATCTAACCTGTGTGGGTGAGGGTAGGCAAGAGTGGGAAGATGAAACATGCTTATACAACACGGCAAATAAGCCTTTTATATTCTTTTCGTGTTTCCTTTTTGGTGCCTGTTCCTCTGTCAGGTTGAGCTGCTCTGCTTGTATAATCAAGTCAGTCCACTGTGCAGTGTTCCTGCATGCATGCGTCTTTGCATGCGTGCACGCTCCTGTGTCAGCGAGCGGCACTGTGAGGCCACCCGATATGATGGGTGAATTTCAAGCGCGATAGAATCTAGTGGGACTGACACCGGAGAGCACAGAGCAGGAGAGAGGTGTGTGTGTTGTGTGTGTGTGTGTGTGTGTGTGTGCTGCTGGGAAGAAGACGGACGTCATTGCTGCCACCTGCTTTACTGGGACAAAGGCCAGACACATACACACACACTTGCATATACAGACAGCCAAACAGAGGTCAAAGCAATCTCTTAACATAGCATTAATGATATGATTTACTTAACCTTCTTACACCAAAGCTATCTCAGCCCCCCTCCAATTCCCCTCCCATTCCCTCCTGTCAGAGCCCCCACTCCCCCAACACCCCCCCCCCCCCAACACCCCTTGTCCCTGCCTCTCCTTTCATCTCCCCGTCTCTGAATCATCACACAGGGTGAGAGGTCTGAGGAAAACAAGCTGCCAGAGTTGGACATGCCATAACAATGCAGCACCTGTCAGTGTGTGTCTGTGTGTGTCTGTGTGTGTGTCTGTGTGTGTCTGTGTGTGTACCTGTGTGTGAGTACATGTGCATGCAGCTGTCTTGGTGTCTGTCATCAGACGAAAGCAGAGAACATTTCTAAGTCTTACTGTAAATGCAAAGACGCTCAGACCATCCGTGTGCGTGTGTAGATATATATATATCCAGACATACATACATATATAATTCAAAGCTGCTTTATTTGGACTAAAAGTTTCAAAAACAATGTTTCCAAAGTGTATGAATATGATTAAGTTGAGGATGACAACAAAAAAGGAAAAACAATAATCAACAAAACCTAGATTATATATTGACAGTATAATACATGCATATATGTGAGTACCTCAGGTTATTCACCACACTATGGGTGACAGTGTCCTCATCCACTGGTTGGTTTTAGTATGTAATGATGTGAGTCATATGTTGCAACCTTCACACTTAGATCTGAACACAGTTCAAACACCTGTGGGAGATTATGGAGCGATGTGTCAGACAGCTCTCCTTCCACCACCACTATCACCAAATGAGGGAGCATCTTTAGGGAGAGGTGTGTTCATGGCTCCAGTTGAGTCCAGACACCTGTAGCCTCAACACCACAGAGCACTGAGACTGTTCTGGCGGCAGTGCCCCGACATCTCACTAGTACACTGTTATTTTGGTTTTTTTGTTTTTTTTCCTTTTAACTTCAGACTCCTATCTGTCTGTCTGTCTATGTGCGTGTATGTGTGTGTGTGTTCATGTCTGCTCTTAAGCCATTGTGGCTTCCTCCAGAAGTTACTCCACCGCTTTATTGACTTACTGTTTTGCTTTTTGGCAGGAAATGAGCTGGTTGGTTTTGGCACCTGTGTGACCCCAGTCACAGAGATCCTCTAATGATCTGAACTCAGCTGCCTGGGTCTTGTTCTGCATCCAGCTCCTTACTTGATGGCTCAGACCTGATCAATGGCACGCCCATCACTCTCTCAGAAGACAGATACTCCTCCTGCATGAGTGTGTGTGTGTCTCAGATCAAATAATGAGAGCACCTGTAGAGGTCTCTACTCCCTTGAAGTTGACAATTCAAACCGAGTAAGCTGTGCATCAGGTTGCATGTCTAAGTGATTTATTAGTGATCTTTCTGATGATGCAAATTGACTGGTGGAGCTCTAATCTGTATTTTTGATGTGAGCTTGTGCTGATGCCGTTGTCTTGTTGGTGATTCCAGGGCATTTCGGCGCCGTTCACACAGCAAAGGGTGATAATTCAGAATTAATTAGGCTACAATACACAGGGGAAGGCGCAGCCCATAATAAGACATTTAAAACAGGATGGGATCTGGTATCCAAGTGCAGGGTATCCATAGAGACTGTTGCTATGGCGGAGAGAAATCTCACCTCATTAGGAACAAATATAAATAGCCTTGCGACTCAGCTTATGGTCATGATGCCCACGGCAGAGCGAACAAGCTCAGAGGCTTCCAGGTCAGTGATACAGGATGAGAGCTAGGATGTGCAGAAAGAGGGAGTGATAAATGGAGGAAGTGATTAAGACAATTGGATGGAAGAAAGAAAGAAAGAAAGGATAGAGGGAGGAAATTGAGATTTGCAGGGAGGGACGGTGAATTTTGAGCTCCTTAGATGGGATGGAAACAAGAGGAGATGATGTGTGAGAGATGGAAGATGGGAAACGAAGACAAAAGAACGTTTGTGCTTTCAAATGTCAAACCAGTTTGTTTTTATATTTTTAACTACAATTGTATGAAGGAGCTGCTGAGTCCAAAACTCACACTCAATACTCGTGCACAGCTTTAGTAATAAATGGTGAAATTAAACCAGTGATTTAAGTCATCATGAGCGAGATTAAGACACAATCCCAAAAGAGAAGTGCTGGAGAAAACATGACTAAAGTAGCATAATGAGATGGTGTGAATGACTTTGTGAAAATAAGGCTGATTTCTTGCTTTCTCTTTCTTTTTTTCTTCATCTCCAAGAATTGACTTTTGCAGAGCCGGCGTTTTCTTTTCCCGACAACATGTATAACGAGTGAGGAAGAGAGAGCGCAGAGAGTCAGGAGTTGTGGGAGGAAAGATGGGAGTGGGGGCTGCGAGGGAGGTTGACAGCCAAGTGGAGAGGAGACAGATGGGAAGGAAAGAGAAAACTGGAGACATCCAGTGCTGATTGCATCAACAGGTCTGAGCCCCCTCCAGGTATGCTGCAGTGCACCACAGTATTACTACAGTATTGACTCATCCCATTGTTGACCAGCCGGAGGTCCTGAACAGACTCTACCTGTCTCACCTCCTCTCTGCTTCCTGTGTCTCACTTTCTCTTTCACTTCCTCTGTAACCACCCATCTCTGCACTGTGTGTGTGTGAGACAGTGCCATCTGATTATGAGTGTTTCTTTGACGTTTAGTCATCAGTGCTCAGTGACAGCTGAAGATCTGGTTGGTGACATAAGACAAAGAGTCTGTGTGCTGTACTTTGTGTCTTACTTCCTGTTTAAACTTATTCCTTACATCAGGAATATAACAGGATCTCCTCATTTTCACTTAGCAGGTGTAATTATAGTATGACACCGGACCACAACAGCAAACTTCCTCAGTCTCTTCCCTTTTTTCCACAATAATTGCGTTTAAGCTGCTGAAATGTGGCCCTTTGAATGTGACATTATATTAAATCTTATAACAAAATCAGTCAGAGATCCATTTGCATCATGAATGCCCTCACATTAGTGGCCACTGTGCAGCCTTTGCGAATTTCAGGCAAACTGATGGGTCAATTAAGGCAGAGAAAGCAGAGAGACTCCCTCCTCTCGATGCAAATAAACCTTAAAAGCTTGTCGTGGCTTTCTGTTCTTCAAAGCTAAATGGTTTCTCTGCCTTTGTTGTGAACAGTGTGTTTTCAACTCGGGAACAAAGGTGTCTGCGACTGAAAGATGAAAACTGCGACAACTGATGAAGATGGTACAGAGTTCAGACGCACATTTGTGTGGGCTGTCTAATTGAGGAGATTGTTTGATGCTTCTCCCTCTGCGTTTCTCTCTCTGAAGACCTGTCAAATTCGCAATCAGCGAAAAACAACATGCATGGAAGGATTTGAGGAGCAGGAGAGAGAGAGAGTGGAGAAGAGAGTGGAGATGGAAAAGACGGCGTTTAGGAAGAAAAGGAGGGAGTTTACGCCCACCGCCTAAAGAGATGAGAAGACAGGCAGAGGAGGGGAGAATGTGTGGAGGAAGGAGTGTGTTAGTGCCAGAGCTCATCAGCCTGTCAAACATCCGTTATAGACCACAAACCCACACAGCCATTGCACTGCTGAGGTCTATCACTTGACAGGTGCACTTGCTTCACCTTCACACACAGTTCTCACACACTGTGATACAGGTTATACGTACGTGTGTGTGTGTGTGTGTGTGTGTAGGTGGCCACATTTACGCACGCTGAATCTGACTCTTGTCCACAGAGCACAGGCTCTTCTTGGATTATTTCCATGCAGCAGAAGGTGATCCACAGTGAGTCACTCTCATTGATCAGAAAATAAAGCCGGTCAGGTGGATTCTTCATCCTGATGCTTCCTTCACTGCCCGCGCCCGAGCTGCTAACTGTTTTAGCTCTGCGCTGGAACAATCTGAGTGCGCACTCTCAGCCCAACCCACGTTTGAACTCATATTATTCCTCACTCTGCTCATAGTTTTGTAATTCTGACTGCTGACGCACTGCATCTAAATTCATCATCCACTTTCCCTGGGGAGTTACATCAGGACTTCATATACTTTTTGTTTGTTTGTTTTGTTTACCTCAGGTACCCCCAGAAATAGTTAGGTTTAGACTGCAGGACATTGCATAAAGGTGTGACCACAGGAGCATCATCAAGTCAGGTTAATGTTCTCTGTTCATATTCTGGGTGAGACATAAAACAGTGAGCGATGCCTGTAATTGAAATAGTCAGTCCTTGTGAAATCAGGAAACTGCACCTCTGAAACATCAACGAGGCCCGTTCTATTCTCTACACACTACATTTAGGATCTGTGCTCCTTGACTTCACACAATCCCTGTCTACTCTCTGCAGCTTTATTAACAATTTCACACAACATCCTCAAATACATTTGCAAGCAAATTCTTCATTTGTGATGCAAAACAGCAGTGACATCTGCCTGCATCCTACCAATCAGAATAGTGATATCTGTGTTACTAATGTAAACCCTGTTGTGATGCAGAACTGCGACTCTGGGTAGATCACACACTATTTTGAGATGTAACCTGTTAGTAGGTTCTTTTACAGTCTTTACACTATATGTTATTGGTTCTTATGGGAACATTAAGTCAGAAAAAAGTATACAGACACAAACAGTTATTTACAACCTGGTTTGATTTAACTTGCTGTGATGTATTTTTTCATTTAGCATACTAAAATTCATCTTATGTAATGTAGACATGAGTAATAATGATGCTGAGGGTGTTCAAGTGTGTTCATTGATCAAAGATATTTAACAGCACAAAGACTAGCCTGATTTACATACAGCTTTATAGCACACTACAGACTTCAATTGAGCAAAGATAGTAGCAAAAATGCAAAGACTTGTAAAGACATAAAGATAATCAAATGTACAGGATAAACAAATGTGGCAGTGGTAGCTATGAGGGATGCATCTGTGTTCAAAATGTAAATGCCACAATATACAACATATGCAATGATTTCAGTAATAAAACATCAGTAATGGATGTATAATATGCAGTAAGCAGCAGCCTGTGTGCTGCTGAAATGATCCTGGGTATGTGGACAGTTTACAGGCTTTGAATGAGGAAGCCTCCACTCAAGGATGTTCACCTCATTTGGACAGAGAGGCCTGGTTGCCTGTTGCAAAACATCCCTAAGACCATTATTCTTATCCTGAGCTGTAGTTCACATGAAAACAAAATCATAAAAATTATGTATTCCTAATTAGAATTAATGTAGCCTAAAAGAAAGGCAGCGCTGCTGCATCTCACTGAGGTTAGGAAGCAAAGGAGGAGGTCTATTTGTCTGTTTCTTGTCTGTGGCTGTCTAGTCACCCGGCCACATGCTCCATCATAGTTTAAATATTCATAGCCCGCCCTCTGAATATTTATGAGGCCCTTATTAATATTTATGAGCTTCACTTGTTGAGGTGTCACTCGATCTCTTGTACACACATGCACACATAGACGTTTACGCAGACTGGTGATCAAAGACATAGCTATGTCTGCATGGGCAGATTCATGAGTGATGGTGTAAGTTACTCTGGAGCTGTGATGTAAGGGTAAATAAAAACCAAGGCCTTGTGTTAGTAACCAAACGACATCCATAATGCTCACACATAATCAACAAGGTAGCAGAGAAATTATTTGACATTTTGAGAAATATCTGGCTTATTTTAACTGGCTGACTTAGATCAGAAGATTGATGCCACGTTTGCACTGGAATCCATATAGCTAGCTGCCGGTTAGCTTAGCATTAAGACTGGGAACAGCAGGATACAGCTAGCCTGGCATTGTTGAAGTATGGTTTAATGGTGCTTGCCTGCGTCATTTCGTGGCTCAGGGTTTTACTTATCACCATGTCATTTAATCAGTACAAACACTAAAGTGTAAAAGCAACAATGTAATCCACCATTTACAGGTGCAAGACACAGAAACACAGAAATTCAAGGCATTTACTGATACTGATGTTGTTGCCATAGAGCAAAGTCTGTGCAAAGCTAAGCTAAATAGCTGCTAACTGTAGCTTCAGCTTCACCATACAGACGTGAATGTTATTATCATATATAATGTATTCTTAATAATACAACTCTCTAACAGAAAGATAATAAGTGTATATCCAGAGTATACCAAAACATTGCTATGGGCATTTTAATTATGAACTCACTGTTATACTATAAGTTTGTTCATAAGTGTAAAACTGTAGTTTCAAGGGTAGAGTTTTAGATAAATATTTGATAATATACAGACTTACTTTATGTGTCTAGCAGAGGAGATGGTGAGTTTACCCTCTACTGCCTCCCTGAGACACAGACCACTCTAATCTCACTTCTAGTAAGGTCGTTAAACAGACATCTCTGGACCTCAGTGAGGCTCTGGAACTGATGTAACAGTACGACACAGACACACACAAATACACATACATACACACATAGAAACATGCACAGTCAGCTGTGCACTTTCTAATGAGGTGTGTTTATATAACAAACCACAACAGTGGCGGTATTTCTGTGCACGCGTAACGGGAAACGAGCGCCACTGAGTCTCTGTCCTGTGTGCACACATGCCAGCCATACTGCCGGAACCAGCAGAGAGCAGGTGTGAGAGAGAGAGAGAGAGAGAGAGAGAGAGAGAGAGAGAGAGAGAGAGAGTGTGTGTGTGTGTGTGTGTGTGTGTGTGTGTGTGTGTCTATCATTGGCCATGTTTCAGGACAAATTCTAGATTATATCCACACCAGTTGTCTGCGGATGACTTGTTTAGGTGGGCAAAAAAAAGGCTCTGAGTTTGATTTCACTGCATTTGAGTGTGACATTGATTTGTTCCTTGTTAATAAGTGCCAACACAATATGTGAAACTTGGGTAGAAGTGTGTGAAGGGGAAGGAGGGGGAGTAGTGATGCACACACATCGCAATGTCTGCTAGCTTTTCGATGACGCATGTCCTGAGGCCTGTGCTCAGTCATCTCTGTAGCTTGTGGTTATAACACTGAGTCTGCTTGATGTTCTTGCCCCGGTGGGGCATATATGTACAATGTGCACTGTTGTACACACTGTATGGGCTGCGACACTTCATCACAAAAGCTAAAAAGATATTGCCACATTTCATATTAATGGACTATAATTAATACTCACTATATTTTGACTGTGTTTTAGCATCAGTGACATGTTTGTGACCTTGTAGTATTTGTTTTCACCTATAGGTGGTTATTATAAAGTAATAAAGAGTAATGAAATGAAAGTGACATTTACTGTTTCTATAATAAAGAGTGACATAAAATTCAAATCTAAACAGAGTCCTCAAGCCCCAGGATTAAGGGTTAATGTAACAGATGTGAGGCTGGCAGATCTTACCAAACTCTAAAAGTCAACGTCACTTTCACTTCAGAGGAACTTTCATCTTCCCAGGTGAAGCATATTGGTTAATTCACTGAGACAGAGTTTGACCTTTTCATGCAGTGCATAAGAAGGATATTCTTAGTAACCAGCAACAGAAGAAAATCAGTTGTTGTCATTTATAGTGTAGAATCTCAGCTCTGGGATTTCCACAACTATTAAAATGGGAGCCTGGTTCGTTAGAGCTATCAACTACTTCACAGCATTAAAAAAAAAAAAAAAAAAAAAAAGTTCAGACCAGTCATTTTCTATCTTGGGACAAAGGGTGAAGCTGTTAAGTAGGTTTGCCTCCTCCAGGCTACATTTATCACATATCAGAGAGATCTCAGGTTGGGCTACATCTTGTGTAATTTTGCCTTTGAATAATGGAGTCTGTGAATGACTTTGAACTGAATGAGATGAGAATTAATGGAACAAGAATGAATCTCCTCAAGAACTGAGACTCTTATCTCCTCTCTGATCAGTGTTTCCTGCTCACTCTCCCATCTGGTCCTGATTGCTTTCATAAGAGGGATTGTTGAACCTAAAAATAAGGCAGTGTCTCGGCAGGACTTGTTTATAAGCTATTACATGTTAAAAACAGAAGGTGAAGCCCTTTTAAAGTGAACTGTGTGGGTGTGCATGTAGTTCCTGATGCACAGTAACTTGGAGATGTTATTCATAGAAAGTCCACATTCCTCCTCCAGCTAAACAAGAAGCAGAAGTTGCAGATGAAGGTTACTAATAATACGTAGTCCCATATCCTTCAAATGTGAGAGACCATTGACAAGCAGAGGTGTTGGATTTCCATTTACTGGGTAACAAAATTTGCTGTCAGATTATCAATCCTTGTATGGTATCACTAGTGGCATTTGTAAGTTTTTATAATAATATAGATTATAGGATCTCAATACCAAGAACGTAAGGGACAAAACTGAGGCAGCGTACCAGAACCTAAAGACTGGACTACCAAATGGGGAAGGTTTGCAACTCCCCCTGGGATCCCTGTGTCAGGATTAAATCTTTTTTTTTTCAATTTTCAATTTATATGTTCCATACTTTCAAATATAAGTGTTCAATCAAATTACCACAGAATAAATGTGGGAGCAGGTTGTATTACACCATAAGAAAAAAAACATTATATGCATTGCATGGGAAGAAACAGGAGGTTAATAGGGGCCCAGTATCTCATTCCTGCCCCAGGACCGCGGCTGGTTCCTGCAGCAAATGCCCCATTTGATGTATTTGTAGTGGATAGCTGCAATCAGTCCTGCAGACATTGCAAAAGTTGGACATATGACCTCAGTAATTCTAAAATGGACCTGGCTGCGATACTGATTTGAAGCTTGGTAACATTCAACAAGATGTCATCCTTGTAACAAGACACCTCGATATTTGGGTTTGTTGTGTCGTAACCATAGAAAGACAAGAGTGTATGACTCAGATCCAGAGGTACTCTATGGTGGGGCCAATCAGAGATAGTGATAAAGCAAATAAATACCTGACAGAAGGCTCTTAAAGACAAAAAACTGATATACACTTACACTTTTCCAGTATTTTAATAGATTTTAGAAGGAAATATTGTATTCCACTGCAGTTGATCATCAAAACACCCGACAGTGTGTTAAGATGTTAAAAATGAGCTCCATCCTCCCTCCACAGAACAGACATGGGGATAAACGTTTCTTCTGAATTTTGCTATATAATGAGGTATATTATTATTCATCATGCAAATAACTCAACTTTGACACAGCCTTTTCTCACTACATTATAAACTATACACAGTACCTCTCAACTCTTGTCTGAACAGTGTTTGTGATTTAAATGCAACTTTGAATGATATAAAGTAGTGTGATGGCAGTACAGTCGTTAATTTAAATCCACATTCTGTATGTACAGAATGTATAATCGCTGCTTGTTGGACAGGCAACTGAATCATAAGTCAAGAGTTACTGCCTGAATAATGTGACATCCACTGTTTAAACAGTTCTTCATCCTCAGGATTAATTTTAGATTTCAAGGTAACAGATGGAGGATGGCAGCTCTCGCACTAATCTGCAAAACTGTTCTGTTAATAGAAATTATGTTTTCCAATTTAAGGGTGTTTGTTCATTCACTGTGACTTAATTTGGCCAGTTTCCCTTTAATTCCAGTACAAGAGTAGTACTGAATCAGGTATTCCTTCAAAAGCAAAACTAACAATACTATAATAATAAAAAAAATCATCATAGCAAGTAAAGGTTTAAGGTCTGGCATTTAAGTATTTCCAACAAAATATTGTGTCAAAGTACATGCGATGTCTAAATGGTCAGCTGTAATAGAGTACAAATATGGATGGTGTGCACAGACCCAGTAACCCATGGGGTCACAGGGGTCAGCCACATGGGGTCGACCACAAATGGACATATAATGACCACAAAGACATAATAACGACCTCAAGGGGATGCAAAATGAGCACAAAGGAACACCAAAGGACCACCGATCTCTTCTCTTTTTGTCCCATAATCCATCCAGGATTTAGCAGAACACTCGAATTCGTAATGAATTAAGAGTATTTTAACATCGCTAAAGGCGTAAGAGGAGACACTGTCAGCGGCTGCGGTACATGGAGGACGGAGACAGCAGGTACAGGCGCGAGAGAAGGGGACAGAGATAGAGATATGAGTGGGCTGCTGATGCTGCTGCTGCTGGAGCTATGGCTCTCGTGCATTCCTCGCGTGTGTGTGGGCGCGTGGCTCAGGGTTCAGAGCGAGCTTTCGCCCCCCCCCCCTCCCCTCCTCTCCATTCCCCCCGCCTCCCTCCTCCTGCACCCTCCTCAACCCCTCCCCTGCTCCTCCTGCTCCGACAGACAGGCAAAAGGCGGAGGAGGAGCAACGGACCTCACAGTCAACAGACGCTTGGTGTAAGGCAGTCCGCCGATCGGGAGGCTACACCGGCACGAGCCCGCGGAGGGAGACAGGGAGAGGGACGTCAGCTCACGGTAAGATATCTCGCAGCTCGCGGTGACGGTTGTTCATCTCCTCGATTAGCTTGATTAACGGTCACTCACGGGGGGCTGACATCGACGCTCCTCGCTGTCTTTTGCTGGTGTTTTGTCAACCCTGATACATCAAACACACCGGGTCGTGATGTGGGCTGATAAAACAACACACTAGACCGTGATATTGTGGATAATTCAGCCGAAAGTCCACTGTGGAAAAACGGCTAAACGAGGAGGTGTAACTAGCTAACTGCGCCCCGGAGCGCTGCCATCATTCGCTGTTTCCCCCCGAGTCTGAACCATTAGCGACACGGCTGAATGAATGATAACGGTCACCTATCTACGAGCCGGTGAATGTGTTGTACAAGTTCAGACTTTTCATCTTAATATTTAATTGTTCCGCGTTGATTTATTTTTACTTGGATAAAGCGGGTAACAGTTTTTTTTTTTTTTTTTTTTTTTTTTTTTTGTAACTCGGGGTTTTACAATCGTTACCTCTCGTGATATTACCGGTTGCTTGTGTGTGTTTTGGAGAGTAGTAATTTGAGTTTAAAGGCGATTTAAGTTGTCAGTTGTCACATGTTTCTCTCAGACAGAATATATGACTGTATAACACTGAGAGCACGGTAGCCCTCCTGCTGAGTGTCCGTCCTCCGCTGCCGTGTCTCCACATGCAGCTGACAGCGCGGTGAAGTCCCGGAGCAGGAGGTCCACTCCCCGCCCGGGTGTAAAAATAGCCCGGTGGTTCAGCTTAGCCCGGGTCACAGTAATGCGACACACATACACATAGACAGACAGACAGACAGACAGACGGACGGACGGACGGACGGACACAGCTTCCACTGCCTCTCCGCATTCACCTATCCAAGTCCTGTCCCCAAAGTAGATCGTACTTTCCCGGTCGAGCAGTGCCGTCGGTCACATTATATGGGTTAACCGGATGCCACAGAGTTGTGCATGAGCCTGACACCTGTTTGTTGTAGTCTGTTAACCACATCCTCCGTGTAAGCGTGTGATCGCTGCTACACAGTCCAGATCCCATCAGCCCCATACAAAGAGTTACGAAGCATAATTTAGTGTGAAGGAGCCCTTTAAACCCATCTTCATTATGTGTCACATGCAGGTATCCCCCCACCCCACCCCCCACCCCCACCTCCTCCAGCTCAGGTTTGAGCTCAGCTGCAGAGCTACACAGCTGTCGCACCCACAAGTCACGTCAAGGCTGTTGTGGCTGCCCAGGTGCTGAAAGCTCAGAGGACGATCTAACCTAAATTTCACCAATAGCCTACTTTCTGTTCTTCGCTTGTCTTAAGGAGGGTGAAATAATTCATGGCCTGTTTTATTTGACTTAAATGTGCTGCAGCATGTAGATAAAATAAAACCTACCCAGAGAGAGGGAGGATTTCAGCTGTGAATGTGCAGCAAGCCCAGAAGATACAGCAACATATACAGAAGAAGAAAAAAACTCTATGTAATGTAAAAGAAAAGAAAAGCAACCCAATTAGAGTCCTGGGGGCGAAGCCTGTGCATATTCAAGATAAACAAAGTGCTCAGGGCTCTATGAGTTTGCCTCAAAATTCTCAATTATTATTTCAAACCAGAGACCTGCTCTCTTGGTTTTTAGTCTCCTGCTGAATCATTTCCTAATGAGCTCCGAGCTGAGGGAGAGAGAAAACAAAATCACATTTTAAATTCAGCCGCAACCTCGGAGACAAAACACAAACACCAGCCTCTGTGACCATAGGCAGTGGAGTTTCTGGAGATGGATAGATGCAAATACAAACAAATAGAAAACGTAAGCAGCAGGCAAAAGCGTGCAGATAAATGCCCACAAGTGGAGAAGGCAAAAGAATAAAAGCCCACTCACACAGTGTATAATGGTAGACCTCAGTGGAAATGCAGCTACCACTGATAATTATAGTCCTGCTATTCAAAGACAGATTTTTCAGTGGTCTTAATTACAAGTTGGATTGTGCTGGACTTAAGGACTTAATATAACTTGCTTCAGCTGACAATGGCCATCTAAAGTAGCTTTTGGATGTTTTCCCACTGGCCTGCCTTGTGTGTCAGTGTAGATGAGCCAGGCAGCTTTTGGCTGGAGAAGAAAGGTGTCCTGGTGAGTAAGTGGCTCCGAGGCTGGAGGCTTGGAGGAGAGCAGCAGATGGATGATGATGTAGCGGGTACTGGCGCTCCCTGCCTCCCGCCGCCATCCGTCACGCGCTAATGATCGTGTCACACCTTCTCCCCGGGCGGCCGGCCGCTTCTGCAGCGCTCAGCTCAAAAACTGGTAGCTCCACTCAAATCCCCTCTTCACGGCCGTCGGCTGAAAAGCCCGGAGACAGACTGCGCTGCAAGCCTCTCTATCACTAATTCCTCACTTTTTTTCTTTCTCCAGCGCCTTCCTTCACCCTTCTTCACCTCTAAAGTCCCTGCAGACTGTCTCCTCATCTCTTCTCATCCTTTGCTTCCCTCGCCTCCCATTCATCTTGTTTTCTCTGTAGTGTATCTGCCCTATGTCATTCTTTTTCCTCTCTGTCTCCTTCTGCCGTGCTCCCATTCTTTCCTGATTGCTGTGGAGTCAGAGCTCTAATGCAGCTCAATAGCAGCGGCTTTCTCTTATTTTACACACATTTCTCTTTGATTGTCATGATTAAAGGACATGCATCCTTTTTTTTCTCCAGCCCCTCCCCTCTGTCTGAGGTCAGATACAGTTCAGCACAGGTGGAGCTGGTCTGTTTGCTTAGAGGACATCTCAGCAAAAAACCTTGTCAACAGCACATCAGGGAGCCTTCCAACTTTATTATGTCCTTTAGGGTGTTTTCATAACTCGGGACCATTTCCTCTTCCCAACACTGCAGCGGACCTCAATGATGCTAAGACAGAGATACTGAGTGTTGTAAAAACAGCAGAGCCACAAGTAGTGAGTAATTATATTATCTATGAATCTGCTGATTATTTTCTCCATTAATTACCATGAATAAAATGTCAGAGATGAGTTAATTAACGCTTCACAATTGACCAGAATTCTAGTTTAATATTAAGATTCTCAAAAGCAAAGACATTACGATCAACAAAGAAAAAGCGGCACATTTTCAAATTCAATAAACTGGAACCAGGAAAAAATCTAGTTGACATTTTTGCCTGGAAAAAAAAAAATCGACAATCAGAAGTAATTTCCAATTAATTTTATGACCATAACATCTTTTCAATACACAGTGAGCAACGTCCCCCCAACTCAGATATAAACCCTCATGTAAAATGGTGTGGTTGGAACAATAATCAATACAACCGTCTATATAGATCATCAAAAGAACATTTGTGGTTATGACATCACTTCCTAATTTCATTAGAGGTTCACCAATGAAACCATTAATGCCAACCAACTGAATTATAGTATGATTCAATTCCCTCATAAAAGTACCACATATCGTATTAATTGTGCTAAAGATATTCACATAGCAACACATGCAAAGACTTGAGACGCCTCTCTTCTCTACTAAGAATATTTTTGTGGGTGGAAGTGCTGCTGTCATGTATTGTGTTTCACTGAGGCAGTATTGGAAGTAAACACCGCTTTGGTTGCACATGGACTGACAGGGACCTTTTTTTTAAAAGAAACAAAAAAAAAAAAAACAGCTATTATCTCCAGTCGGGTGTTAAATAACCATGTTATGGGATTCAGCATCCTCTGAGCTCGTTATTCTGTCCCAGGTGTTACAGGAATAAGCGTCCCCTTGAGCTATGTGTTACAGTGCAATGTGTCCCCACTGAACGCAGACGGCCCTTTGGAGAAGATGGTGGAATGTCACTTCCTCCTGTGTGTGTGTCTATCTCTTTGGTCTCGGCAATATTCTCACCGCTGGGATCACAGACTCAGCTTGGCATTCTGGGAATATCAGTGCTGGCGGATCGGATGATAGTCTCCACAGCTGCTGTTTCTAAGAAAAGCTCGAGGACACACTCAAACTGACACACCCACACACACACCAGACATGCGTTTACAGGAGCTACACACATGTAAATACACAAGCAAATACCACATCCAAGCACAGGCCTACATGTTGCTGTCACAGATGCAGGCAGGTACAGGCACACTTACTGTAATACACTTAAAGCAGCAATTAACCATCCAGCCTAGAGAGCATGTGGGAAGCCTAGACAGACAATAACACACCCACCCACACACACACACACACACACATCCGTACAGATACACAGACACACACATAAGCGTAGCTACTTGATGTCATTTCCAGCAGCTATGCTTTTATGCTCTGGCAACTGTTTGATATGAGTGTGAAATGGTGTGGTGTTTTCTCTTGTACAATGACCACTAACGCCGGTTTTTCTTCTGTGTTTTTCAATCTCTTCAGGCTATTTTCCAGTGACCAGTAAAGAGCCGGCAGAGAGAGAAACAGTAGAGAAGGCGAGCACAGGCGGAGAGAGGATAATTGTGTTTCTGGCTGCCCTCTGGGAACATGGGATATATGACCTCATCATTCACCTGTGAGGCTCAACAGTAAACAACTCCAGATAGGTAGGGGCAGCATCGCACGTACGCACACTCATGCAAATGCAGGAGCAAGATTTTTTTACATAGCAGTAAAGTATACAAATGCAGACATTATTTAGGTAAACACACAGCCTGACTGTCTGAGCGTTGTGTTGTTTAGCAGGATGACTGAAGCTGCTACAGAAAGTGCAAATGTCCTCCCAAAGCCTTGCGATGCGACGTCGTGTGACGTCATCAGCTGCCTCTCCCCTCCGCCACGTCTGCCCCTCTCCAATCAAAAGGACGAGGTGTGTCACCATGACAATAAAAAGCAGGAGCAGCAGGTAAGTGACACTAACAAAGAGTTCTACAGTACTAATATACTATTGAAAATTATGCACCCCCTCCCCACCACCACCGCCACCACCAGCACTCACATGCTCGCTTTATGACAAATTGTGTCCTCACTTGCAGAAACCGTGTACCCAGGTGCAACCAAAGAAAAAAGTTAAGGTAAGCTAAAATAATTCAGCCTCTCATTATTCATTCTTACGGAAATATCGATTGCATTACATCCTATGAATTTGTAATATTGCTGCTGTGTGTGTGTGTGTTTCAGGCTAAAGGGAAGTTAGTGCGCAGTATGGCTGTGTGCGAGGAGCCTGAAGAAATCCAGGTAACACACACACACAGGACGCACATTTTCATCCACCTCCTCTTCCTCATCATCATCACAACCCAATCACTCTTCATTTTCCTCTCTCTCTCAGGCAACTCCAGACACAAACATCTCATCTAGCTGCCATGACAATGAGAGAACTTCCTGTAAGGCAGAAGAGCAGGAGAGAAGCCCTGATCCAAAGAAACCCTCTCTGTCCAAAGGTACGTGTGTGTGTGTGTGTGTGTGTTATTGATGTCTCATAAAAGAGACGAAGGAGAAATCACACAGAATGTAATAAAGCAGAACACCGTGCCACTATTTAGATGCAGTTCTCCTGAGGTGTTAAATATTACAGTGAGGTTTTTTATTTATACTTTTATTTCTGTTGACTCGTAATACATCCTGCCTGCCTTTGTCGCTCACAGAGTCCAACATGGAGTACACCGACTCCACCGGCATTGACCTGCACCAGTTTATCATCGACACCCTCAACAGCAACCCCAGAGACCGCATGATGCTGCTTAAACTGGAGCAGGACATGATCGACTTCATCACCAGCAATAGGTGTGTGTGTGTGAAGCAGTGTGTGAAGGAGAGGACATAACCTTGGTTCCTCATTGTGCTTTTTACCTATTTAAATGTGCTGAAATGAATAAAATGCATATGTCGACTAAAGGGTAAAAAGACTCAACCCAGTTTCGTTCTGATGTGAAATGTTTTCAGCTCATATATTATAGTTGTGTCCATAAAGCCCATTTAGCATTATGATCAATATATTGAGTCAGTTAAGTTAGTGTGGGTGTGTTTAGACCACAGGGGATAAAACTGGACTGAAGCCAAAAAATACACCCAGTCTCAGTCTACCTCCTTCTCTCTCCCTCTCTGCCGCTTTTCTCACTTCCACCTTCCTCCCTCCCACTTTCGTCACTCCCTCATTCTATCTTTGTCTTCCTCTTTGACTCCTTCTCTCACTCCCCACCGTTGACTCACTTGTTCTTCTTTTTCCATCCCACCTCTCTCGTCACACATCTTTCCCCATTTCCTTTCTCTCTCAGCCCCTTTAAGAAGTTTCCTCACATGTCATCCTACCACCGTATGCTGGTCCATCGGGTGGCGGCCTACTTTGGCATGGAGCACAATGTAGACCAGACAGGCAAGTCTGTCATCATCAACAGGACCAGCGGCACACGCATGTAAGCATGCATAATGTATCTGTGAGTATATGCATCTGAATCCTTTTGCCTTTTATTGTGGACTTACGACGTTTTTCTTTTTTTCTTTCTTTCACCTGTTTGATAACAAAGACCAGAGCAGCGTTTTGTGGACAAAGTACACAAGGACAAAGTAGAAGAAATCATCTGCTGGAAGGCTATTCTTAAGCGAGACAGCAGCTCAGATGACCAGGTATGTCTGTCCTCCTATGTCTATAGCTGGCTGTCTCTCTGGAATTTCTTCTATAATTGACATTGATCGTATCCTATCAGCGATTTGACCTGTTCTTGTTTCTCTCCTCACAGACCCGGCTCCACCCTTGCGGGAGAAGCAAAGCAAGTCAATGGAGGAGCGAGAGGAGGAGTACCAAAGAGTGCGAGACAGAATCTTTAACCAAGAGGTGAGACGGAGAGACGGAGGAAGACAGACAGGCAGACATGACACAGAGACAAAGAGGAGACTCACTAATTTCTCTGCTGTTCTTTTACAGCCTCTCTGCACCCAGGAGAGCGCCCATGCAGAAACCAGGTAACCTTGCCTGCAGTGTATTTTCTCCATGTGCCTTTTCAGCTTATTATATTTAGATGAGAACATTAATATATGTCTGTGTGTGTGTGTGTGTGTGTGTGTGTGTGTGTGTGTGCAGGGCTGTGGAGGAGTACAATCCATATGCTGAGACCCAGAGGAGAAGGCAGCTCTTCAGGTAGACCTCTGCGCAGATGTGTAGTCATTTATCATCTTAATCTGGTCAGCCTGCCTGGCACAGAGCTTTTCAGAATCTGCAGTGGAAACAGAGAGACCTAGATTTTTACGTGCATGTGTCAGGGCGCAAGAGTTTCTGCCGTTCTGAATGGAAATAACCGAGGGAAGTTTTTATAGATATTTCACATTCATGAATGTTGAATATAAAACCCTCAGCCCTTCATTATGTGTGACACATTAGCAGGTCTGGAAGTGATTTCTCTCGCCCATTCACATAAATGGCATCGGCTCTCGTGCAGTAATAAGGCCGTGGGATAATTCTGGATGTGTCTCACAGGGGGAGCCGTGACAGCTCAGGCTCCAGTTGGACAAGCAGCAGCAGGCAGAGCAGCACTGAGACCGACTGTCGCTATAGCAACGACCCCCGACCTTGGAGCAGCACCGACTCCGATTCCTCCTACCAGTGGACGAGTCCCGCCTCGAAACCACGTCAACCTGCCAACCACAGCTGGGAGGCACGAGGTGCAGGTGCGTCTTTTTATAAACATTGTGTCAGAATAACATTAAGTGACTTTTTTTTTTTTTATCGCCTGTTATGTCACTTTTTCAAGGTGTAAATTCACTCAACATGGGTGAGACACCTCTACACCTGCGTGCCAGCAAACTTATCCTCAGACTTCATCACCCAAACCACACTTGGGAAAATTGCTGTTTATAAATGATGAATGTTTTTTATTCTGCAGCGTTAATTAACGAAGAAGCGGTGGAGGTTGCTCAGGGTGTGAAAATTTAACCCAATCCTCGAAGCTTCACACCATAGCTGTAAATTTTCACACAACACCTCCAGACTTTTTCGCATATTCAGGGAGAAAAATATATCATCACCGAGACTGTGCTGAGGGACAACACTGTTTTTTTTTTGTTGTTTTTTTAGCACAGACAGGTGTGGAGAGTGTGTGTGTGTTTTTTTTTTTTTTGTTTTTTTAAATCAGATTGAGATGGTGAAATGTGAATTTGTTATGTGCCATGGTAATGAAGCTCCCCTCTCTCGTCTCTCCTTCTCCTGCTCTTACACTTTATTTTTTATTTCTCTCTCTCTCAGGCTCAGTCACTCTGTTCAGACTGCCATCCACTTGTCCCCACTCCTCCTCTCCTCCCATCATAGAAGAGCAGGCTCAGAGCTCTTCCTTCATCATGGAGAACGGGATCCCACCAGGAAGCATATTAGTGAACCCACATACTGGTACATAACACACACACGCACACATCAGAGAGATTTTAGTACACAACACATACACATTTATCATAGTCAACCCTTCAACCTCTCAGGGCAGCCTTTCCTGAACCCCGATGGGACCCCTGCAGTGTACATCCCTCCTGACAGTCAACAGCAGCCAATCAGGAGCCAGACACAGCTGCACAACTCTCCCTCCCAGCAGCAACCGCAGCAGCAGGTAGCGCAAACACACACACACACAGCAGGAAGTGGTTGACATGTTCGTGGTGCAGCACATACATGTCACTGTTTGTGTCTTTATCTCTGTCTCCACGTGTCTCTGTCTCTCGCAGGTGGTTCAGTACTCGTCTGTCTCTTACACAGCTCCACAAATGTTGCCTGTCTCTCCCTCACAGCCATACTCCACAGTATGTATCTCCGCACAGTGCTACAGTTCTGTGTTTGTGTGTGTGTGTTGACCTCCTTTCTCTTGACCTACAGATTGAAGACCTCTCGTCGCAGTTTGGCCACGTGACAGTGAGCTGTCAGTCGACGGGTGAAGCCCCGCCCCTCTATCCTCCCAGTCAGGGTTACATCTATGCAGCTCCTCCCCCTCCCAACCCCCCCAGTTACTGCCAGCCCTCACCTCAGGTGGGAAGACACACAACATTTATCACACCTTTTCTGACTATTTAGAGGAATTTCATTTTTATATTAATAGAAAAGTTTTTATTTTCCTACAGGTGCCTATGTATTACTACGGCCAGTACCCTACCTCACCTCAGCATGGATGCAGGCCTGTCTCTCCCAGCCAGCACATGCACAGCCAAATAGCACAACCAACAGGTACTTCCCATCTGCGTGTGTGCGCATGTTGTGTGTGCGTGTGTGCGCTAATGGTGCAGACTGTGGCAGTAGAGAAGGGGGCCGTTACACTGTCAGAGATGTAGTCTGAGGGTCTCACAGTGAACCGGTCTCTTTTCCTGCGGCTTCTGTTCAACACAGGGGTAAAGACCAAGAAGACACACACCTCAACACTGTCACCTGGCAAAATTCACAGTGCACTAGTGTGTGTTCACACAATAAACTAAAACAAGTGTCTGTCATCATACAAAACTCAAAACAGTGACACTGGAACAGAATTACAGATGTGTTTTTTGTTTGTATGATTTAATGTTGTCAATAAAGATATGTATCAAACCAAATCCCCTGCAAACGCAAACACTATGTAAATTAGGTTATTTCCATTCATTATTATATTTACTCATTAACAAATGAACTATGTTGGGAACATTTGACTTCTCTTATATCAGAATGTGTTGTTAATGCTGTATGTAAGCTTCACATTACTCTCTCAACATACACATAAGTATATATATTACTAATATGTGTGAAGCTGTCTGGTGGCTTTTTTCTCACACAAACAAATCACAGAGATCATAACTGTGAATAATGTTTGTATGTACATGTGTGTTTGCAGCAGGTTACGCCCCTACTGTGGGGGTGCAGCAGTCTTCCCTCACCCAGGCGCAGGCTGTGCTGGGGAACTACTCAACAATGGCCTCCCATCAGTGTAGCATGGTCCAGGTACGCCCAGAGCAACCAAAGGTCTCATTCCTCCGTCAAAGTCAAACAAGACAAATGTTGGCCAGTTCAAACTGATGCTGAAATGAGTCGGCCTGACAGTGAAGTCGTTCTTTGTGCTGCTGAGTTGCAGGAGTTGGAGAAGTTGTGCCAGAAACCTCGCTCAAACTTTCTCTCTTTCCTGTCTCCTCTGCAGGGAGGCGTTTCAGTGTCCTATCCCCAAAATAAAGTTGTGACTGGGGTAAGCGGGGGGGAGGCGGGGTACTGCTGCGTGGTGCCCTCACCCTCCCACCACAGCGGCTGCCATCCTCCCAGCTGCACTAACCTCAGCGCTCCGGCCTGGAGCGCGCAGTACTGACGATGCCTCGGTGGATGGAGTGATGATACTTTGGTTCCTGCGTGAATTCATCACACCTTTTCTTTCCACCATATCCCCCCACTCCCACACCTCCAGCCCCCACCATACTCGCCTACACCCGCCTTCTGATGCCTGCAGGGCACATCGTCAACAGGCACAAGCATGTACACACACATTCACAACATACACCCACTCACATATATAAATGTACCACTGTACCAAAGCTTAATAGTATATATCAGAGCTGCTGTATTGAATGCATAATTTATATACACAAATGGAGTTTTATATTGATATTAAATTATATATTGTGTTTTAAGGAAATGCACTGTGTGAAGAGAATAAAGTCCTATGGCTGAATTATTTCATCCTGGCTCTCTGTGCGTCTTATGTCTGATGATGATGACGATGCTAATGGGAGGGGGCGTAGCTGTGAGGAGATACAGGAAATAAAGTGCATTATGTGAGGATCTACTATTCAGAACATGAAATAGAAGCAGTCACCACTGAGTTCATAGCTTCATGAATAACAAGTCAAATATGTTACATTGTTGTGAATCGTCACAGTGGGCCTTTGGTTTGGTTTAGTCTTGGTTCTATCAGGACAGATAAGATGCTCATACAAAGAGTCTTAGACAAGAAAGACACTCTTCAGTCTTGTACATTTAAAGCCAGATAACATCTGTTTGAATCTACAAAAATAGAAATGAACATTTCCAGTTACCATACCCAATGAAGCCACTGGAGGATTTCCACCTTAAGACTTTAGTGCCCCCTCCTGCTCAAACACTCTCAGTACATTGTCATCACACGTGAAAAAGCAAGACAGGTAATTTCCCCACAGGTTACTTCCCCCTTTTGTGAAGAACCACACACACCACACTCTCAGGGGTTTGTTATGAAGCAACAACTGTTCACTGTATAGTTTTATCTGATAACAATCATCACAATTCATTCATTGTTTGGACCAGAAAATGGTGCATATTTCACATTTAGAAACTATATTTTGCCTTTTTTCATTAAAATGTGAGTGAACATTTTTTTATAATTTTTGCTGATATTTTTGTTTGGATCGACTAATAATCATTTTAGCTCCATTAATATGAAAACAATGTCCAGAGATCCAGACACGAGCAGATCTATTGAACTTGTCATAGCAGAAGTACAGCTGACTGTGACAGAACTGAGCTCTTTCTCCTCTCACTGATCAAGATTTAGTCACATAAACTGATCAATATCCAGCTACACTCATCCAAATTAGTCTTTACAAACACACAGGGACACTATTGTATAAAATGCTTCCTCTTTTGAGTCTTGTGTCAGGCAACATTTTACACCACTATGATGAAACTACTTTCACTTTCATGCAAGCATCAACTGATAAGCCCATGTGTTATTGTCCTGATGCTGGGTAATTTCATTTTGAACTGAAATTGATTCATATTCTCTCCCCATCAAATTCAATGAAACATATCCATCATCCACGCTAGGCTTTAAAATTAAATTTAGATTTCATAACTGCGGTGCTGAATGCATAATTTATACCGACCGATGGTTTCGTAAAGCCGGCTCTATTCTTGTACTTTCTACATTCAGTCACACACACAGACACACACACACGTGAGCAACAGTGCAGGTTCCATGATCTTTAATAAAAGGCACATGTACAGCCATAGTGAGATGAGTGAGTCCACTGGCATAGAGACGAAGCATTAAAACACAGAAATACAGGAAGTAGAGGTCAGGAGGAGAGAGATCTATCTGCTTTACAGTAGAATCTACTTAAGTAACATCTTCTTGTTCTCGTTCAAGAAAGTCTAACACTAATATGTCACTGTGGTAAGGTAAAACCCCCCATTCCCACCCCTGCCACACACACACACACACACACACACACTCAAACAGACAAGACACACCATCCATCAACATCCAAAGTCTGATCTTCCACAAGAGTCCTCTCCAGAGAGCCGTGGAGCTCCGAGCGCACAAAGAAGTCCAGAGCGCCCCTAGACTCTGCGCTCTCAGTTTGTGTCCCACTCCCTTGTTGCTGCTGTTGACTCGTCCCTGAGGCCGGATCAGCCTGGTTGGGAGTGAAATCAGCAGTTGGGCTCCTGTTGTGTTCAGGTTCCCATCGGATTCATTATCATGTTGCACAAAGACCCAGAATCTGAGCAGTTCTCTTAGACTGGAAACACACTTCCAGGCCCCAGGTTTTTTCTTTGTGTCTCTATGTGATTATCTGATTTAAATCAAACACAAGATCATTTAGGAAAAAAATTGCACCCACAAAACAACAGGGTTCGCCTGATTTATAAACACTGTTAGTTTCAGATGGAGGCTGCTGATTCTTCACTTTGATGGCAAAAAAAATACAGAGTCATTATTTTCCGGGCTCAAGATGCTTCACTGACCTCCCGCCACGATGGCAGGAAATGATATTTCCAGTGATAACTATGTTGAGATTAAGAACATCTTTCAAACAAAACTGTGGGATAAAAACATTGTTAAAATAGAAAGAAAACTGCATGTGAGAACAATATAAAAAACAATAAATGTGGTGGATCTAGTTTTTAACACACATCCGTTAATTACATAATGTTAATAGGCTGCTGTAGTGGCCTGATTTCCCAAACGCATTTGCAACAAATCAAATTATAATCAATCAACTTTGAAACAAAATCAACCAGTGAGTATTCATCATTCCTGTCACTCCAGCTTCTCAAATATGATCATCTGAATCTTTCATTTGAAACAAATCTAAGGTTGAATGGTTTGGGGTTTTTTTTACTACCACTTTTTTGACATTTTTACCCAAAATAACTGATTGAAGAAATACTGTGTAGTAAATCAATACCTAAAATAGTTGGCAGTCTTACGACTGATAAGCAGTGAACCTGGGGCCCCTGGAGGATTGTTGGTATTCCAGTCTTGCTGGTTCTGTACTCAAATACTCGTAACTCTGGTTCACATTAGGACATGTTTACAGGAATCTCACAGTTATGATCTGTTCACACACATACGTGCGCGCACACGCACGCACACACACACACACACACACACACACACACACACACACACACACACACACCCGTACAGATACACACACGCACACACACAAAAACCCAACTAAAGAGAAAAAAGTTCACAGGTACTTAAATATTTAGGGTTAAGAGAAAACAAAAATCATAGTAGTGTCGAAGGTTAAATATAACCACAGCTGGAGGAATAAGTTGAAGAACTAAAATATGCATGCAGCCAGGCCATCTCTCCTCTTGTTCAAAGGTAAAAGAGGGTTAGAGTGGGGGATGCCGTCTCTTCGTCTGTTCTGGCAAAGTCTGAGACACAAAAGAGGGAAGTTTTGCCAAAACAGAGGGAAACTGGTGACGAAACTGTGTAGAGGGAGGGGAAAAACACACACACACACAGCTCACATTCATACACACAATCATGCCCTCAACATCCCTTCACATGTCCAAAGAACAGCTCAGTAGAGTCAGATGCTCTATTTTCACATTATCACGTGTGTTTGGGACATTTGAACATGTTAGTGTGGGCCGCACTCCACTTAACTCTCTCTCTCTGTTGGCCTCGCTCACACACAAACACACACACACACACACACACACACACACACACACACACACACACACACACAACAAACGCACCCAGCAAATCCTGCTTTGGTCGGTGTGTGTGCTACCTTTGGCTGTGGGTGTCAGGGGTCAAAGGTCAGACAGAGCCACCTTAGGTACACATCAACCGCCTCCCACCCTCCCTCCCTCCCTCCCTGCTCACTGCACCTGACACCCCTGGCCCCACCTGTGCCGTCGCAGGTTTCACCCCACCCTCCATCCCATATCAATGCCCACCCATCTCCATAGCAACTCACAGCTCCCCCCGAGCAAGGGGTCTCACTATCTTGTAAAAGGAGGTAAGTGTAATTAGTGGTGTGTGTGTGTGTGTGTGTGTGTGTGTGTGTGTGTGTACCCTGTGTGATTGTGTGTGTCTGTGTGAGTGAGCATGTGCATGTATTTGTGTGTAGGTGTTAAGAGGTATCAGTGGTTCAGTGGTGTCTCTCTTTAATCTTCATCACACCCTCTCTCTCTCTCTCTTTCTCTCTCTCTCTCTCTCTCTCTCAGCCCCTCGTCCTCCATCACTCTTCTTCTTGTTCCTTGTCCTTTCCATCTTCCTCCTCCTCCTCTTCTTCACTCACTCTTTATTTTTGGACTTGGAAGATGAACAGGCGCAGGTTGATGTTTTTGGCGGCCAGCAGTTTGTTGCACTCCACCGAATCGGAGATCGGCAGGGGGACGTAGTCGGTCTCGTTGGCGTCGTTGCTGAAGGAGTGGTGGTGGATGACGGGTTTGATCCGCACGTCGTCGTACGGCCCCTTCAGCAGCAGGAAGGAGCACTCCAGGGCCGAGTTCACCTACACATGCAGACACACAGCGTATGAGTGAAGAGCCAGACCCACACTGTACCATGTCAGTTTGGGTTATCACACTGTAGCAGCCAAGGTGTGTACGAACTTCAGCTGAAAGTCAAACCTGTCGCCGCCCTCTGGTGGACAAACTATGTAACAGCAATAATGTTTGAATCACTTCAAACGTCGTTGGTGCCCTGACGCCACCATTTTTTGGTTTCTGTGGCAGAAATCTGATATAATCAGGTCGTCGTACAGCTCGCTGGGTTGAAGAGGCTCCGCATATACAGAGGCTATACTCCTTTCTGCAGCCGGCCCCAGTTTGATTCCACCCTTGGTGGCCCTTTGCTGCGTATCATTCCCCCTCTCTCTGCCTCCCCATTTCCTGTCTCTCTGACTATACTATCAATTAAAGGCATAAAAGCCCCAAAAATACTTTATAGACCAAACAATCAGCATAGAAAATAATCGTTAAACTAATCACAGCTCTAATTAGTGAGGTCAATGTGTCCTACATAAACTTTAATACTACAGTAATATCCGCCTCGTTCAAATGAGGAGTGTGTGTTCATCGATGGCCTGACTGGAATTGAACAGCAGCACAGGTGATGACCATTGTGTAAGCGATCAGTTCAGCTCACTTCCAAACTTTTAGAGACACGCGGTCAGTGATGCATCCTCAGCCCTGAAAACTTTATAAATAAACACAGTCAGCTGGGGAGGAGGAACATGTACCTTGCTCTTGAGGATGAGCTGGAAGGAGAGTGTGCGCTTGCAGGAGAGGTTGGGGTTGCGTTCGGAGTCGTTAACGCGGGCCTTCAGCACCCACGTCTGGTTGAGGACAGTGAAGCGTGGTGTTTCATAGTACAGACGAGTGATGAAGTCATCAGTGCGGTACGGCCTGAACTGCACCTCTGGATGGACACACGAGTGGAAGACAAGTTTTTAAAACAGGCAAACTGGTCATAAGTGGGCGGGAAAGAGCGGTAGAGAGTAAGGGAGCAGGGGGAGTTATATAGTTACCAGTTCCTCTGGTAATCTCTCTCAGAGTTCACAGTCATATTTCTGCACCCTGCTCATCTCTCTGTTATGTTAATGTACGCACCTGTGAAGCCGATCTTTTCGTAGCAGAGCAGGCTGAAGATGCTGTTGTAGAGCTGCATGTCTCTGCGGTGGTTCTGGTCCATCTCTCCCAGGATTCCCATCAGCTCTGTGCCAGTCTTGGTGGGGTGGGAGCACTCGCTCTCATGTGCTGGCAGCTCATGAAAGGGACCTTGCCAAGGGCAGCCGATCCTCTTGTACTTACACTGCGTCACCCTGGCAACATAATGTAAAAAGCAAGTTAAGAGAAAAACTTGGGGGAAGGAGAAATGTGGCTTTATATAGATGAGAGTGCTTTGCAAAGAATATACCGGTATGCTACTTTCCTGCAGTGAGTGGAGGGAACTAATAATATCAAAGGTACTTATTAAACCAGGCTGTGAACTGAAGATAATTAACAGTCCTCTAATGATACGTGTTCACTCGCAGCCCACCGTGGATTCATATCAATTACATCCCAGGTATAGGTGTTTTTCAATGAAAGCCTGCTACTATATTACAGTAAAGGTGAGGTTTTAATCAAGTGAAAGGTACTAGTTAGCTCCAGCAGTGAGCTGATGATAATTACATCCATACTGATGTTTTTCACATATACGTTGCTGCCATAGATTTACCATTTCGCTTGAGGGAATTTCAACTTCTTTAACAGAATACCGTAAAAAAAAATATGTAATCACACACTGTAACCTCTGTGATATTAAACACTGAGCTTCATGTTAATATTCACTCCAGCCTCAAACACGTGATGGTGAAATTCCTGCAGACAGCAACACCGTGTTCTTGTCAAAAGCAACCCGGTCCTCGCAGGAGACCGGCTCATTTCTCTGCCCGACCAGAAAAAGGAATAAAAAAAACACAACAAAAAAAAAAACACCTGGTGACTGCCATGGCTGTTGTCATGGCAACGCCAGCACAGACACAGCTGTCCTAAGCAGGGTCACCTGTAGCTATAGCAACAACCCCATAGGATTTCGTGCATGCAAATTCAAGCAAGGCCTGAGAGTCGCAGGCAACAAAACACAGTCTGTAATCACATCAGTCGTTTTTCCCTCCTCATGAAGTCGCATGTCACACGCTCCTCTGTCTTCCCCAAAAAACACCATGTGACAGGCTAATGTGCTGTGTTAAGACACGCACACACGCACATATGTATAAATCATTCTGGCGATTTAATCATTGAAAGTTTCTGTTTCATTTCAGTCAGTTAACTTAATTACCTGGAGCTGTTTAATCAGATGGTTTCAACGTATTTTGAGACACTTTCCATTGTTTTTACATGTGAATCTAAATATGGTATATTTCATCTGTTGGGATTTTTTTCCCACTGGCTTTTTAGTGAATTCATGAGTTTGTCTGTGTGTGTTGTGTGCACGTGCACGTGTGTGTGTGAGAGGCCTATACCTGTCTTGACACTCCTCTTTCTGGTGTCTCTCTAAGCTGGAGCGGGGGAACTGTTTTAGGCAGAAGGTACATTCTGTCGGCAGCTCACTGACAGCCTTCTCCACCGCGAGGTTCCTGCAGCACAGGTTCTTGCTGATCTCACACCTACACAAACACCAAAAAAAACACCAATCACACCTCAGTGCAGTGACATGCATATAATATTTGGGGTATGCACAGTATGTTCATACAAGTTTGTGAACAATGTAAAACCAAGAGTAGCTGTCTGGGCAGTGGAAAAGTTCTGTTGTATTTTTGTCAATTGGTGGTGGTGATTTTGATTTTAACATCTACTGACAGAAACTCATCAAGTTAGTGTTTCCTCTGGCTAAAACACTGGTAATCCATGCTGAAGTAATTTAAAAAAAAAAAAAAAAAAAAAAGTGTGTAAATGATAATAAAATGTTTCTTGGAGGGGCGTTAAGTGCCGTCTTCTTTTCTTTTTCTTTCCAGAAATCACAATTTTAGCATTAGAAAATCAATAATGCAGTGCACGCAGAAAAAAACTGTCAATGTCGGATCCATGTTATTTAATTTGACAAAGTGTATATATCACCTAATTGATTTAGCCACTAGAGTATTTGTCCGTCTCCAAGTGTCTGTGCACAGTACGACACGCTCTGATGGAAAAACTTGTATGCATGTTTATTAAAATGTTAAAATCAAGTCTTATGTAATGACACTGGGTGATGCTCACATCCAACCCTGTGACCACAGTTATTGAGTTAAGGACCCAGCTGCTGCTGATTTGGACTAAGTAGTTACTATGTGCCCTGGTCTGGAAGTGCTCTGCAGTGTCTACAGTGAACCGTGTTTACCTGCAGTTGGGACATGTGGCCTGTTCCTCTTTGAGACGAGAATCAGCCAGGAGGTGGATGAAACAGCCCGCACACATCAGATGTCCATTAGTACACTGTGGTGGAGGAAAGGTAAATGGGTCAATAAAACAAAATGTGTGAGTTAAGAGACAACAGAATTTTTTTTAAGATGTTTAAACTGTCTCTTGAAAAATCTTACAAAATACCTGCCTTATGTGTCACAGGGTATGATATACTGATGACTATCACTTAGGGCTCTTTCAAAATATATATTTGAAGAAGTTGTTTATGAAGAAACTGGGGCTAATTTTGGACTGTAGCTGAAACCCAAATCAAAACATATAATTTAGGGGAAAGGCATTAGACATGTTCAGCTAAAGCAAGGTATATTTCCTTAATCTATTCTA
The DNA here is from genome assembly GCA_021432705.1 of Caranx ignobilis. Lineage (NCBI taxonomy): Eukaryota > Metazoa > Chordata > Actinopteri > Carangiformes > Carangidae > Caranx > Caranx ignobilis. The sequence goes on along the minus strand of MU269991.1, from coordinate 2,960,736 downwards.
ATTTTAGCCAACTAGTTATAGCAATGGATTGGCTTGACACACATCACAACAGCAGAGCAACAACAGAAGTGTGAAGCACTGGAGATGGTACAGCAACATTATAACTTATTCAGTACTTTTAAAATGGAAAGAGGTCTGTGTGTGGGTTTCTCTGTAGGACGTATGAACTGACAGGAGTAATGCTGTTTATTGATTATAATTCTCTTAATCAAACATTTTTATGTATCTGCGTTAAAGGCATTGCATATGGAAGGAATATTAATGTGTGTTTACACTATATTGTTAATCAATGCTCAATAACTGTTTTAAAAATGTATGTTCTGCATGGCACAGCAGGGCATGTAAATGTTTTGACTAACTCAACAATCATTAATTACAAATGTGTTCACTTGACATTGAAGAGAGAAGTTTGAGGCCATTAAGGGGAACACTGGGGTGGATTGAAGGGGATGGAAATATATATATAAATATATATGTACATTTTAGATATTTGTTGAACCCTGGATGTTTGAATTCTGGGAGTGGGGGGGCAGGAATGTGGCTTTTGCTGAGGGTTATCTGAGGATAGTTCACAGTATAATGTTATGAACTTGAGCCTGTACAGCTGACCACCAAGCCTGGGTGTGTCCGGTCACAGCCTCATGGCTCCATTTGCAGTATAGACACTTGGGCCTGTGTTGGATCTACTACCACTAAAAATACTTGGAGCTGGCCAACACATTCAACAGGTTGACACTGGGGGTAGGGGGTTGGGACACATGGGGTGGGGTGCGGGGTCCTCTAGTATGAACTCCAGCTGGTTTGCTGTTGTTTGACGGTAGGTTTAGGGGTTATGAGGGGGGGAGTTTTATGATTGACACCACGTTTACCTGGTATACAGACGCCTTGGGCAAGTCTAGGCACACGGTGCAGCACAGCACTGAGTACAGTCTCTCCTCCAGCTTTCCTGACTCTCCCTCGGGCATTTTCACCCTCTTCTTGGGTGGCTCGTCTGGGTCTGGCTCGGGCCCTTCTCGTCGTATCCCGACCTCCTCCTGCATGGCAGCGACCCCGGCGACAGCCTCCACTGCCGCCCCCACGGCCCCGACCCCCAGGCCGGCCGAGGAGGAGCCAGGGGCGGCCGCAACGCCCACGTCTCTCTCTTCCGGTGAAGACATGGCGATGACTGTCTAGAAATTTCTGAGATGTACCTGTCGCGACCACGCTGAACCCGAAATATTAGCAGGTTAGCTCGGGACTAGCTCACAACCTGTCAAGCTAACGGTCAGCTGACAGCTAGCTAACGTTAGCCGGGCTAACGCTACGGCAGCAGGCTGTCAGAAAGGAATGCGGACTTAACTTATTATTAATGCTACCCTACACTTAGGAAGTTGAAAATCCAACAAGCCAACGATTGTGTAATAACGAGATCATGTGCAAAATGTAATTACGACTAAATTAAATGTTGACTAGTTTAGTTGACTTACAGTGAAGCTAGCAGACTATGTGCTAGCTACGTTGACAAAAACACAGCAGTCCTCTCCCTTTGCCCAGGCAGAACAAAAACAACTCAGGCGTCCCTCAGCTGTTGTTGTGCTCTCGACGCCGTTATTCGCAATGACAGCAGATTACAACGATGTGCACCCGCGGCCCAGCTCGGCTGCTCGTCTAACGTCCCCACTCCGGTACCGACCGACTGTCCACAGGACTCACGGGACCTGTCGGCGATCAAAGCCGCGGCTAGAGACACTTCTGTTGGGACTCGTCTCTCTGGCTACACAGCCATCTTTGTTTTTTTTTCCTGTCCGTCTCCCCCGACTTCACCCTGCACAGCCTTAACGACTCCGGGTCAAATTCGCTATCACTCGGGCAGGTTCTCGATCGTGACTAATATTTACAAGTTTCGCATTTAAAAGTAAATATTTGGCGTGTATCGGAAACGGCCTCTGTGTGCCAGCAACTACTTGTGTACAGCCGTGAATTGGCTGACAGCGGAATGTTTTGTTGTGGCAGATGACTTGGGGTATTTAAAGAGTTTTTAAAGGCGCATGCGTAGTGAGCACCTGCGGGTCAGTGTATGGCAGGACTTGAAAGGTGACCAAAACCTGATATGCGACAAATTTAGGCCAGTCCTTCGAAAGACACGTCCTTCATACCTTTGCACTACTCATGAGCCAAATGCGCATATTTTAACACGCTACTAATGGCGTCACTACTTAGACATAACTTTCAAAACAAAAGTTTAAGTGAAAAATCACCCTGTTTCTGTGTCAGACTGAATCAACTGGTTGTAAGAGACTCAGAGTTTATATATATTAAGGATGCATGAATAATTTAAGCAGAAAATGAGAGCGATCAGAGAAAGCCTTAGCTGCCCTTGGCCACTGGTGCTAGGTCAGAAGCATTTATAAGCTTTTTCATCCCCTCAGTGCCCCAGATTTGTGGCTTAGCTGCCTCAAGAGCTGGGAGGGGTGCCTGTGTGTACACGATTGGGGGTTGTGTGAGTGTACTTGGGGGTAGGTGGGGCAGGATGTCAGACTTTCAGCTGTCCGCAATCGGGAGGGACAGGACTAACCACTCCCATTGGACAGACAGATATGCCTTATTTGGTCTGTGTGGGACGTCAACGCAGCCATACCACCCTCAGCTATGCACACACAGTTTACCCAGAAGCTCTATGTGGTCTCACACCATGTCCTGAATGCTGGGCAGTACCCATTATTAGCCAGTGGATATTACCACATGTTAATTTCTCCAAATTCCTCCACAGATGGCTAATTCTCTGGTTGTTTTGTGTCAGTTAAAGTTTTATAATTATATCCTACTAAGAAAGAGTCAGTGTGTTATAGGACCCTCACAAAATATGTAACACCAACACACTTGCGCAAAGATGGCATGCAACAACGAAAGATGAAAACAAAAACCACTCGGTACAGATATTTATAGTTTATGAACATGTAGTAAACAAATGTTTGCCAGAAAAATGATACCAAGACAGATTTCTATGAATGGACTTCTAGGAGTATAAAAAGGAGGATGGGTCAGTCAGGGCCTCAAAACAAGCAATCCAAAATAGCTATAACTACATATATTCTCAAAGTTAAACATTTTTGGCCAGAAAAAAAAAACAACAACGACTGATGGTCAACCAAAATGAAAACACAAAAATGTACTAAAAGGTTTTTTCATGGATACACCACAACTCAGAGAACACTGAAAAACTATAAAATATTTAAATTCAGATTGAGTCCAACTCGATCAAAACTATTTCATTAACTTCAGCACAGTGTTCCTAATGCTACTCTACCTCCCATCCCCCTGTTGCAATCCTGGAAGGACACATGACACAACATATCATGATCAATTAATGACTGCAGCATAAATGGATTACACACATTTATGAGATTTATCTCGCCCTGTCAATCAAGAGCTGCTCAATCCCCAAGTGAGTACATCACATCATCTGTGGGTCACCTGAGACTCTAGCTGCAAAGAAGTCAGTGCTATTGTCCGGAACAATGAAAGTAATGACCTTGATCGAATCAGAGTTAAACAGAGGCTGTTTCTGTGGATGGATGATGGTGGCTGGTTGTGGTCAGTGCTGACTTGGAGGATAGGTGGTGTTGTGTTGAATGGTCTGTTGTGTTCAGCTGTACTGGTTGAAGGTGGTGACTGTGGAAGTGACTGGTGTTGGGGATTTTGTTTTGACTACGTCTTAATCTGGGATGGGAATTCAGTTTGGTGCTCAGTGGCATCGGGCTGATTGAGTTCCCAGTTTGTGTTTGACAGCTGCTTCAGACCTGGATCCTGTATTTCCTGCCTGCTGGGCTCCCTGTTGTGTGAGCCAGCACCTGGAGAGGTGCACTCTGGCCTCTGTTGACCAGGTGTGTCCTCTGCCATCTTGTCCGCCTTGACCTGTGTAGATACAGCGTGAACTGTTCTTGTCTCTTTTGATTGTTGCCGTGGTGCTCTGTCCTCATCCTGCCCTCTGCCTGTGTTCATCCCAGTTTGTTTCTCATCAGTTCTGCTGAACTGTTTTTGTGTGATTTCCTCCTCGCAGCTGGTGTGTCCTGGTCTTTTGTCTGCCATTGTTTCTGCTGCATTGGTCTGAGCTGGACTTTGAACTCCCTCTGCTTCTGCTCCAGTGTCTGCTGTGTTCCTAGGTGTTTTGTCTGTGAGCGTCCTCTGCCTGCAGTTTGAAGCCATAGCCTTCACCCAGGGGTGCAGCAGGGTCTGCTCTGCTGTCAGCCTCACTGTGGGATCTGCCTGAAGCAGAGCTCTGACGAGGCCTCTGGCTTCTGCACACAATCACATACACACACAGGATAACATACAAAATGGTTATGTGTGAATGTTTGTATATTTTATAGTTCTGTGCTTCTCACCCTCTGAGATTGGGTCCCAGTAGGGGGACAGGAAGTGGAGTTGTCCCTGTTTGATTAGCTGGAACAACTCTTCCTGATCCCGATCCCGACTGCGAAATGGGGGGAAGCCACACAGCAGGATGTAGAGAATAACACCCAGAGCCCATATGTCCACTGCTACACCATAACCTGTTGGGTAGATCACAAACAAATAATCCTGAAATCGAAAGTATTTAAAGAGTTTTTAAATAAGAAAAACAACTTAGAAGTCAAATGTAAAGTGAAGTAGTGTTTGATACTGCAGCAAACACCACTGACCTGTCTCACAGAGAATCTCTGGGGCTACATATGTGGGCGTCCCACATATGGTAAAGACTGGTTCAGTCACAACCATGGCAAGACCAAAGTCTCCCAGCTTCAGCCTACAGATGTCAGCTGCCACACGCTCTATCTGAGAGAGGATATGAAAAAACAAAGTGTAGACAGAGACAAAGTCAGACAGGGAGGGTAAATTCAAACAACTCTAACTCTAACCACATCGTTGGCACACAGATGGAAAAATGTACATTACAGACATTTACATTGGGATGTTTCTAAATACTGACTTGACTCAACTAATATCGTGACCTCGGGTCATTCTAAATAATGAGTTGTGCTTTTAGATGACACAGTGTCATAGTGTGGTATGTAAAGACAAAGGGTGTGGAAAACTTGGCAGGAGATCAGTAAAAGCTGAGACAGATCACTCACTGACAGCTTGTCAGTAATTTACAAGTTAGTTGATTAGTTTATTCCATAGACATCATGATTCTGTCAGCAAAATAAATGGGATTACAATAACTTGGGGCCATGTTCCAACATTTTCATGCAAATATATACCACAACTAAGAGTTTCTTGTCTGTACCTATAAGAGGCAATTGAGACCAGCCCTGTATCTCTTTTCTTTCATCATGCATTTGTATTTGGTAGCCAATAATCTTCCTTAAAACATTATGAATTGTACATATTGTTCTTTGGCTCCCTCTAGTGATAAAATGAATCAGAGACACCATGGTACAGGGATTCATTTTTGAAAGCAACTTTCACCAGGGTTATCTGATACCCACCAGTAGGTTTTCAGGTTTAAGGTCTCGGTGGACGATGCTCTTGCAGTGGATGTAATTCAGTGCTTCGCTCATGTCTGACACCATCAGTCCGGCCTCTGCCTCTGAGAACTTCCCTCTCTCACTGATGGCCTCAAACAGATCGCCGCCGCTCACCAGCTCCATCACCAAGTAGGAGTGAGTGTGTGTGTGGTGGTGCGCCACCAAGCGCACTATGCGGGGGTGACAGAGGCTACCCAGAAGGCTCAGCTCATTCTGCATCATGTGCTCCCGGCCGATTAGTTTAGAGCGTTCCACAATCTTTATGGCAAGGGTTTGCCCGTTGTCACGACGACGGCACTCTCTCACCACTGCAAAGTTCCCATCTCCAACCGTGCGTCCTATTTCGTAGCAACGCTCAATATCTGACAGGGTGACATCACTGCCGTCTGATGAAAGGTCAAAGGTCATCCTCTGCTGTACGCCTTTCTGGGCTGGACCCACATCTGGAAGTGGCTTTAAAGGCTGTAACTGTGCCAGACTCTTCTCTTCCTTCTTGCTGACTGGTTGAGGAGCAGGAGGACTTACAGGTACATCTGTGTGTGTTCTCACATCTTGTTCTGTATGAGCACTACCTTTTTGCTTTTTTGACACAGGGGGAAGTGGGACCCTCCGTGATAGGGGGCTGATCCTTTCTAGACCCTGATTTTTAGCTCTTATTGCTAAGCATTTTTCACAAAGTGTAGGGGAAGGTATTTCTACATCTCTATGTCCCTCCTCCACAAGTTTAAATGGACCAATGATAGAAGGCTGTCTCTCTCTGACCCCACCCTTCACATGTAGTCTCTGCAGGTGGTTTGGAAGGTGTGCTGGTTTTCTCCCATTCTTTTTGTGAGACTTCTGAACTCCTGAGTTATACTTTTCAGGCTGCTGTGTGTTTATATGGTTAAGTGTGTGTGTATTAGTGTGGGTTTTAACATGTGTGTCCTGGTGCGTCCCTTGATTTGTCTCACTGCTATCTGCCCCCTCACTGTATCCACTGTCAGCCTTTGCAGCTTTGTCTGGTGCTGGACTAAGTCTTTTCTCCCAGGCCCGCAGTAAGTCAGCCCGGTAATGCAAGTGGTCTGGAAACAGCTCCTCCAGAGCCTCCTGCACGCTGCTCAGCTCTGGACGAGCCTTACCCAGTGCTAGGAAGGCTGCCTCGCCCCTGAAGAAGTCACATACACCTTTCACCTAGAAAAATAAAAGGAGACATAATGACACATTACGAGATGTCTGGACCACAAGACACTTTCATAAGGAACCATACATGTTAAGATTCAATGAATACATCCAGCTCAGAAACAAATGTTTTGATCTTACCTCTTCGATTTCTCCTCAATCTTTCATTTTATTGCAGTTAAATTTTTTTTAACAATGATGTAAAATCTAGGCAAAGAAGCAGAAAAAATCTGCCCCATAGTACACAGATGAAGAAAGATCATCAACAAAGGTTAACAAAGGTTCTTAGAGTTAATTGTTATTGAGGTGGGTAGAACTGTTGCTCTAGAAATACAGTCTCAAACAGCCTTATATGTCTGACTAGGAGGGAGTATGAATGCAGAAACCAGAAAGGAGGTGTGTATATAATTGACAATTATTGTAACACTGGAGTTTCTTCTCCCCGCTGAGGGTCCTAATGGCCCCCTATAGGAGAGAACAATCTGACCGGTGGCCCCAAGATAATTTGATTTTGAGAACTCTCATTGAAGAGCTTTGTAGCTTCATTGTCTGGCATGACACTTCCAAATCCTCATTAGGGTAATGTCTGCATGTCTTTTATTTCAGCTTCCTGTGTCAAAAGGAACCCATCAGCTGATTTTTGCCTCAGGGCTCCCTTGCAGGTCAATGTGGCTGTAGCTGAGCCTCACCTCTCGCGCGTGGGTCGTGTACAAGCGTGTGACCCTGGCTTTGTGCCAGCGAGGAAACCCCAACGCCTCAGAGATATCCAATAGCAGCTGTTCGAAGGACACCACACCCCTGCGGTTCAACAGCACTGTCACCTAAAGATATAAAATTGACAGCTATGAGATTCCTTTCCCATTTAAGGTAGTGTATTAGCAATTGGTGATGTAATGCCATTTAGTAGGTAACCCTTTAAAGATTGTTTATAAGTTGTAATTAACGCCATTTATTGATAAATCAATAAATTAGTAACAAAGAAGATTTATTTTGGATTGCTCTTTGGTTTGTGTTTATCCTTCTCCAGTGTGACTCTTGCTTTGTCTTTTAAGCCATTTCATTTCTTAGGAGACCTCCTCTAATGGACTGTCACATCACTTCTGTAAAAGACCTGCCAGTATCTGGACCCAAATCCATTTACTGGGGTCCAAACAGTGCAGTTGCATAGACACACATTGTGTGTCTACCTTTTCTTTTTCTTGACACTTCATCCTTCGCCATGGGAGACTATAACCACAACAAGCATACGGTAAACAGAAATTTGGCACCCTGACTGGTGACGTGATTTTCATTTTATTATTTATTTGATCAAATTGGACACTGACACTCTTCAAACCAAGCCTGATAAAACGTCTTTGTTGGCTTTTGATTTGCAAAAGCTTCCATCAGTTAGAACTAATTAAAATTAATGACGAAGATGCCAGTCAACGATTCAAGACACATCTAAGCTAATCTTAAATCAAGCCTCATAAAAGTTGCAGTGAGTGCTTGCAACCTTGATATTATGACTTGATGTTGCCATGGGAACTCTGGCCTGGCCTGACTTTGCCCCCAGCGTATTTATATTTTTACCTGTAGGACTGATGGCTTTATTATTATAACATGATGAGGTGAGCTTATAACTAATTCATTAAATGTTAGTAAATGAGTTATTAACCATTTAGTTAAAATTATAAATACTGAATGAATTCACCTTCCTCAGTGCACTCTGACCACAGGGGCGGACGATGGTGACCAGATGGGGCCGCTCGGCACTCTCCTCTGCATGTCGGGTGTGGAAAAGAGGCAGGTGAGGAGCAGGAGGGGATAGTAAGTGGGACTTGTGGGCTTGTCCCTTAGGGTGAGGGTGAATGGGCCATGGCTGGGGTATCCCACCAGGCCGCTTCAAGAAAGGGATATTAGCAGGAGCTGAAGTGGGGAGAGAGGAGGTCATGGGTGGGAGAACAAAAACAAAAAGCAGGACATTGATCATTGAAAGTGTACCTAACAATGCTGACGTCATCACCCCATTGGTGGGTTTGTTGTAGACTTGTATAAGTAACACAACACCAGTTCCTCATCCTTTGTCAGTGTGTGTGCGTGTGTGTGTGAAAACAAATCCGCCTGATCAGATTTGAGTGTTTTCCATCACATGGAGTGCAAGAGCCATTTGAGATTCCTCAAGCACTTTGCCCCTCTGGCTGAATTATTTAGGCTTCCTTAAGTCATAACACACACACACACACACACACACACAACCTAAACAAAAGCTTGCTTGACCTGGTTAGGGCTTAGTTGAATCTGCATGATTAATGAAGCATTAGAGACACACAGCATCTTTGACGTTTCACTTTCTGGCGCTAGGGGAGACAGAGAGATGTTATCCGCCCAGTCAGTGTCAGTCAGCGGGAGGCAGTTTTGTATTTTCTTTCCAGATGCAGAACAACAGACAGAAACACAAGATCCTATACCTCTAACATGGACGGGCCCCCCCTTTTTAACAAGACACCACTGACCCCCTGAGAGCGAGTAAAAGCGCACACATAATCACACACAGAGTCCACACATACACACACACACAAACATAACAATAGGAGCATGGACATAGAAAACCTCAATGTCCTTCAACAGCTTCAGCAGCTCATAAAGAGCCAGCTGTGGCTGGTCAAGGAAGACTGAATCAGCCTGGGGGTCCTTTGACCTTCAGGGGTCTGTTTGTATGATGGAGGAGGGACAGGTAATTGTTTCAGGACGTTTCTCATAGCAGTAGTAGGTCATGTGATTCATGATATTTATCATTTTCATTTCTCAGATGGGATCACACTCCTAAAAACCATGATGTTAGTGGATTTGTAGGCTAATTTACAGGCGTACTACATAGTTTATAAAAGTTAGTGATTCCAGTTTAAAGCTTACTTGTAACAGAGGCCTGATTATAACACTACAAAGTTTTAAAGTATGGTAAAATTATTTTAATATTCAGTAAAATCTGTCAATTCCGGTCTATCCCACTCACCTGACACTCTCCATTTAGCGTCACGAGCCGCTTCACATCCATATCTGGCTCTCTGTGAGGGTGTCATAACTTTTCAAAACAAAACACAACTAGCTGCAAAACCTCCGTCAGGCTTATTTGGTTGTTCACTTTTATTCCTCTGTGAGTTGCAGCTGTCATATCCTCGGCTGTTAGCTTCCAGGAGAGGTAACGGGATGCGCTACTACTATGACCGGACCTGCTGTAGCTACTGTGGTTGCCATGGATACACGCTGTCAAGTCGAAAGCCTGGTGAAAGAGAAATACCGGAAATGGAGAGATTTCACCGTCAAAGTAAAGATATTTTGATTCTCCTAACATTGAGGTATGGATGTCGTATCTACCAACAAACGTACTTTATGAATACAAAAGTGGTTGGTTTATACTTCAGAGGGTTTTTTTGTAACACACCTAGGCTACTTTCATTTACCGGTCTACCTAAAAGCGAGCGATGCTCAGCAACGAAGTTTTATTTTGAACGAATTGGCCGGAAGTGTTTTAATTTTATTTTGTGAATATTGACACTGATGAGAGGAGAGAGGAGGAGGTGTGTGTGTGTGTGTGTGTGTGTGTGTGTGTGTGTGTGTATGAGAGAGAGAGAGAGAGAGAGAGAGAGAGAGAGAGAGAGAGATGAGTTTCTGGTGAAAGTTTCCAGAGAAGTAAAAAGAGGTAGCTAAACGACACCTCAGCATCAAGGTTGCTGCTCTTACGTAATAAACACCTGTTATCTTTTTTTTTTTTTTTTTAAGGATTAAGGATAGCCACCGATGCAGTTTGATTGTCTTGCATTAATTCATTGTAACACAGTCACTTGTACCAAAAAAGTGACACATAAGCAAAAAGAGTATTTGGTGTTGAGACTACATGACCACAGGAGATTACACACAAAAGTTGAATGAAAGTTCTTCAGCTACCTGGTCACTGTTGATGTTGTTGATGTATATCATTTATGTCATACACATGATGTATTGTACACTACCATTTTTATTTAGAGACTATGTTTGGATGTACGTGAACTTTGTATCTATATTAGGCCTACCTTCAGTAGATTTATGAAATATGATGTGAATCATTTAAGATATAAAAAGCTCTACACTGAGAAGAATGTAACATTGGATCAATTTCAAAGTAAGAAATCACAACTAATTTTAGATATTGACTCAGTGCAGAGTCTTTATTTGGTTTTGCCAACATTCTTAAATTACCCCTTCAATACAATCAGAAATATTTAACTGCTTCCTACCACGACATGGAGAAAATAATAATGATAAATAAAAAAACAGGAGAAAAAGCCCATTAAAAAACCTTTTCTACGACAGGACTTCAATCTAATCTTTGCTCTATTTTGTAAATTACTGGATATTTCTCTGTCCTTGGTCTCTGGAGACATTTTTTAAGCAAATGCAGAACAAAGATCAGTGTTTGGTTCATTTAGATATACTGTAACTGGTAGACATAAGCAACCAGTGAGGAGGAACTGCAAGTGTTGCTTCATTTTAAGTAGCCACAAGCCAAGAAGGTTTGGACACACTGTTGCTGAAATATTGTCAAAGGTCTACTCTGACAGTGCAACCACACACCACCACCCTTGTCTCTTTCATTATCTGTCAGCTCACTTCTGTCATCATGTAAAAAAAAAAAGAAAAAAAAAAAAGATAAGACGATATGGAAAATAGTTTTTAATCATTACAAACTCACTACACAGCACATACATTTAGTAGGTAAACAACAAACTCCCACAAACAGTCCCACTGTAAGAAATCTTTTCTGGTTGGACTCAAGAGATGATGAGGTAGAGTAAAAAACCCTGCAGGCTCACACAAAACCTTTACATCACAATGACTGGGGGAAGTTATGGTGAAAAATCGCTCTGACAAGGATGGTGGGGGATGGGTGTCAGACTGCCAGTCTCAGGGGCTGTTACCATAGACTCGGTGATGGAATCCAATACTTTGCTGCACACACAGAAAAACACCCTCATAGATACTCGGAAACACACACACACAGAGTGTGAGTGTTGATCTTTTAATACACTGCCCCCCGTGGCTCTGTCTCCAAGGATACTGTTAATATTGGATCAGGAGGCAACAGCCCCTACTGCGGCTCCATATCCTGGACTCAACACTGAGACTTACCAGTGTGTGTTTTCTCCAGTGGAAAACATGCTGACAATTGTTAATCCACAATTGTTTTTTTCCCTCCACATTTCCCTTATTCAGTGTGTCCTATCTGTTATTTGAAGCATTTTAAAGGGTTTTTGATGCGCCTCAGTCACTGAGCAATAATGTGGAAGACAGAGATGGAAATGACTTCAAACAAATGGGACAATTATCTCACCCTGCAGCTCTGCCTGCCAAGAACATCAGCAGCGAAGTGCACATCTAGGGCTGCATATATGCAACAATAGTTTGGGTACACAGTTGTAGACAAAAACACAAACACATACATATATACTTAACAGTGTAGCCTGTTTCTTGAAAGTTTACACACTACTTATGATTGGTACGGTGAGGTAAAGCACAATGTTTCCACTGGGTATTCTTGGGTTGTATTCATTTTGCAGTAGTTATTTCTCTCAGACATGCATTACCACTGGTGAGGATTTTGTGGCTGTAATATCTTGCCCACAAATCAATTTGGAGTCGGTACCACCCCACAGGCTAACAGTATCTGACAGTGCACTACCAGGTTCTGGCCAGCAGAGGAAGCAAGTGGACCTAAATCATGTGCATGCAGCACATGATTTAGGGTTGGGACTGGGAGCTGTGCTCAGGCATGGTGACCCAGGGCAGAGCTGAGTGCCTTACTGGAACATTTGTCCTGGTTTAACCACAGGTTTCATTTGTCATTACATTATAGAAAGTCTCGTTTTGTGAAATCCCTCTGTGGTATGATGCCCATTTGATTCTCACAACTTTCTGTGAAGCTATACCTCATAAATTCCACAGAGGAGGAAGGGAAACCTATGAATAACTCCATCCGTCTGTTTTTCCCCTCTTTTTCAACTTGTTCCTATGTCACTGCAGGACTCACTGAGCAAATCATGGAATGCAATGTAAGGCCTATCTGCACATACACACATGTGCATATACACCAACACCACACTGCTGCAGTTGTTCAATGCACACCAACAACTGCTACTGCAGATATATGGCACCATGCCCTGATAGGACACTCTTTATTCAAGGGTTAATACGTCATAACTGCTGACTTTATTTATGATTCATAAACTGGTGCTTGTGACCAACAATAAGAACATTTTTTTGATATCAAGAAAACCTGTATTCAACTGTCTTCCTGACAAGCTCTAATTATGGGAGCCTCCCTTGTAAACAACTGTTTGAGTACTTGCCCAGTAGGAAAACACAAACGGTTGTTATTAGCAATTAATCACTGGTGAAACTATGAGTTACAGCCCATGTTGTAGCTCTGTGTAGAAGCTGTAAATAAAGGCAGGCTTTGGAGAGATATGCTGTATAAATGTTGCTTTATGGTTACCCATAAAGTTGGAATAAAATATATATTGTTTTACCTGTTCTCATGAAATGATTGTGACGATGTGATTTATTCTTGATCGATAAAGTGTATATCTATCACAAAACTCAACACAACTAACCTTTATAATAGGAATAAAAAGAGGAATGTGTCTGAAAATTAAATTATTCCAACTTTATGGGCAACATACTGTAATCTGGATGGTGCACTGTCATGATGTTCTTCAAGCTTCCACTCCTCCATTCAGTAATTAGCTTGAGTGCAGATAGGTGCAGCGAAGCTGCAAAGAGGTTGCAGGGTGAATGATTGACTGAATGAGTGTGTGTGTGTGTGTGTGTGTAGACAAGGGTGTGGCAATGTCCAGACGTTTGTTTAGCTGCATTATTCACACAGTCGCACAGATGCACAGGAAAACCCTGGACAAGCTGGAAGAAACATCAACATTCCTCACTGGTTAATAGCTTTCCCACTCTCCTCTAGCTGTCCAGGGATTCAACCCTGTTCAGCAGTTATTGCTTAGGTCAGCTCAGTGTATATTTGCGCACGCACAAACTGCGCACACACACTTGGCAGAAGATGTCTGTGTTAAGGCCAAACAGGCTGTGCATGCAGAGTTTACCTGAGTGCTGTGGGGGCTTTGATCACGTCTTCACTCAACAGTTCACTCAGCAGTTTAGCCTGAATGAGTGATTTTGTGATTATCACACAGTTCAAAGTGAGATAATTTCATCCTACACTGGCAGGATAAAGATCGTGATCATGCATTCAATTGTACAAATGTTGGGGCTACTGTCTGTCCTTGTTCATGTGATGAATGGTGGTTATTTAGCTTTGGTATGCTTGACTCTATGCCTGGCTAAAGCTTTTCACCATGCATGTCCTACATGTGGTTATGAGCGGTGTGTGCAGGAAGGTGTATCCTTCTTTACCTGAATTTGCACATCCTAAAGTGAGTTATGACCACAGAGTCCTAGAGTGTTGCATAACATAAAACATAAACCCACATGCTGTATGTACATGTTGAAACATACTCACACAGCCTGTGAACATATTTGAGGGCTGGGGGCTTGATTGATTTCGACCTTTCACCTCCTCTCTTTTATTGCTGTGTGTATCCCTCACACCTGTTTATGTCAAATATAAGACCCACACACATCAACAGATTTGTTCCGCTGCGCAAACATGTGCCAGTTTAGAAACAGTAACCAACGAGAGAGAGGGGAGGCCAGTGGAGGACAAGGGCAGTGGGACAGGGTGTGTAATGTGGTGTGATGTGATGTAACAGCATTCACTATTGACTTTTTTTTCTCTCAACCCCTGCTTCTGCTGTTTCAGTGTGTATGTGAGTGTGTGGGAGGGAAACATGTTCTGAAAATGGGGAATCCATTATACTTGAGGGTTAGGGTCAGGGTTAGTCCATCAGTTCTGTGTGTGTGTGTGTGCACGTGTGCATGTGCATGTGTGTGTTACAGCATGTGGTTTTTTAATGTCTGCTTGTTATTACACAACTTCCAGAGATCATCTGACCATCTGCAGAAAGGGGAGTTTCATTGGACAGAGACAGACAGATGGTAAGTGCCTGTGAATGAATGCTGCAGTGTGTGTGGGGTGTGTGTGTGTGTGTGTGTGTGTGTGTGTGTTCTTGTGACTATCTTGGGGGGGGGGTACTGATTTGAATGTTAGCCCTGCAGGTAAGGACATGTTGGGCTGTCCTCACAGCTTCAAACACTTTTTGGGGATCACGCCCTGGTTTCAGATGGTTTAAGACTAGAATCAGTTTATCAGTTACATCTTGTGAATTTACAGTAACATGAAGACTCCCACTCACCTCACCCAACCTAGAAATAATCCAACACACCCACTCCAATTAAAAAACAAAACAAAACACACAACAGGATGTTTTTACACCATGATTTTTGTACAAAATAAACAAACATGATAAAATATTGTATTTAATGAGTAACAGACAGAGACAGATCAAGCTTAACTATCTCTCCAGTCTTTATGCTTAGCTAACAGACAGCTTACATAGGGACACCGGCACTATAGTTTTCACATCCAGAAAGAAACAATTTAGTTCAGGGGTGTGTTATTGCAAAAGGCTGAATGTTTCATTCTCTCTGCATCATGGTGGCTCTTCTCGTTTTTGACTGTATTCTTAAGTCCTCCATCAGTCACTTTCTTCTCTGTTCTCCTGAACACATCACCCAAAATATTTTCATAAAACATTACTCAGGTACCATGTGTGTGAGCTGTGTGCCATGCAACCTGCTGCTAAAACACAGGTGACTGAGCTCACTGTAGACTGTGAACAATATTGCTGCAGTCTTTTATGTGTCCCCCCTGCAGTCACCGGAAGTTCATGCCGACCGAGTCCAGTGAAGTCAGCTGAGAGAGATGTCGAGCACAGCCCCATGGAGAGAAGTCTGGTCCCAACCGGGGGAAGGCAGCAGTGAGGAGAGGACATTCTGTGCCCCCCCCCCCCAAGAAAAAAGAAGAGACAAGATATTAGATTAGATATTTTGCAAAAATGCAGTCCTCCCTTCTCCCCTAATGTGTCTGATGTGTTTGTTCCCACTGAAGTCACAAACATTTCAAAGCAGCTCACAAATGCATCAGTTAAATTGTATTAAGAGAGCTCAGTGATTTCCTTTAACTGCAGGCCAGTGTAGTCTACTTGTTGTTTGGCTATTCCACAAATTCACTATTCAGCTATTTTTAAGCACATTTAGTTGGGACTATTTTCAACTGTGGATGAATACAGAGTCAAAAGAGGTTACATTGTTGTTCTCAGTATTGTGGGATTTGTTGACAACAATAAAAGTGATCAGTGTTATTGTGAATCACAGAGAAATGAAGTGAAACCGAATCAAGGACCTGCAGAACAAACTTTCTGTAGTAACACGCCAGCCTTGCACTGCCCTTATCTTCACACTCATGCACACAACTTCTGCCATCACGTGCAAGAGAGTATTATGTGTTTACAAGTGCGCACACACACACACACACACACACACATTTGGTGACCCCTGTGAGCTCTGCCGAACTGGGTCGAGGTCAGTCAAAGTCAAACCGGCATAAAAAAAAGCAGTGAAAGACATGCATTACCGGTGGTGGGGGGAAAGAGGGATCTCAGGAGGCAAACAAAGGGCGACTACCATGACATTCTTTACTCCCCCATTCCTCCTCCCCCCTGCCCCCTGCAAAGCGATCAATCAACCCCTCTGGCTCAGTTTGCTTTTCTTCTCTTTTCTCTGTGACAGTGGGGGCTTGTTCCTCAGCCCCTCCTCCCCTCTTTTCTTTACTCTGCCTTTTATTCTTTTAAGATAGGTTTTTTTTTCTCACACCAGCCCTGTTGCTCCCTCCCATCTTCTGTCTCTTACTTATTCTTAATTCTAATTTTATATATGTTTTTTATATATATATCAAAACATGTTGCGCAAAGTTCTTAAATATATATATTTTTAATGTTTATTTAAAGGTGTAGTTATTCAGGAAGTGAGAAAACACAACATTCCTGCACATGGCATTGTGCTTTATAACATTACCACACAATCTAGAAAACTACAAAGTGATGCAAACAGATCATTATCTGAGCAAATTCAAATCACGATTCAAATAGTCCATAGTTTTTTTGCATGTGAGCCATTTGTGCAGTTTATCACACACGTCTCTCTGTTTTGTCCCCCACCCCCCTCCCTCCTCTCTTGTGCTCTCCGCACAGCCTGATGACGTCACGAACAGCCGGTATAAATCCACCAGTAGGATCGCAGAGCTGAATGAGGCGCTGAGAGCATACTCACTCTCTCTCTCTCTCTCTTCTCTTTCACTCTGTCGCTCCTTCATACACACACACCCTCTCTCTCTCTGTCCCCCTTACACCCTCATCCACTCTCACAGTCTCTCACCCCCTTGATTCCTCCACACCGCTGCAGACATGGTCGAGGCTTTCGTTGGCACATGGAACCTGAAGGAGAGCGAGAAATTTGATGAGTACATGAAGGAGCTGGGTAAGTGTGTGTGTGCAGTACATGTGTGTGTGTCTGTGTGTGTGCGCCTGCGCGTGTAACGAGAGAGGATGCGGTGGTGCCAGTGCTGCATGTGAGCACATGTAAAAAGCGGGCTAAAGAGAGATAAATACTTCATGGTGTGTGTGTGTGTGTGTGTGTGTGTGTGGGGGGGGGGGGGGGGGGGGGGGGGTTGTGGGTGTGTGGGTTTGACCATTTCAAGCAGCTGCTAATGCAAGGGGTGTGGACAATGAAGGGGTGAATAAGGGAGGAAACAAGATGGAGAATGGAAAAAAAGAGGTTCAGAAAAATAAGGGTGGGAAAAGGAAGATGGACAGAAAGAAAAAAGGAAGAAAGGAGATAGGAAGCAGAGGGGGAGGGAAAAGTGGAAGAGTGGTTGACCGCATGGCCTAAGTGCTGGAGAGGAGGGAGGGGCCGTCTTTTAGTGGAGCAAAGAAAATCCACCCCACTGTGAGAAACTCTGAATGGCAAGTAGCTGGCATTCCTACACACACACACACACACACACACACACACACACACGGGCACAATGTGGGTGACCTTCACTGAAAGCTGTTCATTGTTTGAGGCCATGGGAGGGGTTGAATATTGAGATGACCCCCAATGGCAAGACTCTAATGGGACAGGAAGGTACTGTGTGTGTGTGTGTGTGTGTGTGTGTGTGTGTGTGTGTGTGATGGGGGCAGGTGGTCTGACTTATACAGTCAGGAAGAATGACACCAAACTATTTAACTGTGTGAGACAGTTTCATACCCTGTGAGCTCATAGCCATATCACCATCGACCGGTCCGCTTTGGTCCCCATAGAAACCAGAGACCCTTCAACCTCTAACCCCAATCCTTTTGATCAATGAGGCGTCTACACACACACACACACACACACACCTACACACACACACACACCCTAAATGGAAAGCCAGTAATCATTTGCGCGCGCACACACACACACACACACACACACACATGCCCAGACAGGCTGTTAGTCAGGTCAATGGGACCCTGCGGTGTTTGAAGAACATGCTGCAGGTTTGGACAGTAGACAAACAGAGATTAGAGAGTATGTCATGTGACAGAGACCCAGAGGGCAAATCCACAGCTACTGCTTTCAACTTTTATCAACACTTAATTCATATCCTCACCCTGTGGACATGAACCAGGGTAATATTTACCGTATTAACACATTCAGTCGTGTTTCAACACATATAAACAAAACACGACTTTTTATGTGCCCCAGAGGATGAATCACAATGAATTAAATGATCTCTTGGTTTATTCTAGCTTCAGCGAAGCTTTGTCTTGTTCTGGTAGATGTGCTAACATCTGCTTGATAGATTAGCACAAAATCTCTAACATGACTTTATTGATCCCCTCTCCTCTGGAGCCACCAGCAAGTTCACGTTTTGATTTTAAGTGAAATATCTCAACATATATTTGATTGATTTTCATGAACTTTAAAGGAATCTAGTGTCGCCGTTTTCTCTGGTTGGTTAAACACTTGAAAATGGAATTACTGTCAGCCTCAATAGTGCTTTGTGTTTACAGTTGATTTGCATGTGGCCTTAGCTTTTAGCCTGAAGCACATTAATGTCCACACCCTTCCCAAAGGATGGTGTTCTCTGATCCTTTGATCCATGCACTGGTTGATTGTTACAGCTTCACACAACCTTATTTACAATGTGTTTGTGTGTTGAGTCAACATTGTCTTTTATACCAGCAATTAACATACTTTTCTCCCCCTCCCTACAGGTGTGGGCTTTGCCACACGTAAAGTGGGCAACCTGACCAAGCCCACCACTATTATCTCATTGGATGGAGACCAGGTGACGGTGAAGACCCAGAGCACCATCAAGAACACAGAGCTCACCTTCAAGCTTGGAGAGGAGTTTGATGAGGTCACCGCCGATGACAGGAAGGTTAAGGTGAGAGATCAAATGCCAGCACATGCTGAGATTGTGGAGATGGTTACAAGTCAATTAATAATAAGTCATTTACTTTGATAAAGAGGGTGTAAGTGGCTCTATATCTATAACTCTATGAGGCACAGTGCACATTTAAACTCCTGAAGCATCCCTAAATATGAGTGATGATTACAGCCACAGGGCTGATGGGTGGCTCAACAAGCACCTGTGATTTGTCACAGTTAGAAGCTGCCATGCTTGTTTTAAGTGTGAACACGAGGAGGTGAGTCAGAGAGGTCAGAGGTCAGAGAGGATGGCCTGACCCCAAAATGGTGTTATTCTAATGTGGTAGGTGGGGGTGGGGGAACTGCGGTTAAGGGATACAGTTGGACAAATGATCAGATCTCATAGGCAAAGTATTAGATGGGCAGACTGCAGAGGAGGAAAAAAATTAAATCAAGTTTCACTTTTAACAAGCCGCAGACTGGATCCTCATTTCTTGTTCATGATGAGTCACACTGTTTCTCAGTCTGAATCAAAACTATATCTGCGCAAAGTGTTTTCACTCAAATGACTGAAAAGGTTGTATGAATACCAAAGACTGAAAGGAACAAAATGTGCTCTTCTCTGCTCGAGCCTCACCCAGTCTGGTTTGACTGGGAGCTTATGTTTGCAAACATACGCACTAACACAACTTCATGTATCGCTGTAGGCTTTAACTTACATAACTGAAAAAGTTTATTGACTTTATGACTCACCTGTAGTTGTGCTACAGTTACACAAAGCTTTAGTGTGAAACGCCTTATGTTTGTTGGTTGTAGCAACGGTTCATCCAACGACTGTTTAGCTAACGCTTAGTGCGTTAGCTTAACAACTAGCATATTTATGTTAGCTATTTGAGGTGGAGCAAATGTAAACTATTGTTGACTGTTTCAATATGTGGTGGTGTAACATAGTGTGTACCAACATGTGTATAAATGTGCTGTTTTCTGCAGTCTATTGTAAAAATAGAGGATGGGAAGATGGTGCATATACAGAAGTGGGACGGCAAAGAGACCAGCCTGGTCAGGGAAGTCAACGGAAACGCCCTCACACTAGTAAGTGCTCACACACAAATTGCATGGATTAAACATGTGTGTTTGTGCGTGTGCTGTTTTTGCTTATCTTTCTTTTTCTGTCCATCACAGACACTCACGCTCGGAGAGGTCGTTTGCACACGTCGCTACGAGAAGGCACAGTAAAACCCAACACTGATTCCCCGTGTCGTCTCACTGCATTGTCTAAATCCCTGAACCACAAATGCCCTAACACCACCCATCAACCCTGGTCAAGCAGACGGCCCGTGTGGCTGCTGCAGTTTCCCCACATTGTTCCTTCGTACTGTAAGCTCAGTATTAACATTGCTGCTGACTGTAACCTTTGTCTCCCCCTCCTGTCCTTCAGTTTATGCCGTTGTTCCTTCTACTGTAAGAAACACTGAATAAATTCCAATGATTTGTTGTTGTTGTTTTCTCTCTAAAATTTCCAGGTCTAGATTTTTTTAAGGAAAATATGTTACTCATTGTGCCTGTGATAAACCTGAAAAAGTGTTTGAAACGTTTTGAAATTTTGAGACCTGAAAAATAAAAAAATTTAAAAAAGTGAACTGGTAAAACAGTGGGGTTCTTAAACTTTTATTTTATAAAGTTCACCGGATCTTTGTCCTAACGCTAAAAAGATCAAATATATCAGTTTATTCTCATTTGAATGGTCAAATTAGTTTGTTTGCAGCTGTGATCGATAGATAATTCATGGAGCTTCAGTACAAGGCCACAGTAAATATTAGAGTTGATGTCATGAGTTCAGCTGAACTACTGGGTGAGGTGAGTCTGAAAGCACTCTGGTCTGGCCTGTTTACAGCAAACAGGAGGGTTTAAAAGTTCAGTAGTGCCACATAACAGGACACATCTAAGTAGATCCAAAGAGTGTGACCACAGTTTCCATCACAGCTGATTTTACTGGGGCTCACATGGGTTAATTATAGAGCTGGTGCGTCTCACCTTTGCCCTGGCTAGGTGAAGGGGAAAGTTTTGCTAAAGCTAGCACAAGGTGTGCAAATACTGTTCTGTCCTGCACTTGTACATTAGCTGTGTGTGTTTGCTAAATTTGGATCCCCCCCCAACAGTGGAGATCGGTGTCATGTGTTCTTGACAGAGTGCCAACTAGGGGCGAGGTGAAGGGGTGAAAGGGCTCTGGAGGAGTCAGGCGACCTTCTGCATCTTTGTCCTTTAGATACCTTGACCTGAAGGGGTCGTAAGGAGGAATGATTAGTACACAATGCGTGAGCCTCCTTGCATCATACCGACAACTATATAGACATAACTTGTGTTGAGGAGAAAAGTACAAAAAAGGACAAGTGAACAGAAGAGTCAATATATACATGAGCAGTAAACAGCTACAGGTAAAAGATTAACTGTAAAGAGATTTAGCCATGTGGTAGAATCAGGAAAATAAAGTACGAAAACCAAAATATATAAAAAAAAACAAAAAACGAAGACGAGACGAAGAGCAAACCTGAACACTAATGATTCCAGGATTCACCTGTGCAGGACAATGTGTTTGACAATAATAGGTTGGGAACAACTAATGTAAAAGATAAAAAATGAAAAGAAATACTCACAGGGATCATGCCAGTTCTGTTGTACATGTGAACTAATTACATGCAGAAAAATGAGAGAACCGAAAACCAAACAAGAAGCATCCAATTCATTCACAAGACACTAAAATGTAAAATGAGTAAAACATAATAATGGGCAAATAAACTGTATGTAAAGTATAAGATATCCATATCAATACAATCACAGCAATGTCAGTCTGAGTTACTTAACAGCTATTAAATAACTGAAACAGTTAACATTTCACCCTGGAAAAAATTTGAATAAGAAAATTCAGTGATCCTGTCTAGAAGTCCATATATCCAGAGCTTTCAAACTAATCTCATGCGCTTCATCAGCAGAAGAGAGTTTCCTGGGAATAACCATAAGTGGCCCAGTCTGAAATATCTCCACAACAGGTGAACTTCAAGCAGCCGTCCATCCATTGTATATAAAGCTCTTCTGTGCAGGAAGGGCTGGGGCCAATCCTCCCTGACATAGGTCAAAGGTGGGGTCACCAGTCAATCACATACATAGACAACCAACCTGACGCACTCAATTTAGAGTCACCAGTTGTGCATGTCTTTGGACCATTGGAGAACATGTAAACTCCCCACAGGGGATCGAACCCAGGATGTGAAACAACAGCGTCAACCACTGCACTGCACTGTTTTATATCTCTACAATATCTTCTAAACATCAGCAGGTTCAGCTCAAAGCACAGAGTTGTTATCCTTCCAACATAATGTCCAAAGATAAATGGGTTATTCCCTTACGGAAGCAGAAATTTTACATTTTTCATGGTTTTCCTGTATGAGGGGAAAAAACCCTCCAAATCCCCGAAGATCAATATAAACACTGAATCCACTGTTTGACTGTTTCTGATGGTTGATTGATGCCATTATCTTCAAATTTCGCGCATTAATGAACACAAGCTAACAGTTGTGGTTGTGCAAGCTCTGGCTCACATCAAATATTCAACCCTGACGCTGACCAATAAACTCTTATTAATTTATTAACAGGGGAGTGTGCTCGCTGGAGCCGTGTCAAACCACTGCAGCTGGAAACAATCTATCACTGTACAGTCCTGCATGTAAAACCATGGAAACTAGGTCAAAACACATAGGACATAGGAAACAAGATGTTCAGTGTTCAGTGTTGTATTATCTGGTCCTGTGTTGACAATGGGTCATCTTATAGGAAAACAAGTTTCACTGTTCATATGGAGCCTTTTACCTTGAGGGACAACCAACCCAATTCCTCAGTCCAGCCCAGATGCCTCTTGCTTCACTTGAAAACATTAACTCCACATGACCCTGGGTAGACCAGCCCCAACCTGAGAATTTCTGATGTTTCTGTGTCTATGTGTGTGTGTGTGTGTGTTTTAGTTCCCCATGGACAGATTTTAATAGCAACACTATGAGTTCAAGGTACAAGAACAAAGACATCAAGAGGCACTTTTGTTTTACCTTTACAAATAAAAACACCTTTAATGGAGTTAACAGTTGACATGCAGGAAAAGGTGTGTGTGTATGTGTGTACTGTGAACAGTCCCCTGGAGACAAGATACACAAACACACATGGATGTACACACAAATGCACAATAAGCAGCAGACAACCTAAGGATATCACCATAGCACGGGGGTTTCCTGTCATACTCTGATGTACTACATTACATTTCCTGTTTGCGGCTTTACCTCTTCCTCTCCCTGTGTGAGTGTAAGTGTGTGTGTGTGTGTGTGTGCGTGCGTGTATATGTGTGTGTGTGTACAGTGTTCTCTGTGTGGATTATTACAACGTTTTTCATGTCAGACCCTCCCTAAGAGTTGGCTTTATCGCTGTCTGCTTAATGGATTTCCCAGAGCATTAGAAACCAGATAGCTGTGAACAATATCTGAATTTCAAGATGGCTTGTCACTAGCTGCGGCCCCTATCTGATTTCGTATGATGTATACACTCCTCCCTCTGCGAGGGGGGGGCAGAGGTTACTTTAGGACAGCTGGGGCTTGTCATTTGATTTCTATGTTTTCAGTACTCTGTGCTGTTTTCAGGACAGTGAGGGAACACTTCCCTTAACTTAAATAGATGAACGTTTTTATAGTAAGCTGTATGTTGGTAGGTAGAGAGATTCTTTTTATTTTAAAATGCATGGCCTGGAAGTCTGTCCCTCCATCTGTTGTTACCCACTTCTCCTTTTGTGTCTGTGTGATAACTGCAGTGTGTGTGAATGTTGTGTATATGTGTGTCCACTTTCAGCTGTGTTTATGAGATTTATGTTTCTTGTGTTTCTTCTTCTTTTTGTCCTCTCTGTCACGACTGTGGTCGTGGCGTCTCCTCTTGGATTTACATTCACTACTGCTGCTGCTGCTGTCGCTCTCCGACTCCTTCCTCTCCCTCTTCCCCTTCTTCTTCGTCTTCTTCTCCTACAGGATAAACAAACAGAAAGATATTTTGTTGTGTGCTAATACAATCACGATAAAGTGATAAAAACAGGTGGTGAAAAAAAAACAAGCAGTGGTTCAATACTCAAAACCACTGAATTCTCTGTAACAGCATGTCAGACAGTTCTCATGAAACCTTGTAAACCACGCATCTCAAACCGATTCCACAAAGGGCTGTGTGGCTGCAGGTTTTTGTTCCAACCAATCAAGAACACACAGTTTGACCAATCAGCTGTCTGAAGACTGAGATCAGTTGATTAACTGAGTCAAGCCTGGTGTGCTGCTGCTTGGTTGGATCCTGCAGCCACACCGGCCCTTTGTGGAATCAGTTTGAGATGCCGTACGTAAGCAGCCAAAGCCCCAGAGACACGTGGGTGGTTTCATCAGGTCAAGGAACTGGAGTAAAAAAAGGAAGTAAGAGCCATGCTGGACATAAACTGTCACATATTCACCTTCTTTTTCTTCTTCTTTTTGTCTGAGTCTTGCCGTGGTGCAACTGTGGCACTCTGCTGCTGTTGCTGCCGCTCTTCGTCGTCCTCTTCAGGCACAAGAGCGTACTGCAAGCCCGGAGCGGAGAAACAGTCCTTTGTAAAGTGACCTGAAAAAAGTAATTATTTACTGATATAGAAATCTAATCTCTGTATTTTGTTCTTTTAAGATTTGTCATGTTATTGTTTTTGTTGTTGTACCTTTGCAGCCACACTTTGAACACGTTGTGTTGAGCACAGCCTCCAGTGTGATCCTGTTGCCAGTCTGGTCTCTAAACTGCCTACGTCGCCTGGCATCCTGCCTATAACCACACACAGGTGATATTAGCACACACCGATCTTTGCGCAGACACCCCCCCCCCCATATAATACAACTATAAGGACTTACTCTGCCATGACATTATTGGGGTCCAAATCACGCCCTGTTCCCTGATTGACAGCTTTCATTGAGAAGGACAGTTTCACCTTGTCACCCCGAATCTGACAAGTGGAGGACAGAGCTGTAGTCATCTTGTTCTGACATTGGGATTTACATACACTACTGTGTGTGTGTGTGTGTGTGTGTGTGTGTGTGGTTACCTCTCTTCCAATGACTTTAATCCACACCTGTTCCCCCACATCGACGATCTCTGAGGCATTCTCCACCCGTGAAGCTGACATCTCACTCACATGCACCAGGCCTGCGTGTGCAAGGAAATGGAGATTTTAGATGTACATTAATTTCAAAGGATTGAGACACAGTAATACATCTTTTTTTGATGAAAGGCATTGCAGATATTTTGGGTGTTGGCATATATGTCTGCTGATAAATGACAAGAACTGAGGTACAGAAAAGCTAAAGATGAAATTAAAAACAGTGCACCATGCAGTTGTTGTCCACCACAGGATAGTGTCAGGGGTCCAAATGTGAAATGAGCCCAGCTGTCTTCACAGACTTCATAATCAAGCCAGGTGTGAGTACATAGTTTCACACATTTCAAACATTTCTGTTGCATTTGTGGTGGTGTGACGAATTTAGAAACTCGTTCTCAGCTCCAAGGAGCAGGTGCTGAATTTATCTTTGTAAACTTTGCATAGTTCGCCCTCCAGTGGTGAAAATGAGGAGCTGGTGTGCAGTTTTGGATAATTTTATAAAAAAAGGTGAAGTTTAGCTACACACTTTAGACAATCCACTCTATCAGTCTGTTCCCTACTCTTTTCCTTTCTACACACACATTATCTTAGATCTCTTTTAAAGGGAGGTCACGGTGACTAGAAAAGTAAACTGGGTTAAAATGATTTGTAACAGTCACTGTACTCACATGTTAAAAGTATGTCAACACATTAAAACATGGGCTTGCAGTAGAACATTTACTCTTCCTCATTTCCTGTTACAAGTTGTATTATATCTGCAAATTACAGGATGCTGGCCACTCAAAGAAAGAAAACACAACAGAAAAGATAATCCAACATCAATCGGAGAAGGAATTGTGTGGAAATACTAAAATCCTCCTCCAAAAGCATTATGTGGTTTAGGTGACTTGCAGTCTCTCCTCCTCAAGACGTCACTGTCATATACTGTTGTGTCAGTATGTGACTATGCACTAGAATTTGGGAATCAGGACACTGGATCCTCTGCTTCACTCTGCATTACATTTGACCCTGCAGTGGTTTAATCTCGCAGTGGATGCAGGTGCTGACCTAGCATTGCTCTGTCATAATATCAATGTATTCACTCATTGCACACTCTGCAATACTGAACTGTTAAGCTTTTTAAATTCTTATTGTGTTACCCATTAAGCTTTTGCTACTTACTCTTTCTGTTATTTTTCACTGCTGTATTTCCTCTAATTATTGTAATTCATTGCATACATTTGCTTCTGTAAATGACTTGTATGACTGCCCTCTTTGAGGAATTAAACTGTTGCTTGTAAATGCCTGCAGTGGAGATCTATACTGACACATGACCTTCTACCCACCTTCCTTCTTGTATCCTGGCAGTCGGACAAAAGCTCCATAGGTTTGCACAGAGACAACCTCTCCTTTGGAGATGCTATACAGAGGTGGCAGACCATCCAGTCCGGCAGGCTCTGGTGGTGGACCATCACTGTCAGACATTGTCTCAGTGGCAGCAGACCACAGGTATCAATACGTGGATCTAGAAAACCGAATAATGAAACATATTAATAAAAATAATAAATAAAAAATAAAAAATGGTTTATTGAAACCATTGTACCTGCTTATTAATTCATCCTAACTGCTCAAGTCATCTTTATTTTTTATTGAGTCAAAAGTGTTGGAAACATATATGTTCAAGATTATGGTTTCAAAAATCCTTTCTTTTCTTCTTTTCTTTTCATGCAATTTTTTTCATTGTCGCATGATTTTTAGGATTAGCTTGTTTAGTTGTATATGCATGAGTATATGTTGAATAGAAGACACAAATATGGTGAGTATAGTAAACTCCTGACGATTTAAAAGGGAATAATACATACATCCTAAAGAGCAGTTTTTTACTTCAAAACGTACAGAACAGAAATAAACTTCCAGTGAATTACTGCATTTGAAAAAACTTTTACAAACAGAATCGTCTTGTCACTCCTCTCAGCTGCTGCTATGTGATCTCACTTCAGGATCAAACACAGCTTTTTTATATATATACTCCAGCTTCATAGAGTAAACAGAGTCTGCAGAAGAATAGAAAAACTATACCAACTTCACATCTGATATAATAAAGTAAATGAGAATGAACAACAGCAGTGAGCTGCTAACGTTAGCATGATATCACAACAATTCATTATCAAGCTAAACGTGTTTAAACCGGAAATATTTTTTACGCATGCTGATCGGATCAACATGAAGTATAAAGCCCAATTTGTGAAAGGGAATTCTATTTCTGTAATTGAACGGATAATATTAAAATAAAAATATTACTACCTTTCGTTTTAGCGGAGCTGATTCCGTTCACATCCGGTTCAAATCAGGTTGACAACAAGCAAAGTAACCAATCATCGCAGTCGTTACAAGCAAAACAGCCAATCATCGTTGTCGGTGACCTAGTCAGCCAATCACACACCTCATAGCTGGCGGAAATGTTTCCTCTCTTTTCTTCGTTGGTGTTTCGCCGCTAGACGTCCCTCTATGAAAGACGTCCGTCCATTTTTGAAAAATAAAGCGTTAAAATTTAACGTTTTCTCTGTTTCTTGACCTGCAACTGGAGATGATTGAACCTAAGAAGAGAACGGCGGACATGGCGGTGGTTCCTGCCGCCGTGAAACGGCCCCGGACGGAGCTGGTGGCGGCGGCTCAGTCTCAGCAACTCGTGGCGATGGTACGGAAAGTACAAGCTGGTGTGAGCAGAGGTGTACTCTAAGAAATGTTAGAGGCGACCAAAACAAATATTTTGTTGTTATCAAGTACACGGCTTACTCCGAAGTGCACTAACTGGACTAAATGGTTGTTTTATATGTATACATGGTGCTACGTTTCTGGCTCCACAGATAACCTGGGAGAAAATAGCCTCTGCGCAAAGGCAACACTGTGTTTATCTTACGCTCTCCGAGGGGTGGGGGGTGGGGTGGGGGGATTGCAGAGGACCTGGCAGTTGTATCGTACACAGTTTCATAGTTCTCCTACAGTGACTTCTTGGAACTATTGAACATCTGTTTTACATCTGTGTTCTAAACTGAAGTAATATGTTTCATAAAACTCCACAGGATCTAATACTATGGCCAATATCCAATTTTATTGACACCCTGAACCCAGAACTTGTTGTATAGAAATACACTTTTTAAGGTAGTGAGCGCAAGCAGAAAATTTAGGGTCCCAAACCGTAAATCAACTTGCAAAGCAAATATTCACATTTCCTTTTCATTCATGATCCTTGCACACTTTTCCTGCCACCTGTAATGACAGATTACAGATTCTTTGAACTGTCCCTTCCATGTTTCGCCAATGTTAAAAAAAAAAAAGGCAAATTGACTGGTTTCACCTGTGCAACCAGTCAATTTGCCTTTGGTGACAGTGCATTTTAATTGCACTGTCTCAAATTTTAGGGGCAAAATGCCACCATTTAGGGGCAGTTTGGAGCCCTGGAAGGATCCTTTACAGTTGGTTCACTGCCCAAACTTCAGTCACAACCTCTATATTTAACTCCTGGTGTCTGTCCTGCAGGGTCCTCCACGAAGCTCCAGCCTGCAGGCTCCCATCATGCTGATGTCTGGCCATGAAGGTGAAGTCTACTGCTGCAAGTTCCATCCTAATGGAGCCACACTGGCCTCCGCAGGATTTGATAGACTCATATGTAAGTTATTGACTCCTAACATCTGACAAATGCTACAGCCCTATCACATCCCTGATAAATTTAGTTTTTAGCCTCAGTGACTGTGACTAAATTGTTTCACTCCGTGTCTCTTTGCTGCAGTGCTGTGGAATGTGTATGGAGATTGTGAAAATTATGCCACTCTGAAGGGCCATAGTGGAGCAGTGATGGAGCTGCATTACAACACAGATGGCAGGTATGAACAGTCACCCAGGAAATAAAATGGCACAAGTACAAACGGTTTGGAGACAGAAATCAGAATTAAACATAGTTACAGCTGCCAGAAATATTTAATTTAATACAAGTGACATCATCAACTATCCATCACTCATATTGGTATTAACCAAACCACCAAGCAAACATGATATATAATTCACATTAACTCCTATTTCCCATTTGTTAAAGTTTACTAGATGGTCGAGATGAATAGCAAAAGACATGTCAAACCCATGTTTTCTTGACTTGCTGTGTTTTTTGCTGCATGTTTCAGTGTGCTGTTTTCAGCCAGCACAGACAAGACTGTGGGTGTGTGGGACAGTGAAACTGGCGAGAGGGTCAAGCGTCTGAAGGGCCACACCTCCTTCGTTAACACCTGCTACCCTGCCCGCAGAGGGCCCCAGCTTGTCTGTACTGGCAGTGATGATGGGACAGTAAAGGTGAGATTAATAGCAACCAATTAGTTTAAATTCATCAAGTGAACTTAGTCAGAAAGTTTTTGTTGATTTTGTTGATCCCAAATTTATGAAGTTGTCAGCCAGGTTCATGAGCTGATAGATCCTTTCTCTGTATGTGTTTGTCTTATCAATAGCTGTGGGACATCCGTAAGAAGGGGGCAATCCACACTTTCCAGAACACCTACCAGGTACTGGCCGTCACCTTCAACGACACCAGTGACCAGATCCTGTCAGGAGGCATCGACAATGATATCAAGGTACCGATTCAGTGTTTGCTGAGATCCTGGAAATGAAACACTTAGACATAATATAAATGTTATATCTATTATACAATGTAATCACAAGTTTATCCCCGAAAATAAACTCACCGTGATAATGCAGGATGACATAAGAAAGGCTTTGGGCGTCATCATGCATATATACCAATATGAGTAAATCCTATTGCTAGTATCAGTTTTCTGTTTATCCTCCAGCTTGAATGATTAATAATGCAGCCTTTTGTTAAGGTATTTTACTTCAGAAATGCAGATAGTTACTGGAGATGAAGCACATAAATTTGCATGGGTTATCCATGTGTGTTTTGGGTTCAGATGTTTTGGCTGTTTGGCATGTAGCTACAGTCAAATGAAATTTAACACAAATATCCAACAAGAGACATTTTATTTTGTCATTTTATGTAATAAAAAAGGAAATCTATAGAGATGAACCATAAAAGATAACAGAAGAAGCTGTTCATCGATGCCCTCGGTCGCTGTGTCCTACATGTCATCTCTTACTGTCTGTTTTTATTTCCATTTATTCGTCCTCACTGAGCAAATATCCCCCTCCTCCAGTCCAAGCTATACCACAGTTATGACTGTTGAAGTACATTTTTAAAGAAGGATTAATGTGTTACTGTCACACTTTTCAAGACCAATTAGATCACACCAAGCATCAGTGCCGGTTGATTATGTTTCAGCTTGCAAGTACAGCCATGGATATCAGAATCTGTGACAGCAGATAATACAAAAGAAGAATTGCTTAAATCTGCTAGTTTTTATGTTTTGGTATTCTGCATCTTTAAATCTGCTGAGGGAAATGAGTAGGGTCATAAGCTGCAGACTTTTAATTTGCACTTGAAGAAACGCAATGAATTTTAAATAATGTATTGAAATCCATCATCTAGGTTATTGTCAGTGTGCTGTGGAACTGCCTCCCTCAGGTGCCACTAAGCCCATAAAATCGTGAATGCACTGCTTCTTTTGTTTCTCTCTTGCATCTTTTATAATCACATCATTGTTTTTGTCCATTGCTCTGTTCCCTACTTTTGGTTTCCAGCCCTGCACCTCTGTAGCTGCCATCTTTATGTGTTAGACCATCAAACAGCTGGTTTATCCTCTGAATATGGATTTGTATCTACAAATGACACATCGGCTCAAGCCTCCTATTGGCTCTGTGCATGTAGGCCTGTGTGTTAACATTTGCAAAAGCAGTATCAGGAGCTGTTGTTTGTCTCGAGCAGGTGTGGGACCTCAGACAGAACAAGCTGATCTACAATATGCATGGCCACGGTGACTCAGTAACCGGGCTTGCACTGAGCTCCGAGGGATCGTACCTGCTCTCCAACTCCATGGACAACACAGGTACGATGTGTGTATAAGAAATTGCCTTTTTTTTTTTGTTACACACACACCATAGCTCTCAATTCTCTGTCCCTGGATCTGTCATTTGACTTTTATCTGTGTCTTTGTGCAGTGCGCATTTGGGACGTTCGACCATTTGCCCCCAAGGAGAGATGTGTGAAGATTTTCCAGGGCAATGTCCACAACTTTGAAAAGGTAACGTGAATAACTTTTCAGCCCTCTTTCTTTTCCAGAGCACATGAAGTGTGCTTGCACATAAGGGATTAAAAGAGTACTACTTTCCTCTGCTGAACACATCGTGTGTATATGAGAAAATACAGCAGGGAGTAAATTCAGCGGTCTCTAACCTTGTACATAAATGACTTACAGCTACAATCTCACTGGCACTGTTATGTTACATTGATATCCAACCTTTTCTGCTTCTCTCGTCAGCCTCTGCTGTGCTTTCTAGTAAAGGAAATCCTGTCATTCATATAATTATAGCAAACAGTTGCTTGTATGTACAATTGCTGCGTCATGCTGCTAACACTGTATCTGAACCGTCTGTTGCTGTTGTCCAGAATCTGCTGAGATGCTCCTGGTCTACTGATGGCAGCAAGATAGCAGCAGGCTCAGCTGACAGGTGAGAGGAAACAACTCACATGCACTAATACACACATACGCATACACACAGCTAGGGCTCACTAAAACATACAATCAGCTTTAAAACAAATGTGGCAACAAAAAAGCAATAAATTCACAAATTCTAATCTGTTAAACAACAAATAATTTGGTGTCACATAAAAACAGTTCCCTTAAAGTTGTGCAGCAATGCATTTGCTTACATCAGCTTTTTAACTGGGGTTTTTCATTCAGGTAATATCCACTAGTGCTTTCTTCTAATGTCATTTCCCAGCCTTTGAGCTATAATATGTGTTGTCTTGTATGTCTACACTCTGTGGGCCTCTCTGTTAGCACAGCCACATCTCAGCTGTTTGTGGCCACTCTGCTGGCCCATTGACTTTAAACCCACAAAGGGCCGAGGCCTGTGGGTAATGGTGTTTGTTAAACGCAGCTCAAAACATAAATATTAAAAGAACAAGTAATATAATCGACCTTAGATGAATTTAATGAAATAATTAGTCCTGTGTTAAGTATGGTTTGGTCCCAGGGTTGGATCTTTAATTATTCTCATTTCTACAATCATAAATTCCAGTCAGATGATTTTGACTTCTGAAAACAGCGCAGCGCAGTTTTGGTTTTCTTGAACCACAAGAAGTATAATAAAAACAAAGTCAATACAAAAACCATTGTGTTTCACATGTCTCAGCTTTGTGTTGACTTTGTCTGTGTTCACAGATTTGTGTACATATGGGACACCACATCCCGGAGAATCCTGTACAAGCTGCCTGGCCACGCAGGCTCTGTCAATGAAGTGGCCTTCCATCCAGAGGAGCCTATAGGTGAGTCAAACAACTGCTTTAGTCTCAGATTTCAAGCTATAATACCTGTCAGGAGATATGTGGAGACTGGAGGAACAGGTTTGTTTTTTTAGAGACACTGCAGGGGAGATCATTTTCACATTCATGTAGTTTTTCCACAACTTTTGAAACATAAGATTTCATCTCATGTTGTTTTGACCACCTCAAGCTTAGCTGCAAAAATATGGATGAAAACAACAAACAACAATCATCTCCTTCTGTCTCCACAGTGCTGTCAGGCTCCAGTGATAAACGGCTCTACATGGGAGAAATTCAGTAGGGTGTTAATGTGTGGAAACTTGGATGAGTATGTGTGAGAGTGTCTGAGACTGTGTGTGTATGTGTGTGTTTTGCAAGTGAGGGTCCTGCTTTGAAAGCAGCATTAGGAGTCTCTGTAATTTCATGTGCTACAGAAACAACCTCAGGACATGTGTTTAAAGTTTATTATGCTCAGTCACGACAACCTTGACAACAACATGTTTTTTTTATTCTGATTTGTTTCTTTTTAATAAACTTCAACATTCTGTAAAACATTGTCAGTCTTTTGTCATTATGATACTTTCCTGGGCTCATGCTAGTTTCATGTGCAGCCTGCAGCTGGTTTCATCCACTGATGCTGAAATAAGCAAAGAAATAAGTTTGAATCCTGTGATCTGGTTATGCAAAGGTTATGACAGTGGTATAAATGAGTTACTTTGAGAGAGACGGGTTAGAAGGGTGATGTACATGATAATTTTGTAAAATCCACTATGGGATTTTAAAATAATCAGCAGCATATGGGAAGAAGTTGAACTTTGACCTGAGCACTGAGGCAATATGCACAAAAACAGCCTATCTTCTGTAGAATTTAAATGATTTTGATGTGAATATTAAGTTTATTGTGCTGTTTTTCAGATCCGTCACATTATGTTCTGAACCCCCCAGTTATCTGTCAATTATGGAGATTTAAATATGCAGAAGTGGTGAGGAACAGCCTTCCTTTTGTGATACTTTTAGACAACTGATCACAAAGTAAAATCAGTTTTATTTAGTCTAGAACATCCTCTCCTTCAGGAGGTTGACATCCTCTTGAGAGAGTGAGATTGGTTTTTGAAGGTGAATTAAGTGAAAAAAGTTCAACTTTTCATTCATTATAAATTCAATAAATGTACCAACTTATAAACTGCCTCAAGGTTTCCCCACACATCCTAGTTATTTATGATTTCCCATGTTTAATCTTATCCTTTTTTTCATTTGGTACAGTTTTCTAATATGCTTTATACATCAATCAGTAGAGTGAAGTAATATCTTATTACTGTTCATTGAGTTTTGTTTTCTATGATTTTTTTTTTTATCAGACAGTGAATAGAGAATAAGAGTGGTATTTTTTAACATCAGATTTTCTCTTATGGAGCAAAACAATTATCATTAAAAACAAATCACCAACATTTTCATGCTGTCAAGATATAATTTATGTATGATCAGATCTTTGTCTTGATAACAGAATGTTGGACATTTTCGGCCTGAGTCCATTTGTTAAGCCACACACCAAGTCTCACTTCCTGCCAATTATATCAGTGAGTTACAGGATGGATCTTGGTATTAGAGGATGTGAGTTCAAGCCTCAGCTAAGGCAGAATAGACATTGTTATGCTGATCTTCTTGTTGTCTCCCTATGTTGTCTCTTGTTACTCAGAATTGCCTAAATTTGTCCAAAATTGCCAGGCCCCGACCACTGCTGCAGAGCAGCTTTAATTTTACTCCTTGACTTTTCCCCCTTGAAGTTCAGGAGGTTTAGCTGAGTTTTATCAGCCCTTGTCTCTGCATGAATGAATTAGGTCAGTTTATTCAGCACTTTAATGTTAATGGATTGTGACTCAACATTTTACTTAGTTCAAATTGAATAAAATTGGATAAATAAAATAAAGTATACGTGGACTAATCAGAGCAGACAGCATGGTGTAGTTTCAGTGCAGTAGCTCATCAGCCAGAGGCACACAGCAGAGGAGCAGCGGCAGGATCCATAGGAGCGGTTGTAGTGAACTGTTTTTATTCTCCATTGATTGTCATATGCCCTGGCGATAACCGTCTCTGCGGTCATTATCTCCGGCTCCATCAGTGGAAGCTGACTTTACTTATGTGAAGCTCCCTGCTCGTGGTAAGTAGCCGAGATTAAACATGGCTGTTAATTTGGTTTTTCCGCTGTGAATAACCGCGGGCAGGGGAGACGAGCAGCCCCGCGGGCCACCGCTCTCTCCCCGGTCTGTACCCTCTCTCTCTCTCCGGTGGTGGGCGGCGGTAACAGACTTTGTGATTTTTTCGGCTGTCTGAGCCTCCTCCGCCTCCACGAGCGCCCGTTTCTTTTGTGCTCCTTCGGAACGCCTCGCGGGGCTGCCGCTCGGCCGCGCGCACGCACGCGGGTCTGCAGAATCCATGCAGCTCCTCCTCGAGGGGGTCGCGGTGACTGAGAGCCCCCACCCCCCTCCTCTCTCTCTCTCTCTCTCTCCCTCTCTCTCTCCCCCCGGCTCCTCCTGCGCCCGCCCCGGCACCGATTGTTGACAAAAGACGCTGCTGGACGGAGCGAAGGAACCCAGACCCCCGGTACCGGTGAGCAGATCTGACCGTTAACTTGACTTCTTTCTCTGAATAGCTCGAGGAGGAGAGGCTCGGGACGAAGAGGGTAAGGAGGAGGGGGACGAGGACTCTTCCGCTCCTAGAAAACCGTGAGTCACAACGGGCTGCTTTGTGTCCGTAGCAGATCGCATGTAGCCCAACGTTAGCCGTAGTAGCACTGCGGGGTCGGTCCCCTCCTCCCCTCCGCCCCCGTGTGATCCGGTATCATATGATGCTCATTTCTGTCTGTAGCCTGGGGCAGATTATGACAGCTTTCCGTCTCTCTTTGTGCCTTTGTGTGTCCCCGCTCCGGAAGGTGTGGCCGAGGTGATTCGGTTGTCGGTGGTGGTCGGACCGCATCGGGCCGGCGTGAAGTGGACGCCCCCCCACCTCCTCCCCTGTCCCCGCTCCTCTCTCTCTCTCCTGAAAACCATTCGCGACTGGTATTTACCGACAAAACCAGCGGCCAAGATGGGTCAGTCACTGTGAGGGGAAGAGCCAGACCAGCGTTGCAGGAGGAGGCGGTGGCGGCCTTGGGCAGGTCTATTCATCCGGGAATGGTGTGAACTGAGACGGCCAGGCAGTCTGGATCTGACCGGGGACCCGTCATTCCCCCGGAGCCTGCGCGGCTCTAAGCCGCGTCCTGAGCCCTCCAAGATGGGGAAGTGCGACGGCCGATGCACGCTGCTGGTGATATGTTCACTGCAGTTGGTGAGTGTGTGTATGTGTGTGTGTTTGTGTGTGTGTGTGTGTGTTGTGTGTGTGTGTGTGTGTGTGTACGCGCACGGCCAAGACTCCCTCTCTTACTCACTCACCATGAAGATATAATTAGAGCAGCGTGCTACAGACCCGCACATTGTAATCAGACATTTTTGTCCAGCTTCTCTGTACAGTCACACTAAAAAAGCTTTGGGCTGCAGCTGCTGGGGTGCCATGCCACATTACAGACGAGGGTGTGTGTGTGTGTGTGTCTTTGAAGCAGAGGGAGCAGGGCAGGGGGGCGCTTTGGTGTCAGGGTGGTCTGCGTGTCTGTAGAGAGAGGGGTGATAGCCCCATTCTGGCAAAACCATGTGAATGTTAAGCACAAGAGGGACAAGGAGGCCCTGTTCACCATCTGGTCTCCATTCTGGAGTTAAAGTTAGCTGTTCCTTGTGCCCACAAATAGCTTGAGACTATTCCCTATAAAATGTAATAAGTGTGTAATATGAGACAGAAATATCTATTCCTGTAGTGAGCATGATGCAGGCATGGGCAGCAGCAGCAGCAGCAGTGTGAGGCCATTGTTTGCCAGGCTGATGAGTTGTTGTGTAGCAGGGGGATTCAGCCCATAGATTCTCATTACTTTGGGGGAGCTTTTAGGGGGTGCTCCTCTCTTACAGTCACTGGACTGGCTGGTGCTCCAGGCAGTTACCATGGAAACAACTGCGGCAGACCTGTGCATGTATGTGTGTCCCTGTCGCTCCGTGTGTGAGTGTTTATGTGTGTGTGTGTGTTTTATATATGCATTTGCGTATACCCTCATTTGTGAAAGTTTGTATATGTGTGGCTTACCTCTAATGTATGTGTGTTCATGCGACCCCTCCTCCTCCTCCTCCACCGTCTCCCCCTCCTCCCCCTGTCCCCTAGGTGGCAGCCCTCCAGAGGCAGGTGTTTGATTTTCTGGGTTACCAGTGGGCTCCCATCCTGGCCAACTTCCTGCACATTATGGCCGTCATCTTGGGCATGTTCGGCACCGTGCAGTTTCGCTTCAGATACCTCATCTTTGTGAGTGAACTCCTCACCTTCACATGATGTCACAACTCTTCCCAAGAGCCTCCGTGGTGTAGTTACCGTCATAAATGGATTGATCTCCCTGTGTGTTTGGCAGTATGCAGTATGGCTGGTCCTCTGGGTGGGCTGGAACTCCTTCATCATCTGTTTCTACCTGGAGGTTGGGAACCTGTCTCAGGTGAGTTCGGCTTATACCCATCGTTGTGTGTGATGCCTTCATAACTTGAGCATTTGCTGTAATTAGACACACTTTTTTCATTAGTGCTGAAATTATCAGTGGCTTGGTTGACAAAAAATGAACTGACACCAATTTAGATAAGGCTGGTCACATTTTATGAAAACTCTATATATTTCAAAATGATTTACAGAAAAGTGATGAGCAAATTCTCTGATGATTTATCATTAGAGGAGCTATTAGTGAGTTTTGCTATTGTTACAGAGCATATCATAAACACATGTATACTTATTCACCAATACTCACCAAGAGCTGTCTCCAGACGTGGGAATCAGCACTAGTGTTGACTCTTGTTTTTCTCCAATTTTTGCTGTTTCTATTCTTCCATTGACGTTAGCGTGCTAACCAGCTAGATCCGGCCCAGCTGGTCCGCCTCATCACTTACTGATACTGAGTCACCGTAGTGCCACGTCTTGTATGATAAATTTATGGATGACTGAAGATCTTAGTAAGCAACTGTCACTACCACCCACTCCTGGCAAGAAATCACATCAAGCACCAGAGAAAACGTACATATAGCACCTTTAAAGTGATTTAAACATGCCAAAAAATCTCTGGTTGCTTGCTCCCTTCTTTCAGAGACAAATTTGAACATTTTTTTTGTTTTTTCAAGGCCTCTATAATACTCGGTATCTATGTTTGTTGGAATTTGATTGGACAAATCTATAGACATTACCTTGGAGCTATTCTAGGGACATTTTTGACTAAATTGTTAAATTAACTGCTACTATATTCATATATGCTGGGACAATTAAAATGAAAGGTGGGTTTCTTCCTTAAGTTATATCAGTTCGATCACTTTTAAAGGCCCAACGATATAAAATATTCAAATAATTCATATGAAAAAACTTGAAAGGAATACAGTAGGTCCTATGCTACGTTGAGGTATCCCTTCAGATGAAACAAATGATTTGAAAATGGAGGAATCTGCAATGAGAAGAACTGTGTGTTGTAGCTCTTCTCTTACAAATGTGTGTGTGTTACAGGACAGGGATTTTCTCATGACGTTCAACACATCCCTCCATCGTTCATGGTGGATGGAGCATGGTCCTGGTTGCCTGGTAACGCCTGTGCTAGACTCTCGTATGGCCCCTGATGACCACCATGTCATCACTGTCTCTGGGTGTCTGCTCGATTACCAGTACATCGAGGTGTTGAGTTCAGCCATTCAGATCCTGCTGGCTGTAAGTATCTAACACACAAACTCCTACACACAACCACACAGTGTATTTCTACAGTATCGCACAGACAGAGCTTTAACGTTGACAACCATCTTCTCTTTAACAGCTCTTTGGCTTCGTGTATGCCTGCTACGTGAGCAAAGTCTTCCAGGATGACGAGGACAGCTGTGAGTGCTTTTGTCATTTTCTAAAATCCTCTTCTAGAGCCTGGTCCAACACTTCACTTTACTTGTGTCATACTGTGGAGAGGGCTGCTGTGTTAGCGATCCGTGGCTTTGGATGCAAGTGCTGTGAGCTGATTGTTTTCTCCTGCCTGAGTCATGATGAACAGAATCACCACAGAGGATTCCCTCTGGGTGATCTTAGCGCTCCATCTGTGGGGAGCATTAGAGATGTCTGCCGGAGTATTCCCACCTTCAGAGTGTCTGTCTGTCTGCTTGCTAGTGCTTGACTGTCAGTCTGGGTGTGCCATCTGTGTGTCTGAATGATTCTTATCCTCACGTGCCTCTTGTGAGTGTTTAACTATCACTTAGTGGAGGAAACAAATTCCAATGGCTACAATATGACAGCATGAGTTTGAAGTGCAAGCTGTGTCAGTTATGTGTTAACAGCATGCTGAGTAAGGATTAACTGCATGTCACAACACACACCAACTAACCACAGCATTAAAATAGGTAATGTTGAGGTCATTTTGTGGTTGTGTCAGTGAATCATTTGGCTCTGTCAAACCACAAAGCCGGGAAAATAATTTACAGATCAGCTGCACGGTTATGAAATCACAGTGACATGTAATCTCATTACTTTTTATTGGTGCACTGATTTATAAACTGATGGATAATGGGTTTTTGAGGTCTATATCAATATTGATATTTGAGAGTTTTAACTAATTAATAGTTGCACTGGTTCATTGTGTTAGATGTGTTACATGTGTTCTAACAAGTCATGTCTTTAATGTTCATCTCTTCGTCAAAATAAAGTCTTGCAACTATACAAATTGCAGATAAAAATGTTTCAGTCGGCTCCACATCCCCACATCAGTTTGTTATTGATCTCAGTTTATTGAGAAATATTACAACAATGTGTCAACGCAGAAGCAGTGAGAAAGATGGTGCACTGGCTCATCTCTGTTCATTCAGGGGTCACAGTGAGTTTACAGTGTTAGAAAGGTATATGAAACCATTATGACACCAATTTGAAATACAACACTTTGTAAAAAAAAAGAGAGAGAGAGGGAGAAACTTTCAGGGACATGGGACTGATGTCATCTCCTCTTCTTCTTCTTCTTCTTTCCTTTTGAAGTTGATTTCATCGGTGGTTTTGACTCTTATGGCTACCAGCCTCCTCAGAAGTCCTCTCATCTGCAACTGCAGCCTCTTTACACGTGAGTTACAGAAATATCTCTCTCCAAATTCCTGCTCCTTCTTTTTGATCTTCATGTTGAATAGTCCACTTACAGGAGGTACACATCATTCATTTAGTCATTTAGTATTACATTTCCATAAAGGTGGGAGACTCACAAGAGAGAGAAAATAAAACATGGTCAGAATTGATGCTGAAATATTCAGGCTTTTAGCCTTTAGTTTGGGTCAAACTACAGAAACGCTGTATCCTACATTGCTTACTGCCTACTTGCTTACAAATGCTTACTTGATTTAAATCCCACACTCCAACTTTTAAACTGATTTTCTCAAACTTTCAACAAAGTGATTTCACAGGCTTGGCAGTACAATTACAAGTGACCTTTCATTTAGTTATATCAAAGTGCATCCTACTGTAACACTAATATCTGATATGCCTTGATCTCTTCCCCTCTGCATCCCAGGGCTGGTTAATCGTTGGTAGCGCCCCCTTCAGGCCAAACCCTGTCGGTGTCACTGTGGATGGAAATCGGCAGTCGCCTTGATTACACTCACTCTGTGTGTCACAGTTTACCCGAGGAATGGAATTAACCCCACCCAGAGGGAGAGATGTCTGTGTGTGTGTGTGTGAGTAAGTGTGTGTGTGTGTGTGTGTGTGTGTGTGCTTGTGTCAGAGAACGAGTACGAAATACAGCCCTGATTAGAATGTACAGAGCTCAGGGAAGAACCAGCATGCCAGGTGGTGTGATATGATGAAGGAGAAGCAGGAGGCAGGGGAGAGGAGATACAGAGAACAAGAGCTGGGGACACCTCTGTCAAATCACCGAGGACACACTTCACTAAACTGCCAGCTCTCAACACTCCCACAAGTGTGCGTGTGTATGTGTGTGCGTGTGTATGTGTGTGTGTGTGTAATGTGTGTGTGTGTGTGTGTGTGTGTGACTGCGTAACTCCACAGGACTAGATGGTGCTTTGTGGTTGCACCCTGGACTCTTACCACTCAGTGCCCTTGTGAGTTTTGTTTTTTGGGGTGCTTGCGTCTGTGTGTGTGTGTATGTGTGTGTGGGGGCGGGGGTGGGGATGTGGGTGGGGTCTCATAATAAAAAGAGGCACAGCTCGTACCTGTTGTCGTTTTAGAATGTGGTGATGTCAAACTAGAGCAGTCTTATGATTCCCGTTCCCAAAGCCATCTTCCCCCAATTCCGTGTGCCGTTAAACTGTTGACATTCAAGCATTTTATATTACAGCCGGGATCTGATTAGGTACTAAAGCAGAGCTGGTGGAGTGGAAAGGGTGAACTGCTTAAAGGACCAGCCTGGCAATATTTTGGAATATTGTTCATTGCAAAAAAATCCAATGAAAAGTCCTAAATCAAATCAAAATGCCTTTGCCCGTCTCTCGATACCTTTCAACTCTCTCAGTTTGAGTCTCTGAGCCTCAAGACAAAATCATTTCCTTAAAAAGTTTTGAGCAATAGCACTCAAAAAGCAGCGAACAGTGCATTTCTTAGGGACTATTTCCTGCTGTGGATAGTGACCGGTGACTGTGGGAGCTTCTCAAAATTGGAATGAAGGAACATGTAACATACAACAATGTGGCTGCCTGATAGTAGTAATAATAGTTTTAGGGAGATGTTATGCTACAAAAAAGAGTATAATCACATGTGGACCATTTCACAACTGATTTTGGTCTTTTTGTTGGATTTCTGGACAGTAAAATGAAGAGTATCACCACACTTGTCCCTTATGTATCAGGGATACTACAAAAATCAAGTCCAGTGCTAGAATATTTAGTTTTTCAGGAAACAAACTCAGCCTACTGTACATGTACATGTGATACTGTTCATTAGGGACACAGATGGCTTTGGGATCAGGCATTAGTGTGTCTATGGGGGGGGGCAGTGGGGATACTGTGCATGTAAATAACCAGCCAATGATTGTTTTGTTGGTTACATTTAGAAAAGGGGGGTTGCATTAGGGGGTGGGTGGGACCGGGGGAACACATCAGAGTTTTTCTTCATACCTCTTTCTCTTGTTCTCTCTTTTTGGATATCCTCATGCTGCCATCTTTTTAATCCACCTCCGGTTAGTTCTCCCCATCATCTGGCTTACTAACTACATACACCCCTGCAGCTCATTCGCTGATCTCCACTGGACTGTGGCAATAAAGGACAGGAGAGTATGTCCTGAACGTGCACGGTGACACGTTCGGAGTAGTTTTTGTAGCTGGGATGGGAGACAGGAAGAGGGAAGGAGGGGGACAGGTATGAGGTGAAGACCTTATCGGGTGTTTGAAATAATAAAAATACACTTTCTACATTAAATATGACTTGTGTTGTCATCTGTAGACTCGCATTTGTCCCACGGAGAGTGACTCCATTTCTAATAAATTGAGTGCTTTCATTCCTCGTTTTGATTACATTACATTAATATTTGGATTATGAGGCACATTACATTTTTGCCAGATTATTTTAGTAGATTATACAAGTGATGGACTCTGGTGAGCTGATATTGCACAATGAGGATTTGATTTGTGAAAACAATGTGATGCACTTTCAGACAACAATACAAAAATAACACTTTGATAGTCATAGAGGAACTGGCTTTATTCTGAGTTCATTTTAAGGGTAAATTGATAGTCTACAGTGAAGATTTCATTGTCAGAGATATTTCATAGATAATCCACTATGACAAAACTAGCACTGTGTTGTTCGTAGTGATTTACTTTCTTTTTCTAAGTAATTTTAGTATTTTGTAAATTAAATGTGCACTAGTTGCTAAAAGCTGTATAGAACCCCATTGTTATTTAGTCTGGTGCCAAGTGTCAGTTTTATGGAGGACTGCTATCTCAACCTAACGCC
Source organism: Caranx ignobilis (assembly GCA_021432705.1). Classification (NCBI taxonomy): domain Eukaryota; kingdom Metazoa; phylum Chordata; class Actinopteri; order Carangiformes; family Carangidae; genus Caranx; species Caranx ignobilis. The sequence goes on along the minus strand of MU269991.1, from coordinate 2,918,042 downwards.
CACACAAGTTGATGATATTGTTGATAGTTCTGCAGCATCACAGCACACAACACTTGACACTGTTGCTGCACTGAGAGCAAAGGTAGTGAGTCAGAGGAGATAAGCTCCAGGGTACATCTCACAAACACTAAGGCAGACTTAATGAAAAATGAGAGGAACCGGTGGTTTTGACATGATCAAGACTTAAGTATATCCTAACTAGAACATGTTGGGTCACTGGGGTTAAGGAACTGCACTAGGCTGCTTTAAATCATGTATCAGATAGATTCTTGTTTGTTCATGTTAATAATGACTATAATGTGCTGTGCAGAAAAAAATGGTCATGGTGTCCCACAGGGTTCTGTGCTGGCACCAATACCTTTGCACCCTGTAAATACTTTCTGTAGGTAATATTAATAAGAGGCATTACATGATTTCCCATTGTTTCACAGATGACACCAAACTCTGAAGCCAGAAGAGACAAATCAGCCAGTCAAACATTAGGCATGTCTTAAAGAGGGTTAGGGTTGCTGGCCTGGAAGACCAGCAATTATTTAATACTAAATTCAGACAAAGCTGAAACTACTGTACCTGACCCTTAACACCTCACTACCAACCTAGCTGACTTTGGCCTCCTGTGTTATATTATGCAATGGTGTAGTAATTTTTGACTCGTACACTTCCTGTAACCAAACATACCACACATCCTGTGGAGGCCCTCTACCTGCGCAGTATTGCATAAAATTAGGAAAACTCTGATCTGACACGGAGAAAATGATCACATCTAGACTGGACTACAATCATTCTTTATTGTCATGATGTCCCAGTAAGTGCGTAAAAAGCCTCCAGTTTATTCAAAAAAGCTGCAGCGTTTACTACAAAGCACTGGAGCTCCAAAGCATCCCTTAGTTATGCTATAGGCTTAGGCAGGTGGGGCTTCTCCCATGATGAACTGAGCACTTCTTTTCTCTCCCCCTCCCCCTCTCCCTGTCTCTCTTCCCATCTACATGTCACCAATTCTCTTCTTTGTTTTTTGTTTTTCTGTGGGTATCCCTGACTGTAGTATCAAGATCTGCTACTATAACACTTATTCATTCTTATCATTACTGTCAATAATAATTGCTGCTGCTACTATCGTTGCTGCTGTAAATATTGATAACAGCATTACACCCCTGAGTACTATCTTCACTATATAACTAAGTGCTTAAATACAATTCTGTTGCTGTCAGGCTTCAAAAAAAAAAAAAAATTCTGTCACATTTTTCTTACAGTAATAAACAAAACATAACACAACAAACTATCGAATGCAGAAAAACACCCCTCTATCTAGTTTCAACTTTAATGTAAATATAGCCTATTAGATTATAATCGTGTGTGCGTGTTTATTTTACACTTCAGGCTGACTAATCCATCATAATGACTGAACCATAAACGGCTGTTTAGAAGTCTATTCTATAAATTTCCATATCATTACCATAGATTTTATTTAAAGGGCAGCCATATTCTACTGTATCCACATTACGTCATCCACACACCGGTTCAGGACCTCTCACCGGTCTGCAGCAGGAGCTTGGGGTCACCGCTGGCACGTTTCCAAACCGCCACTGGGGTATTTTTCTTATCTGGGCCACACGCTTCCCTATTCACACCGTCCACTTACATTCCCGAGGTGTAACGGAGCGACCAGCCGACACACACTCGCGGACCGTGTGGCGCAGGACGTTGCCATGGCTGCCAAGCACCCCGTTACCGTAGAGACCCCGGTACATTGTGTACAGTCCACTCCCAACAAAAACCACAAAATATCCGCGAATTATAACGACACTATTTGCACTGTTTTGCTTTAACTGCCACTGATGTAATGTGCTAAAATTCAATTTTATTTTGTGATGTTTGTGCTGCATTTTTTTTCATTTATTGTTTTAGTGACGTCCGCCGGTCTTGTCAGTAATAGAAATGTTTTTTCCTCCATTGACAAATATGTGAATGAGGTCAAAGCAAGAAAATCCGTTATAAATACACCCCAGAATACAAATAGACTACACACACATAACAAAGGGACCGGTCCGGTATGACCCTCCCTCCCCTCCCGGTTGGCGCAATGAACCGCACGCTCTCTCTCATCCCTTCCCATCATGCAGCGCTCTTGCCTGCTCCTCCGTCGAGCCGCCATGTTGTCGGAGTGAAAGCCTGGGGTGTCAGAGAGAAACTGGGGCCGAAATCCGCGACCATCCACCCTCTCCGCCGGTGAGTATGATCTGTTTCGCGGTCGCGGTGTCACGGGACGTTGTTTATCCCTCCATCGGTGCCGGTATTGTTGCTGTGGATGCTCTGAGAGGGTTTAAACTGGAATATTTTGTGAGGCTGAAGCGACTGCCTTCCTTTCTGCTGCTTGCCTCCTTCCTCCCGTTGTGTCGGTCTTCCGCTCCAGACAGCTCTCGGGCCTTTGTTAGCATCCGCGTCACGGGGAGCTGTGGGGCTGCATGCTCGGCAGACAGATAGGGACCCCGGGTGTGTATTAATAACAAGACTATGATATTATGGAGCCGCTACCGCTGGTAAAAACAATGTGTGGAGTCCGTGTTTGGCCGCCGGTTCTCCCGGGCTGAGCTTGTGTCGGGAGGCCGTGTTATTGTTGGTAGACATGGGCAGTGAACCCTCCATAACAGATCTAAGACTTGGCGTGAGTGGACGCAGATGCATGATAATGAAACTCCCGGTAATTGTCGCCACCCCTCTTACAAAGCATCAACATGTTCCCTTTCATGTTGATGTGTCATGTCTGCGAGGGGAGAAATATGTGGTCTATGTTGAGACACCTAACGTTATCTCCTGCTAGCTGCAGGTTGCCTGCTCGTATTGTCACACCCCTGTCTGTGCCCGGTATGCGGTGGATTGATCCCCGGTATTGAATAATGATTAACCCAGTTAGGTTATGGAACAGAGTGCCTGTTTCCGGGTGTTGAGTTAAACTTGTAGCATAACAAGCCGTGTGCGCTTCGCTTTAGGGAATGGCCACACGGTTGTGGATTTCCGGGTGTTTCTCTACCTGATTTCGAGCTGTAGCAAAGGAAAAAAGAGCCAACAGCCCCTTGTTGCTGAATGGAGAGTGGAAGAGGAAAACAAACACCGAGCTATGTATGTGAATGATCAATTGGCAAACTGGTTTGTTTTTATCTTATGGGACTGGCCAGCTCCAGTTTTTTTTTGTCTGCATGGAGGGGGTGTGTTGCACAGTGGTTTCAACAGACTGGAGAGAAAGCTGCATGTGTTTGAAGATTCTTAGTGTCACAGTCTTTTGCAAAGGTAATTACTGTATATCGCTCAGTGTAAAAAGAACCTTTTGTAATTTCCTCATGGCCTGTAGGGACACTAATATGAAACTAGTAATTTTGACACAGATTAGAGCTTGTAGGAGAAGGAGAGGCTGTAAAATACAAATTATACCCCCTTGACTGAAAACCGTAGAAGTCGTTGTGCCCACTATTGTCTACAACCACCATACAGATTTGGCCTTACATATGACATATTTCATGAGCTTATCACTGCACAGATAATGACAGCAGCTGGTCACATACCCTGGTTATATGACAGAGCCTCTGTGACCTTTTCAAAGTAAGGACCACCAGCCTCTCACCAATTCTGTGCGAATAAAGTCAGCAACCCTCCCCCATGTGCAAACTTAGTAGGATAATGTTACTCTTTAAATTGTTCCATTTACGCAACACACTCAGTTGTCAGTTTACGAGGTACCCATAACATAAAGTAATCCTGTTTAATGCAATTAATAACAGTTGATTGTGTTTTACAGATGTACGTTAAACTTTATATGGACTTTAATAGGCTGTGTTATAGAGAGGTGCCTGATATTAGAGACACCTCTGTGCAGTACAGTACATCCCAACAGCACCACAAACTCCAGTGACTATTAAATCTAATGACCAACTCTCTTTAACAACTTAACATAAAGGAGGTAGGAGTTATTACAGTATTGTTGTATTATGCTTTGTTAGTTTTAGCTACATGTGCATAATAAATGATAAATGAGAGTAAACTGTCTGAGCTGTTAGGTTGTGATATGACTGACTGTAGTGATCTGCAACCATGTACCAAGCCATGTCAGTACTGGGTTTCATAACAACCAAATTCCTGTGGGCAGAACACCTCCAACCAGACAAAGAGAAGTGATCGGTGACCTACACCATATGCAGATCACTAGGATACATTTCTGAGCACTATTTAGGGAAGCATCATATAGACATGTTGCTGATAATTCCTGTGAAGTCAACCTTTATATTTGTGGTCCATTTTTAAGTTTGGCTGTGCACAGTCTGCCACTTTGTCCTAAGAAGGTTTGACCTACAATGTGAATAATACGAGTGCTGTCCCTCATGTGGCTTCAACCTACAAACTTTATCATGTGCTTTGGGTTTTAAGAGTAATTAATCTAATTAGGTTAGTTTGTTATTTGCATTAAATTCTATTTAGTATGGTGCTATATGCAGATCTACAGTCAAAGTAGATCGACACACACCAGTTAATCTAACAAATTAGATTTTTTTCCAACCAAATGAGGGTTGTTAGCACAGTGATCAACTGTAGAGGTATGTTGGGATGAGTGCATCTGCACTCTGCAATGACAGTCTTGGATACTCAGCTCATTGAGGGGACACTGTCCACTATATTGCACTGTCCAGTCTGCACTCAGTTGTAAATTCAGTTCACCAGTCTTATATTATTGTTAAACTTTAGATTTTGTTGAGGCAACTTTAGAGAGTGCTTTCATTTATGTAGTTTTGTGGTGTAGTTGAAATATATTCTGACATACTCCCACTGATATTTAAATTAGGTGGACAAAATTTTAGAGGCACTTTTTAACCTTTATAAAGTTTGGATTTATTTCAGCAGAGTTACATTAGATTACATTACATTTTGATAGGTGTGTCAAGTAAACTGGCAGCTCAGTGTATTTGACATGAAAAGTCAAGCAACAATCTTTGGTGAGATATTGTAGCATCACTGGTTTGGCCTGAAGGAAGTCCCTGTCCTTTTCTCAAGTGACAAAGATATGAGCTAAGATATGAGCTCAATTTACATTAGTTTGCATGTGATTACTTCTCGAACTCATGTTGGACAGATATATGTAATGGCTTATAAAAGAGAGACACTGACCTTTGGCCTAGGATTAGATGAGCAACTTGTTTAACTCCATATTTTGACATGGATCATAGTTTGTTGTTTTGGTGGAGATATTGGCTTCACAGTGAACTGGTACAAAGAGTTTTAAGAAGTTCTCTGTACATGTGTCATTGAGGGATATAGTTATAAAAGCTTTCTGAATCTGACTTGCTGCGCTGCTCTGACTGGATTATGTTCTTAGAGCATTAGTTTTAGGCGCACCTAACAAATTGGGAACTGGTCATAAGGTCTCCATTCAGATTGAGTAAATTCTGCTCAGTGCTTATCAAACTTTTTGTTTGTTGAACATATTGATCCAGTATGCTGTTGTTTGTGTGTAACAACAGATGTATTTCTCTCTGGACAGGCTGTGGTGGAATGAGCAGTGTGTGTGTGTTGAAGAGGAAAGCAGTGCTCTGGCAGGATTCATTCAGCCCCCACCATAGAACTACATCTCCCAGCATGCCCGTGGTGCTGAGCAGCGGAGGACATGCCCCACCAACCGGGCAGACCCCTCAGGCCACACCTCCCAGCCAGCAGGTAATATTTACACCTTTTGCATGTTCCATTCACTCATGGACAGCTGTGTCTGTCTTCAGCTGTATGGTGCTCCAGTCGTATGGCTATTAATGTAATGTTCACTGTTCACAATAAAACAGCAGTTGGTATTCTGCCAGAGTAGCGGCGTTGATGGGATCTGTGTTGGCATTGTGCAACGAAGTTGTTTAAATTTGTTTTTGGAAATATAATCAACAAACTGTGACATTTGTAGTGGAAGCAACTGAGGATGGTTCTTAGTCAAAGTGATAAAAACAGACCAGAAGACCATTTCACCACTGTAGCTGCTGATTCAGGTTGAAACAAGCCTGTGGATACTTGCTTGGTCCAAGTATGAATCTTGACTGGCTAAAACTTATGAGTGCTGGCTCCAGTTGTCCTTTATGGATGTGCTACATAGGTCTGACATTTGAGGATCTGTTTTTTAGGGTGTGATTATGATGAAGTAAAATCTGAATACACAATGAGGTTTAGTCAAATCAGTAGTTTTTTAATGGATCGATTGGTTCACTGACAAAAATGGATGGCCTCTTTTAAACTCTAGTCATCATTAATTCTGTAAAAGTATAAATTATTTTGGTGGTTCAGCTTCACACATGTAACAATCTGTTTCTTTCTGTTTCATATAATTGTAAGTTTAAATTTCTTTTTCCAAACTGTCAAATGAAGAATTTGAAAGGAGGAGCTGATTACTTGGGTTGTCAATGACTTTTATATCTGTTCTATGCTAAATTAGTTTGTTGACAAATAACAGATTTGTATGGAAACTGTTTATTGCAGCTACAGGGAGGTCACATGAATAATAACTTAATAATCAGCATCAAATCTCCGTCTTTAATCTCATTTTGGCTTGTAGAGCTGCTGATGTTAAGTAGAATGGCTGTTGGCCTATTCACAGTTGCTGTTAGCCAGACAAGCTAGCAGTGCTGTTTGGTGTAATACAAGCTATTACACTAAAATACGCAATAAAACCAAATGTGGTTGTTTGGCAGTTTCAAATGTGATTGTGCTTTAATAGGCCTGAACACTGAAATGTCTGAACAGCACAACATTGTATGTGTGTGCACAGTTGTGTGTGTGTGTGTGTGTGTGTGTAAGGTACAACAATAGGCTCATCAGCCAAGTGTTGCTGCTTGATAACAAGGTTAGTATTTTTCATGACTAATCCTGGTATTACAAAAAGAAGCTGGCAATCTGATAAGTAACAATTTAGGCTGATTGAATGACGTCTTGGTAGCTTGTTGTAAACTTTTCGTGTACAGCAAATGACCAAGCCCAGTTGTTTCCAGGACATGTTGACTGGGTCTTTGATGACAGCATCTTGTGGGGAATTTTGTTTTTACCCTCAAAAAGGGTAAGAGAGGCAGTCAGCATAAGCTTTGCCAATGAAAAGAAACAGTGCCTCCTATTTAGACGTAGGATGTGGTTCTGAATGCCTCAACCTACGGTGCTGTTTTGATGACAATGATGAATTTCGATTTTTTTTTAAATACATGGTTATAATGTTGAGAAGGTGTTTGGATCAATTGTTTACAGTGACCTGGCAGAAAACATCTGATTATTTCCACCTGGGCTTCAGTGTTTTAGCTCTGTTGCCCAGCAGATGAATTACAACACTATTAATGGGGAACTAAAAGAACTTGGAAATCACCCCTTTTCTAACAGGCATAAAGAGTGACTGTAAACAACATACTGTAAACACTATTTTGGTTGAACACATTTTTGGTCAGATCTTTTTTTGTGTGTGTGTGTGTGTGTGTGTTGATAGTGATATGTTAATTTGACTCATATTCAATAAGCATGCCCAAGTCTATATGTATGTTCTCTTCCTGCACTTTTGTTTTGTTAGTTTTATACCTGCGTGTCTCCAGTTGTTGCTCAGATACTCTCTGCTTGTTACTGTTGCCAGTAATTTTAGGATAATGTGTATGTGTGTGTCTCCAAGGGTGTGGCGGGTGCTGGACGTTCCCAGGACGATGCCATGGTAGACTATTTCTTCCAGCGGCAGCACGGTGAACAGCCTGGCAAACATCGCTGGCCCACTGGAGACAACATCCATGACAGCCAGGTGTGTGTGTGTTTTCAGAAGATCAACACTGTTGCAACACTAGTTGTGTTATTGTATCACATCATATCTTATATTATATAGTTTTATTTTGATGTAAACATGAAGTCAGGCTGTAGACACTGACATACTGATATTATGTACTTGCTAAATACATGAGGAAACATCAGGGCTAAGGGAGACATATAGTTTGCATAGTTTCATCTCAACATTTAAATTTATTGTTAAAAAAAGTGCATGTTTTACAATCTTTACTTTGTGAACAATCTAGAGAGCCTTAAAAACATTTACTTCTGATTTCAGCTGCTTCAATGTTTAGAGAAATGCATAAATCAAGTTCATGCTAATCATAGTATACAAATTAACACACATACTGATTATGACTGATACAAACTGACATGGGTCATTAAAGGTTAGCTTATGTTTGCACAGTGGTCAAGTATAAGACACAGTGTCATGCTTCTTATGTCTCACTGGGTATTCTGTCTGCAGGTGCGATCCATGGACGAGCTGAACCATGACTTTCAGGCTTTGGCTCTGGAGGGACGTGCCATGGGAGAGGTGAGACATCAGAGCAGATAGTTGTCTAAAAGAAGGTGGATGTGAAGCTTAGATACCCTTCCTGATAATGTTGCTGCTGGGCTATGTGAATTTAATGATGCTGTATGTTAACACTTGAGATAAAACTGGCTGAAGAGGAAAGCATAAATGTTCCTGGCTGCACGATTGATTACTGAGTTAAACTTGAATAACAGGAAGTTTAAGAAAGAAGAAAGCTGTGTGGTGAAAGGTTGTTGAGCTAGAAGTTGTGTGGACTTGTGTTTGCATTGTTTCTCCAGAAAGAAAACTGATGAATGAGAAGAGACTGAGCGGGTATGCTTTTTAATTTGAGCTGGTTGGACTGGCTGTTGGCATTAAATGCAATGTACGCTCACTCTGTTAATGTTGGACCTGTGCCCACTGTTAGGGGGGGGGCTGTATTCTGGTGTTGTTTCTTATAGAACAGCTATGGACAGTAGTGTATTTTTAATGTACATGCTACATTACATTACCTTTGACCTAGAAATAGATATTTCTTCATGCAACAGATCAGTTTCAGTTGATTACCAGATCTTAAGCCTCTATACACCCAAGAGTTGTTTCCTGTTGCCAGAGGATACTGATCAGTGGTTTACAGAAGCAGAGTGTTTTTATAGTGAGAAAGTGGTGATTTTAATAGAAAATGAAAAGAGAGAGAATATGGAGAAACACTCAGGTTGTAAGGTGCTAGAGTCTGTTTAGAGTAAGTCCAAAAACAAGTCAAAAGTTCAAGCACATGATAAAATAGAAATAATGAGTACTAACTGTATGGTTGTTCTGAGGCACTGGATTCAATTTATTTTGTTTTTTATTCACTCAGTAAGAATGATCTGTACTTGTTAGTATGGGGTTCAGTCAGGGGTCAAACTACTCCAGCAGATGTGTATTATTTGGATAATGTAATACAGCCATCACTGCCTTTTCCTAAAAATGTTGTCAAATGAAAACATTCTGATGGATATATGGTTAGTAAGAGCTGAGGGCGATTTTGCTCAGATGACCAGGTGTGTGTGTGTGTGTGTGTGTGTGTGTGTGTGTGTGTGTGTGTGTGTGTGTGTGTGTGTGTGTGTGTGTGTGTGTGTGTGTGTGTGTGTGTGTGTGTGTGTGTGTGTGTGTGTATATGTGTGTGTGTGTGTATATGTGTGTGTGTGTATATGTGTGTGCGCATTTGTGCATTTGCAATATGACCTCAGGGGTATATTTGCCTCCATACATACATACATATCTATCTATCTATCTATCTATCTCTCTATCTCTCTATATATTTATGGCACTAATATTTTTGGACACACCATAATGCATCCATGGAAGTGATGCAGCAGTAACATGTAGGTGGTAAGTAGAAACAAACCTCAGAAATTGATAAAGAAATGCATCTTTTGAACAGAAAGTTCAAACCTGACAGTGATGCAGCTTTTGTACCAGAGTGAAAACAAATGTGTGTGAACGCAAACCGTACTAGCTGAAAAATGAAACGATGTATCATTTTGCATCTGGTGCGCACCCTCAGTCTGCAGTGTGTGTGAAAACACCCAGTTACCACCAGTATGTTGAGTCTCAAATACCACATGCTGGCTAGGCACACAGCTGATGCAGAGAGCCCTCCTCCCCCTTGCCAAAAGCAGACCACGCTGGATAGTTTGCAACTGTACAACCAATCCATCTCATAGTATTCTGGAGAATACTATAGACAGTATTTGTCCTTGTTTCAGATTGTTGCAATAATAATAAACATACATTTTGCTTGCTTACTATGGAAATTATGCAATTAATTGTGATTAAGCATTGTAATCAATTGACAGAGCCCATGTGTGTGTGATTTTTCTTTTTTTTCTTTAATATATCTGAGAGTGGTCAGACGTGGGAAGGAGGGATCGGAGGGTCTTGGTGTTTCATATTCAATGGACTGAACCCTTGTGTAAACATTTTTTACCTTATCCCTTTTCCATTTTGCCCCTGTGTCTCTGCAGCAGCTGCTAACTGGTAAGAAGTTCTGGGAGACGGATGACTCTGGAAAGGATGGACCAAAAGGGATCTTCCTGGACCAGTGGAGGGACAGCGCATGGGGTGCCTCAGGTATACACCAGCCGTGCCTGTGTTTGTGAAACAGTGGCAGACAGCAGGGTGTCATGAATGCAGCAAGACTGTGAAACATGGCAGTTTTTGTTTTTCACAAGCACATCAAGAAACCAGCAGAGCACTCACTGTCTAGTGTTGAAACTCTATATTTAGATTTCTGTCAGGCTCAAACGCTGATGTCAAATTGAAATCACAATGATATTCTCTCTAATGAACATGATGTGATTCGAGATTTCTGCTGTATCATGTCAGCATAATGCAGTTATTTCTGTCGACATGATGACAAAAGAAATATCTCTTTATGTCTGAAGACCTCCCACTTGTGGCTCAGTTTGTTGAAATTAATAGAAACTGTCATAGATGGGTGGTTACTTAAGGGTGCACCGGTTGCAATTTTCTGGCCGATCACCGATTTTTAAAAAGCCTGACCTGCCGATTCCGATTTTGGCCGATACCCATTTTTATGTAACTGTCAACATACACCTTCAATGTTAGAATCTTATTTTATTGAAAAACAATACCCATGAAACAATACAATACAAACTTGTTGTAACTGCACAAGCTTGTTCTCTCAAATAAAAGTGAATACAATAGAGCATTGCTGTCCAACCTACTAAATTATATCAGTTCCTTTAGTCGTTCATTTTTCACATCTTAAAACAAACAAAACTTGCAGACTCACACGCACGTGCAGATATAACCTGGTGGGCGGGCCTGTCAGTCAGCCCTCTCTCACGGCAGAGCAAAGGGGGACAGTGGCTGACTTTCAGACCTTTGTGGAGGTAGATAAGATCGGTTTCACATTAAAGAATTGCCGATCCTGCAACATTAAGGAAATCGGCACTGATCGATCGGTGCACCCCTAGTAGTTATGAGTTCATTTGTAGATTAAACTCCATCCTTAGATTAAATTGTGCATAAGACAAGCTACTTGTGGACTCTGCTCACAGGACAGTACAAGACGTTTTTTGTGAAACTGTGGATATGTAATCTGCATGTAGCCATATTGTTGATAATGTATAGTTTATGTCATATAACATCCCGTAAAATGGCTCCAGCCTAAACCAAACTCTGTAAAAAGCACTCCAATACAACAGCACCACTGTAAATTTCATCATCACAAAGTTAATAATTCTCAGTATTTGAATTTTGTGTGCTGGTTCAGTTACATACTTACTGAGTCGTAGTCAAACATGGGGTCATATCAGACCACATTTTTTTGAAAGAGGTTTCCATTTGTCCTTCCCTTTTACATACATAGCAGGGGCAGTGTATTAGTAACATCTCTCAGTGTAATGCAGTCCAGTACAGTACCATCAATATCTATGACCTCAAGCCTAAAACATATAATCGAGTTAACAGCTTCCTGATAGTGTCAATAAACACTGAGCATTGTAGGCACAATAAAAGTAACCTTTGGAAAAACATTAGCATTGGACACTTAATTTGAAACAGGTGTATCAAAGAAAGTGGGCACTTAAGAGTGAGCTCAGTGTTTATCTTGGCTCACAAGGCTAAACAAATTTCCAGGATTATACTATTATGCTGATTTTTTTTTTTTTTTTTTTTAATGGGATGTTACTGTTTTGCATGTTAAGCACTGGTGAATCAAAAGACAAACTTTGAACTATATTGTCCTGAATGTTTTTTGTAATATCTTATTCTGTCATTTTCATCAGTAATCTGTCGAGCCAAAGTATTTTTCCCCGTGTGTGTGTGTGTGTTATCTAACAATCCTGTTCCATCCTTGTTGCAGATCACTCGGTGTCTCAGCCAATCATGGTGTCCCGTCGGCCAGGGCAGGGTTTCCATGGCGGAGGTGAAGTTGGGGTGGGCTCGGTGATGTCACCACGGTCTGAGAGTGGAGGGTTGGGAGTTAGCATGGTGGAGTATGTCCTCTCCTCCTCACCAGCTGACAAACTGGACTCCTGCCTCCGGAAAGGGCCCTATGTGAGTCTGAGTATTTTCTGTTTCCATCCATCTGTATTATCAGCATCACACATTTCCTGTGATCAGTTTCAGTACCCTCTGCATGGCAGTTGTTTTTATCATAACAAGCTTGACTTTTCATGTAACTAATTGTGGATCCATCAGATTATTGATAACCTTGACTTTACACCTCATCTGCCATTCCTCTGTCACTGTTTGTCCCTTGTCAGCCAGTCGTTGTCAAATTGGCTCTAGAGTTGTTTCCATATCCATCAGGCCTTCCTCTCTGTACCTTTTTTGCGTTTGCCATCCATCACTGTCATGTTGTCAGCACCTCTCTATCTGTTTTCCACTGTAGCAGTTATATTTATCGCCTCCCTTTCACTACACAGGGGCAGAGAGACGGAGAGGTGGAGGAGGAGAAGAGGGAGAAGCCAAAGGCGACGTTTGAGGGAGAGAAACTGAAAGAGTTGACAGAAGGTGAAACTGATGTCATCAGCGACGTCATCAACCCCAATGGGCTGCCTGTGCAGAACGGCCTGGATGTGGATGTCAAAGAGTTTGGGTAGGACTGTTTTAGTTTTCACCATCTACCTAGAACCGTCCTGAAATAGAATCTAAGCCACATAAAAGACCATCCCAAATTAAAAGAGCCTTTTAAAAAAAAAAAAAAAAAAAATACGTTAAAATCCAAGTGGCTTTAAAGATAAATAAAACACTATGAAAGAGCCCTGCACGGGACTGTTTTCTTCATCCCGCTCCTGCCCGCTCCCGCTGAATTTCTGCTCCCGCAATGTGTATGTCCATTCCCGCCCGCACCCACAAAACTCAAGAGAATTTATGCCAGCACAATAATAGAGATGCATTGATTTTGTGTCTTCTCCTGTCCCGCAGGAGAAAACACAACATTTTATAGGTAGTGGTGCAACAGATCACAGTTGATCCGTGATCCGAACGATCGCTCTCCATGGATCAGTATGCAAGTGGTCTGCGGATCGATTGCTGAAAGAAAAAAAAAGTTGTGTGTGTGTAGTGTGGGAACACGTAGGCGCACCGCCACAACCGAATAAAGGGGCAATCTAAAAAAGGCCGCTCGTATATTTGACGCTGCAGCTCTACGTCATGCACAACAGTAACAAAATTATTCGTTTTATCAACATGTCTGATAACCGCCCGCTCTGCTGATCTGAAAATGAACTGATCCGTGACCCCTGAACTGGACTCCGTGAGGTTTCTGATCCGTTGCACCCTAACCCCTATTATGGGGTTGTTTGTTTTGTTTCCCTGGCCTGCATGTCTTTTGACGCACTGGTCAGGGATAGCGCGCCTATTTTGTTGTTTTCATTTAGTTTTTTTTTTTTTTTTTTTTTTTTACTTCATTTGTTGACTCCATCATCCTGTCGCTCACGCAGTGTTTTTTTCTTTAGCCGCCCGTTCTGCCCGCAGTAAAGTTCAAACCGCCCTCTCCCGCGAGATTTGCTTTGGGTGCCGCGGGACCCAGCGGGACCCAGCGGGACCCAATCCCAATGCAGCCCTCAACACTATGACACAAACATAAGCTTTGTTCAGGTAGTGAGACAGGGAATTTGTAATGCAAATCCGAAATGCAAAATTTTGTTACTAGATTTCAGCATTGAGGTAGAAGTAGAAACACTATTTTGCAAAGCAGACTAACTTAAAAAAAATGCTGGGAACCATGAAAGTTTCAGAGCAACAGGTTTGTGAAAGTTGGCAGACCTGCTTTACTTACAGTGAGTTTCTGTCACTGTTATAAACTCAGTGACACATGGAGCCCCTGTTAGCTTCTGTTAATGTCCTACATCAGATGAACATTACTCATGTCACCCTGTTGGTTAAGTAGTATGTGTGTCTAAGTTGGAGCAAAGGGTCAGCTCACTGTAAACATTGGCTGCTGACTCATTAGCCAGCAGACAAACAACAATAATGTTACAGTGTCCCCGGTTGCAGCTGTCATAAGGTAACAGGCTGGTGCTACAGGGTCTGGCTCTGCTGTGGGGTGTTTTGATGTTAAAAACTGGAGTATCTCTCCACCTTGGGACGTCATTATCAGTCTGACAGTGAATACAGCAGTGTTGTGTATATGTTATCAGTGAGATGTAATGGGAACTGCATGTCCTGAACAGGATGTGTACGTTTATCAGTTTAATTTTCACTGTGGTGTTAACAGGGTTTTTTTTTCCTGTCCCAAATTTATTACAAAATTATGGTCTTACTTTCATTGGCCCTGGGACAATTGGAGGTCCTTAAACTTAATGTCTTTAATTGGTGTGACACAGGGACACACACACACACACAGAGCTTGTTGGACACACACGGATTTTGCCTTCAGTTGTAAACTCAACAACTCTCCTTTCTCTACCTTGCAGTCGCCCCCCAGGCAACATGCCGGCCCCTGGCCCCGAGGGTGATCTGCTGGGGGGACCCGGAGGTGTTGGGGCTGAGGGCCTTACACCTCTGGGAGGTGGTGGAGGCCCCAAGCCCCCTGAAGACTTCTCTGGTGTAGAACAGGGTGGTGTGACTATGGACCCCATGGAGTCGGTGATGGAGCCGCTTCAATTTGACTACAACTCCCAGATGCCCATGGACTCAGCGCCCACTGTTGGTCTATTTGATTACACTAACCAGCAGCAGGTGAGAGTGAAAGTGTGAAAGCCTTTGATGAGCTCAGAGCCCCTGTTCAGACCTGGCATTAACATCTGTCTCAGGTGATGGTCCTAAGATCCATGTTAACACCATGTCTGAACAGGCTCAGTGAGACTCCACTTCAGTGACATTAAGATGTGGTTGACCCGGTTGTTCTGTGTGCAGCTCTTTCAGAGAAACAATGCCCTAGCAGTGCAGCAGTTAACAGCAGCCCAGCAGCAGCAGTACGCCTTGGCAGCAGCACAGCAGCCTCACATCGGTAAGAGCAAGTGTGTGAATATACATGCACAAGCATTTGAGCAACATGACTCATTTTAAATATGACATGGTATCTTGTAATTTGAGGTGAATGTTATGTTTCATTTGGTTCCTTCACTCACTGTTGACATGTTCTGAATGCAAATTAAAGGATAACATTAGTTTAAAAATGATGGGAATGTGATGGGTCACTATGCATACCACTTTGCAGTTTTACAGCCGAAAGCAAAGTGCAACATGATTTTACACTGCCTCTCATATATTCACCTTTCAACATTTATTAGTTGAAACAAGTTGACATAAGCTGACATATCATAATTTCCCTTCAGAAGAGAGCATGTTTTGGGTATTGGTCAATATCAGTGATTCAACAGCTGTGTTGCAGTGTCTAGTTTGTCATTCTGGAGCAAAGCACCACAGTCATTGGAAAACACTCCATGTAGTTGCAGCCCCATGGTAACTAATTCATGTGGAGGTCAGATTTCTTGGATATACTTATCAAGGATATCATGAACAAGCCTAAGGAATCTACAAGAAAATTTTTTCGTGGGGGGGGTGACTGGATGTCGAAGTACACTTGAAGCTTCATTCCACTTAAGTCCATGTATTATGTAAAACCTTGTATCCGTGGTTCACCTTTTCCCTGTGTGTGTTTTCAGGTTTGGCCCCAGCATTTGTACCCAATCCTTACATCATCAGTGCTGCACCACCTGGGACAGACCCGTATGCAGCCGGTCTAGCAGCGGCAGCTACACTCGGTATGGCGCTCTGATTTTGTAAAAGACCCTGAGCTCTATTTCCATGTTGTTGTTACCATTTAATCATGTGCATAAACACAAACAATGTAGTCTTATCTCACCAGCATTTTTCATATTTGTTTGCGTCAAGGTCCGGCGGTGATGCCTCCCCAGTACTACGGTGTGACCCCCTGGGGGGTCTACCCTGCCAACCTTTTCCAGCAGCAAGCTGCTGCAGCCAACAACTCGGCCAATCAGCAGGCAGCAGGCCAGGGCCAGCAGAACCAACAGCAGGTCAGTCGAGTGCTCGCCAATAAACTGGCATGCTGATTGCCACTGGCTCAAGATGTTTCTGTCAGAGCTCCTCTTATGTGCCAATTGAAATGTGCATCCAGCCTTACTGCGGCTCTACTTGGAGCTATTAACAGAAAAGTCTTTGTGGACTGTAGATAATGAGCCAGTCAGCAGGAGACTGCTGTTTTTTATTTACTTATGCTAATGTTAGGGGTCTCCTCTAATCCTTACAATTTCTGACATACCAGCATATATCTCTGTGTGCAGGCACATTCTTGTAAACATCAACTACAAATATATGCACTTAAGCAAAACTTAAGTGCATATATAACATCAACAGTAAACAACAACAAAGTCTCTGCTTTGGAACAGATTTAGAAAGATATCAGAACATCCTTTGCATATTAGTTTACATGTTGGTAAATCTTGTCTTTCTGACTCTGTGAAGGTGATGCGTGCTGGAGGCAACCAGCGACCTCTGACCCCCAGCCAAGGTCAGCAGGGTCAGCAGAATGACCAGCTGGTTGCAGCAGCAGCAGTGAACTCAGCCCTGGCCTTTGGGCAGGGGTTAGCAGCAGGAGTCCCTGGTGAGTATGACACCCTGTAAACTGATTTTATTACACTGGCAAAACTCCCGACACACCCAATTACAGTTGCTGTTACAACACAGTTGCCTATAAAAAAAAAAAAGGCGCTGAAATTGAGCTTAAATGGCTCTCAAGCCCCACATGCACACAGTAGTTTAGAGGAAACCCTGCGCACTAAAACCTGTTTACTCTCTGAATATCCTTTTTTGTTCCCATCTCTTTCCCAGGGTACCCAGTCTTGGCCCCTGCAGCCTACTACGATCAGACAGGGGCCCTTGTGGTCAACACTGGAGCTAGGAGTGGCCCTGTCCGCCTCATGGCCCCTGCCTCTGTCATCATATCTCCCTCTGCAGCGCAAGCAGGTAACACAGTAATGCACACGAAGCCACAGTCAAAAGTCTGGGCTGCCTCTGTTTCTCAATGTAGTGACATGCACATGCACATAAAACAAGGATTACACATTGTGGTAAAACATGTTCTTAATGCTCCATACAACCCAGTGTGCAATTAAAAGATTATAGGACTGTACCTTAGCCCGTATTTGTTGTTGTACAAGGGAGTTCTCATGAGTCAGTGTGCTCAGTATCAAGGGAACTTAAGGGTTTACGTCAATCCTGGTGTTAAAGTGAAGATTTGTAAGTGATACACAAATATTTGAACGATTGTTTACTCAGCCTTTGGAAAGGACACTAAACTGATCTCGAAAAGGCAACACTCCTCACTGTACACTCTGTACGCTCTTACAGTTGCAGCAGCAGCAGCATCTGCAGGTGGTGCCAACGGTGGTCTTGGTGGCGGGGCCAACGGTCCGTTCCGTGCCATGACGTCCCAGCAGCCTCAGCAGCAGGGTGGCCCTGGTGGTGCTCTAGGAGGGAGCTCCTTCTACGGATCCTCCTCCCTCAGCTCCTCCTCCCAGAGCTCCTCTCTTTTCTCACAAGGCTCTGCCCAGCCTGGACCTGGTTCTGCCTCCTTGGGCTTCAGCCAGCCTGCCTCCTCCTCCCTTGGTGCCACTCTGGGGGCCACCCTGGGAGGTTTTGGCACAGCAGGTAGAAAAACACCTTTTCACATCTGCTGATGGTTTTCCAAATTTTTTATAAGAAGCTTTGACCAAAACTTAACTGTTAATGATTAAACATACAAATGAACAGTTCTGTCTCAAGTCCTTCAGATTGGCTTGATAATCTGTTTTATGTCTCTGTCTCCCTCTAGTGGCCAACTCCAGTGGTGGCAGTGGGTCCAGACGGGACTCCCTGACAGGCAACAATGAGCTATACAAACGCACCCCCTCCAGCCTCACCCCAATCGGACATGGAGGTTTCTACAATGGCACCTTGGGCTTCAGTCCTTCCCCTGGACCAGTGGGCATGCCCCTGCCCAACCAGGGCCCCTCCCATTCCCTCACACCCCCACCTTCCCTGTCCAATCACAGCTCCTCGTCCAACCTCAATCTTGGTAAGTGTTGTTCTTTTAATTATTAGTGATTGATGAGCTCATGAAGAGCCTTGATGGTCGACTCTGTGGTAACGGTGCAGTTTTGTCAGACACAGCAGTAAACAAGACACAGTGTCAACATGCCAGAATATATTAGTTAATTTAAAGTTAACATGATTAGGTTTTCAGCTGTCCACATTGTACACACACACACACACACACACACACACACACACACACTGCAGTACAAACACTCAAAGACACATATTGTGTTTGATCCTATTAAGGACAGTCACCTAAAAAAGATCACATATTATATTAAGGCAGTAGTTTACTAGTTTACATCTGTAAATGTAATTTTTCAGTGCCAGGTTGAACAGAAAATGTTTGTAGCAAAACCATAATGTTCACAGTAACATTTGTACACTTACAAGTTTTTTAAATTAACTTACTGAATATTTCCAGTCCAGCAGTTGGGAATTTCCTAACTGAATCCACGTGGAAATGCAATGCTGTACTTTTTTTTAAGGATCAATTACCTGCAGAGAATTTTGTTGGTTGTTGCTGGTGTGCAACTTCTCCAGTTCGCAGATTGAAGTGCAATACAATTCAAACTCCAGTATGTGGAAGAAGTAGGAATAACAATCAGACAGGCAACCAAGCAGAGGTGTCATAGTGACTGTTACAGAGCTTTTAGGCAGTTTTTGGTGACTTTGGGGGTGTCATCTACACATATATAAGCTGCAGTGAGTAGCACCTTTTTTGAAATTTCACTGGGACACTAGCTACAATATCAGTATATTCTGTCTAGCTTTAATCAGGCTCTGGTAACAATCCTTAACCAGGTATTTGTCTACCAACTGGAACAGATGTCGTTTGAGAATCTTTCAGTTTTATGTGTCATAAAATAATAATGTGTCAGGAACTTCATTTATTTCAATGTCATTAACTTTTGTTGATCACACAGAATTAATCTAAGAGCTACTGAGAAACTCACCAGCTTTTGTTGAGGTTGTGTCGGAGGTGTAAATCCTGTTAAGTTTGTGGTGTCACCTATTTTATTTGAATGCTTTATTTATTTGGTGTTAGAAAACTATTTTCTAGGCAGTGCTGCCATCCAGTGCTGTGGTTCTGTGCTGCACAGATGAAATGTAATTTTTATGATACTCTTTGAAAAGTTTAGTACTGCAGTGTCATCAGTAATAAAAAAAAAAAAAAAAAAAAAAAAAGCTTGACATGTTAACTCATCCAAGCAATCATTACACCAGAATTTCATTTTCAGTGCAGTGAGTCTGGAAGAATTTTAAGTTTTATAAACTGCATGTACTCATGACCATCAAGGAAACTTCTTCAAATGTCTACAAGTATACCCTTTCTTTTTGCCTCTGTATTATTATTATTATTATTATTGTTATTATTATTATTTATTTATTTATTGTTATTATTAGGGCCGTCTTCAACTAAGGATTTTCATAGTCAAATCTGATTTGTCAGATTTTGTCTTTAGTCAACTAATTGTTCAATCATATTGTTTTTTCTCTCACTGATTCATGATCTCCTTCGTGCCTTTTTCTGAGGCAATAGCTAAAACACTCAGATAAACAAATTTAATTCTTCAGTTGGCATAAGATAACAATAACAGGACGTTCTCCGTCCATCCTTTTCCTTGTGTCACTCATTAGGCTCACGTGCACGACATCACCGTCTCTCTTTTGATGGCCGTATAGCAATGACGAGTATAGTCCCATTGTTGTGTGGGCATGATATGCACATCAGTGCTTGTCCGTTCAGGGCCAGGGGTCGAGTGTCACAGCAGTAGTGTGTAGTAGTGTAGTGGGTGTGTGTGTTATACAGGTGCTGTGCTGCTCGATCGATAGACGGAGACTGCGTCACTCAGGTTAATAGAAAAACTTTCAGCCCGAATTAAATTTTCCCTCCACCGAAGGGAAACGATATGCGGTGAGGAGAGAAACAGAGAGAGAGCTAGAGAGAGAGGGAGAGACGGGTGTGAGCCGGTGCTCGAGCACCCACAGTGATGTTTGTATCAATATAGGCTATATTATTAGAAAACAATTAGAAAACAAAGAAATTCCATGTAAAATCAGATGTTCAGCAGCAGTGAGCATCCTTATATATTCATTTTGTGACGATTCGACAACAAGGTCGATTAGTCGAATCAGACCTCTCCGAATCGAATAGTCAACTATTTGGAGACACCCCTAGTAGTTATTGTTGTTATTATTATTATCATTATTATTATTATTTTTATTATTATAAATTGCCCTCCTCCACCACTACACTAGAAACATGCATGTATTTAAGTGAGGAAAATCCATTTCATTTTGTTCCTTTAATGGAAGTGGTTTTATGGTCATAATTGTTCAGCCTGTTAGTTGTTTGACTGTAAGAATCGTCTCCCTGTTCTCTCCGACCCATCAGGAGGCCTGACCAATGGCAGTGGGCGTTTCATCTCTGCTGCCCCAGGAGCGGAAGCCAAGTACCGCAGCGCTGCCAGCTCAGGCTCCTCGCTCTTTTCACCCAGCAGCCAGCTGTTCCCGTCGTCACGGCTACGCTACGGCATGTCGGATGTGATGCCGTCGGGTCGGAGCCGCCTGCTGGAGGACTTCAGGAACAACCGCTACCCCAACCTGCAGCTCCGAGATATCGCCGGCCACATCATGGAGTTCAGCCAGGACCAGCACGGCAGCAGGTAAACACATACAAATATCACTGCGGCTTGAGAGGAACAAGAAAAAAATGGACAAGCAGGTGAAAATGCAGTGGTGAAACATCATAAGGTCAGTCATATGTGCAAGAATTTCTCTCAGATTAACCTCACACATTGCTTCATCAGTAACTGTGGGGAGTATATGGTGTGTGATTCGATGACAGAGTCTGACCTCTAAGACAGTGCAGGATAATTGAGTGCCAAATCAAAGTGCTTCTCTTATGTTCAGTACACAATGTGAACAGGTGGCAGCCCTCAGGCCATTACTGAGTTTTTATCGCTGTACTGTCACATTTCAGGTTCATGTTCAAGTTTATACTGGTTTAGACTGTGAATAGGCATGAGGGCGTAAACTCTGTGAATGTGCGATGAATATTTCAGACACTGCTTCCTCTTACAAACGGTCTGGCTTGTGTTTTGTTGCTGCTTGATCCTGTATATCCCCAAGTATTTTTCTTATTAATAACAGAACAAACGGCATCATTGATCTCTTACCAGATGGTAAAAGATTCATTCTAATTTGGGCACAGGGGCCCTGGAGGCCACTCTGGGGTCCTGGTTTCTGGGTCTAGCTGGGTTGAACCAGCAGTGCCTCAAATGCAGACTTTTCCACTGAAACGATCTATTAATACACCGTGACGTCCGGTCCGCACATTCCAGACATTTTCTTTCCACAGTCTTTGCAGCATCTCTGTGTTGTTTTTTTTTATCTCTGCCTTTTACCTGGTATCCATCACTTCACCTTACAGGCTACTTGGACCCTTCAACTCTTCCTTTCTGTTTTCTCCACCCTGAGTTTTATCTCATTTTGTCTGACTGTTCCCTCAGGTTAAAGATATAGGAGCATTTCTCTCTCTCTCTCTCTCTCTGTCTGTCTGCGTACATTCTTCGACTTCATCCAAACTTTGTAAATCCCCTTTATATGCTGTGTGGGTTTAACACTCCACATTGTCTCCCTGAGGCTTGTATACACAGCAAAAGCTAATGAAAACGAAGAATAACAAAACAAGCGATTCTGTGGAACTTAAAATCAGAGATATATGTGGTTAATGCAGCGCTTATCCTGTCTGTCTCATAAAGGTTTATCCAGCTGAAACTGGAGCGAGCCAGTTCAGCAGAACGCCAACTTGTCTTCAGTGAGATACTGCAGGCTGCCTACCAACTTATGGTCGACGTGTTTGGAAATTACGTCATCCAGAAGTTCTTTGAGGTGTGTATGAGGAGCTGGTCATTATCAGTAGTTATTGCTGTGTGTGTGATTTTTGGTCACCAAGATTGAAACATAGATTTTCTGTTATCCTCTTGCACTACACTTGATTGCTATGTGCTTTCCGGCCTGTTTAAACATGTTACGTACATGGTATAGTGTCATGTATTATCAAATGGATTAGAGGATTTACAGAATTATTTTGTGTTTTTAGTTCGGCAGCCTGGACCAGAAGCTGGCTCTGGCAGAGAGGATCCGAGGTCATGTGCTGTCTCTGGCCCTGCAGATGTACGGCTGCAGGGTCATTCAGAAAGCTCTGGAGTTCATCCCCTCGGATCAGCAGGTCATTGTAAGTACACTGGTTCTTGTTGGAATGTAAGCGTGTGTAAACAAGCAAAACAGACCAGACCTGTGCCCTAAAATGACCTTAATAAAACACAGTCTGTCATAACCCTGCTGTGATTTGGTCGTTCTGGTCAGAAATCAAGTTGCAAAGTATCTCAGTGTCCCAATTTCAAAGCTTAACCACTGTTGGTGTGCCCATAATTCTCTTGTGAATGAGAGTGCATTGCGTTTTTATATTTATGCAGCAGAGTGCAGCATTATTAAAGAGGTGTGCATCTCACACTGAAATGGCATTTTTCAGCTACATTATGGTTTTTATGTTAGAGCTGCCTTGTGAAGCAGCAGGTTCCTCGCAGGCACTCTAACATTAGCGATGAATGAGGCTAATGACACCACAGTTTATATGCATGTTGAACTGCAGGGGTTAAGATAAATCTAGTTCTTTATCAACAGCAAAGGATTTTGCTTAAATTCAGTTGCTTTTGTAAAAGGTGTTTGCCTGTGTGACAGAGAGTAGGAAGATATCCATCTCTCCTTAATGGACCTCAGTAGATTTCTTTAGGGTGACTGTTGTAGCTGAGTGTTACTTGTTGGGCTGTGAGCTACGGTGAGAAATGAAGGAGAGTCTGGAAAATGCTCTCAGGCAATATTTGATTTCTCACAATTACATGTCCCTCTCCACATTCTTCATGATCTGCTCTCCCTCCCCCTTTCCCTGCAGAGTGAGATGGTGCGGGAGCTGGATGGCCATGTGCTGAAGTGTGTGAAGGACCAGAATGGTAACCACGTGGTGCAGAAGTGTATTGAGTGCGTCCAGCCTCACGCGCTGCACTTCATCATAGACGCCTTTAAGGGACAGGTGGGTCCCCTCTGTAGGCACACACACAAATTATTTCCACATTCAGTCACTGAAGCCTGCTGGTGCCTGGCTGACATCCACATATTCACTTGTGTGCACACGTACACTGTCACTGCCTTGAGGCAGCAAGCATATTGTCACTGCCAAAGCACATAGGCATACATACTCAGTCCTTTCCAGGGATGGGTATGTTGCCTTGGCAACAGAAGCCCAGTGGCAACAGCCATCTCCTATCCACCAGCTAAATGTTACATTAGCATAAAGTGTTAAAAGAAAGACTTTGTGCGTTGATGCACACGTCTTTTGTTAAACACAAATGAAATGTTTCACTTTTGAAATTTCGCTCAGGATGTTAAATCTCACTGATGTGAATGATTTGCTTCTCAAACATTTGCATACTCTGTAGCTGCATGTTTTCTCCTCTGTGGCTCAGATTTGTTTGTGTAGCTGTAAGCATGTCAGGAATTTGTTTTCACCTTTCCTGCAGGGTAGGGCTAGGTTTGTGAAAGTATGCTTATGATCATTTGCTTCTGTAATCCAGGGGACTTCTGCACCTCAGGGGAGGAAAGTTTAACCAAAGGTATATTAGTGTCGTGTTAAACCCTTAAAACACACCCACAGTTTATGCACAAGACTAAAGATAAATTTGCCCAAATAAAGAGTTTAGTCTTCTTCAGTGTTTACAGCCCTTACCTGGGTCTGCTATGAGAGGTAACTCCTAAAAGTTTACAACCAAAGTGTTGGAATGAGCAGTTAAGATACTGAGCCAAATTTACAGAGGCTCAAATGCTCAAACGAAATGCCAGGTTTGTTTTGCCTTTCCTGTTTTTCTTGCTTATAGTGGTATTACCTTTTTGGTGTGGTAAACAGTTTGGGATCTAAAATGCAGATGAAATCAGGAGACTTGCAGCTTTCAAACAATGTCATTAGTCAAGGTGGTATGAAGACTGAGTGCAGTATATAAGTGAACACATCAGGTCTTTCTACCAACTCTACACTTTGTATTTTAAAAGGTTTAGTTACTGTGTTTTAGGATGAATTGGTGTATGTGTGTTGTGACTAACAATGTATAATTACATATGTCTCTCAGGTTTTTGCCCTCTCCACTCATCCTTATGGCTGCCGAGTCATTCAGCGCATTCTCGAACACTGCCTTCCTGAACAGACGCTGCCTATACTGGAGGAGCTCCATCAACACACAGAGCAGCTAGTGCAGGTAACACACACAGACACACACTAGTGCTCACTGCTGTCTTTTCACTCCCACCAGTTATGTTTTTCAGAATAATTACACCTCAAGTTGGCTTACATAAAGCTCTTCTGAGAGCCTCCACAGATTTTTGAAGTTGGCTGTGTTTGATGTGACGTCAGAGGCACCAGCTGTCCTCGTCACGTTTTTGAGTTAATGTGTCTGTGCGGTTTGTTTTATTCAGGACCAGTATGGCAACTATGTGATCCAGCACGTTTTGGAGCACGGCCGAGCTGAAGATAAGAGCAAGATAGTGGCGGAGATCAGAGGCAACGTACTGGGGCTCAGCCAGCACAAGTTTGCCAGGTAAAACCCAATGCAATTGTGAGGTTTTAGTTTAGTCTCCCTCCTTCCAAAAAATACTTTTCCATAGATTCCCCACATATAGAGCCGGACACTGAACTGGGTTTTCATTTCTCCTTTTATTTAAACTTGTGTAAAAACCGCCTGTCTTTGTCCAGTAATGTGGTGGAGAAGTGTGTGACCCATGCGTCGCGGGCAGAACGGGCGGTACTGATAGACGAAGTGTGCAGCCTGACTGAGGGCCCCCACAGTGCCTTATACACCATGATGAAGGACCAGTACGCCAACTATGTGGTGCAGAAGATGATCGATGTGGCTGAGCCCACCCAGCGCAAGATCGTAATGCACAAGGTAGGTAGAAACTTTGAATATTTCATTTTCCCTTCATATCAAACAAGACAGTAAATCGTGACAGAAGGGATTTGTACACATTGTCATTTGGAGTTAATGTAAATAGAAAATTGATAAATTTTGTTTTGAATATCAGCCTTTTGTCTCAAAACCCACAAGTGGTACATGAAAGCGCAGGGAAAGCAGTATGTGTCAATCAACCCAACCCCTCTGTTACCTTCACATCAATAGGCTCTTACTCAGGTCACTGGTGTCAATGGTTTCCAAGGCAACGACACAGAAACTGACTTGAGCTGATGTAATCATTGATTTTGGGTGTTGCTGTTTGATGTTGACAGAAAATTTCTTTTTTGAAAACACACCAGTAGAGGTGTGTTTTGAAAAGTAAACAGAGTGTGTCAAACATCTGTGTTCCTGTCTCTGCTCAGATCCGGCCCCATATCTCCACCCTGAGGAAGTACACTTATGGAAAACACATCCTGGCCAAGCTGGAGAAGTACTATATGAAGAACGGTGTTGACCTGGGTCCACTCTGTGGCCCACCTAACGGCATCATGTAAACCAATCCCCTCCCCTTCCCCGTAATCATGTCCTACCTGAACCCCCCTACCCCCACCCTCCTAATGGAGTCATGTCTGCCAGCCCCACCCTCCTGTCCTTGTCCTTCAGAAGGCATCATGCCCAATTTCCCCTCCAAATTCCACTCAACGAGGACATCAAGTACCCCTCGTACCCTTGTTTCCATGACAACCCTTCAGGAGGAGCCTGTTGCTACAGGCAGCCTTAGTTTTTTTTCTTCTTCTTTTTTTTTTTGTCAGATTTGTTGCTCCTCCCCCACCCGAGCCCAGGGAGGGAGGGCGGGAAGGAGGGCAGGGAGTGGAGAGAGAGGTGAGACCTGTCCTATTCATCGCTCCACTCCCTTCGTTTGTTTTTCTTTCATTTTCCTCTGTTCATCGTTTCTGATAAACTGAGAAATCATTTCACTTTTTGCTACTGCTGCATACACAATCCTAGTGTCCCCTCCTCCCATCCTAGCTATTTACCACTATGAGATGGAACGAGTATTTAATTTGTCTGAAGTCACAGAATCATAGACGAATACACACACATGCCATCAGCTAACCAGCAGACAGATCATTTAGCATGGGAGATTCGTTTTCTGGTCTTGCTTCTATAAATATAACGTGTATACTTGGTGTAGACCTTTGCATATATATATAAATATATATATAAAACTTTGTAGTTTTTCTGGTTTTTGATGTTGAATCTGTATCTATAATGTATCCTAGTAGTGACCACATACTTCTGACTGTATAATTGTACATTTGTAAACCCTTGTAATGTAAAAGTGCTTTACCACCCTTTTTGGTATGAGAAGAAAAAAAAGCTCACTCTGGAAAAAAAAAATCTTAGAAAAAAACCTGTGCATTTCAGTGTATATTCTCACCTCCTTGGTTGTGACATATGAGTTGTTGTATATTGTAAATTGTAATATCAAATTTTTGTTTTGAAAAGCCCTTTCTATACAGCGTAGTACTTGTACAAAGATTCGCCACGCTTGGTTTTATCTTTATCTTGTCACTGCTTAACTTAAGACGTTGATCTCCCACTGACTCCCAATTGGACACGTTCTGTTAGACTTAGTGGTGTCTTCTGGTTTATGTTGAAGGTTTATTTTTTCTTTCTTTCTTTCTTTCTTTTTTTTTTTTTTTTTTAAAGATCTTTTTATAAGAATGCATTACCCCATGAAATGTGTCATGTGTATGGGTATGCTGGCTGGGTGGGAGAAGTAACTTTTACTCATTTAAACCCCCCAAACCCCTTGATTATCCATGACTGTTTTCAGGGGTAAACCCATGGATTGTACAGAGGATATACTTGTGTTTTTTGGCATTTCTCTAGTGCTGTAAGTGCTGTATCATACTGTCCATGTCCTTTTGGGTGAGAGAGGCAGCCCGCCACAGTGCGGTGTACATTTGGAGCAGCCTTGTGTATATTTACTACGAGCACACCTGTAACCATATGTGTATAGTTAACAGAACCTGTGTATGCTTATTGCCTGGGCAACTATTTTTTGTAACTCCTGTTGTAGATTGTCTCTAAACAATTGTGTGATCTTTATTTTGAAACCAAACTGAACAAAAAAACTTTGAAAATTTAACTGTCTCAAGTGTGCTTCATTGTATGTTTCATACACTCGCAGAGCAGACGGACGATGCATCTCATAGTCTGGGCTGTAGTGTCTGTTTCAGCCAATATAAATGAAATGTGCCTACGGTGATACGACTGCAACTACACAAAGCATGAGTCAGAGAGGGGAGAGAGGGAGCTTGCTCCTGGTGCTCTAGTTTCACCATAAATATGACTGATTAATGAGACTGACTTCTTAACATGGCATGGCTCTGACTAATGATAGCCATCAATTTCGATCAGTTACAGTTAGGACTGCTCCCAGTAAGGAATAACTTAAGTTTCAGTAATGGATACCGATAGCAAAGGTGATTAGACTCTGAACCTATCCCTGGTTTCATTTTCCAGATAATTATTTATGTGAGCAATATTGCAAGTCCTCCCATCATAACACCAAGCAGATGTGAATGACTACTGCTCTTTTGAGGAGAGAACAAAAAAGCAAATCCACACGGTAATCTAATGGTTCTGTAAAATGAGTTATGAGCCAAAGGTTTGCAACAAGAGATTATCAGACTACAATGCTGTGCTGAACAGGTATCTTATCAAAACACACCATCCCTCTTGTGGTGTTTCAGTTTTATCTTCTAAAGAGACTGAAGGGCAAAATAAACCTGTTTGTGCTTGTCTAGCTTTTGTTTGGAGCAAAAATGACAAGGATGTAGCTTTGAAAGAACAAGTCGGACTGGGTGTGATGTTGGTGACAGTAATCCCACGGCTTTGTTTAATAAAACCTGAGGAAGTGAGGGTGCCTTACCTGTGGGGATTTTAAACCATCTGGAAAGTACTTTAAGTTTAAGGCTGTGAGAAAGGCTCATTAGGCCTGCAGGCTGTTGTTTTATGCAGGGCTGAATTACCAACCGGATAAAAATGGGCAAGGTTGCTCCTGGGCCCTAATACACAGGAGCCCCAAAGGCCTGTATTTATTGTGTGTCAGCTGGTTTGTGGTCATTTGATTTATTGCAAAGTTATTTGGGAATATACCACACTCAAGTACAATGCCTCAGGGTGGGTCCTACATGAGCTTTATTGCCTACCTGTCTGGCAGAAGGGCCCTATATCACCCACAAATGGTGTGTACAGTTTAACGATTTAGGACATTGTATTAAAACAAATTACAAGCATGGGTCAGAGGAGGTAAAAAACTTGCCTATATTTAAAAAAAATCTGAGAGGATGTTGCTTATACAGGTTTTAGATATATTCAACTAAATGTTGTTTTAGGTTGCCACTTTCTCTCCAGCAGCTGTTCAGTAGCCTAACTACCTTTCAAACTCCATTTAAAACGTGCTAGCTGCTAAAATTAGCCAGCATGTTAGGTGTTAGCAGCTTCACTTTTGATTTATACTTGGACCGGTCACCAAGCAATAATGGTCAGCCCAATTGTAACCTGTAGGTTGCTAGGCGACGCAAGTAGGCTACAGAGCGAACTGCGTATAAATATTAATTACTGTGACGTAAGCACAGGTGTGAGCTCATCTCCATTTCCTTTGGAATAACGTTTGACCGTGACTCAGCCAATCACGGCGGAGGACCAGTGGGGAGATGATCGACCAGAGAGCGTAAAAAATGGCGCGCGGCCAACCGGAACCACCTAAGTGTAAAACAAAAACAACCCTGGGAGCAGCCATGAATATGCTCCGCGGAGCGTGTGCGGCTGTGTGTCTCATGGATCTACGTCTCTCTCTCTCTGTATGTCTGTGTTTAAGGGCTGCGGGTGCCTAACCGAGCTGCAGGGGGCATCCTCTCCCTTGCTCGCGGAGATCACCCCCCCCCCCCCCCCCCACACACACACACACACACACACACACACACACACACACACATACACCTCTCTAAGCAGACACACACACACACACACACATATATATTCAGTCATACACACACCCCTCCTCCTGCCAGTCTCCCAGGCCAAGCAGCGTCGCCATACAGAACATCAAGCCCTCAACGGAGAGAGGGGGTGGAGAGAGAGAGAGGGGGTAGAGTCTGTGTGTGCGCTGAGAGAGAGTAGCAGAGACAAGGTCTGGCGTCTCCCAGTAGTAAATCTGTAAGAACTCGGAGAAAGAGACACGAAAAGAGGCCTTGCGGAAATCCCACTGCTTTACTGGTGATCAGGCAGCAGCGCGTGAAGCATTGGATTAAATAGCCCGACTACAAGGACGGATGGTCACGCGGACAAGCAGCGCGCTCTGAAGTTGGAAAGACTACCAAGACACCGAGAGCAAACAGCGGCAGCGGCAGCGGCATCAGCGGCGGCGGCTTTTGTTCACCCCACCTCCCCGAACCCCGTGAAGGCAGCGGCGGCACCGGGAGGCTGTGCCCGCACACCCCGACCATGAAGCTGCCTTGGCTGTTGTCGCTCACGGCGCTGCTAGCTCACGCCGCCACGGTAAGCAAGAGCCGCTGATCCTTTGTTAACCGGGCACAACACACACACACACACACTAGAGCCGGGGCATTTTTTGTGGGCATGCGTGTGTGGTGTGCATGCTTGTGCGAGTGCGGTGGTGCGCTACCGTTAATGAGACAGTGATGGTCGGTGATCGGTAGGAAATCCTCCACTCGACCTACATAGGCTATCAGCCCTCATTGGCCGACCGTGACTCCCGTGAGGGGGGCTGGTGACTCCCGTGTACCCCCACCCCCCTCTTTTACGCACACATGCACAGACACACACACAGCCTTTGTGTCTCAGTGTCGGGGTTTATTGTGGCCTGTGTCCCCTCGAGCCAGGAGTTGTGTGTGTGTGTGTGTGTGTGTGTCGGTAATTAGCGAGTGATCTCTAATTGAGCTTGATTACGGGTCTTTGTGCGGTGCCTCGGTGTGTTGCGTCTGTGTCACCGGATCACATCCTGCTGTTAGTTTTTTTTTTTTTTTGGGGGGGGGCTTCAGTCATACTGCGGGTTTAACGACTTTATTACCGGGTAGTCGCACAGGGGCGCGCGCGCGCGTGTATGTGAGGAAATGACTGGATGTCCCATCTCCACCTGTGAGGTACACGCTGCTTTAATTGCCTGATATCGGCGATCTCGTTGTCCAGATGCTACATTCCGGCGGGGGGGTTGGGGGCATCCATCCTCCCGTCACAACAGGAGTTCTGTGTGTGTGTGTTTTTGTGGCAGAAGTGGGTGGGGTAACAGGGAAGTTAACTGCGATGCGGTGCGCGAAGGAAGGTTTGGATGGAATGATGTCATCGGGAATCGCGAGGGGGGAGAGCTGATTAGGAATGCGTGAGCCCCCCCTCCACCTTACACCTCTCTCTCCCCCCTCCCTCTCCACATACATACCTCCTCTCCGGAACCATCCACGCCGAGCGTCACAACCCCCCACCCCACCCCACCCCACCCCACCCCATCCTCATATCGCGCCCACATCTTCCGTTACCGATTAATCCAGATTTATCCTATGAGGAGGAGGTGAACGAAAAGGAGGGGGCGGCTCATTGAATCATTGAGAGAAAAGAAGCAGGGTCCAAAAATAATCGAGATGTGCATCTACATCCAAATGTAACTTGAGGCAGAATAAGTGATAGAGATGATAGTGATAGCCAGTTTATTATTTATAACACGACTTGCTGATCTCCTTTATTTTCAAATTTGCTGTTGCAGTGCAGTGCACTGTGTCTCCTCCATGTTCCCATTAAGTCCAGTGTGACCAATAGCCTTCTCCCCTCCTGGACTTACTCCTAAAGCAGGACCCACTGGTCTGTGTGTTTAATGACGAGCTCCCACAAAAAAAGTGTTAAATGACATTTAAAATCAAATATCAGTGAATATGTCAAGTCTCTTCTGAGTGTGTGTGCTCAAAGTTTCAGGCCTCAACATCACGCTTATGCTCATTTCACAGTGATTGGCTTCCCTAACTCGTTGTCATGTCACAAAACCCTGCTTGTACGCACTCGTCTTAACCTCAAATGCCTAAGGTGCCAGAACTTAGATGTTTCAGATGAGCATGCAGCCTTCTGGCATCAAAATCTGCACCGTGAAGGTCAAACACACAAGTAGAGTCACAAAAACATGTGCAGATGTAGAGTCTCAGAATTTTCAAGATTAAATCAATCAACAACTTGTGACCATGAAGTGTGTTTGGGCCTTTTGAGATCTGGGGGCCCAGGGCGGTTGATTGCCTTCTCTTGTCTAAATCAGCTTTGCTTTGGTTTCCTCACTTGGACCCAATATTTGTATTGTCAACATGTTGGAGTGTTGTGGTGCTGCACTGGTTTCGCAGGGCTGTACAACACACACACACACACACACACACACACACACACACGTAGACTTATTACTGTGTCAGTCAGTTGCAGTCTTTGCCAAAGATCCTCGGCCTCCAGCTGACCTAATCTGCATTTACAGGTGGAGACAGGTGTGACACACACGCACACACAATTAAATATACACTGTGTTAGCAGCGCACAGATGGATGCAAGTGTTGCTCAAACAGGCGACACAGACACATGTCAACAGTCCTATAATTGTAAGACTCACCTCAAGCAACTCAGGCCTTGAAAACAGACACACACGCGCACACACACACACACACACAGTCACAGTCACATGCGTTTGCTGAAAGATCTTTCTTTAGATGCCTCTCGGCTTCAAGTCAAATGTGTGTGTGTTGTGCTGAGTGATCCTAGTGTTGTGTCTCAATGGGTATTTCCTGTTATCGACGCGGTGACATCATATCCGGCCAACTGTATTTTTACATGGGAGACCAATTTTCCCACAGACATCTGCTATGTCCCATGGATAGCCTGTGTGCGTCTATGTGTATGAGTGTGTGTGTGTGTGTGTGTGTGTGTGTGTGTACATCCGTCTGCCTTCATGAGAGCACTGACTGTCCATCTGTCTGTGTGTGGGCTCAAAAATAGTGAATCTCCGCTGCCAAAAACTTGTTCTCGCCAGCTCCCGCTCCTTGAAGTGTGTGCGATAGTGTGATAGTGTGTGTGGGGCGGAAAAGCGTTGTGTTCTTGAGGATCATGTTTAACTGATGGAATGAATCAGTGTTTTGTGCCTCCAACAGCAGACAAAGCCCCCCATAGAGAGACGAAGAAAGAGAGAAGGAGCAAGAAAGAGGAAAAAATAGCCCGAACGAGGCGGATTGAGGGAGGGTGTGGAATGTGAGAGGCAATTTGACACAGGAAGTGGCTCCTTTCTCGCTCTCCTGGAGGACAAAGTCCCTTCACACACTTGCACACACACGGTGAGCAGGTAGAAACGCTCCTGGTGTTGGGTAGAGGTATTTCAGGGGTGTGTGTGAAAGGGTGGGTGAGGGTATCAGGGGTCACCTTCCACCAGAGGAGGGAGGAAGGAAATGAAAAGGATCACGGTTCATATCCGGAGCTGCTGCATTCAGACAGCGAACGTCTAGAGGTGAGCGTGGACAGAAGGGGGGGGGCGGGTAATGACAGCCTTCAGTGAGAAAAACATCTCACCCCCCCGCTCCTCCTCCTCCTGTCCCCTCCTGCTGGGGTGTTTGTGTGTGTACATATGCTGCTCACCCATATCTGCAAGCAATTTCTTATCACATGGGAAGGACTGGCTTGGCAGATGTGCCGCATTTGACTGAAATTAGTTTTTCTTTCTCACGGAGAAAGTTTGTAGTGTTTCATTCGACTCAGTAGGAAAAGAAATTCCCATTTACTACCAGAGTGATAACAGCGGGTGAGGACAGAGAAACCTGCCTCCACAGACCCCGTTACTTCCCCCCGCATCGTCCATCTGAGCTCACGGCAAACAATGGCTGCTCAGAATTTGCAGCTAAAACCTGAGTTTAACCCAGAACGAACTCAAAGCTCAACCCTGAATAGAAATCTGTCATTTTAAATGAGGATAAAACAGGGGCCCTCATTAGTGGCCCCCATGAGAGCCGAGAAGCCTTTGCAGCGATCTCCCTTTAACCTCTGATGTTGCGCTGCATACTAACAATTTAGGTGTCAAACTCAAAGTCTGTTCTGTATTTCCTGCAGTGGTCATATGAGTAAACGTGTGTAGCGTGAGAAAAGGGAAGTCTGGAGGATGCTGGTCTCTGCCTCTGCTACTAACTCTTAATTGCTGCGAGCTCATGGTAACAAATGAAGGCAAAACCAGATGAGTGTTTGAGTTGAAAGTGCTGAGAAATGAATCCCAGCTTTTTGTGTCTTCATGACTAGATGATTACATTTGATTATACTCCTGCCTCGGCTAATGTGGCTCGTCTGCAGATGGTTGAAAATGCGGCAGTTCATCCTCTGACAAAGGCAAAATGCAGTGAGGGCATTACTCCAGTGTTGCAGAGAAGTATCTGTCTGAATTTGCTGTGGCCATATAGTAACATTAAGTCTGTCGGGTCGGTCGAGAGACTGAGCCTCTGCTCCCTTTGGCCTATTGTAACAGTTTCCCTCTCTCTGTTAAGGTCACATTCTGGTGTTATTGACATATATTCTTACAATTGTAGCCATATTGACTACTGGTCATGATCGCTTTGCCTTTCCTTGGAATCGCTGCAACTTAAATGCACAACTATCCCCAGTACCATCAGTAATAATAATGATTAACTACTATTAATAGACTTTTATTTCCTCCCTTGTCTTATCAGATGTTTTGATGCAGTTTCCATCTGTTTTCCTGCTCCTACCTGCCTGTTTGTGATAGCTAAATGCTTTTATTGTGAAAAACTTAGTATCTATTGTTTTGAAAAGATCTAGGCTGCCTTACCCACACTCATGCTGAGACTTTTATCTTTTATCTGTGACTCACTGCCAGTCACAGTTTAGGAAGAGCCTGATTTTTTCTTCAATCATCTGGCTTCACAATGTTGTGCAACACTAAACTTTCTCAGTGGAACATGTTCAAGTCGTCCCACGTTTTTTTTTTTTTTTTTTCACTTTCATAGCCTCAATTCACCTGGATGGAAACTCTACGCTCCTCTAACCATGACCAGGAACACACACACATACAAGTGCGGACATGCTGGCTCACATATATGCACTGATGCACATTAATGTTAAACTTCTGAATATCTCACATAAACACGCACATTCATGC
Organism: Caranx ignobilis; assembly: GCA_021432705.1. Classification (NCBI taxonomy): domain Eukaryota; kingdom Metazoa; phylum Chordata; class Actinopteri; order Carangiformes; family Carangidae; genus Caranx; species Caranx ignobilis. The sequence goes on along the minus strand of MU269991.1, from coordinate 2,883,451 downwards.
AGTGCTAGTGTGAAGCTGTGGTGATGGTGGTGTGCAGTAGTTTTGTTCATCCAGTGAGTCAGAGGGAGACGGAGAATGCTGGAGGTGTTTTTAGGTAGGTCAAAACAGGCTGGAAACACAGGTCGTGTAGATACTAAACACACACACATACACACACAGATTCTCTCTTGCAGTAATTGGGCAGCACTGGGCAGACATACTCACATACATATTCTCTGGAGAGGGGAGTTAGATGAATATAGAGACAAGAGGAGGGAGGAGGAGAGGAGAGGAATGGAAAAAATGGGAGCTGAGCAGAGCACAAGATAATGAGAAAGGGGAGGAAATAAAATGGAGAGAGGTGAGGATGGAAAAAGAGTTAAGGTAATAGTCAGATGGGGATGTTGGATAGCAGCAGAAGGGCGTGAGAGTGCGAAAAAAGGGCAACAGATCGAGCACCGAGAGATCAAAAGAGGACGAATTAAGGAGTCCAGAAAAACTGAGGGGAGGAAAGGCATCAGGAGTGGAGGAAAAAAAAGAGTAGGAGGCGAGGAAAAGAGCGATGGAGGAAGAGAAAGGAAGAAGATGGGGGATATTGGGACATGGAGATGGAGAGGGAGAGAGAGATGGGTGGGAAATGAGGGCTGGATGATGGGGATGACAGCGAGGGGATGGAGCGAGGCCAGGACGATGGGAGATGGAGCCGGGATGGAGGGATGTCGAGAGAGAGAGAGAGAGCGTGAGGGTGGGGGAGGGAGGCGTGCACTGCTCATTCCCAGGGGACTGTGCTCTACCTGCTCTCCACGGCCGTCGCCATGACAACCAGCATGGCTGCCGCTGTCACAGCTTTATTGCCCCGCTCTCCTCCCTCACCTCCCTCTTTTCTCTCCCTTTCATTCTGTTTCGTCTCGTCTTTTTTTTCCTCCCCGTCACCTCTGTTGATTCTTTCATTCACAGCTTATTCGTGTCTCATTCTGTGTTTTCTGACTCCACCCTCTGCTTTCTTTCATTTTCTGCTCTCTCCTTTATTCTCGTTTTCCTCCTCCTCCCTCGTTTGACCTCCTCCTCTTTTCCATCTGTTCCGCTACAATAAAAAAAAAAAAATAGACGGGGGTTGAGACGGCAGATATGTTTCACCTTTTACAGTAGTGTGTGTGTGTGTGTGTGCGTGTTTGTGCTATTACAGGACTCTAAATTAGAGAGCATAAATGCAGTGCCGTCTCCCAAAACCACAAAGCATTCTGGGATCTCTCTGTGTTAGAGCTTTCGCTATAAATAAAAACCCCAGAAACAGGGCGCCTCCTTCCCACTAACAAACGTTTGTGTGTGTGTGTGTGTGTCTGTGTGTGTGTGTGTGTGAGTGAGAATCACAGATGCTCTTCCAGCAGCATATTAACACTGCTTATCATTTTTCACTCATATCATTCATACGTATATTTGTATCCCTTTTACACTCCTCTCTTTCCTCACACGTTTCCGTAACGACAGGGTAATTGGGTTAACAAGGGGCCGGATGGGTGGGGTCATGCAGAGCTGAAACCCAGTGTGGTCCAATGGGACTGCTGGAATGTATATTTCCCGGCAGACAGCTGATAGGAGCGGGCCGAGGATGCGATAAGGCCGGGCTTCACACTCCCGACCGGACCCTGAGTGTGATCTCTGTGAGGCTGGCCTCCGTCTGACCTCCAGCTCACCATGCCGCTCATCTCCCTCTCCATCTGTTGGTCCATTTGTTTGTCTTAGGGTGATTCTGTCAGCAACTTCACATTTACTCATTTCTGTCACTTGACATTTTGGACTGTAGTCTTAGTCAGTAATTATAATGGAGTTTTACTCATAAATATGAAAACTTCACAAATGTTCATCTTTAACAAGGGTCTACTTACTGGCTCTCTGTGGAACTCTTAACCATAATCACATGAATCTGACTCATGGTCTGAAGCAGCAGTGATGGGGTTTGGTCACTCATCATGGATGTCGACTGAAATGAACTGAAACTGTGCTATTGATCCTCGTTCATGATTGTTTTAGAGCTGCAACTTTTAGTCAGCTAATCAACAAGTCAGTTGTCAGAGAAGGAATCTTCTATTTAGTTTTTGATTTAAAATGGTTTTCTTAGTGAACATCTGAACATCTTTGGTTCCAAGATTGAGAGATTGACAGATCCAATAAGACACTGTAGTTGTGACCTTGGACCTTTGGGCCTGTTTGATTTCTTTTAAAAACAAATTTCTGACATTTCTGAACGAATCAATCAAAATAATAAATGGTAGATGAATTGATTATGTAGTTGGCAAAGCCAGACGTGTCTCTTGTTGGATCCTGGGTGGGGAAGTTTTTTCTGTGTCGTTTCCCATCTTCATCCCTTTGTTTCCTGCCATCGGCTCACTAATAAAACCATAAAACATCCACAAAATACTTTGAAAAAGGAGCCAAACACCGCCTGCTTCCAGCATGTGATTTATATCTCTGTAAATTGAATTTCTTTGGGTTTGGGACTGTTGGTCTGAGAAAACGTAACTCTGGGGTCAGGGAACTTGTGATGTCTCCTTCTTTTCCCATTGTTTATACTAAACATTCATCCATGGACACTTTACAAGCTATTGATTTGGTTATAATAATATATTGTATTGGTTAAATGTGCTCTTCTTCTATTATATAATAAAAAGAACAAATGACCAAACCTTGGAACAGAGTTAGATGTCGAGCTCTTGGCTGCTGCTAATGACACCAGATGTCTTCTGCTCCTGATGCTCCATGCAAACAAACCCGCTTCGTTGTTTGCATGTCTTTGAATGAGACATTGTTGACTTGCTCTGACTGGAAGCGCTATCACCGTTCCTCTGGGAGCCCATCTTTGAAAATGGCCACTATGGCCAGCCGAAGCCGGTAAGTTTGTTTAGCCTTAATAGTGGTATAGAGTGCTCGTAAATGAAGACACAGTGGAAGTCAGAGAGTGCATCCTCCCAGGGGAGCGTCTTTAAGGCCCTGCAGGATGGAAGGTAGATGCCTGCGAGCTCAAGGCTGAGGACATAAATGTCATCCAGTTTTGCAAACATGTGCATATAGTGACCAGATGTCACTTCGTCACAAACATGACGATTTCTTTTCAAACGCTTGTGTTTTTCTTTGTTTTAATAGACAGATGTGTTTCTTACACGTTTTTTCCTTCAAGGCAGATGGAGAATTACCGGTTTTTATTTTTAATATGAAGGAGTTTCATTAATATTTGCAGTGCAACAGAGATCTGCTTGTTTGCATACTGATACCAGTGTGTTTTTGTTCTTAATTGGTCACAGGGTTACAGCATGGACACAGGAAGTGAGTATTTATAGTCCCGGCCTTCAAGCTTCAAACCAGGAGGGAGCTTCCTGAGTGGTGAACAAAGGGGGGGTTATATAGGTGTGTGTTTTTACATGTGCATGTGTTTACATGCGGACGAGAAGCGGCGTACGTGACGAAGGAGCACAGGGAGGCTGCCTGTGCGAACACGAGCGAGAAAAACTGTGTGCGAGAGGCATGTGACTGTGTATGTGTGCGTTTGAATTATTTAGCCCAGCGTCCCGACAGAGGAGTGAACGAGGTCAGGAGCTCATTGCTGCAACGTTTTTCCTCTCTCCATCCATCCATCTCTACACCATCCACCCACCAGCTCTCCTCCTCCTCCACTTCCTCCTCTACTGTCGTTGCTGTAGAGCTCGTATTTCTTGTCTGTCTTGATAAAGAGGAACTTAGAAACAAAAGGCTTTCCCTCATGTTATTCACGTCCCCTCAATTATTGGCAAGCCATGAGGGAAGAACATCGATCCAATTAAATACAGACACTGACACCCTGTGTGTGTGTGTGAGTGTGTGTGTGTGTGTGTGTGTTTGTGTGGACTCTCTGATGTAAACCTTTGAACTCTGTTGCTTTAAAGGGCTCTTTCAAAGGCGTTTGCAGTTTGAATGAGCCACTGAAGCTAATGAGCTGTGTGTGTGTGTGTGTGTGTGTAACGTGTGTGTAATGTGTGTCTAAGTGTGTGTTTTTGGAGGGTAGGGATCCTGTAATGTTGCTCGGTGGTTGCAGGAGACTTCTTTCCCATAGGGCCTTTCCATAAACGCCTCCACGCGCATTTACACACACAAACACAGACGCACACACACTTTTGCGCCAGCAGGTGATTCATTCTTAATCTTTCATTCCAACAGTTGTGGATTAGCCCTAATCTTAGCCAGCAGAGACCCAGGTCTGAAAGGCTGATTGACACTGAGAGTGTGTGTGTTTATGTGTTTATGTGTTTATGTGTGTGTGGTTCGTCCTCTTGAGTGTATTGTTTATTTACCCATGCTTGTGTGCGATACGATAATTCTTTCCCTTGTTGGACTGAGTGGGTCTGAGTCTGTATGACATGACATGATATGACTGAGGCTGATACACAAGGCGGATTGACAGGTCACACAGCACTGAAACATTAGACAGCAGGAGGAGGAGCTGATAGAGGAGTGTTTCTTCCTCCTGACGTTAATTCTTTTTTACACCAGCAGTGTGAGTTGCACTTGTGTTTAATTGTGTTATAGTTTACTGGGCTTGAACTAACAGTTGTTTTCTTAACTCATTAGCAAACAATTAATCACTTTATACAATAAAGAAATGCCCATCGTACTTTTTCAGAGTTACAGAAGACGTCATCAAACGACCAAAGACTCAAACCCAGAACATCCGTAGATCCTTTTGAAGTCAATCTCATAAGCGAGAAGCTCAGACCATTAAAGTTTTTTAATTTAATATTCGGCAGTAGAGGTTTAACATTATTTTTACTACTTAACTGATCATCATAATAATTGCTCACACGCTGTTGGTGAGCAGGGTTTGGTTGCATTTAAAACTTTATTTGACACCATTAACAAAATAAACCTCACTTTGAGAGAAATAAACATGAACGGCACCTAATGATGATTTTCATTATTGATAAAATGGGTCATAAACGGAGAGTATTGAAAATGTCCCTCTGAGACTAAACTAACAAGGTTCAAATGACTTGTATTGATAGACACTGATCCCAAGGGAAATTCAGACGTCCAGTACAAACATCGAAAAATCTGTCACGTCCAACCACAGTCCTCCGTCACCGTCGAGCTAGAAACTGCACAAAATTCAGTAGGAAATGATTTGATTTCATAAAACAGGTGTGAAAAAAAACTTGTCCATTTTATCGTGGAGCCCATGCAGTTCTTCCACTGCTGTTATACTGTAGTGAGCTTCAGGTGTCGTGGTGCTTTCATGGTGCCTGGCAGAGAAGAGGCGAACACTCCCCTCTGGTTTCAAGCCTCATCATTCCCCCTTTATATCATCTCATCTCATGTCATTCACAACCATTACTGAGGTTCAAAGCCCGACCATACTGGTGACAAGACCCATTTGGCTTAGTTGAGCATAAATCATATCACAACACCTGACAACACACAGGAAAATGTTGATGGTTGAACACTCTTAAGGAGAACTGAACAAAGCAGCAAGGTGTGGCGACAGGTCTGAAAGTGATTAGATATTGTGTGGAGGGATGGAGTGAGAGGAGATTTGAAGGGAATGAAAAGGGGGAACGAGGTCAGAGGCAATCACAGGCAAAGGTGACACGGCAGAGTGAAAAAAACTGATTGGAGAGGGGGAAGAAGAAGAAATGCTGCAGACGTGGAGAGGAAACGCAAGACAGGGGAATGAAATGTGTTAATAAGTAGAAGTGGCAAAAAGATATGAGAAGCTTGAGGTGGAGCGAAAATGATAAAGGAGTGGTGGAGCTGATGAGAGAGAGAGAGAGAGACAGAGAGGTGGTTAACACAGGCCTGTAAAGAGCTTAGAGCAGCTGAGAAGGATTGAATGGAGAGAACAACCTGGACAGGATTACACCGAGAGGAGGGCCGCAAGAGCAAGATGGTATCATAACCCATATATTTCCCTGTCCTACACTAACATGTTTCCACTGGTTTACACGGAGTCACACTTTAATTAAACTGAACCAAGGAAGTAATGATCACTGATTACTATACCAAGCACTCAGGAGCTAATCTATGCGTTAGACAGTTTCATTCTGGAGCCATTAGTTACTTAAATCCACCTTTTAATTAATTAGTCAGCGAGTAACGTTGCCTACAGAGGGATGAAGCTGTCTTTAACTGTACCGGCTGAAGAAAAGAGCGAGCGCGCCCTCACGCAGAGCTTGTGATTATATTTATTTTACAGCTGAGGTGATTCAATAAAGGCTGAAGGAAGATAACACCATCTGAGTGGCAACAGGGAACTTGTAGCCGCTTTATAATGAAAACTGTTCTATAAGTCGTGCGCCCTAATCCTCAATATCACCATCAAGCTGTTTTATTATCAGCATTCATCTTGTTTAGCCTGAGCATTAAACCGGTGCTATGTGGTCTGTGGTTTACATGTCGGACCCACACGCCTCCTCTCCTGCTCTTGTGTGGGCTGTCAGATATGGTTGTTTTATACAGGTTTTGGTTTTGTCTCTTAACAGGCGAGGCAGTTACCCAACCTGGCAACATCGCCGTGCTGACACGACTTCGAGACGCAGTGTGTAGTTACCGTGCCAGGCTGTTGTTTGCCCAGAAAGCAAATATGTGTTTTTTGTTTTTTCCCTCCCCACCATCCAAAATGCTGAACTGCTCTTAAAATGAAATGTGAGTCGTCGTTACAGGTTGCATACCTGAGCTGCGAGTGTTGCAACAGAGAGCGCTTCTCAACATCTCTTAATCGCCACAATCAAAGCAGACTACAACTGGACTGGTCCAGCTGCAGTGCAGGACAAATCACACTGAGCTACAGGTTAACAATGATCTTAATTAAACAGACGGTTCAAAATATGAAATACCACTCATACACCAGCTGAGAAGACTGTTGGAAGAAAACCAGAATAAACCGAATGTCACATTCCTCCTACGTGTTTCTCATGTTGGCTCAAGAGCGGCCAGAGTCTTCTGACAGTGATTCGTTAGAGTTAATCAGTAACTCATGATAAATATCTTATTAGGTCACAAACATCTCGTCTGTGCGGCCCATTAAGACACAGACCATATGCTGCTCTTAGACTTCACTCCGTCGCCAGATCTCACAACCTTCGTAATTAGTGTTCGATATCAGGGGCTGTTATGATACGGCGAGAATCAATGGACTATCTGGCTGCGCTGACAGCCACTTGGCCTGCAGTCATTGGCTGGAAACGGCTCTGAGGCTCCAGACTCACTGCACCTTCGCCAAAGTCAGTCGACCAATGGGAGCGAGCCAGGAGAGCGTAGCAAGGTCAGCTGCTCGGGATGCCCCCAGAGCAGCAATTTGTTTACCTCCTCTGTGTGTGTGTGGGTATGGTATAATAATAATACACATCACGCCCTCTGCACACACACTCAAAAGGGGTGCTTCTTTCCATTCCAGATTGAATTACACAAGGCTGATTGGATTTTTCTCCCCTGCATCAAAGACAAAAACACTTCTCTCTTGTTCTCCACCCTCCCCGCCCCTGGGTCCATCATCCCCCCATCCCTCACTGATTTTTTTCCCTCCCCTCCTTTTTAAGCATTCTCCATTTGTACCTTTCCTCTCCAAAAACTCTGCCCTTTATGCATTGATTTTTGCCTTTCTCCTTGTCATTCATCCTTGGCGTCTGTACAGTCGCATGACTGTCATTAGCCTGATTACACAGGCTGTAATTACACGAACGCACACGCAGATGCTGCCTTGTGACTCACATCACTGTATATGAGCAGAAATGTGATTCTCATCATCGTCTGTTTGTGCGTGCGTTTTTTTTTGTGTGTGTGTGTGTGTGTTAAGATTTGGGGCGATTTGGAGCTGAGAGGAGACCATTGATTACCGTTTTTGAGTGCCCCCCTTGCTGGCTCTCTGCTACACAAAGGCATCATGGTCCGTGGGGTGCTCTCTCTCACACGCAGCCACATTTCTGAGCCCCTTTGAAAAGTTCCTTAGAAACACGAGAAAAGTTCCAGCCACAGGCGCCACGCCCTCCCACTGGCCCTGCAGAAATAGGCCCATTGAGCCAGGCTATAATCACACACACACACACACATACACACACACACAAATCTGCATTCAGCCTCGCTCCCTCTCCTCTCTCTCTCTCCCCACCACTTTATGGAAGTAGCCACAAAAATGCAGTCATTGACCCACCAGCCAACCAGCGGCATTAACTGCTCACTGCAACGTTTCTCTGCTAAACATCGCTGCTCTCACCAACACACACACACACACACTCGCACACACACAAATCCTCGTAAGCACACAAATGCACGGCAGTGTATTGTTGAGTGTGGGAGCAGCACTTGTGTAAAAATCTCAAGGCATTTCTGGCAGCAGGACGGTCACACACACACACACACACACACACACACACTCTCAGAGATGCATGTTTCATAAGGTCATCTATAATGGAGGAGGATTCCACGCAGAGGCCTTTTGTGTGTGTATGTGTGTGTATGTGTATGTGTGCCAGGCCTCAGATGTGGTCTTTAATCCTGCTGGATTGTCAGATTAGTGTAACAGCTGGGTCCTACATACAGATATACATCTCTCTGCCTCTCTGTCTCTGTATCACCCTATCCTCCCGTCACACTGCTCTTCTCTACTCGGGCCAAGAGATGAGCGGATCTATGCATTAGTGTGTGTGTGTGTGTGTGTGTGTGTGTGTGTGGTGGTCTCACAGCTCCAGTCCATTACACGGTTTCAGGCCAGCTGATGTGTCACTACACAGTCATGTGACCTGTACTGAGTCTGCGGCAAGTCTCGGTGTCAGCTGCTCGTTTTGTCGGAAGTGGAGACATTACAGGTCGAACACACTCTGCCTCCCGGGGCCCGGGAGGTCACTGCTCTTTCAGCGCCAATCAGCTGATCACACCACAGACACACAAGGCTCTTTTCATTATTGACAGTCCTCTCTGTCCTAAAATGATCATCATTCAGAATTCAGTCAGAAACAAACAGCAAACAAGCTTGAGTTGCTTTTGCTTGATTTATTCTGCAGACATGTTTCTAACCATGTAAACATATTCTGCTTTGATTAAAACTTAATATAACATAATTTTCCCAAATAAAATGTCAAAAAATCATGTTTGAAATCTGCATCAAACATTTTGCCCCGCCCACCAGGTGGACAGGTGGAAGAGTTTGTCAGTGACTAGAAAACTGATCAGTGACTGTAGTCTGTTGGTTCTGTTGTTTGTTAGCTTGTAACACAGAGCTGCTATGATGTTAGCAGCTGTTCTAAAGCAAACTATTCTACTCTTCACTGATTGGTGACAGAGCAGAGAGAGTGGATGGTTGGCGTTAGAGGAAACATCACTTAGTCACATGTTTGAGACGAGGAGTCTGTCGTGACCATAATCAGCGACTTGTGGACATATCAGAGCAGTTTGCTCACTGAGCATCCTGTATTTTTTAATGTTTGTGAGCTTGTAACTATTCAGAAACACTTTTGGTCTCAGTGGCTCCTCCTGGGTTTACATTCACAGTAGCATGACACAGTTTCGGTTCAGGTGTATGGGGGCCTATGGTGAGCAGTTAAAATAAAATCAGATAACACTGGGTTACATAGCTGAATCATTTCCTGTGAATTCCCATGTGCTTGGCTTGGCAACGTGACTCCTGCACAGAAATGGACGACCCTGCCACTAACAATGTAAACTCCCACAGGCCTATGAGGAGAGGGAATCACTGAAAAGGAGAAAAGACAAATGTATACGTTGCAGAAAGAGGTCAGCATCTGTGCTTCTGACGACTGATTGATGAGGGAGAAAGCATTTTCTCTTGTATTTTTAAGTGATTAATTTAAAGTGAACCTCAGTTTCTCAGTTGGCAGACTTCCATAATCAATCGCATAAAACAAGGAGGGCAGGGGGCCTTCCACCTAATGAGGATTAATCATGAAGCTAACAATGAAGCAAAAGCTGTGTAGCGACTGATATGAAGTAATGCTCCATTGAAGTTACACTGTACATTACCATCACCCCATCCAGAGTCTATTGTTTAGTGACAGATATATTGAAAGACTCTGCATGAAAATGGACTTAAATCGTCTTTCACTGATCCAGATGCATGATATATTTTTTTTCCCCTCCACCGTGCACCTGTTCTCTTTCTGCAGTTCTCCCACCAAGCCATTCATTGTACCATATTTAGCGAAATCAGGGCTCTCCATAAGGGCATTCATCACTTAGATCATCTTTGTCCTTATAACTCAGTGCAGAAAGTTAATATTAGAAAGGTAATATTAGTGCTTGGATGCGTTTCAGCCGCGGTTTGGTGCTGCTGTGGGACGGCTTTAGGGGCCGGAGCGGGGCTGGAATAACAAACTGGAGCCAATGTAACGCCATCCTCCCACAGGTTTTGTACGGGGGAATTAATACGACCGGCGTGGCTACGATTTGGATCAGCTACTGCAGCGCAATCAGGAATTCGATCAGCAGAAAAGAGACTAAAAAACATCAGAGGGAGTGTTTCACTCATTTCCTGGCTGTGGCACATGAGCATGTTTACAGTGTTTCGCTCGACGGTTCACATTCATCGGTCATGGGGAGCACTCGTGTGTGTGAAAAACTGAGACAAACATGCAGGAGGAGATCAGAAATGTGTTTGGCAAGGGACTAAATCAGTGTTTCTACCTTCCCACTCAGCACTACTTTAAGCATCATGTCCACAAGGATCATTTTGGCGTTGAATAGCAGTTTTAGATTATTACATATTTTAAAATAACACAAGCAGCTATGAATGTTTGACTTCAATTTTTTATTCTAAACCTCAAATAAGCCTGAACATCGGCATCCAATATACTTTTTCCATTAATCCCCATGTAGCCTGATTTTTATCCAAGACACCCAAAACCAAAACCACTTCCCCGTCTTTTTAACAGCTAATCAGTGTAAAATTACTCAGCAGGATCCTTTTTCGCAAAAGCAAAAACGATGCTCACTGATGAACCCCTGCTGCAGCTGCTACTGTACAGAATCTCCTGACACTAAATGATGATTTAACTTTAAAATTCGGAGCTACTTTTACTAGGCTCGCTGCCAAAAAAAAGAGGCCTGAGGGGCTGCAAATAGTGATCATTTCACAGGAGGAGACATTCATTACAGACATTACATCCTTGACAGTAAATGTATGTATTAATAATATAGCTGGGGAATCATTTTGATGGATGCTGAATGGTTTCGAGCCACAGAACGAGCGTGGCTGATGTAAGGTTTGACAGCGTTTTTATTGTGTGAAAAATTCTTGCATTGTTATTGTTTGATGGCAGAGAACAAACCCTGATTGTGAAATCTTGCCTCGTATCATCTCAGTTCATAGATTAGCTTCAAACATCAAGAATTTGCTCGGAGGAAACATGACGATGAAACTATGATTTGACCCCTTTGGCCCCTTTTGGCTTGTAAAAAGAGCCTCTGTTTGAAGTTTTTGAAGTGGTTTATGGGAAGCTAAGTGAAAAATGACCCGATGTCCTGGTCACATTTTTGTATTGTGACCCTTTAATATCAGGTCATCAGATGTTTCATTTCCTGTTCCTACTTACCAGGCTTCCCTGAATGGCTCACTATGTTTTCTTTGCATACTATAGTATTTTGAGCAACTTGTATGTGAGTAAACTGCATTTCTATTCATCTGTTTTTATGCATTTGTAGTTGGTGCATTAAAAAGAAACAGTGCAGATTTGAATATCACAAAAGTTTTATTCGTGCTTGGCTGAGATGGAAAATTTTTACTTATTCACACAGATTTAGATTTTTTTTTTTTTTTTTCCAGATTCAGCGCTAGAAGCTTCTGAGGCGCCGTCTTCATCCCAAACATAAACAGAATCATTTTAAACCAACAACAGAAGTTCAGGGTTAAGATTCACCTCTAAGATACAATGTAAAAATATGTATAATGTATAAGGGTAATCTAGTGAGCAGAGGGGCCTTTTCATGTCTGAGCCCAGGGGCCCAGTGTCTGTTTTTGTGTCTGTGAACAGAGGTGTGTACTTTGGGGTTTTAAATCACCTGAGCAGACACAGACAGGATTTCTGTGACCCGCTTGGCTGCAGTGTGCAGGTGTTACCTGTTTGAAGGGTCACAGTGCACATGACGTCATTGCTACAAGATACTGTCTCAACATCTGACCGATCTGTGTGTCTGTTTGTGTGTGTGTCAGTGTGTGTGTGTTTAAGGTGTCATCAAGTGTGTGAACAGTGTGACTGCACAGAGGCTTTCTGTGCTAATCTCTGCTGAAGGTGGCAGGTGTCTTAACCAGGCCATCACCTGGTAACCCACTCAGACACACACACACACAAACACACTGCCTGCCCTCTATCTCTCTCACGTCTCCTTGTCTGACTATAAGTGTGTTAGCGTCCAGGCTGGCTGCCATCCAACCTGCCCAGCTGGTAAGGGAGGGAGTGCAGCGTGGAGTGCGAGGCGCGGCATAAAAGCAAAAGATGGAGGGAGATTAGAGGTCACTGCCGACGGGGTCACGCCCTGATGGTAAAGATGGGCGTGGAACGGTGCAAATGGCTTGCAGTGTTTCCCGCAAGTGTGCAAGAAGCGAGGGGGCATATGCCAAGTGTTGTGACCCCTTTCCAGGTAGAGAGCTATCAACAGCCTGCCTCTGTCAGGGTACAGCATGGCTCAAACTCTGCAGCTCTTATCGGAGCTGGTCAGACTGCTGTGGAGAAGAGCAGACAGCCGTGAATCAGCAGCTAGTTTACAAAGCGTGGGTGCTCCACCTACAGTGAATTAAACTGCAGGGAGGTGGAAAACGTGGCCCATGAAGATCACTTTTCCTCACGCCGGCCCTGATCTGAATCTCAAATTTCTGCTGGGTGATTATTGTTTTTTAGTCACAACTGTCATGACATGTTCACGCTGTTGACAGATTTGGCGTCCAGCACTTTAGCTCAGACAGGACACCCACATCGAGGTTTAAAACATCCAGTTTCAATGATAGACATTTAGCCCTTAGTTGTCGGCAATCCAGAGACACATTGTCTACACAGAGCCTGAAATACACACCTTTAATGACCATTAACCGAGAGTAACCGGCACCATACACATGGAGGCTGAGGAGGTGAACTGGGCAAAGGCAGTGATGGATACACAGCTCAGATATGTGAAGTGTTTCTATGGACCACCCGTGTATTACTGGATGGTTCACCTGAAGAACCAAAAGGTTGTATGACACTGTGGCGTTGAGCTTAATCTGACTGATGGTAAGATGTTGAGTGGATTCGAAAAGAGGACAAACATTTGTACATGAACTGTAACTTTCTTTTCTTGAGAAATGCAACTGTGTTATTATTAAAGTCATAGTGAAACTTATCTTAAGTCATGTGATGTGCCTCTGAAGGAAACTGGATATTTATGGAGGGGTTTAAGCCACAAATGAAATCAAATGAAATCCCTCACTTTTTATTGGATCGCTAAAAACTGTGCTGGGCTTATATAGTACAATGTGTTGGTGAATATTACGACAACATTAAGACGCTTTGCCACATTTAGCAGTGGCAGCATCAGAGAGCGGAGTTCTCTGGAAATGCAAAACAAAGTTTTTGCCAAGTCCAATCTCAAATCCAAGCACACACCTCCTTCTATGATTTTTTTTTTTTTTTAATCTTTGCCAGCTTCTACAACCCACAAGCTAACGATAAAGTGTGATTTTATGCAATTGGCAGGGTTAGCTAGAGGCCCTAAATCCAATTAGATTGCTGTGTTGTGTGTATATATACAGTCGAGAGCTGAAGGGGAGCCACCAAAAATAAAATGAAACAATTAGAGGTTTAATGAAACCTATAGACACATACACCCAGAGACAGTGCTTCATTTTGAGGGATTACCAATCAAAAGCTTTGTAGTGTTGTGTAGTGGTATAATATGAACACACTAAATTAACATTGTGTTTGTGTCCCTGGTTCTCCTTCAGCACTGCGGATGCAGTAAATGGAGGGACAGATAGAGGAGTGGGACTCACAGATGGTGCCAGAAAGCAGAGGGAGAATTCAAACGCTTCCTCACAGTTTGGGAGCTCAGAGATACTGCCGCAGTCGAGAACATTCGCCCTGATAAAATCTCACATATTAAAAAGCACAATTAACGATTATTCCTCCGAAGCAGAGAAGCATTACATCTACTGTATCGGGAGCTTAAAGTGTGTGTGTGTGTGTGTGTGTGTATATATGTACTCCAGGCATTGTGCATCAGCAGCCGCAGCCTCTCGGGTTACTGAGGAATGCATTTGAAGTCAATCACAATGAAGCTCTCTATCTGTCCAGCTAGCCTGAACTAAACAACCAAAAATCATCCTTGGATCACACACATCTGCCAGCTGCTCCTCCACCAGCACTCTGTATGTGTGTGTGTGTGTGTGTGTGTGTGTCCTTGTTTGGCGAATCACTGTGTCTATATAACTACCTCTGCTTCCTATTGTTATCTGACTTCCTGCATCAGTGATGAAGGGCATACACCCATTGTTCCTATGAAACACACACACACATGCACAGACACACACACTCAAATGGTCTTTATCTTTCCCACACTCATGCTGGTAATTGTCATATAGCCTACCCACACAAACACACACACATGCAGACCTTCTCACTGTGAGGGTGCTGCAGGGTTGCTGCTTTAATATCAGACGCTCGCACACTTATGATCTTGCTTTTTTTTCAGTCTGATCCTAAATTAAAATCTGGAACAAATCATCTCCTGTGGAATATTAATATCTGAGAAACCGCAGCATTGTCAGCTCAGGTATAAAATCCAGGCTCAAACACACACACACAGACAGCAGCTGTAGTATACTGGATGAAATGTATAGTGCAAAGCCTGATGTCAGCTTCAGATCAGGTTTCTACCTGAGTCACCCCTCAGAGGACACCTGTGTTAGAGTAATCTCACACTCTGACAAAGCAAACAAAAACCAATTCTTTAAGCTTTTTCTTGCTCGTCAGTGTAATGTTTTCCCCCTCTCTTTTTACACAAGTATCCATAATTATATATTCCACGCTCCCAGATTGTTTTAGAATGACTCCAACTGGCAGCGCATGTCTTACAATGGCACCGCTTCATACGTTGCCAGAAACCAGGATTGCATTCACTGCGCAGATCCAGCGGAATATGGCTGTCATCTTACAGTTTCCTTTTATAAGGAATGGGAACAAAATGCAGTGGTGGAGGGAAATTGAGGGCAACATACAGATGATTTTGGCCCCGGGTTATACGTGCGGTGGAGGAGAGCTCGTTGCGTCTCATTGTGGTTAGTTAGCAATGTGGCGCAGACTGAAAGTACAGCTGTTTATAGATCTGGAAATGGAGGCAAAATGCAGAGCTGGCCCTATTCAACTTCCCCCAAATCACATAAAACACACACACAGATAGGTCTGAGGGATGTGTGTGCACATGTACACACACACCACAAACAAAACCTGTGATTAGACCCACTCAGACACACACACACACTGTAATTACACAGAGTGACGCACCACTCTCCGCCATACCATGAAATCACACTTATAATATTGTGTCATAAATAAAACATATGGAGGTGCACAGGACGATTATATATATGTCTGTTAAAGGTTAAGGTAAAAATAGATGATGCACATTCACACACACACACACACACACACACACATTGTACACATAGTACCCACCACTGAAAATAGACATACAGCAGACTAGCAGCTCTCACTGCAGATACAGTGGGGTCCTGGAGGTTGTTGTGTGTGTCGGGGCCTTGTAAAAGGGCCCCTGGGGTGGGCTCTGGAGCCGCCTTGGGGTGGGGTGTGTGTTTATTTGAGTATGTGTGTGTGTTTTTCCGAGTCACGCTGAATTTAGTGGGCTAGCCTCGAGATAAGAAATGGAGTTTAAGATGAAAGGAAAATGGGGCGAGAACGGGGATACACTGGCAAAGAGTTAGTGAATCCAGAGGAGGGGTGGGGGGCAGACTGGGAGGGACAGCACATGGGGAGGGGGCAAAGTGTTTTGATGTGGATTTTTAGGTTGTTTATTTGGTGTTACATAACACCTTTGCTAATGTAGTTAGCACTTTTGTGTGTGTGTATGTGTGTGTCTGGTAGCTCCTCACTTGGAGATGGGAATTTCTGTGAAAGGCAAAGGTTGCCCATAGCAACGGCCTTCATTGTAAACCCAATCCTTGGAATACAGCACACACACACACACACACACACACACACACACACACACACACACACACACACTTGCACCATGCTCACACACTGAAGCATCTTTTCAGTACTTTTAGGCACTTTCAGGGTTTTGGATCACCAGACTTTCACACACACACACTCGCACTCACTCACACTCTCCCTCTCTTTCTCACACACATTTACAGTCGAAGCGTGAAGCACACATACTCTCAGCCTGCCACTTTGTGAAGCCCATATACTCGGTGTGTTGAGGCACCAAACATCTTGAAGTCAATTTCATTTTCTGGAGGTACATATAGCGTTTCAGCTCCACCTCATGCTGAGATGTGATGGACTGAGATGCTCGGGTTTCTAGATTCCATTATGCTTTTATTGGCTTTTAAAGGCATCAGGTTTCCTCTGTCTGGAGCCGGGGAGGAGCTTGTGTTTGTATGTATGTGTGTGTGTGTGTGTGTGTGTGTGTGTGTGTGTGTGTGTGTGTGTGTGTGTGCAATTAGCATCACAGAAGCTAGCTCTGCAGGGCCTCAGGATGGGCTTAAGATTTCTGAGGAGATAGGTTTGCTTTGGTCACATTTTCAGCAGTGGACTGACTGTTCCCAACACCTGGGGCGAAACTCAGCCCTTTGTTTTTTGGCACCAAATCACTGTACGGCTAAATCCAGAAACAAAATGCAGTAATAAGCATTCAGATCCTTTACTCCAGTAAATGTGGCAACACCACACTCTGAATATATATTACAAGGTACAATGTACTGCACTGAAAAATATGTCATATGTGAGGACGGTTAAGTTTGTATTAAGTAAATGCTTGTTTCCAAGAAAAGTACTGATTAAAATCCTAATGCAGAGTGTTTAATAAGATGTGTTAGATCATTTTCGATCTTGTCACTGATGCCCTAGGTGACGTAGCTGGATTCTAACTGAGTGCAAAATGTAGCATTTCCATGTGTAATGTAGTGGAGTAGAGGTGTATAAACAAGTACTTCAAGTATTTAGAAATGAGCACACAGTGCGTAGTATTTGTTTGAAGTAGTAAATCCAGACCAGAGCACATTTCACCACACAGAGTACCTAAATAGTTGAAATGAATGGAGCCATAGTAGCAGTCTTAAACAAACTGTGACGTGAGGTGTAGTTTTTATCATTGTGCTGCAGTGTGGGTGGTGTCTCCTAAGTGCGTACATTTGGTAGCAGTATCAGTTGACCTCATGTGATGGCTAAAACCTCTGAGTGCTAAAGTGTGTGTTTAAACATCGCAGGGATGTGGGATTGAGGTTAAGAGCCAGGGAGAGATGAATGAAGAGAGAGGGAGAGGGAGGGATCAGCGTCAAAGTGACCGGAGACTCGAGGTCATTCCTCCTCAGAGGTTACCCCCCCCCCCCCCAAACGATCCACAACTAATCTCTCCTACCTGACCCTGACAGAGGGTCGCCATCCAAGCTCGCACTTTCCCCTCCTGGATGCGCATGAAAACAGACCCTGGATTAGAGTGGAGTGATGAGCAGAGAGGATGTGGTGAAGAGATCCATGAGAGACAGTTACAGGAGTATTATTAGAGGCCGAGAGCCCTCAGAGCGCAGCTGTAAAACTCAAATGTACAGCAGCGGTCTTTCAAAAGAGCCTGTGACATTCTCCACGCAACAGCCCTGAAACGATTTAGCCCCAAAAATAGTGATGACAGGTTTGACAAAGCAAAACATTCGCTTTTCCCACCCTCTCAAATGTGAGGATTTCTATTATTGTGAATTGAACAATTTTTTGAACTGCAGGTGGAACAAAACAACAATTTCAGCACATCACTGTGTGTTTTCAGCCTCTTTAGTATTACAGACCCATGAATGGAGACGCTGCTACCTCAACTACCTTCACTACAGGGCCATTAACTGCTTGACACTTTGACAACTGATTAATTGATTGATCTCATATGTGAGTATTTGCTGCTCTCATGATCGCGAAATGAATATCTTTAAGGTTCAGACGCCTGGGAATGCAAATTAGAACATTTTATAGACTAAACAATTAATCAGAGTTTCAAAAAGTTATTACACTACCAATTAATAATGAAAAAAGATTGTTCCAGCCCGGGTTCAAAAGTTAACAGCTTTCCACTGCTGTGCTGCTTTACAGTCTGAGCATCACTTGCAACTGACACATAAGACTAAATGAAACCCCTCTCTCCTTAAAGGCTTTGATGTTCCCCTGCCAAAATCCTAGCTTTAGATCCACTCATTAACTGTGCTCCTCCATGGAGTCAGACAGACAGACAGATGTTGGCCTGACCACCATAATGCGGCCCGCAACTCCTCGCAGACAGTGGTGTGCATGTGTGTGTGTGTGTGCGCATGTAATCTGCCAAAGTGGTTTGTCTTTCAAATGAAATGACAAACAGCCCAGTCATTCATGATGAATAACTCTAATCTCTGTTATCTCTACCCCTCACCCCCACCCATCCCTTCCTCACCCCAACCCCCCCCCCCCCCCCCCCCCCCATCTCTGTGTCTCTTAACAGGGACAGACGTGGCCCAACGATGACGAAGGCTCGGCGAGAGACGATTTCTACGACGATGAGGACCTATACTCAGGCTCTGGCTCTGGATGTAAGTGTCTGTGTGTGTGTGTGTGTGTATGGATGGGGGGTGTTACAGAGTGTGTGAGGTTACACATTCATGCCCTGGTTCTTTCAAGCTCGACAGCTGCTCGGTTTCAATCTGCTGACCCTGAAGACCCCACCCCCCTCCCTCTGTCCGTGGCCCGGCCTCTTGTTATAGTCGTTGTATCCACCAGACTCAAATGCACCAACACCATGTCCATGCAAACACACACACACACAATCACACATTTCAGTCATGCCATTCGGCTTAACAGACAGGGTTTGATACAGATTTATTGAAAACACCTTTAAACACGGACACGCCCTTGCAAACAAGAAGCAACCCAGCACTCGATTCCTTCAGATCTTATTTACTTTAATGAGATTACAGTCCACACAGATTAGATGATCACACGCAAACCGGTAGTTAGTTGTGTGCGTGTACGTCTACATTTGCTGTCTGCGTGTGTAGGAATTACCAACTTAACGTAAATCACGTTGGTGTAATTCAGGCTGATTTTCTGATCTGGCTGGTGAAGCCTGAGCGCGGCTCTCCTTATTAAGCATGACTCATTGAGG
The DNA here is from genome assembly GCA_021432705.1 of Caranx ignobilis. NCBI lineage: Eukaryota > Metazoa > Chordata > Actinopteri > Carangiformes > Carangidae > Caranx > Caranx ignobilis. Next base: position 2,864,113 of record MU269991.1, on the reverse strand, counting down.
GCTGCCCTCGGTTCAGGCACTGCGCTAGTAGCGAGCACGCTCACAATAAATTACAATTCAGAGCAGGGGAGTGCAGTGGAGGCACCCCCTGTGGTTGAAACAGCGGCCCAGCAAATTGTTTTATCTCGCACCGTGATACAGAGCTGTCTGATTGCGACGAAAAGGCTCGTTTTCAACAGACGGATGTGCATTTTGTGCTGCCGCAGCTTCAAAAAGTGGCATTTTTGTGGCGTCTGTTATGTTTTACAGCAGCTGCATTGTTCAAGTCCATATTTCGATATCCTCTCCAGCACCTCTGTCAGCTTTCATGTCTTTGTGCCTGTAAATTCAATTTGTTTCTCTTTCAACTCAGGGAGCCTCACTGCTATAACGAAATGAAAGGTGGTATAATACTATTATGAGATTTAAGAAGAAAATGAATCTCTCAGCAGCAGCACTGCCTAACTCCTCTCTCCTCCTCTCCCCTCCTCTCCTTAGTGATAGGTAAGAGTAGTTTAATTTATGCTTCTGTGGTTCTTAAACGTGGCTGTAAAACATGTAGATTTGAAGGTTTTTGTTGTAAAAAACCACAGTATCCCTCCCCCTTGAGGAGGATTCACCTCCCCTGCCTGTCAGACATGGGGTCACAGTAGTGGCAGCAGCTCATTACACTGTTGAACATGTTCTCCCGGAAAACAGAGCAGAGATGAAAACATCACTTACGAAGTCTTTGTAGAGAAACACCTGGTGCTGGTGCTTGGTTCAGATCATTTACGGTTTAGTCATTGTTTATGCCATTAATGTGTATTTCCATGTCATGGTACCACATTTTATCCTGAAGGAGCTGCTTCAACGACACGGTTCAGTGAGTTCACTCGTCGTTTCCAGGCAACTCATCTTGGCTGTGAAGACGCTGGTGTTAATGTATCCAAACAATCCAAAGCAAACTCCAGAGGTGTCATTCTTAGAGAGGCATGGAAAGGGTTTCTGTTTCCAGCGTGGTGAGGCAGCAATCAGCAGCAGGAGATACCTAAGCACCAAATCAGCGACCCGCAACCTGCTGCAGAGAGACAGGAAACAACTGAGCAAGATTGTTGTGATGTTAATGACAATGATGTGGATGATGCTGAGGTGCAGGCTGGATGCAGTCCAGTGGACAGATCAGTCAGACAGCTGAGGCTCAGGGTCAGATCTCTCTAACACAGTCACACAGTGAGTAAGCTGAAACTGAGGATGAGGATATGATGGAGGATGATAGTTTGTCACTGTTATTGTATCACAGGATGATACTCCTTAAAGGAGATGAATGATTTCCTTATGGCAGACAGGAAATGCTATTATATGTCTCTTCTAATGTAGGCAGGCTCATCAACACAGTGAGAACATTTGAACTGGTTGGATATGAAGAGGTACGCAAAGCAAAGAGGTTTGTTTTAAGGAGATTCTGTCTAAACCCAGAGAAAGAAAACATTGAAAGACTTCTTAAATTACATAAAAATAAAAATGGCTGCCACATTTAAGGCATCTTTTTCTTGGAAAGATTTTATTGTCTTTACTTCTTTTTCTTCCTTTTCTTTCCTCATGCAAAGTTTGTGGGATGGAAACTGAAATATAGATGAAGGGTGGAGCAGGAAGGAGGTGGCTGGCTGAGCTGAGAAGAACTGAAAACATAGATCTGGTCTTAACAGGAGACATATAGCTCAGCAGATAATGAGGCAGCGTGGGGAATGAGCAGGACAGGTCCATACTTTTCCCAACCGGGGCACCAACATCAGCGCGTAGGTTTCTGTTCTCGTCTCACAGCACCTCCCTTCAACTCTTGATTCAAACAGGGCAGAGGACAAATTGCTCAGACAAGAAAATCAGACGTGGCCTTTGTTTTTGTAGATGTGCATGCTCATGGGGAGGAACAGTTCAGCAGCAGCTCAGTAAAAATAGTAGGATTGGACTGGAAGCTTCATCCACCATTAGCCTCAAATCTGCCCAGTGTTATCTCAAAGAAACATAAAAACAGATCTTCAGAATTCACAGGTTCGCCTGCTCGATTTTCAGATCATCCTTTTTGATAACAGCAGATTTTTCCATGCAAGTACAATCTCAGCACTATCTCTACTGGCATTTCTGTGTGTGGGAAATTCATGATAAGGATTCCCATCAGCTCTTCTTCTCCTGCCTTCTGGAGGCTGAGAAAAGAAGATTTTGAAAACTTAGCTCAGTGGTGGGAGGATGGAGAAACGCAAATGAGAATTTTCTGTCAGCCGTACACAAAACACACAGTAGCCTTAGAGAGAATTAGTGCTGAGCAACTGGAGAAAGAAATTAACATATTAGAGGATGAAACAGTCGCGGGGAATGACGGCAGTAGCAGGAGCTGGGAGAACGGGAGCAAAGCTTTAGGTAGGTTTTCGCACAAAGAAGCAGAGGGAGCTTTAATCAAACCTGGATTTCTACCATAAAAGACATAGATGCTCCGGCTTCTTTTATAGTGAGAGAATAGCGAGAGATGATGTGATGAAGCATCTCAAGTTTCAAAATAGGACAACAGCAACTGATCCAATAGAGATGAGGAAGCTGGGTGAAGTCACTCATCTCCTCTTCATAAAATGCTCAGCTGCAAAGCCTCTGGAGTTGATGGACTTTCCTCAGTTGTTGCAAGAGTCCGGATCCTGATGTGAAGTATTCAGTTTAGATTCTGGGACTTTACCATTGACATGTTCACTGTCACCAAAAAGGAGATCCTGGTTCACTGAAAACTTGGAGACCAATTTCATTATTATGTATGGACTATAGGGTAATAGAGACAAATGTCTTTCAGATAGACTTGAGGAGTGTATTAAGAGAGCTGTTGAGTCAGGCGCGCTGTGTCCCTAAATGCATCATGGATAAACAGTTTTTAGTACAAGACGTTATTGATATATCTAAGCTTCCAGGAGTTGGTCATTGGTGTGCTTTCTATAGATCATGAGAGGGTTGATCATCGTTACTTGCAGCTAGTGTCCGATCAAAGTTTGGGGGGGGGGGTCTCAGCAGACACAGCTTTGTTCAAAGTTAAAGTCAGCTCAGACAGTTCTCAGGGCTAACCTGCTCTGACAACATTGTTAACTCTACAGTATGGTGAAAGTCAGTTGGACTAAATCTGAAGGCTTATTACTGGGCGAGTGGAACAATAAAAGAGAAACCAACATTGCCAGCTGGACGTCAGTGGAACACAGTATTTTTCTGCACTAAACACTGAAAAGATTGTGCCTGGTTGTCTGGGTGGACTTGGATCCAGTCCCACTTGTCCTATAGAGCTGTGGTCCCTAGGAACTCAATGTTCTGGCACCACTTTACAGTTTCAGAACATCCACGCAGTCTTCTGAGAGAGGAAGGACCCAATCTGCCAATGTCGTCCACGGCCTGAATCTTGTTAGCGTGGGTTTTACAACCATACCTTGGTGTTTGGGCAACACTGTTACAGTGGGTTATAGAACGGCGGCCCATCCCTTACCCTTCCGAAGACATGGGTGCCGTCCCTCTTGGATACTCAGCCCTCAGTGTAAGATCTTTCATAAGAGCTGGACTCATGGCTGCCATTTTGGAGTTTTCAGTCTCTTTGCCTGATGCAGAAATTGAAGGAGGTTTTTTCAGAAAGATAAACTGGGTGGACTCTGTGGAAGATCACCCAGTTATGTGGCCTGATTCCCATCTTTATCTATCTACATTGGAGTGGAGCAAGGGGAAGAAAACTGGCCCCTTCTGTCTTTTAAAACAGCAGCACTACAGGACTTCACAACAACATCAAAGAAGGCCTTGTCACTGTGAAGGTTTCAGCAGAACATCACTAGCCTACAGGCGTTGAGGTGGCTTGGCATGTTGACACTGGGTTTATCTCCCTGAGGCAGCAGGAGTACCCCTCGCTCTGTTCTGCAGTGATTGCTGAGGTGTCAGAGAGTTTTTGGAAGACAACCTGTTTTGTATTTTGGTCCTAGGTTATGTGGCAGCACGGCACAGACCTGTCACCTTGGCTAGCTTCCTGATAGGTCAGGCATAAATGAACATCTGGCTCAGGAAGAGGGACAAGATGAAAGGCACAGGATGCACGTATGCTACACTCATGTCTGGTGGCTGCTCGGCCGAAAATTGAATTCGCATACTATGAAATGATTTCTAACCTGGAATGCCTTGTTTCTGTTTGGGGATATTTGGATGTTTTATTCTTCTTTTCTCCTTTCTTCTTCTTTTTTGGTTTGAATGCATCCTCCCGGGCATGTTCAGGTTATTTCTCTAAAGACTTCCATCCACACTTAAGGGCTAAAACAACAAGAAATTGATTAAATCTCTTCTCTTATCTTACTAACAAGGAAACAAAACATCACAGTCAACATCTGGTCAGGAGAGACAGGCAAACAGTTCAGTCTCAGCTGGTTAAACCCCCGCTCTGTCCCCCGCCGCTCTCTCTGTTTTAACACAGCTAAACTCACAATTCACAGCTATCGTTCTCATTTACATGTTTTCTCTGTCTGTTGTCGGCTAAACGAGCAGAAAATAGCATTTTAATTGTGCCTCTGATTGCTGCGCTGACTTGTCAATAAAATCACTACTTTATGATGCAGAAGTCATTTAGCAAAACAAACATAACTGTGCATGTGTCATTGGGTACATTGACAATTAAACTGTGTGATCACAGAGAAAGTTAGAGGCAGGAGAAACTAGTCTTCTTAAAGCAGCAGCCCACCGATTTCACCTGATTGCATAAGAGAAAACCTGATTACAAACTCGGGATGTGGAATTTGAAAGACATGGGTACTCATCTGGCAGGGAGTGTCAGCTGAAAAACATACCATCAAGATGAGTTTGCAGCAGTGTTTTGGAGATCGACCTATTATTATGACTAAGATTAATGTAATCTTTGCCTGAACTGCACCAGTTTTGACTTGTTTTATCTTATGATGATACATCACTATATTGCTGTGGTGCCACTTTAACTTCACAGCATCACAGTCACCAACGTGGCTGATGCCATAGTTTCCAAGTGTAGACAGTCATCTTGGGTGATCACGGAGGGCTGGTGGTCTTAAGATTTAAACCAAGTAAACACAGTGTCCCAGGTTTGAAGACAGTACCTTGTATGTACCCTGACTAGTAAAGGCAGAAATACTCCCAGAATAATCTTGCATAAAATCACTTCCTATTTACTACACAGTGGATTATACTTTGTGGGAAATGTATTCATTATACCACATCCTCAAGAATCCCCATGGAGGAGTGAAAAAAGGAATTTATGTCAACAGCCCCACAGTGCAATTAGCTGCATTTCATAGACACAAAAAATAACACACCTGTCAGTACTGATGCAAAATGATGTTGACTCATCAGTGTCTGAAATCTCAATTTACTGCTCAATAGAGATGAAACTACAGTGTGTGAAATGAATGAGCCAGCCATCGTCTCACTTTGTGATTTACTGTGTGTGTGTGGGCGGGTAGGTGGAGTGGTTGTGTAGTTGTGGATTACAGGATGTGTGATTGTGATGTCACATGTTTCGATTTTTTTTGACAGCTTTGTGTTGTTGTTCAATTAAATGAACAATATTATCTGTTCCCCTCCAGTTCCTGAGGTCAGCATGAGGCCAACGTCAGGGGGCGTGTCCTTCACCACAGAGGAGCCCCTCCTCCTCTCCACTACTCAGGCCACAAGCCCCGCCCCCTCGGCCTCACCTGCTGCCGAGCCCAGCCCCAACCCCGAGGACCCCACCGCCACAGTGCTGCCTACCGAGGTCGACGGAGAGAGCGGTGCATTCTGGGAGAGAGAGCAAGAGAGAGAGCGGGAGCTGGAGAGAGAGAGGCAGAGGGAACTAGAAAGGGAGAGAGAGAGGGCGAAACAGCTGGAGCGGGAGAGAGAGAGGGAGAGAGAGAGGGAACGGGTCAGAGAGATGGAGAGAGAGAGGGAGAGGGAGAGAGAGCGCGAGCGGGAGAGGGAACGTGAGAGAGAGAGAGAGAAGGAGAGAGAGAGGCAGAGAGAGCGCGAGCTTGAAAGAGAGAGAGAGTTGGAGAGGATCAGAGCTGCCGCCGCCGCCCAGACCACCAGCCCCCCCAGGTCATCTGCTGCCGTACCGGCGGTGACCTCTGACCCTGCAACCAGCCCGGAAGAAAGTGCAGCACCCTCAGCTGGTTCGGATGACCTGAGCACCACAGAGGAAGAGGAGGACGTCTACCTGTCACCTGAGCCCACCTCATTTTTCCCAGGGTTTGACTTGGACACAACCACAGAAGAAGACACACTCAGCACAACAGAGGCCACACCTGAAGCCACCACAGCGGCTCCCACCACCACCACTGTCAAGACCAGGGTCCCCTTCAGGCCCAGGGTTCCCCAGACGACAGCCACCCAGGCGATGCCGACAGAGAGAACGACCCGCCCACAGCAGCCTACGACTACACAGGTAGGATGCGAATACGTTTAGTTACCTTAGGGAATTGTTCAGCAGAACTTGTATGTTTTCTTGTAAGGGGTCAGATGAAAAGTTTATAAGAAGTGTTGATAGGAGTTCAGCATGAAGACTGAAAACAGCACCACACCACCTTTTTAAAGCTCATCAGTTGAAATGAAAAAACTCAGGCACACACTTGTGGCTTTTAAAAGGTTTTACTGTGTAGTTTTGTTAACATACAAGAACAAAGGTGGCATCTTCAATAACCACTTCTTTGACTGGTGGTATTCTCTGTTTTTGTCTTGTCAAGAAATCCCATAAAAAAGACTAAAATCTACATCTTGTCAATGTAGTACTTTCACCACTGAACGCTCTCCAACTTCTCTACCATGTCTTTGACTGTGAAGGCATTCTTTATCACTGGAGACTTGAATCTTTAAAGGAAGATCACACATTAAAAGGTTTACGAGAACATTTTGTCCATGGTCATTTCCCGAGGCAGCCAGGCACGGCAGTAAATGGCATATTTTTGGGACTGGGGTGGCATAATACACATTGTAATGCAGGAACATGTTACAGAAGGCTAAGACAGATCATACTTTCAGTGTGATCAATTTATAGTCGATATTGTGTTGTGTGGTATTTTGACAGGATATATTGTCAGTAAGAAAAATGCAGAATATGGTGCCATTAATGTGTTGTTTATCTAAAAATAAGCAGCTGTACCAGAGCACTGCCTGAATAAAGTGGAGTCATAGATTCATTTCTGTTGGTACCAATAAACTGTCTTGGTTTGATACACAGCCCAACTTCTGACTGCCTCTTTAACACTGACAGCTTAATTATTTACAGACCAGTAATTTCTGTGATTGGTGAACATTTGTTTATTTGCAGCAGCTCTGCAAGTATAGTGCATTTAAATTTGTCTGGTTTTCCATGTTGCAATTAAGCTGCCAGATTTTATGAAGTGTGTATATGTGTTGGACAATATGCAACTTTCCACCAGTCTGAATATACAGAGGCTCATTGTTTTATGTGCCATGGAAAGTATAACAACACCATGAAACAAATGATTGCATCAAATGTAAATTTCCTGCTGTTAGCCTCACTTTTCTCTCTCTGTCTCAGGAGAGCAACAACGAGGTGGGCGCTGCAGGACCAAGTGGAGATTTTGAGATCCGTGAGGACCGCCGCAATGACCTTGGTCGAGGCATAATGCCAGCAGAACCTGATCTGGTCGGCAACACGGTGGACGCAGGGAGCTCTGCCGCTCAGCTGCCACAGAAGAACATCTTGGAGAGAAAAGAGGTCTTGATAGGTAGGAAAATCTCTGTCGGTTTTTTCCTGTGTGTTTTGTTTTGTCTAAAATGTTCTGGTTGTTCAGCTCTATGTCTGTCTGTCTCACTGTCTGTCTGTCTCATCCAGTCTCTTATGTTATTTTGTCTTTCTGCCCAATAAACATCTCGGTAATCACCTTGTAGATTGACAGATTACATTTCCCGTTGCCTCCTGTATTCTTTCCCTGCTTTTGGGGAGCTGCAAATATAAACTGCTATTACCTCACATTCACGTAGCGCAGATCCATCGCCATAAGTGAATGTGCTACTTATCCCCGTTTGACCCGGTGAGAACAAGCAATCCTCTTCTTGGGTTGTCCAGCCCCTCCTTTCCCCCCTGCTTTTTCTCATCATTTTCCCTCTGGGTAAATCCAATTCCTTTTCAAGTGGCCCTTCTCCTCATCCCAAAGAGCTGTTGTAGAAAGTGAGGGCGAAGCCAACTTGCCTGACCTGACTGGCTCTCTGTCTCTCCTTCAGCTGTTCTGATTGGTGGATTGCTGGCGGTGGTTTTCGCTGATTTCCTGGTCATCGGTAAAGAGCAGGAGGCAACAGATTTTAGAGTAGACTGTGATAGATTCAAATCAGGACTACATGTTGGGCTCATAGAGTCATGCATAGTGATGTAGGATGCAAAATGCAAGTATCTACCATCTTTGACCTTTCACACTGATTCAAAAGACTCTTGGATTTTGAAATGAAACCCAGTGAAATTTCTATATTCAGGCCTTTTTTGTTAAAAATTCCAGATAGTATGGTATAATGTGTTAGTTTTTTCGAAAAATGGTTTAAATTCTACATTTTCGCCTCCAAAATCTCCTACTTTTCTTCATTTTGTCGTTGCTGCTCTGTCAATATTTTACCCGAGCTGAATGGCCCTGAGGATGCTTAGCCATAGTGATACCTTGAGCTAAATGCTAATTTTAGCACAGTAAGCATGGCAGCATTCTCATGCTGAGGAGGGGTGATAATAATCTGTAGCAAATTTCATGGCCATCTATTCAATAGTTGTCTTAGGACTTTTAAGCCTGGAGCAATGTGTCGCCTCATCCGTGAGGACGTTCAGCAGCTCTGCAGTAATGGTGCAGTTGTTTCTTATGTCCAAATATGACTAATTAAAATTAAAAGAAAAATGTTTAAGTAGAAGAGATGGTGTGTCAAATAGGTTCATTACGCTCTCAGTTGTCTGAGACAGAGCATGGTGGGTCTATTATTTTTAAAGCCCCAGCGTGTGCATTCTAATATTGGCAATAATGGGATAAATACAGTGAACACCTCCCACACAAAGAATGAAAACAAACTGCTCCTCAAGCATTTCAGGAAAATTATAGTTTGTTCTCTTTTCTGGCATCGATACCAATTACTTTAACAAGGGATTGTTTTCCCCCATTTGATAACCACACATTAATCTATGGCACACAGTAGGAGTTCATTAGCGACGTGTGCTGTGGAAGGTGGGAGAATGCAGCTGTGGCGGATTGGTTACATCAGCCCCATCAGGCTAAACTACTACGTAGCTCTGCAGGGCTGCAATTTAGCAGTGAACTGTTGGAAACACAGAACGCATGTTGGCACATTCAGGCTCATCAGTCCTCACTTAGCAGCCAAGTGATGCTGTGGTAGCTTTGCTTTTGCTTTCAGAGTGTTTGTAAAGCAGCGTGTGTTTGTAGTGATGTAGTTTGCTGCAGGATGTAACAGTGCAGTAATCGGTGTTTTAGTGTTTGTGTGTGTGTGTGTGTATTTCTGTGTTTGTAAGATTTAAATTGTAACTATTCTGGTTTTAAGACATCCACTCTGCTTTTGTCCTTGTGTAGCGGTGATCGTGGGAGGCGTGGTGGGCGCCTTGTTTGCTGCCTTCCTGGTGATGCTGCTGGTGTACAGGATGAAGAAGAAGGACGAGGGTAGCTACACGCTGGAGGAACCCAAACAGGCCACGGTCACCTACCAGAAACCAGACAAGCAGGAGGAGTTTTACGCATAACACTCGTATGCCAGAGAGACACCGCACACCGAGGGAGAGAGAAAGATGGAGAGACAGAAGAGAGAAAGATACTCTAAGCCCCCGTCCTCCTCCTCCTCCTCCTCCTCCTCCTCCTCCTCCTCCTCCTCTTCTTCGTCGCTCCCCCCCTCATCTGCTTGCCTCTCCTCATCCCTCTCTCCACTCGTCTCCAAAACACTTGAGAGCGCCTTTCTCTCTGCGGACTTGGGACTTTCTTTTCAATGAAAACAAAAAAAAGAGGACAAAAAAAAAATCCAAATATATTCTGAAAAAAAAAATAACACATACACACAAGATGTTTTTAAAGTAAATGTTGTTATTAATATTCTACAGATTCTCTTGTTCTGTATGTAATAATATGATTATTTTGTAAAAAAAAACAAAACAAAACAAAACACAAGCGCTTAACCTGTGTTTTCCAGCACAAAAAAAAGTTCCTCTTCTGTTTGTATGGAGCGAATGAAAAGGCTTAAAAGAAAGAGGAGAGGAGAGGGGTGGAGCGAGCTGAGCGAGACACAAAAGAAAAAAGAGCATTTGGCTTGACTCTGCCCCTCAAACCCCCCACACCCAAAAAAAAAAAAAAAAACACAACAACACACACACAGAGCATCTGGTTGGCAGCACAGAGCCCAGGGTCAAAGGTGAGAGGAAAGGTCTCTTTTGTGCCTTCCATCCCTCTGGTGCTCAAAGACACGCAAAACGCTCATCCATACAGCCACATATCAACACATGCTTACACACACACACACACACATGCACGCACACACACGCTTGTATCCGCTTGAAGGTGGCTCTGACCTCTCTCTCTGTGCTCGGCCAACCAGAAAACGGTGCTCAACCCTCGGCGTGTCCCACAGCGTCGAGGAGCCGCTGTGGAAACACTGGCCGGTCGCATCCAAGTTTGCTCCGCGACCCGTCTGCTCCTCTAAGCTGTACAAAGACTAGTTACGGATAGTAATAATAATCAATAATATATCAATGTTTTGGGCTGGATGGTGAACAATAATAATAATAATACCGTAATAATAATAATAATGATAATACTTAAACAGGAGGATGTGTATTTAGCAGTTTAAAAAAGTTTATATGTAAATATTGTATCCTTTCTGGCATCACTAACCATTTGCATGATCATGAAGAGTTTCTATTCATCACATCTGTCATCACTTTAGATGAGCTGTGCTCTCATCGGCCACATGCACACACACACAAACACTGACACACGCACACATACAGAGATATGCTTTCTGCGCATTTATAACACACCACACGGACTTTAAATACACAACAAATCATATCATCCGAACACATATCAAGCTCATCGTCATCGTCATTGTGATAGTCATCACTTTTGATACGAGTGATATCAGGTGGTTTCAAGATGTTATTGATTAGTTATCGATCAGTTGCTGGTTGGTTTAGAGTTTGGTCTGTTTGTGTAAAAGCACAACTTTGTGTCTGATCATCATTTCACCCAACCCCTCCCATCCAAAAATCACGTCATGTGATACCCCCCCACACACACCCACACGCCCTTTGCATGCCTCACTTTGTTTTCTTCCACCATTGGCTCTCTGTTTGGGGATGGGAGGGGCCTCTGGGAAGTGTGAGGGGAGGGGGCTTTAATGAAAAACAAGAAGTATGAATCTGTGCAGGAAGTTGCTCCCATGTGCACTAGTTCAGACTTTGGATCAGTGCCTGTGGTGTCAGCTTCAACCTGTGGGACCATTTTGGGGACCAGGACTGGGTACTGGGTTTAGGACTGGGTTTTAAAAAGGGGACTGTGAGGAGACAGGAGGGCTGTGCTTCTATCTAAGAGATTGTAACAATAACCACACCAGTGCGACTGGGCTAGTAGCTTCTATTATACTCAGTACTGTAGAACAAAATGCATGGGAGTCAAAACTATACTAGTCTGGGTGTGTGTATGGATGCCCGTCTGTGTGTGAATGTGTGTATGTGTGTGTGTGAAGGTGTGTGTGTGTGTTTCAAAGAAAAAGAGGGGTGAGTTAAAAGTTGGAATGTACTGCGGTCGAGTGTGTGTTTACCTACTCCAGCAGTTCTCACGCTCTTCCACAGACAGGTAACACACCTCTTCCACTCGTGTGTGTGTGTGTGTGTGTCTGTACATCGCCTGCAATATGTGTGTGTGTGGTGTCTACACGTCATCCAAACCCGCCACCTGTGTGTGTATGCGTGTGCGTGCGTGTATATGCCCGAGTGCTTCACCTTGGTATTTCACAGCAGACTCTTGTGTACACTGACTAGCCTGTCGACGTGTGTGTGTCTGCGTGTGTTTAGTCTGTTCACTGCTGAATGTGGGGCAGCTGGTCCCTCACAGTGGCTTTCACACACACTGACTGTGTCTTTTCACTGTCTGTCTGTCTGACTCCGTCTGTCTGTCTCTCTGTCGCAGGACAGACAGACGGGCAAAACGCCACTTTCTCACAGGCAGGAATGATCTTAACATGTACTGTCTTTTCTAAAGTGACTGTCGAAGTGTAAACACGTGCGTTTGTATCCATATAAGCCTGCGTAGCCAAATAAGATGTATGTGTGCGTGTGTGTGTGTGTGCAAACGAGAGCAAGAGAGAGAAAGAGAGAGGGTGACTTTGTATGTGTGTATGTGTATGTATGCGTGTGTGTGTATGAAGCCTAATGGAGGCTACACTGCTCTGTGTTTGCTGTTCCCATTCCTGTTTTTATACATTTGCATTTTTTTAAGGCTGAGTTTCTGTCATTGGCTGAGTGAGCGAGAGGAGGCAGATCCTCCACGCCACCGCCCTGTCACTAATCTGCCACTCTGTTCCAAATAAAAAACCTGATTGGGTAAATCTGTCCTCTCTTGTCTTTTTTAATTAGCAAACTGGTCAGTGGGGAAAAAAGAGATGTTTCAGTTCTAATATAGCCCTCCTGTCTGGTCTCAAGAACACACAACGGACTAACATGGTTTGGTTTGAACACTTTTTTTCCCCTATTAATATCAACAGCAGCATAAAGTATCTTCCTGCAACCACTTTCTGTCTCCCTATTGATGGCACCTGCACCTACAGCTGTAATTCAATCAACACAGCTTTATTTAAAATGTGCACCTTGTGTTAATGAGAACATGAAAATAACATTTGATTAAGCCACATAATCAAATATTTGATTTTGCCACAGGGTGCAGAGGCTATCGTCATCGCCGCAGTGGCCCTCGTTCGACTCCATGGGTGGCCCTTTGTTGCATGTCATTCCCCCCCTCTCTGTCTCCCAATTTCCTGTCTCTCTACTTTCCTATCCATTAAAGGCCTGAAAAGCCCCCAAAAATATACCTGGGGCTTATATACTTAAAACAGAAAATGAAGCATCAATCAAGCGATCAAACAGTCAACATGCAGTGAACCTGCCTGTGGGGGTCAATGTAATCCATCTTTGTTCATGAATATAATTATGCACCTTTTTCATATGTCACACCTTGTATGTTATATTCAAAAATCTGTAAATTCCACCTTTTCTTACTGATGAAGTTTTGTAAGCTCCAGGCTTTGACCAGCGCCTGTCACCGAGGAGTTTGTATGATGTACTCTGTTTTCTTCAGTCTGGGTTAAGTGGCAACTCTGAATTGCCTGAGGGTTTGTTTGCGAGTGTGAACATTTATTACTGCATGTGTCAGCCCCATGATAGACTGCTGACCTGTCCACATCTTCAGCGATGTCCACTGGGAGAGGCTCCAGTCCTCCGGGACCTTGTTTAAGGATAACCAGGCAGAGATAATGGATGGGAAGACTTTTAAAATGACACGAACGACATAGTGTGTGACAATCATGCTCTAACGCTCCAATCTCAGTAATGCTGCAGTTTATTAAGCCTTTTTTTCACTTGGAAACCAAACAGTAAAAATGTAAGCTTTCCTGTAGCATGTGATGAAATGAAGTCCAACAGTTCTACCTGTTACTTGTAAAAGTCTACTCAGAGTTATTCATAATTTTAGTTGAGGAACATGTTATTTAAGCACCAGTGCTTTGATTTCATTAGCAGCACTCTCACCACCCCATAATTAAAACTACACTTAATTGGTTCATGTGAATCCATTGATTTAGAGAAGCTGGTTCACTCAAATTGCTCAAAATATATTTTCTCAGTGTATCCTCTGGGGTGCCGTTTATTTTGTGTGCATGTCCAATTTTAAAGTGCATGTCTCTAATATTTCTGCTCAGTGCAACTTGGCTCACAACAATTATAAAATGTTTTAATCCAGAGAGCGGATTATCAACATTACAACTTCGTTTTGTCAAAAGTACAGTAGTAAACTGTCTTTGTTGTTGTTAATAGATTATCCAAAGTCACCAGGACACTGTTTGCTGGAAAAACACACTATAGTTGAATTATTTAAATGTAATTTGCTTTGAGCATTACAAATGCTCTTCTGTTTGACTCAACTGCGCTCCGAGTCCTTGAGGTTTTGTTTGTGGGTTCATTCAGGACTCAGCAGTTAGTGGTTAAAGCCGTGGCTGAAATAGGCCGCTCACATTGGAAATATATTTTGGTAACACACATTCAGAAGAACTCACATGTAGACATGAAGTCTCGCTATGCTGTTATCACACACCAGCATTAGCATGGCCTACATACCATAGCTAACCCACTGACATTACACGCAACCCTGTACGCCTCAACGCTACATCCGACAGTGTTACTGTTAATGTATAAGTACAATCACAGCCTCTTAACAGCCCATGCACACTTGCAGAACTCAGCAAACCCTCGAGGGAGAAACAGCCAGAGATGTTTATAATTCTTGTATCATCACATAAAAACGTACTTGTGAAATAATTAGATAAACTGTCATTGGGGATTTGTGAGCAACACAGAAAAAGGGCACTATTCTAAATTGCTCTTTAGTTTACATTCTTAGCATCATACCAGATGAGACCAAGGTCAGCGGAAGTGGAGGAGTACTAATGGGTCTGCAGATGGCCTTCCTCTGGACCCGAAGACAACAAGCTGTCCTGGCCTTGGGTTGAGAGCTGCTGATATGGAAACCTGCCTTTACACAGAGGGTGAGGGTGAGGGGAGTTACTTCAGCTAAAGAGGGGGAGGACAGAAGAATGAAGGCTGTACCCTCCTGTAGGGGCAGACAGAGGCTGGATTATGTGTCTGGGGTCCAGCCAGTACCCCACCTGGTGGGTAACAGAGGAATAACTGCAGTTAAAGAAACACTGACCAAGAGCCTTGAGTTTTCGCACCTGACATGCAGCAGTAAGGACTGGGAGCTGTTTACACATGTAACTGATATATAGATGTTGAGTTGTTATGTATATATGTGCTTTATCTTGCCAAGGCCGTTGGGATGTTTCAGATTTTTTTCAGAATAAGATCAAAGAATCAAGGTTGTTTATCTTCAGCATGCATCTAACTTTTCTTTGTTTTTAGTGTCACCAGACAAAATGTCGATTCTCTTCTTGTCTCTAATCATTTAGTTTGAGTTTCTCATGTTTATAGCATTGTATCAAGATTTTAGGGACCTCACAGGAGATGTAAGTATGAAGAAATTATGAGAAAAAAAAGGAGTTAACAATTAAATCAAGATTCAGTTAAAACCCAGTGCACATTAAAATGCATTTAGGAGCTCAAGTTTCACCATAATCTTGTCTTTAATAGCCTATAATATAATTTTATGGTGATTTGATTCACAGGAGTACAGTCATTTTCAATTACAGCCCACACACATTTTTTTTATTATTATTTTGGATACACAGCCCCATGAAAATAGCTGTTGTAATGCATCTGTCAGTTTTAGATACTACCCACCATCTCTCTGCTTATTTTTGTGACACTAGAAGTTATGGGGTGATCATTTAGTTTTTCCTCCGGGTAGAGAGACACATATTCTACATCATTCTTATTTCAGATCTTTTTATAGGCCTGGCTGTCTGTCTAGGTAGACTGGGATCATGAAATAAAGTACATTAAGAGTCACAACAGTTTTGTTTGCACATTCACTTTCATGTCCTGCTTGTAAATGTTGATTTGTTCATGGTCAAACACTAACAATTGTGTTCATTAGTGAAAACACAAGGTCAGAAATTTCATCACTGTCTGTGAATACAAACAATAACCCAAACTAATGAAACATTGAGCTACAAACACTGTTGATATTGATCCCTGCTGATTGTCTCAGGTTTGGGATTTGACCTGTTCTGGTCGCTGATTGGCTGCTTCATTTTCACGCGATAATTTTGCCGTCACAACGTTGGGGGAGGTAATCAATCAATCAACCTCGTTAGCCTCCAGTCCAGGAGCAATTCGCTTCGTGACCTTGTGTGGCTTAATTGATTATTAGGACACAATTATTGGTTTTTGAAGCCGGCGTGAGTGTCTAATATGGATGAAGAGTGTGACGTGGCTGAAGATTTTGGTAAGGCCATTTAACTTCTTTATCGTCTACAGTCAAGTGACCCCCTCACCAGAGACAAACGACTCAACGACTTTTTATCCTTTTAGCTTTGACAGACTTTAAAAAGTTTGCAGGTGTGTTTAAAGCTCGTGGCGTTTCCTGTGAGGTGCAGCTCCCCTGTGCTGCTCGGCTCCACCGAGACGAATTAAGAATTTAAACTCGGTTATTAACATTGAAGACCCGGTGTTTGTAGACGGGGACAGGTTAGCCGGGTTAGCAGCGCCTAGCTGCCCTCAGTTAATTAATGGTCAGGTGGGGTGGCACGAGGCGCTGCACAGCTGGGACACTAATTAAGTCACTGCAGGCTGCAGCTCCTCGTGAGGATGACGTTTATCAGGTCTCAGTCAACCTGCAGGTCACCACATGACTCATGAAGTCTGCAAGGAAGAGCTCCTCTGACATGATCAAGTTATTTCTCAACAGTATAAGCAGTTTTTACAGTCTAAGAATCAATATTTATTTATGCACTCCAGGGGTTTTTACTGTGCAAAATCTAGTAAAATAAAATATATGTTACCTTAAGAGATCAAGGAGTGTGAAAACATTTGCCAAGGAGCCAGGATTTGAGATATTCAAAGGCTGTGTACCCCAGGAAGCCTCTAAAATGTTTTAAATATTTAGGATTGTCACTTTTTATTTATTCAAGTAACTGATTCATTATATTTTCAGTACGTTTTTGCTACAGTTAGCCATAACATGGTCTGAGTGCAGCTTCACAGTGTGTATATATATATATATGTGTATATATGTACATATATATATAATTTCGATGAACATATTAATTCTGTCATTCCATTGAACATTTTGCTGTTTTTCCATGATATTATTTGTAAAGTGAGGGTTTTTCTTGGAAACCAAACCAAAATATAGTTTAATTAACTGAGAAAATAACCAGCAGGCAAATGGATCGTAGTGAACAAGGTGTTCAGGTGCAGCCCAAAACACTCTCCACACTTATAATTACGTGTGGGGGAACAAGTAACACAGTATATTATCACAATATTTTGTTGTATCCATGTACAGACCATCTTTTATTATATAAATTGCAAATCTGAATTTAAGATTTTAGTACTATAATATCAAAGTTGGTTGGTCTGCCAGAGAATACCGGTTTGCAAGAATGAGATTGTTTTAAGTGAGATGGACAGGAGAGCTTCATGTTGTTAGATGAAACAGGAAAAACTAAGTTTTCTCTTAGCAATAAACTGCACTGTATCAAAATATATTATTGCAACACTCGGGTTATTGCAAAATGTTTAAAATCACAATAATATCATATTGTAAATGTCACAATAATATCATAATGTGGAGCCTCTGCTTATGACACTGCAAATTCCACCAATTACTTCATTTTCTAAGTTCATGTGCAAAATGTGGCTGTGGCAACCTGGCACAAGCTACAGAGTCACGTCTTTCCAGGTTTGGTCTTCATGTAAAGTAATGGTTTTGGAGACAAAGCACAGATGACTTTCTACAAATGATGATATATTATTTCAGTGTAAGAGATTTAGGCTGAACAGCACCTGCAGAAAAGTAAACAGCCTCTCATTTCGCTGTGTTGCAGACTGTCCTAGCCTTCTGTGTGAGGAACTGGAGGATCTGGAAACAAAGAATGATCAAGAGAGGAGGAGGAGAGAAGGAGAGGAAGAAGTGATTAATCATAGGGAGGATGAAGAGGCAGAGTGTGGAGAGAAAAAGGGGGAGGCGGAGAAAGAAAAGAAATTTTCCAAAAGAGAACTAATGACAATTGATGGAGGAGAGGAGGAGCAGGTGAAGGCAGATAGTAGGCTGGAGGTGGAGGAGGCAGAGGAGGTGCAGATGGAAGACATGGAGATGGAGAAGAACAAGGAACTGATTTTTGGTCAACAGAATAAAGAAACAAAAGGTTTAGAGGAGAAAGATGAGCAGAAAAAGAGTAGGAAGAGGCGAGCTAAGAAGCAAAGTGAGAGAGGGAGAAACAGAAGAGGAGTGAAAGATGTCAGTGAGAGATTTGAGGAGGAAAAGGAGAGTCAGACACATGAGGTGTCTGCGATGAGCTCAGAGGAGAGCTCAGCTCTGTCGGAGCCTCCCTTTGGACTCATGAACAGCTGCGACTTGTCCGACCCCATCTACCTGGGTTGCGGTGGGTCGGGGGCGTGCTGTCCGACTGTTCCCATTCCCCTGCTGTACTCTGCACCGCCCCCAGTCCCGACTCAACCTGTTCCACCTCAGCTCCACGGGACAAAAAGACCTCACAGCCCCCTCCTACCTCACAGCCTCCCCCAGCAGGGCCCACAGCCACTTGAGGTGAGAACAGAGTAAGACAGATGACTTAGCTTTTCATTTTTGTAACATGGTTGAACAGTTTTATAAACACATGAAAAGAGATGCACTAGAATTTATTCTACACAGTCTAAAATAACCCGCAATTCAATGTGAACCCCCCTCCCCAGTTGTATTGTGCTAGTAGTGGCTACATTAGCCCCTAACCTTTTTATTTTTATTAGTCCCCTATTATATGGTGAGATTTTAGGTCTTAGAAAGACAATACACTGAAGTTCTGTGGATTCAAATAATGTTTGCAGGGAGAGCATGAAATGTGACACCGGTATGTTGTAGTAAAGATCCAGCTCCAGGTCTTTAAGCTAAACTAACATGTTGTGTGGAATCACCATCTACAACCTTTTTAGATGTTAAATCTGATCATGTCAGACTGTGGCAGATCATTTCATCTGTTCGTGCTGCCATGTGAGTGGAAGTGGGGAAAACTGATTATATTTTCTCATCATTTGTCAGTCTGACACACCGTTAGCCACACCATGAAATTCGTCAGAAATCTATATTTGTAGGAAAGGTTTGTTTACCACCCAGAGTCCTAAGTAATCACAGATGAAGTCATGGGTTTAGTAACAGCAAGAAATTTCAGTTCCCCTGATTTCAGGCCTCAGGAACTCTCTTTATAAAATAAAAATAAGCAAGAAAGCAGACTGAATCTTATGATCATAACACTACTTGTTTTGCTACATCTGTGTCTGTGAATCCATCTTGTCAAAGATTAATGGTGGATAGAAGCTGATCATCTGGCAGGAAAGTAATCATACGCTTTTAAAATACTCATTTGATTGTTTAATCCTACTTTACAGAACTATGAGGCACTGCTGTGTCTTGTCTTAATTGTGCTAAACGAAATATCTAAGACAGTACCTTGGGCACTGCGAAATTGCAATGGGCATTTTTCTATATTTTCTGATGTTTATGCGACAAAACAGTAACAAACATCATTGTGGGTTAATTAAAAATATATTTATAACCTGCAGCCGTGTGAATGTGATGATGATTGACTTGACTGTAAGAAAATGTCGAGCCTGTTGATATTTTTTCTGATCTAACACATTAGATCTGACAAATATCAACCAGCTGAATATGGCTGAGGTGATGAGTGCAGAGGTAATGCTTATCTGGTTCATGGCAGATGGAGATAACCCAGGTCTACTCCACCCGACGCTCCATTCGCTACAGCACCAGGGGCCGGGGCCGGGCCCTCAGCTTCCCTCTGCTGCCAGGGTTAGAGTCCGTGGACAGCTGCCTGCTGCCCCCTGCCCCCAAGAAGAAAACCCGGACGCTCTATAGTACTGGTAACCAAACTACCTGTTTATCCAGGGGTGTTCAAATTTGACTATGCAAATACTTGACATGCAGTGTGTGTGCTTGTGTGTGTGTGTGCAGATCAGTTAGAGCATTTAGAAGCCTTGTTCCAGGAGGACCACTATCCTGATGCAGAGAAAAGGAAAGTCATTGCAGCTTCGGTTGGTGTCACACCACAGAGAATTATGGTTAGACAGCCGTCCCTCTCTTTTGATCCTCTTGTATCACTCCTTTCCATTGATAAATTGACAGTCTGCTCTGTCCCTACTGAGCTTCTGTTTAGAGCTTCTATTTATCTCTCTGTCACCTTCCATTTTCTCTCCCGGTGTCTCTTACTTCATCTGTATAATCTGTTCTTTTGTTTCTGCGTCCCAGGTCTGGTTTCAGAACCGCAGGGCTAAATGGAGGAAGGTGGAGCGGTCCATCACAGCAAAGGCTGAACACAGACAGAGTAGAGCTGGATGTAGCAGCAGCCCCCCACATCACCAAATCAACCCCACCCTGCCCACGCTGGCATCTAACAAGTCAGTAAATACTATTTATTTCTCTGCGTTCTGATAATTTGATGTGTGAATGAAGGTTAGTTTTGTTTTTTCTTTTTCAGTAAGGGCGCTCCCTCTTTTCCTGGTCAGTTTGCTGCCAAGCTTCCCCAGCTTGCCCCAGTGGCGCCTGCTTTCCCCACCTTATCTACCCACACCCCACCGTCCTACAACAACCTGTTGGCCAACCTCAACAGCCCAGGTAAAGAAGTTCATAGACATTAAGACATGCAGCTCATAAAGCATAAAGTTATTGTGCTTTGTAATTACAACTCAAAAGAAATTTGGTTTCCGTGCTGTTACCGTAAATCACAATACCTCTGTTAATTTTGTGTCTTACTCATAGCTGGGGGCTTAGTAATCTTTGTTCAGAGGGATTTTTTTTAATACTTTCTAATGGCCCAGAACCCTGTTGCTTTATTGTTGCGTACAAAGTCTGAGGTTGTGTTACTCTTTTCCATGAATCCACTGTGTTGGCATGGCAAGAACAGCGTAGCAGAGGACTACAGCAAAAATTAAAAAAAACAATTAAAAATAAGAAAAGAAACAAGCAGTTAGTAGTTGCTCAATTTTGCTAAAATGTGACATCCAGCAAATTGATGCACTTTTATTGTTTACCTGACAGTCAAGTAGGAATAATTTCACAGGGTTGTAAAATGCAGTCTCACAGCATGATAGTACAGTAGGACTTATTTTGGTCAGAATTGCTGCTAAGGATCTGTGCTGCCTCAGAGTCATAACTAAGGGAACCAAAGCCTCTTAAATATTCATTATCTGTTTTTGTGCAATTAAACTCAAGTAGCTGCAAATTTGATTTCACCGCATCAATAATGAAATTATTGGCTTTCTAACTACATAACTTACAGTTTGGAGTAGGACCAATCATCAATCTTTCCCTCTCATAAAATGAGCTGAATTTTGATGCCATAGAAACTCATCATTTGAGTTGAGCTACGTTCCAGCTCATTACTCATTGCTGGATGTTGAAATAGTAAAAGTCTCTAGAAACCAAACTACAGTATTTCTGGAATCAGATCTTTAATCTGTTTATTTTGTCTCCAAGGTCAATCCAGATTGAGAGATGGGAACCAGCACCAGCTTTTAACTCAGGGTGGGTTGACAGAGTATCACCCCCGTCCCATGCACAGCCCTCCCCCGCTGCGGAGAGCCAGTCTCCCCCTTTTCACAACGACATACAACCCCTCCAAACCCACTCCACCTCTCCTCAACACCCCAGCTCACACTCCGCCTCTGTTTCTGGAGGCTCTGGAAGGCGGCTCCACCTTGGCCCATCGTGACACCCAGTCTCTGCAGACTGACACCAGGTCAGATGAGCTCAGCTCACAGCAGACTGTGACATGAATACTAGGCAATGATTTGAACAGGGACAGTGGGTACAAAAGTTGACAGGAGGACAGACTGCAGGCATGAGCTGAGATCCTGTGAAATACTGCTATAATGATGGCTCACACAGCGCCTGTGGTAGTGGGGTGTCAGTTTCATCTGGCACTCTGAAATATTTCAGAAGTCATGCTGAGAGTGAGCTTGGTTAGAAATTGCTTTGCACAGAATTATATTTGTTTGTTTGACTACAATTATGTATCACAGCACTAGAAATCTCACAATTCAATTTAATAATAAAACAAACAACAAATTTCTCTGCCTTTGACAAGACAGGTTGCCTAAACATAATATATTTTTATTGGAACTACAAACTTTGTTAGTTTTTAGATATGTCAGACTTTTTTACCAGTGTTATGCTTTGTGACCAAATACATGAAAAATGACTAACTTCCCCATCAGTCTTGCTACGACTGACGTGGTAATTTAGTCCCGTTAACCATCAGCAAGCTAGAGCTGACAAAGTGAGTATGTTTGCATGCAGATGTTAACATTTAGGCCAAAGCACCATGGTGTGTAATTATAACCTCACTGAGTGATAGCATGGCTATAGAGTCCTGGTCTTGCTATAATTTGGACGAACTGACACTTTAAGAGGGTGCACTGATGACAGCTGGTAATTTACAAAATAATTATTGTATAAATCAGAAGTTCCAAATCAATTTATGTTGCACTCTCTTTTCGATGATAGATATTATATCAAGATGTTGAGTTATGTTGACAGTCAGTTCACTACTTTACCAGGAGCGCAGTATTCAGCCCTCAATAAACACCCACTTAGTATCGCTGTGCCTCGTTTTTGAATAGAGCGACAAAAAGGCAGATGCACTGACCATAGGAATGAACCTTGGCAGGTCTGGTTTAGGGAGTTTATGACCGATGTTATTATTTCTGTGAGACGCTGATTGTATTTAGTGTATTGGTGACTGAACTCTTGTTTTTGTCCCCAGTTCTCTGTTTGACTTTGGGGAGAAGCTCGACTACCTGATTTCCAATCAACAGAACAACAGTCTCTCCTACCAGCTCCAGACCTCCTACCCCACCAGCCAGCCCCAGCACCAACCTCAAGCATCTCTAGCCCGCATGGCCTACCTTACCCCCTCCCCCTACCTCACCCCCAACCCTCCAGATTCCAACCCTACCTCCTACCTGACCTTCGGCCCTGGAGGAAACTCCACTGGGGTGGTGACTTACTCCACTGGAGGCCACGCCTACTTCCAGTCACAGAGTGCTGGACAGATAATGCTGCATTCCACTGGTCATCATGGTGAGTCGCAATGATCTGATTTGTTTATGTGACCAGCAAATACACCAGTCAAGGACTTAACATGTAGAAGTGAGTGGTTCCAAATTTGGAGGAAAAAGCAACAAAAACATTAAACAACCTAGTCATACATCAGGGCAGTTTAAACTAAAAGATAAATATCCACACATATCTGGTTATTTAAAGATACTGATAAATAAAATGTGGTAAATATTCCAATGAATGGTATAATTTTATTGATAACCTGTTTTCTTACTCCACAAATAAACCTGTAAAGGTACCTGTAAACATGACACGTTTAAAAAAGGAGCACCTGTGTGCATTATTTCGATGAGGTGTTAGAAATGATTGCGCAGTCTCAGGTGTTAAGGTCTCTATATTCAGTCATAGCTGTGAATGAGTTTTACAGCTATAAATTTCCATTTCAAGATTTTCTCTGATAATTGTAATGGTACTAAGCATGGGAACCACCTGCACAACCACCGGATCATACGATATGATCATCATACATGTTGCGTTTTTATTTCAACTTAGACGCCCGCAGCTGGATCCATAAAGATGAAGTGATAAGATTTTATGAGAAAACGTCAAAGTGCAAGGTCACAGCGACCTTGTGTTCATGTAAGAGAGAAGAGTAAGAGAATTGCGATACATCTAGAACAAAAATTTAAATACACTCAAGGATGAACTGATTATAATTTGGTGATCAGAAGTCAAAGGTCATGGTCAGTATGACCTCACAAAACACGTTTTCATAACTGACAGAATCACAAGTTGATTATGACACAAACTAAACTGAAAAAAACACAAGATGACAACATCCAGTGGGTCAAAGGTCAACTTTACTCTGACAAAATAATATTCTGCAAAAACACTTCTCAGTGTTATTCAACACTGTAACTCAGGAAGGGGAGAATGTAATAGTTTTTCCTGTAACTTGACCGGGTGGCGGAGGCATACAACCACGAGGCGGTGATTCTAATATACTCATGATTCAGCTCAGGGAGTTTCATAACATCCAAGACTTGAATTGACGTGGCTGCAAGCAATGTTGTCTAATCAGAAAACAAGCAGAACTTTCTCATCTGGAGTAACTCTCACGTTGCAGTCGGTTAACGAGCAAGACCCACATCCACCAATTTAGAGTCAAATATAGCTGATTGTTTCCTTTGATGTTTTTGCCTTGAGGACAGTTGAGCTAACCAGTCAACATAATGAGAGAGAGGGGAGTGACATGGCACGAACCCTGGCTGAAATAAGATGTAGAAATTCTCCATATGTTGTGTGTCTTAGCCACGTGGACACTAAGACACTCCAATAAAACAGTTCACTGAATATGAATAGTTGAAGTAAAGATTGGCAGGCGACAATGGTGGAGTTGGATTGTGTCTGTGGGGTGTTGAAAGCTTTGGGGAAGAGCTGTCACAGTTCTGGGGCCCCACTCATGTCCAGGGTGCAGATGAGAGATGAGGGATGAGAAAGAAAAAGGAGGAGTCATGGTGAGGCACAGACAGAAAACAAAACAGGTCTGCAAAGCAGGTAAGGATTTTTAGATGTATGAAAGGAAGAGTTTGAGAGAGGGACCTGCTCCAGAGCCTTCTGGGATAAATTATCTCTAATAAAGCTCAATTGTCATGTTTCTGTTTGGATGTGTGTGTTTCCTGTCAGGTGGGATCGCTGCGTACCAGTCGTACCCATGGGGAAACATGTACAGCCAGCCAGCCATGCACCAGCATACTCAGTGCCTTCCAACTTACTCTACCAGCTTAGGGACTGCGAGACCACCAGCCACCCACCTCCACCACCCTGCCTCCCCCCTCATTCTACCCCCGAGGTGATCTCTCACATGCAAGCTCCCAGTGCTCATCACACACCCAGACACACACCACCACCACCACCAACAGCAGCACCACCTCCCTCCCACCTGTGTCCACCCTACGGCCCTCACACCTCAGAGCCGAGAGCACTCCAACCAAGGTTGCATCCCTGTTGCCTTCTCAGGTTGGCCCTGCCTCACCAGAAAGCCCTCCGGTGCCCCCTTGTGTCAAAATTGAGTATGACAGCCCACGAGAGATTCACAGTCATTTCCACTGTGACTTCTCCCCCATACACTTTTGACAGTATATTTGTGGGTGTTTGAGAGTGAGTGTTTAAAGTATCCGTACAAGTGTGTCCTGTGTATTTGAGTGTTTCTGTACTTTCTATAGTCTCTGTTTGCATAATCATTAGGATACTCTCAATATTAATATTAATGGCAGCAGGTCTGGTTGGGCTGCATTTAGCTGGGCTGCAAAAAATGTTCACTATTCTGTTTATCTCTTATTTCTGTATTTAATTTACCTTGCCATAATGACAATTGAGGATTCACAACCATTTTTTGCTTTTTGAACTGTTTTCATTTCATTTTGGTTGTGGACCAGAGGGAGAGTAGTTCAGGTGGTGGTGGGCTCTCAATACTCGGAATCAGAATATGCATGCACATTCACAAATGAATGTTTTGATTGAAGTGTAATCACCTCCAAACACCCAAATAAACACTGACACCAACTTACTATTACTATTTAACATCATAGGCAGAATGTAATCATTTGATGAATGGGTTAAACATAATATAATGTTGTATTCAGATATTAATGTTTTTTATGCCCTGCATATGTCAACAGCAGTAATACTATGGGTATCGGTCAGTGGAAGATTGCATATATACAAACAATGATTGATATAATAATAATAAAACACAAATGTAATAATGTAAAACATGTAATCATGTAAAACATGTTTTTTATTTAAAGGGGTGGCTAAAAGTAAAGTGTTGCTCAAAATCGTAACTGTTTTCGTTTTGTATTTAAATTAGATTACTTCCAAATAAAGAAAACTACAGATAGATGTCTCAACATCACTGAGGTCAGGTTTTAATGTCTAGCTGAGTGATTCAAAGCTGGTGATGAAAGGCAGGGTATTTACGCTTATGATTGACTTTAGTTAATAATCAGTACATTGTTGTCAGTATACTTCTGAGAATAGCAGGGAATAATGAGGGAAAATGCAACAAACAGACAAAACACTGAAGTTCAGGATAATTAACACACAGTGAATCAATTGTTCCAGAGGATATTACAGTATGAACTATAATAACCTCCAAAGATATATAATCAAAATTCAGCTGTATCATCTAATTTGCTTCTTGCTCCTGCTGTGTCCACAGCCCAGGTGTTGGGAAACCTTCGCTTGGCTTGAGCTGTACTCTGCTTGTATGACTAATTTCAGACGAGTCTTTAGGCCACAAGATGGCAGTTCTTTTTTGCGAGACAACCGCACACTATGATGTATTTAACAGCTTATTGTTTCTCAGGGGTAACTCTGTGGTGGTGGTGGGGGATCTGTGACAGCCTCTAATCCGATGAAGGAGAAGAATGACAGTTGTTTCTGGGGTAGAGGCATCTCAGACGATCACTGACGCAGCCTAAATCCTTAATCTGTGTTGCCATCTGCCGTGCTCACACATTTACTGCACTTTGCGCTCAGTTTATTCTTAGTATGCAAGTCAGTTGCAGGGGATAGTGGAAACCAAATCCCTGTATGAAACTCTGCCTCTGAAAGAGCTGAAGGCATTTTCCTGAGACTAGAGAAGACATTTGGGACCAATATGTCATTTTTGCTCTCAGTAGTCAAAGTAAAACAAAAAGTTCCTTGTTTTAGCCCTGGTTAATATTCCTGGTTCATAGTCCTGCTGTATATAAAAAGTAAAGTTTGAAGTGGAGCTTGAATGACGTGGGAGTGAGAGAAGGAAATGTTTGATGAGAGCGAGGAGGAGGTGGCAGGGACCAGGGGAGCAGCTAAAGGAGGAGGGAGACGGAGGAGGGAGGCAGTGTGTTGGTCTGGGAACAAGGGAGGAGAGCTGAGATGAGCTGTTGCTATGGGAGGAGGAGAGGATGATGGGTGGGCTCTGCCAACAGGCGTGGGAGGGAGAAGAAGATGGGGATGAAGGAGGAGTGTGTTTGTTGCACAGGAGGTTCTGGGATGAACAGAACTGTTGGTTATGTAACTGCTGTATTTGGGTTTTTAATGAACGTCTCTCTTCCTGCTCACTGGCTACTGAGCTGTTACTGTTGGCAGGAGGTGTGCAGCATAAACACACACACACACACACACACACACACACACAATACACACAAAAACTTAATTTGCAGTGCAGAAATTTCTCAAACTCTCTTGCATAAAGAAACACACACGCTGCATTCATTTCAGGAATGAGAGCACTATTCAAACTTCACACAGTCAGGTTTTTCCTCTGGATTTTAGGTTTATATATACATATATATACACACACTCATATAAAGGTTGTGAATATGTTTGTGAGTGTTGTGCACGTGTGTCAGATTTCCTTGAATTGGTGTGCCACTGAGTTTGCATGTGTTACTGACGAGGGGTTCATATAGGTTTAAGTTTGTAATTAATTTTTCCAGGACTTCCCTGCTGTGTACAGAGAGTGCTCAGAGCACAGCTGGAGAGCACAGGCGTGAGTGTGTATGTGTGTGTCTGTAGGTGTGTGTGTGTGCATATATGTTCATATGTGACAGTGTTTAAGCACTGGTATGGGATGCTTCAGTGCACCCCGATCCCGCCGAGTCAATATTGACTTAGTATTCTGAGATTTGAAGAAAGGGAACTTGTTTCAATATTTATGGATGTGGTCAAACACGAAATCCTTGCAGTCGTTCCAAACTCTGTGACAGTATGCACGCACACACGCGCAGACTTAAAAAAAATGTGAAAGAAAACCTCGCACGGCTTGGATTCAGTCAAGTAATGGAGTTTATTGATATAACTGATTGAAAGTAATAATGTTGGTTGTGAGACAAAACTGAAAACACGGTTTGGAGATTCTCCAGTCGTCTGGTTCTGTGGTTCAAATATCATTAGGGTGTTGATTTTTAGCTTGTTTTGAGAAGATAAGACAAATAGACTTGTGTTGGGCTTGGAAGAAAAAGGAACAGGCGGGAGAGTGGCTGTTGAGAACAACAACTTAATGGCTAAAATAAACAGGTTTGCCTATTTAAATGTTGTTTAAACAGTGGCTTCCATAAAATATCTCACCTAACCATATTGATACTAAATACATTCTCTAAAAGTGGCATTATTTGAATGTGGTCTTGTATAAAAAAAAAAAAAAAAAAAAAAGATGGAGGTATTTGTTTGTTTAAACCTCGTTTCCATTTACTCTATGGGTCTGGCAGTGCTATTGTGATGAATATTCTCTAAATTGAGAAGCCTAGAGTGGTTTGGCTTTTGGCAGTGAGAGAGGATTTACAGGAACATCTTTTTCAGTAAGAAAACAAGTGCACCTTGTCTTCATATTAGATTTCTGTTTTGCTACCAGAAGCTGAATGGACAGGGTGAAGAGGGAAAACAGAGAGTAACACAACAATATCTAAGCTTGAAAACTGATACTGAAACTGATTTTAATCAAAATTGTTAATAAATTCTCTTTGCCCGATCAATTAATTGACCATTCCTTCCAGAGACATGTCAAATGAACACAGGTTCAAGTGTCTTAGATGTGAGGATTTGCTGTTGAATATTTTGGGGGGTGTTAGTTAGACAGTGTGTGCTGTCTGTAAAAGCACATGTTTATTTAAACTGACTCTGTGAGGTGGTGGTGGATTGTCACGTGTCTTATAACATGTTATGTCACAGATGTTTTAACTGGCATTAGAGCAGCACAGACACATCGGAGGCCTTTTTCTCAACACTCCTCTGTTACTGTGAAACTCTAATCATATGTAAACACAGGATGATAAATGAGTGAATTTCATGGCGCTGTGAAATAGTTCACAAATACTGATGGATGCAGGTAAGTCTCATCCAGCTACCTGCTTATATTTGTGTTTGTCCTGCATGCCAAGCAGACCGGGTTACATAACCTGTGTGTGTATTTGCATATGTACTGTTTGTTTGTGCATTTGCATAAATATGTGTATATGTGTGTGTGTTGTGTCTTCTGATAAGCCAAATAGGCAATTCCCACAGATGGCAGACTGTCCAGGAACAACATCTCAAATCTTTCATCCCCAGCCCATCAGACACACACACATAGACACACACACACACACACAGTTGATTTTTGCAGCTTGTTCAGTTCAGTTGAAAATATGTCTGGCTAGTTACTGTACAACATGAACCCCTTCTCCTCTTCCCCTCCCAGACTAAACCCTCAATTGCGGCTTGTTTGGGGTGTGTGTGTATGTGTGGATGGAGGTGTGTGTGGAGGAGGAGGAAGGGAGGGTGTAAAAGGAATGCAGGGTTGGGTCGGGCGGGGTGGGATGTCGGAGGGAAAAGAGGGGTCTCTGTTTAGTGTGTATGTGGACTCTATAGAAAGATTAAAGATGTGTATGTGAGCTTATTGATGAAGGTTTGTTTTCCTACAGTGTTTACTCCGCTGGGGCCCACCGCCTACCTGACAGTGGAGAGGAGAGCGATGGAAAAATAGGCGGGAAGAGGATTGAAGTTGAATGTAAAAGAGGAAATCGCTGTATTTTTTGATCTGGGTGCAATCAGGGAGTCTTTATGCAGTTGTGATTGTTGACCAGTTTGTGTGATCTGGTCTGTGGTGACCTGTGGTAGTGAAGTCAAATCCGGACCTGTACAGAAAACCTGAAAAACTGCAAAGCTGGAATGATGAGAGGAAGAGTGGATGAGAGAAAGCAACCAAGCAAGCTACAGGAAAACACAAAATGTTACGTATAATTCAGGACCACTGAACTGAACTGAGCTGAACTTACAAAAACCAAGAATTGGCACTT
This sequence comes from Caranx ignobilis, assembly GCA_021432705.1. Classification (NCBI taxonomy): domain Eukaryota; kingdom Metazoa; phylum Chordata; class Actinopteri; order Carangiformes; family Carangidae; genus Caranx; species Caranx ignobilis. The sequence goes on along the minus strand of MU269991.1, from coordinate 2,834,319 downwards.
GGAGTTATACCGAGATACATGCTTATGCAGAAATGCACACACATGCCAACGTGCAGAGCAGCGGGAACACTGCAGGCTGTGTATGGTGGCCCTGCTTCACTTCCGCACCATAAATGTGTGTTTGCTATACGAGGGAACATGGAGAGAAAAGAGGAATTCATGTTGGTGTTTATTTGAGCTTTGGCCAAATCCAACCTGGGGCAGCTTCATTGGCGGCTACTCTCCGCCAAACCCCAGCTGCTCCTGTACCCCCAGCCAGTCACACACATACTGTACACACCCCGGCACTCAAGCGCACACATAACACAAATTTTGCTACATTCACACACACACACACACACTGACTCACACACACACACATACACACACACACACACACACACACACACACACACATACCTGTCCATCCTAGCTGTATCAAGGTGTGTTTGTCTTTCCCTGCCCACCGTTTTAGGTCCTCCCAGAGCAGGTATTTCCCTTTCTTACCCACAGACACACACACACTCACATACACAAGAGTTATGGAGGGGGGGCCGTCTGTGGGTCGAGTGTGTGAAGCACTTGCATTGATAACCTGCAGCTCAGAGTCACTCAGTCTCACTTTGTGGCTGTCCCCCTCGCCTGGAACTCCCTTCGCCCTGCTCTCTCTCCTTTCTGGCTTCTCATTCCAGGACCGTCTGCGGACGCGCTCGGACCCCCACGTTTAGTCGTCACCCCTCTGTCGCTGTCACCATGATGCCCACCCCGCCGCTGTTCCTGCTGCTGCTTGGCTTAATAGGAGCTCAAGCCACCGTGGACCTCCGCACTGCCGCCGCCATGGGTAAGAGTGATGACCTTTAACCCCTAAAGCTGATCCTTTAACACTGTTTTTTTTTGTACTTGTTCTACCAAATGTGAAGTCATCCTCAGTGTAGATCAGTTTCATGATGCCTGATCTCAACAGAGGTGAAATATGTTGATCTGTGGGGGGAGTGAAGGACCCAGCTTTATTATATGTCTGAGTTCTTTTAAACATGTGATGCGTATCAACACGTTGCGCTGCATGAAAGAAACCCCCAGAGGAGACAAAACTGAGGGAGTGTAAAAGTTTTAATTTTTAGTTTTAATCCTGTTAAATGGGATTTCTTGAACTAAGTAAGTAATAAATACAACTCTTAGTGTTTTCAGATATCCGTTGATCAGAAGTCTTTGATCCAGAGTGTTTAGTTGCTGGTGTTCAAGTAGTGTAATTGCACAATTTGGATGATTTCGATGACTATTTCAGGATTAAGCGTAGCAATTAGTGCTGTGCGCTGATGTCTGTGTGCACACGTGTGCCTGTGTGCATGTGAGACAGAGAGCGTCAGAAGGTGGTAGGCGGAAAACCTGGAGGGAGGGAGAGAGGTGAAGGGTGAGAAGGGAGATCAGTGATGTTTAACAGACACTGGAAGCTGTGGAGAGCATGTTAGTTTGTCAAAGCCAGAAGTACCTGAAGTCACAGTGGAAATCCGACTTTATAACCATCAGACTCAGACTGTCACAAAAATCAGTTTTCCATCACACACATAAGCTCTGTCAGGTGTTTCCAGTTGAACAGGCAAGGTATTGCTCATAAAGCTCCACTTCATCTCAGCTACTTGTTAAAATTTTAACCAAACTTGATGTTCGTCCTCGATGGGTTGAATTTTTTTTTCAGATTATAATGATTTATTCATACTTTCACCTATTATGCTTGGGAGGCTTTTAAAATGTTTTCAAAGCTGTTGGCTTCTTATTTCATCTCTCCTCTATTCCTATTTTTTGGTCAAGCTTTCCTCCATCTCTCCTTCCACCTTTCCCTCTCTCCACCCCTGTTGCCTCCATGTATGCTGTTTTTCTGTTTCCACCTACCCTCTCTCATATACATCTCTCTGGCCTCCATCTCCGCCGCCCTCCCCTTTTCCTCTCCCTACCTACTTTTTCTCCAGGCTCCTCCCCCTCCCCCCTTTTCCATCCTCTTTCAATAACTGTTTCTTTATCACCATTTACATAACTGGGATTGTTTTCCATCAATTTATCTAGTCATAAACATATTAAAAAGAGATTACATCATAATCACATATCTCCGTCTCCAGCGGCAGGCTTGTGTAAAACCCGTCCAACAGACCTCGTCTTCATCATTGACAGCAGTCGAAGTGTTCGTCCCTCTGAGTTTGAGCAAGTCAAGGTCTTCCTGGCCAAGGTCATTGAGGGTCTGGATGTTGGACCCAACGCCACGCGTGTGGGAGTGGTCAACTACGCCAGCCGTGTGAAGAATGAGGTATGGGTGCGATTTATGTCTTGATGTATTGACATGTTTTTGTGATGTCATGGATCCCGTCTGACATTGGTATTGTGCAACTGTAGGTGTCTCTTAAGACTCATCGCACTAAAGCTGGACTGGTTAAAGCTGTGACTAAGATCGAGCCCCTGTCCACTGGAACAATGACCGGTCTGGCCATCCAGTTCTCCCTGAATGTGGCCTTCAGCGAGGCCGAGGGCGCTCGTGTCAAATCCCCTGATATCAGCAAGGTCAGTTGCACATGTCACGCTCTCACCACTTTTCACAGTTCTGTTTGTCTCACTGTATCTAACTTTGCTCTGACTTTTCCATCACAGGTTGCCATTATTGTGACAGATGGCCGTCCCCAGGACAACGTGAAGGACGTCGCTCAGCGTGCCCGTGACGCCGGCATTGAGATCTTTGCCATCGGTGTGGGACGCGTGGACAAGAGCACTCTGAGGCAGATGGCCAGTGAGCCTCTGGATGACCATGTGGACTATGTGGAGAGCTACAGTGTCATCGAAAAGCTCACCAAGAAGTTCCAAGAGGCCTTCTGTGGTAAGTCGGGAGGGAAATGTAAGAGGGAGGCAGAGGATGAGGGGAATATGTTTGGGCTTATGGTTCGAGGCAGAGAAGAGGGATCAGTCCTTAGTAAAAGAAATAGTCAGTGATGGCTGAGAAGAAATTCTGTCAGGGTTGGACAATCATTATCTATGCCTTCATCCCCATGGAGAGAGCTATCTGCTGGCCTCCCTATACTGAGGGTAAGGTGTCAGGACTGTCATCTTTTCATTCCAATTTATTGTTCCCTCCCTTTTGTCCTCTCTACTTCCCTAACAAGACTAGAGTATGTTCATTCAGCCATGCCAACTCATTAAATATTCCCATTGCACGAGGGCATTAGGGCAGGAACAACCTTTTGGAATGAAATTCCCTCCTGTTCCTCAGTCAACTCTCACATAACCGAGAGGCGAGACTGATCTATCTGTAATTACCGATCCATTAGTGACAATCATTAAACCTCTAATTAGTGATGCCCTTCGGCGCTTGCTGTCTGCGGCAGTTTTGACTGCTGCCTGCCACACACTTTGTAGCAGCCAGTCTTTACTGCAGACATTTCGTCCAAGGGCAGAGCCGCATGATCACAGTGTTGGATTGTTATTGGACGAGCCTGAGCATCACATTTAGAAACCCACAAAACAGATGTTGTTTATTGAAGGCTACTCCAATCTTTTCCACCTGTTTGTTTTAAGGATCCACTGGATTAATGCATCGTGCATGCAACAAAGTGTTGAGGTTAACTGCAGGTCACAGTGGATCATTAAAAATGAATGCTAGATTTTCAAACTGACATAGTTTCATTCTCTCCTCCTAACCCCAACCACCCACCCAACCTCCTCTTTGTGTGTGTGTATGTGCCTCTACGTATTTACTGTGTGTACGTGTGTGTTCTGCATGCACACACACACACAGTGTCGGACCTGTGTGCCACTGGGGATCATGATTGTGAGCAGGTATGCATCAGCAGCCCCGGATCATACAAGTGTGCCTGCAAAGATGGCTTTACCCTCATGGACGATGGTCGCAGCTGCAGTGGTGAGTGCGCGTATGTGTGTGTGTGTAACAACTGTATTTGTCCATGCTAGACAATACTGCGACCATATTAACATGCTCTGTTGCATGCATGTATGTGTTTGTGTGTGTATGTGTGAAATTGGCAGCTTGCAGCAGTTCAGCGACAGATGTTGTGTTCCTGATTGATGGCTCTAAGAGCGTTCGCCCTGAGAACTTCGAGCTGGTCAAGAAGTTTATCAACCAGATCATCGACAAACTGGATGTTTCTGAAAACAACGCTCACGTTGGACTGGTGCAGTACTCCAGCTCAGTCAGACAGGTACGTGTCTGTCCTTAGTTTACAGGATCAACAAATCCAACCACTTCCCTCCCTCCCTCCCTCCCTAATCAGTGAACTGTTCTTATTTCCCAAAGGAGTTTCCCCTGGGTCGCTACAACAACAAAAAAGACCTGAAGGATGCTGTGAAGAAGATGGCCTACATGGAGAGGGGAACCATGACAGGTCAGGCCCTCCGCTATCTGTTAGATAACAGCTTCACCCCAGGTCAGGGTTCCCGGCCTGGAGTCGCCAAGGTGGGCATCGTCTTCACTGATGGACGCAGCCAAGACTACATCGGAGACGCCGCCAGGAAGGCCAAGGAAAATGGTAAGAGTGAGAGTGAAGATCTAGGCGTATTACATGAGTGGCATAAGTGAGCTAATACAATACTTATATAAGATGGCCAGATAAGGGAACTATGTTTGTGTATGTGTGGGGGGCAGGATTCAAGATGTATGCTGTTGGAGTGGGCAATGCAGTGGAGGATGAATTGAAAGAGATTGCCTCTGAGCCAATTGGAGAGCACTACTTCTACACCGCTGACTTCAAGGCTATGGCCCAGATCGCCAAGAAGCTGCAGATTAACATCTGCCAAGGTCAGAGGTTGTCATTAAGTACAAAGATGAATAAATACATCTATAATTACTTCTTATTTCACTGACTTGATCTTGTGCTTTCTCATCCCACAGAGGAAGATCCTTGTGAATGTGACTCCCTTGTTAAGTTCCAGAAGAAAGTAGAAAGCGCCCTACAGGCACTAACAAAAAAATATATCCTTTGAAATGATTTGAAGAAATGATGTTTGGAGGGGGGTGGGATTGATTCTGTTGTTTTAAATATATGTGAGTGTGTGTGTATATATATATATATATATATATATATATGTGTGTGTGTGTGTGTGTGTGTGTGTGTGTGTATATATATATATATATATATATATATATGTGTGTGTGTGTGTGTGTGTGTGTGTGTATTTGCTGTGTTGATTGTCATCGTCGGTCTCCTTGACAAAATTTTACTAGAGAGTATGTCGAAGAGGATCGCCCTGCTGGAGAACAAAATCGTCTGAGGACTGACATCCCACTGTCCCCTATCCATCTTCACACATCTTCACTCATGAACACACACAAACACACACAAACAATTTTTACTTCCTGTAAAGTACTGAAGAGGAACCTGTGTGCGTGTGTGTGAACCCTGACCTCTGCTTATATCCTGAGCTCTACCAAACCACCTCTGCCTCCTCCTTTCTCTGCCTTACCTCTTTAACCCTAGGGCCTCCTGGGACACGAAGCGCCGGTTGCCATGGAGACCACACCTTTGTGTGCGTTTGCACTGGGAAGGTCATCCTCCATAGCCAGCCTGTGTGTTTGTTAATAAAACTCTTCCCTCATAGGGAAATGGTGACAGTACACTGAAGGGTTTTTTCTTAGTTGCTGCCAAAATGTTGAACCCTCCAAAACCCCAAAGAGTCTGTGTCTTGTCATGTCAAATGGAGCAGCACATCACCCTCACTTGTTTGTCTGTTTATATGTCACTGTCATCTTTCCTTCTCTCTCCCTCATATCTGAAGGCTTTACCTTTCTTCTCTTACCTCCACACAAAGATATCTAATATTATATATGATATATATATACATATATATATACAGGTAAATTAATATAAGATATATGTCTGATAACAAGGGTACACCATTGATGTTTTTTTATTTTCCTAAATAAAGATGATTCAGGAAGTAAATATTATAAAATTGTGAAACTATTGTATGCCAAATTAACATTATAGATGCATACACACACAGTCACAAAGAAATTTACACAATTGCATGTGGACTATAGAAGGAGTATAGAAAACAGAATATCTCCTTGGTTTGTGGGTGGGCCTCAAGTATTAGGAAGAACAGCAACCATTTAGTAATTGGGCCATTTGGAAGTATGGTAATTGATTTAATTTATTGTGTTTCAAGTTATTAACAGAGAGAAATGGTAAACGTGCTGCTTTCTGCTTTTCTTTATGATGATCTTGGTTTAAGACATAGTCTCAGTCTCAGTCTCAGTCAACAGTGTTGGCAATTCACATACTACGTTATTCATTGATCATTAAATAAAAAAGTAAACATGTGGCACCAGTTATGGAAACTAGTTATTTTAGAGACACTTGATATAGAGTATTGCAGACACAAAGGTATATGCACAGCAGTTAACTATTTTCTGCTATTCTTAATATAAAGCATGGTAACATAGGCTACAAATAGGAGTTTACACGGGGAAACAATTTTTTGAAGAAGCTAAATGAGTTAGCAAAGCAGCATCAATTGACAGAAGTGTGGACAGCACATTCCTGCTAGATAGATAGCCTTTATTCTCCCATGGTGAAATTATTTTTCACAGTCCGTCAAACATGACAATGTCCACCACCAGACAATGAAAAACATCCACTCACCCCGTAAACACATTATCACACACAAAGGGAAAAAAACGTGAAATAAATAAAGTAATTAAACAATTAATTCAAAGGTTAAATAACACATACAAATGAACAGCCTATTAATTAGAACGGGGTTGGCTCTGCGCACCGTGTTACGCTGCTCATTAGTGGGAAGTTTCGCTACGTCACGATGACGTTGCATATGAAGAGAAAGCTTCCCTGAGCAACTGCAGCAAAGCAAACCGGCGACTGAAACATGGAAATTCATCTCGGGCGAACAGATCTTAGGTTTGAATTAGATGTGTTGTGTTCGGAAAGTCCGGTACGAATGCAATAAAAGTGGCTCGAAGTCTTTTTATGTCTTTGAGCCACCGTCAGATGCGCCGCTGAGACATTTGCAGCATCTGCTAACAGTGGCTAGGCTAGCTCAGCGAGCTAACCGGCAGACCGTCCCAGCGGTCAGGTAGCCCGCTATGAAAGAGGGCAAAACCGGGTTGCTCTGAAGGTGGTCCGTCTTCGTTAATTATTTGTGGAACAGATGATTGTGCAATTAACAAAGACACACAACAAAAGACACATATTTCACAGCTAAGAAGACAAGCGCTTGCATCAAGCTAACGCCGGAGGTGAGCTTAATACTTTGGCTAACAGCATAAGCATAGGTAAAACAGCCCAGGTGTGTCAACAGTCAGTCAGCAGCCTCAGGGACGAGACGAGAGATGGCCAGTGACCCCCACCGGGCTAATGGACAAGACACACCGGGACGAGTGTCCGGTTCTGGTCGCCCGTATCGTTACCAGTCCGAGTCCGAGTCGGACGTTGCCCCGACTGTGAAGAGCTTAGCACGGCTGTGCAGTAGGGACGAGGAGGACCGGGCAGCGGCTCTGGAGGAGCTGAGCCAGGGGGTTCTGGAGTGTCTAGAACTGGACCGGCACGGTTCGGCACGGCTGAGTAAACAAACTCTCCTGCACCTGCTTCGACTGTCCGGGTCATGCCCGCTGCGGGAGGTACGGGAAAGGGCAACGCAGCTGCTGCGCACTGCACAGGTAACGACAGGACCCCACTCACAGTGGTCTCTCCCTCATAGTATTTACACGGGGTAAGTTCAGGGGAGGTGGGGGACCGGAGATGGGGGCAGCAATGGGGGCTCTTTGCATGATATCATATAACAAGCAGGAGTTTGCTTTATCTTAGTGACCGTGGCTTTTTCTTTTTTGATAAATGAAGTGAATGATTGATTAATAGACGTGATAACCCTGCAGCTGATCAGGTATTAACTGGTTACTTTTCAGTTGATTGCTGGTTATTACATCAGACGTTGAACCATATGAGGTGATGCAAGACTCAGCCGCGGTGTGCACAAACAAGCAGACAAGTCACGCCCCCTCCCGGTGCCCTGAAAAACACACGACACACCCCCTCGGCCACAGCAGCTTCTAGACCAGAGAGATAAAAAAAAAGTCAGAGTGCGTTTGAATGTGTATTGAGTTTATTTGCCCTCACTGTTGGAGGTAACAACCAGCGGCGTTTCTCCCGATGATGTCGGTGAGTTTAACTTGAAGTTTGGTAAAATTTTGTTTCAATAACTCAAACGACTTTGAGCTTCCAGTTATGAAACAGGACTCTCCGGTTACAGTACAGCTGCCATGGTCGAAGCAGGTCTGGTCAAGTTCAAGGGGCTTGAAGCTGTCTGAGGATACTTTCGTTTACCTTGAAATATTCAACATATACTTACTATAGAGCAATAAGTATCGTTGTTAAAGTTTGTTTTATTCACCTAGTCAGCCCTGTTATTTACATTGTTTAAACCGATCTTTAATCATGAGTAAACCCAGAAGTCATTTGAAAGTGAAGCTCAGGAGCTCAATTAATGTCATATTTGTCTAAGTTTCTACTTAATTGTCTGTTTTTCTGTTACCTTGTCATACTAAACACACGTTTTTAGATGTTTGGACTGTTACTCTGTTAATGCAAGCAACGTATGACTAACAAGGAACTAAATCAGTCATTGTTTCACTGTATAGTTACCTTTCTCTGTCTTCGTTCTTACTATTAGGAACAAGGAGTTGCAGTCCCTCGGGCTCTGGCCTCAGGTCCAAGTGCCTTTATTCCTGCTAAACAGGTGTGTATGGCTTGTTTTGTTGCATTTTGCTGCATTTATTCATACAGTATTTATTAGGTTTTCCAGTATTAAACACACAAACTGTCATAGTTAGCGTCCATGTTAAAACATGTAACAGTATGCCCATATAAAAAATTTAAATTTTGTTCCCCACACTGACTCAGATTACTTTTTATCTTGCGTTAAGAAGATCTTTCCCCATCACCTCCCTTGATTCGTGCACCACATATTTAATCAGATGTAACACTGAGGAGTTGAAGAAGTAGTGTGGCTAATTTTTCTGCTGCAATACTGCGGTGACTCTTGCTTCATGCCACCAAGTGGAGGAGGACCAGAGATGTGTTGCCAAAGCTGATGACTGAAAATGCCGATTTCGTATGTGACTCACTTCAGGCTTTCCACAGGCAAAAGTGGGAGTGTTGTCTGAGCCCAGAGCATTTTCGGCCTCATGAGACTGCTTGTTTCTGGCCATAAGAGAAACATTTTTAAGTGACTCTTGCCAATGTGTCGTCAAAAATAGTAAAAAATAGTGTGAAGTTAGTTGGTAGAGAATCAGTTGTCCTGCTCTTCCTTTTTAGATGTTGAAAGAAGAGCCAGACCAGGACATCCTGATCGAGTCCTTTCTTTCACTGGGTCGTGTGGACCACATTGCCATGGTGATGGCCCTGCACCCTGCCTACCTCAGCTGCTTCTTGAGGACCCAGCATGCTTTGTTGGAGCTTGATGGCCCCTTGCCCCGACACTGGAGACATTACATTGCTGTTATGGTAAGAAAACCATAATGTATGATTGTCAACCAGTGACACCTTTCAAAACTTTCAGTTTCATCTCCCTCTGTAAATCACCTGTTGGTTCTAATTGATCTGACTGATCAGTGATACATCAGTTGGAGTTGTTTGCTACTTTAGATTTGTTGTATTTTGATTTCTAATGCATAGGTAGAGTTACACTTACACAATGAACCATTAGAAGACAAGGTGACTACAAATGAATCAAATGGATTTGTTAACATTGTTCTTGGATACAGACAGGACTAGTGTGGGTTAGATCTTCCAACACATAAATGCTGTGTTGGCAGTGATGTTGTAAACAAATCATTCCCAATCACAATTATAAGCTTATGCAAGTAATTCTGCCTCATGTTTATTTGCATCTGCATTTATTCTTTTGGTGTCAAACGAGGCTGAAATAATACCAGCTATAAACACTCTAAAGCCTGTAATTGGTTTGTGAAATGCCACAGGTAGTAACTCCATCCTTTTCAAGCAAAGGCAAAATATTACAGGGCTAATAGCTGAAACATTCAAAAATAATGGCAAACCTGCAGCTGACTTTAGTTTTATGAGAGACCCAACAATGCCAAAGTGTTTTCATGGTTTGTTTCTTTTCATACACACATTTAATAATTTTGGTTTTATGCTGGTGCTGTATTTTCTATTTCTATTTCTATTCTTGCCTCCACTGGTAGTTGGAGAAAAACACAATATTACTGCTATACAGTTATTTCTGTAATGTTGTTTTCCCTGCAGCCCACTGCTTTTACACTTCCACTCAGTTCAGCTTTAGTGACCAATAAAGACTCCATTCAGACGGGGTCACAGGCTGAAGTGGCCCTCTGAGTGAAGTGATATCACTACACCTTTGCTTTTCTACGCTGCTGACAGAACCTTTCAATGTGCCATAGCTAGACGCACACAACTGCAGGCAATAAAATGAGGAGTTGAAGTTTGCTGTCGGAGTGCCAGTTACAGTAGCAAGCACTGATGGTAATTACTATTGTCAGCACTTGATCCTTGACGAACCTTGAAGAAACAGTGTGTAGGATTTCATGCTACCTACCAGTGAGATTGTTGATTAAACTCATTTACACTAATGAAAAAATTATTATGAGTATTATTTTATTCCTGCCAATAGATCGCTCACTGAATCCTACACACAGGTCTGTTAATTAAACCTGGAGGTCGCTTTATTTGCTTTATTTGTGAAAAAGTCCCTTGACAAACAAGTTCACCTGTTACAGTAACATACGTGTGACAACAGTGTCTCAAGGAACAGAATAATTTTTTGATATGATATCATTATGATGCTGGAGTTGTTTGAAAAGTCGTTGATTTCATAGTGTGTGAGTCCAGTTCTTACATACTGGACTGATTACCTCCCGATGAAGATACAGACTTCTACACATCAAAGGATTTAAATGTTGTTGTGCTCTAGATGCCAAAAGAGTATTCTTAAATGTCAAGTTTGTCTCCTGACTTAATTTTCTTCTGAAGTGGATTGACCTTTTTCTTCTTGTACGTGGGGGAAATCTACAGAGGTCCTAATCAATGTTTGTGGGTGAATTAAAGGCAGCTATCGCTGTTAATGTTGACTATTAATCCAAACACCATGCTGAAAATCAGACACTGACAGATACTGCCTATGAAAAAAATGACTGTGAACTTTGTAGGAATCTAAAAATAAAGGAATAGAGAAGTAGAGAAAGATGACTGATGCAAAATAAACATGGCAGGTCATTTCCTTCTTGAGAGTTCTCTAGCTCCAGGATCATAGCGAGTCACTAACAGGCCTGTTCAAGACTGTGGTCCTCCATTAACATTTAACAACTCCCACTGGTGTATAAACATCACATTAGCTGTCATTTCACTGGAGAAATACCTAGACTCAGAGTGATCTACTGGATGTGTTATGTTGTGTGCCTTGATATTTCAATAGTTCTTATACACAGGTCAAGCTATGTTTCCACCGGACACCATATCTGTGTCCTTAATGTATTAACCCAGACTCTTCCTGGTGCTCCACAGGCTGCGGCCCGACACCACTGCTCCTACCTGGTGCAGCAGCACAGCGCAGGCTTCCTGGAGGCTGGAGGAGAGGAGAGCTGGCTGAGCGGCCTGGAGCACGCTCCCACCAAACTCCGCAGCCTGCAAACACTCAACAAACTGCTGGCACACAGACCCTGGCTTATTACACTGCGGCACATCCAGGTCAGACACTACACCCATCTGCCCACTCACTGCCTTTGTCTCACTCACTAGTTCTGCTTTTCTGTTCATACTCATCATATACTGTAAAAGTGCATTAGATACACTGGATTTCTCTCTCACTGACTGACTCACAACAGTTTACTGCATAATGAGTTATAAATACTTGTTTAGGGTCATCACAGTGACAGGTATTGTTCCACATCTATGATATCCAATCCACTGTGGGATTGTCACCAGAAACTTTGTTCTGTTGTGAGGACGCTACACAGAGCTCAAGTTTGGGCGCTCAAAACTGAATAAATACAAGAGAAAAAAAATCCTCACAGATTTGCAAACATTGCTGAGACGGTTTCATCATCTCCCCCTCTGTTCGGCAGGAGTTGGTGTGTCCTGGCGCTGAGCCCCGCTGGTCACTGGCTGAACTCATACATGCCGTGGTCCTGATGGCACATGCTCACTCACTCTGCTCTTTCGTGTGGGGCTGCGGATTAAACCCTGAGCCCGATCACATCGGAGGTTACACCTTCACACCTCATTCTCCCAGTCACCTTCCTCGCAGCCCCCACAGTCCAGCTCATGAGGACAGCAGGCAGGAGGTGAGCCAAACAGTCATTTATCACCACAGGTCTGACAAGTCTAAAAGTCCTAAGGACAAGGGCAAAGAGATATTTGGTTCATTCACCATGCTCTTTTAGAAACAGTAGAAGAGAAGATTCACTTCATGTTCTTGATTTACTACTGAAAAACAGAGCAAGAGCTAAGTTCCTGAAGCCCCTCTCTCTTTTCATCTTCTAGTTGGCTGACGGAGCAATGGAGGTGGAGGTTTTGATGAAGAGGATGGTGGAGCTGCAGCAGCAGCAGGAGGAGGAGGAGTGCACACAGGAGGAGATGGTCACTCGCTTTGAGAGGGAGAGGAGCGAGAGTATACCTACAGGTACAAAGAAGGCAGCTCATCATCATGTCAGTCTCCTAGTTGACATTTTTGTTTACTCACTTCCTCTTCCTATTTGCTGTGTGTGTTCAGCGGTGGTGCGGGGAGCTCCACCTGAGCTGCTGCTGCACCTGGTGGAGGAACCAGAGTTCAGATACGAGGACTTTGCACCCAGAGGAGAGCAGGCACCGCCCACCATGAGAGCACAGGTAAAGTGAATGTGATTTTGGTGTTTGAATTGATTGTTTTTGCAGTGAAGTTAACAATGTATTGAGTTTGTGTATTCATTATTTGAACGGTTGGTTAGTTGAGCTGAGCTGAGATCAACCACAGTTGGTCACATGTGATGATTTGCTACTTTTATCTGTTTTATACCAAATGTTAATTTTATATTTTTTTGGGGGGGGTGAAATGCATTTTTCAATGATTTTAGGACAATTCAAAGATTGTGTGATTGATTTAAATAAACAGTTGATTGTGGTACAGAGCCTGTTAAAGCCAGGTCGTTACAGAGGTTTGTTGATGTAAGTGTCTGTGTCTGTGTGCAGGACTATTCATGGGAGGACCACGGCTTCTCTCTGGTCAACAGACTACTGCCAGACATGGGCCAGCTCCTGGATGAGAAATTCCAGGTAATTCCAACACATTAATGGCTGGTTCGTCTTCATTTTGAAGACCAACTTTGTTAAACAGAAGTTAAACCTTCATCCTTGGAGGATTATTTTAGGCTTCAATGTAGTCCTAGACTAGCTATTATCCTCTTGGTGTAATGTAGAACAGGTTAAACTTACGCTTACTGTAAGATATGTCTGTGCATGTTCCTTTGATTTAAGCAAGATTAAATGAGCCTTTTAGTCTGGCTTTAGGCTCAAGCCTTGTCTGTGAAACTGGCCAGTAATGTCACAGAGTTACATTAATTAACACAAGTAAGTTTATTAAGACTTTACAAAATTGATGTGTGGATGACATGACAGGACTGTCAGCTCCAGAGAGTTAAAGTGAGTGATACATGATGGGAACAAACTGAGGCATAGAGTGGGAGGAAATAGCATGGGTCTATGTGCCTGTTACATCAACTTAGTGTCAGGAAGACGAATGGCTGGTGATTGAATGATAGACCCAGTGAGTACATTATTAGGGACACCATACTAATTCTGGGTGGTGGAGGGGGCATTATTGCTCTCAAACAACATCCCACATCTTCATAACATGGACGACACAAAAGATTATCTTCCATGTTGACATGATTGCATCTCATCATTTTTGCAAATTTGTCAGCTGCATGTTCATGATGACAGTCCAGTTGGTGGTTTAATATTATTGTGTTGAGATTTGTAAAAGACATTTTAAATTATTTTAGGACATTTAAAAGATTGTATGATTAATTTGTTGCTTGTATAGAACTTTTTGTCATGTTCTTAAAAAAAAAAGATTTTTGCTTTGTGACATGATATGTTATCCTGGTGGAAACAGTCATTAGAAGAGGGTAAACTGTGGCCATAGAATGGTGTGCATGGTCAGCAGCAATCATCAGATAGACTAAGGCATTCATAACATGATTGATTGGTGCTAAGGGGCCAATAGTGTGCCAAGAAATCGTTCCCCACATCATTACACCACCAGCAGCAGACTGGACTGTTGACACAAGGCAGGTTGGGTCCGTAGATTCATGCTGTTGATGCCAAATTCTGACCCCCACCATCTGCGTGGCTCAGCAGAAACCCAGATTCATCAGACCAGTCAGCTGTTTGTTTTGGTGAGCCTGTGCCCACTGCAGCCTCAGTTTCTGTTCTTGGCTGACAGGACTTGAGTCCAACATGGTCCTCTGCTGTTACAGCCTCAAGGTTCAACGTGTTGTGCATTCTGAGATGCTTTTCTGCTCATCACTATTGTTAAGAGTGTTTATCTGAGTTGCCATAGCCTTTCTTTCAGCTCTAACCACTCTGACCATTCTTCTCAAACCTCTCCATTGTGTGTGAATCTTAGGTGATCAGCAGTTTTAGAAATGCTAAAACCAGCCCGTCTGGCATCAGCAAACAGGCCACTGTCATGAGATGTCGATGAGAAATCGCATATCCCCCATATGATCGTTGATGTGAACATTAACAGAAGCTGCTGACCTGTGTCTGAATGAGTTTATACTGTGTACTGTTGCCATCTGACTGGATGATTGGATAATTGTGCACTAATTAAGTGCTTTTTTTAGTCAGACAAGTTGGTATGTGTTGAAAATCTAAAAATTCTTAAAAAAAATCTAAATGATCTATATTAATTCAAATGAAATAACAACTCCACTCACACCTCTCAGACATGCAGCCTATAATTTAGTATCTCAAATAGACATTCCCTCATGTTAATGGGCCATTAACAAAGAAAAATATGAAGGTTCAGCTGGGCTTTCATAGAAGATGCATAGTTGTCTAGCTCCTGCGTCACTCAACAAAGAGTTCGAAGTAAACACAAGGATAAAGACCAAAATTTTGCAGAATGAGGAGAAAACAATATCAAAGTTAAGTTCCTCCTCTGCGTCTTGGTTTTCGATCACAGTGGTTTTTGATTGAGAGTGATCCACTAATAGAGAACAGATGGATATATTATATCAAAATGTGATTAAATTATCACATTACAGGTGGTGAGCAACCTGACATATCACAGGATGGCCATGCATGAAGGTGTGGACACTCACACTCTGAGGAAGGCTCTGTGGAACTACATCCACTGTCTCTACGGGATACGGTCAGTATAACACACTGTAGACCATCATATGTGCAGCAGAAACTTTATAAACGTGTCACTCACTGACTGTTCGTCACCGTACGTATGCAGATACGATGATTATGACTACGGCAGCGTGAACGTGTTGCTGGAGCGCTCTCTGAAGGTGTTTGTTAAAACCATGGCCTGTCACCCTGAGCAGACCACGGCACGCGTTTACCATGCTTTCTGGAGACACTTCAGACACTCTGAAAAGGTATGAATGAGTTCAAATACGCACCTGACCCAGCCTCTTCAGTCACAATGAATGAATCATTTGACATTTTAACATGTCATCTCTCTTTGGTACCTCTTCTGCAAAGAATGAATCATTTGACATTTCAGCGTGTACTCTTCTCCCTTTCTTTTTAAATGTCATTAGAGAAGGAAGCGTTAGAGGACTTGAAAGTGTGTCACCTAATAACCTGCAGGTAATGACATGTTCTTTTCTTTTTCTTTCTTTCTTTTTTTTTTTTTTTTTCCACAGGTTCACGCAAACCTGATAGTGATGGAAGCCCGGCTACAGGCAGCCCTTCTTTACACCTTACGAGCCATCACACATTACATGAGATGACACCATCACTCGCACATTGCAGATGCTGAGCCAGCTGTGACATACCACAGCCCAATGCATTACACAGCAGCAACAGGATATCTTGCACAAACACTACATTCAAAGCTTGTATATACATATCTTATTTTTCAGTGTTAATATTTTGATGTTGCTTAAGGGTGGAGTATCTGATATTTAAAATATTTTTCTCATTTGCACTGAAGTGTATCAGGTTTTGTTTCTCGCTTGAGCCTCAGGTTGGTGCATTTTTGTGTCTCTAGCAGACATGTCTACATGCTGCATGCCAGGCGTACAGGTGGGATGAGGTCTGGTATAACTTAACCACCATCATGATTCAGGTGTTTCCTTTGCAGAAATTTGATTGTATTAGTTCCACCTGTTCCAACCAATATCTATTCACTTTACAGCACACCATGACTACTCATGCCTCAGTCCTCTCTTTCTGCAGCACGTGGAGGCTGAGATAAAACAAGACAAAATAACTTGTATTTTTATATACAATAAAAAGTTACTTTGTTATCAAAATTATTCAAAGTGTTTGTCTGAAGCTGATCTGCAGTATTAAGTTGGAAACATGTAGGGTCCATAAAGTAATCTTTGACTGAACAGTTTGAGAAATGAGGATCTGCTGCCACATTTTAATATTTTGATTTGAATATTCATTTTAGACATTTAAATTTCTCAAACTGTTCAGTCAAAGATGACTTTGGCTTTAAATTACTGGACAGCTTTGTGAATTTACACTGACCGACCAGAGGATGGAGACAAAGACCTAAAGTCTGATCAGTGTGGTTTAACAAATTGGCACAGTCCTCGAGAACATCAAAAAACAGTGGCAGAACATCTGCCCTGTTTTTTTTGGTTTTTTTTTTCTCACAGCCCAAAGCGCCTGATCAGGTGGCGCACCTCGTTAGCACCTGAGGTAATACGTTTTCAAAATAATATCAGCACGAGATTTAAAAACGTGAGACGTGGTGTGGATCAAGCGCACAAAAATGAGAAGTCTCATCCTCTGAGCCTGTACACGAAGACTTCGGGTCCTTCTGTACGCGGATATCGCGCCTTGTTCTTTCTTCCTGTAGTTCACACCAGGGAATCAATGTGTCACATCTCAGCCTGCAGCTGCACTTGAGCCACACACCGAGGCTCAGTCAGGCTGCACAGGCAGCGGTTACCGCAGCGTTACCAGTGTAGCCTACGCTCTACGCTGCTCACTTACTACTCCCACACTCTACATGCGCCAGCAGACAACAGACAACTTCAACTTTTCTGTCAGAGACCTGAAAATTATTCAAGATAATTTCCTGTTAGAGTCCCCCGTCAAAGGGAGGCGTTTAGTGTAAAGTTCTTCTATCGGACAGGCGACTGCTTGGAAGATACATTACAAACAAAAATGGGTTTCCCCTATTTTCTATAAAAAGAACTCCGACAACTATTGGTAATGTCATTTCTGCTGAATTTAACTCAACACGTTTCAGCTGCCCACTGCGCGCGTGCGCGCATTGGTCTGGGGTGGACCTTGCGCGTTAAGTCCGTTCCCCAGGTCTTCCGGGCGAAGCGCGCGCGCTCGTCGTTCATTCCACTTGCTCAGCGCAGCAGCAGCAGCAGCAGCAGCAGCGCGCGCGCTCCTCTCCGTGTGTCCCGCGAGCCTCCGGACACCGCTGACACTCACCTCCGTCCCTGTGCTGCACAACCCGGAATAACGACGAGTTCTGTGTTGGTAAGTCCGGCTGTGTTTCTTACACACTCTTACTGAAATGTTAATCATTAATTGTGTCATGACGGTTTGTGGTCTTGGAGGGTTAGGGTTAGCTAAGAGCAGCCGTGGGAATCTCATGAAACACGGTACATGAAATATGCATATGTAGTTTAACTTAGATGTCTTTGTCTTTGTTTTGTTTAACGTCGTCGTTGTTGTGTCTTGATGAAGGAAGTTGCTTATCTGAACGACTGAGAATAAGTTACTTGGTAGTTAGTTAACTTAAGACCATTGAACGCACCAAACAAACCAAGGTGTGTCTCTCTGTCCTGGATTCTGTTGAGTTGAGTTTTGGTAAAATTGGGAAACTCTGAGTTCTCGCTGTGATAATTAAAGGAAGTTTGGGTTGTTGCCAGTGAGAAGTTTTAAAGCAGCCACCAGCACTTCCACTCTTCTGCTTTACAGATACCACAGAGGATGATATTTAGAAATCCTACTGCAAACCTTGCCGCACTGAAAGAGTGGACTTCACCAGAGACTTTAGACACCACTTCTTTCTTCTCTTCCTATGAAAGACCTAGACATAGACAACCTACCAGAGTATTTAGAGTTAATTCAAAAAGGTCAAAGTGTCAAACAATAACCATCTGGATTTGTGTCAGCATCATCTTTGATCGACTCAGTGTGCTGGTTGTCTCTAATTCTTTGACAGATATTTCCTCAGATTGATCTTTCAGGATTAACGCCTTCTGTCCCTCAGATTGTATTTTCTTCAGAAGCAGCATATTCCTTCGGAAAATAACTGATTTATTTGGCAAGATGCCTGCAGGAAACCACCTTAAGGAAAAGGCAGGGCCACATGTTTCCTTAACATGTCCATTTATCTGAGCTGTTTCTGTGGCCTTAACATGTTCTGATTGGTGCAGGTGGATATTCCCTGACAATGATAGGGTGTGGGGGGTGGGGGGTTGTATAATCGCACCTCCACCTCTAAACCTTTTGTTTCACAGCAGTGAAAAGGTGTTGTGAGTCTGCGTGGTGAAGGAGTTGTCGTGGAATTTTGAGGGTCGGATGGGGAAAAGCACGATTAGACTGTCCAAGGCCGTACAGCATCACTTCCTGTTTCTTTACGAGGTCAGTTCCTGTCTTTAGCCTCGGGGTTAGGCAGGAAGGAAGGGGGTGTGGATATATTTTTTAGTTTTTTCTTTTGGGGGGGGGGGGTTAAAATGGACGTTACATTCTTCCCAAAGCTCTCCCACCACTGCCTGATGTTAGAACCCCTGGGCACAGCTGGGTGAAGGGTGTCCACTGAATGTGTTTTGTTGATGCGAGGTCTTCTGTCATGAGCATGACCTGAGAAGACTTATCTCCATCTTAGGTGACCCCTGAGCCCCAAATGCTTAATACATGATCCGACTCTTTAATTTCAGAAACTGACTAAATATTCACGTATGCTTTCCAACAATCCACCTCTGTCCTCCCTATCAAAAGGAAGTGATGACTTCATGTGGAAACAGGATGTCCCAATGACCGAGACACCTTACTTTTCCATTTGCCTCCCACCCTCCACCAGTGCTGTCTCCCTCTCCTTTCTGTTAGTGTGTATAACATAACTATGAGTATGTGTTATGCGTGTGAGGGTTCGGTGACAGCCTGCTTCCCATTGTCCTATCATTCCTGCCCCACTCACACTCTGCATCCTGTTCAGCTTCCTGCTAACAAGGGAGAGAGTCAGGGAGAACGGGAGGTGAGAAAAAGAGCTGGAGAAACACGAAAAGGACGAGGAAGAGGAGGAGGAGGAGGATTGGAGAAAGTCAGAGCTGAGCACAGAAGTAGTGTAACACTACAAAAAGTCCACAGACCTGAACAGCTGTTTGTGTTGCCCCGTGTTCCCATGGTGAGCTCCCCGCTGGGAGCAGCTTATCTGCAGTCCACCGTGCAGGAAAGGGTGTGTCATTTGGATCTGGATGTTTGCGAGTGTGACGGTGGAGGGTGATGCTATTGTGATTTCATAACAGTTACACTGAATACACGCTAATGCAGAAAATGTTTACTTCCTTTAATTTGTTCAGAGCGCACAAGTACACAGAAAATTACTTTTCTACAATTGTGGAACGTGACTAAGTATATTTCCTGGTACTTGTACGTATAGGTGAGACTTCTTTACTGGAATATAATCATTTATATACTACTTCTACCATACTAGTTAATAACTATATTCGTCAGTTACTCTTTAAGATTAAGATCCTACGGTAAGAGCATGATAATGATCGATGAAACTAAACATCTCGTTAAAATTAGCTCCATGGTTGCCAACCACAGCATTAGTGTTACTTGCAAGCAAATGCCTGAATGGTCCAGTGATTTAGTAATATAAAGAAGGCCGTTTTGCGTAACGAGTAATACTTAAGGAAGTTTAAGGACATTTTTGTTGATAATTCTTCTATACTTTTACTTCAGTTGAATGCAAGACTTTTAATTGAGCCTTTCTGGAGACATGCAGTGAATTACTAAATTCTCTTTCGTATTCTTATCACAAACCATTACCACACTTCTCCTCACCAAAGGAAATGGTTTCTGTTTCACAAAATATTCTCATTATTTTTTTTTCTGAGCATGACACAGTGTTTAGATAAGAATCTGCCATGACAGTCAGTGGAGTAAATTTCAGGTCTGGACAAGATTAAAAGAAATGCTGTTTTCTGTCGTAGTAGAAATAGCATTTGTTTAAGGTGTAAACTATTAGGAAACAGGTGCAGTCTTTAATAACGGTTGCATCATTGAGAAATACTGGGCCATCTTGTAACATCATATACACCTGCTGCAACTAGTGTATCGTATACAAG
This sequence comes from Caranx ignobilis, assembly GCA_021432705.1. Lineage (NCBI taxonomy): Eukaryota > Metazoa > Chordata > Actinopteri > Carangiformes > Carangidae > Caranx > Caranx ignobilis. Next base: position 2,813,804 of record MU269991.1, on the reverse strand, counting down.
TTGAAAAGCAGCCTCTTAGTGACTTTCTTAAATATTTAATGATTTTAAATTTCCAATACTGTACATGGTGTGTTTGCCTTGATAGTATGTCATTGCTTGATTTCAAGGGGCAAAGAGGAACTCAGGCTGCTCTTTACCTGTCTGCTTTAACCACTTCAGCATTGCCTACTAATGCAAGCTCTTTTTTTTACGCACCTAAAAAACACAGATAAATGCATGGTTCGAGCGTGCAACTCCTACTTTACCGTCTATCACCACTAACACACACTCTTCACTCACAAACACCCACACTTTGTTATAGTTCCTCATATATTTTTGGTTGAAAATAATGGTATAGTTTAAGCCACTTTAGGGACAAATAGAGTTCCATGATGGTGTTTCTTTTATGGTCGGGTGCTGTTTATTAATTATAATAGCTTCTGCTCACAAAGAGGAAGACAGATGAGACCAAGTAAACAGGAACCCAACAGAGAAAAATGGCTGTATTGCCGCTACTTGAACATTCCCCAGTGTGTGTGTACGCATACATGTGTGTGCGCATACGTATGTGTATGTGTATCTATGTATGTATGTGAGAATACATATCCCTGATTTTGTGTCAATCCTGTCTGTGTTCGCCTGCCAACCTTAGACAAGCCACAAGAGATGAGCGAAAAAGCAGCGGCAATATAGAGATGAAAGGGAAGAGGCCTCTCTAACGTCCTGTGTCACTTCTCCTTTCTGTGGTTTGTCAGAAAGAGAAAGAAGTTACCAGCTGAAAGGTGAATGGAGGGAATATGAAAGGTTATTGTTGGAGAGGTGTGGGCCAGGAGGAGTAGGGAAAACAGCCATGGAGAATTGTGTGTGTGTGTGTGTGTGTGTGTGTCCATGTGTGAGGGAGAGAGATTTGTGGAACTGCAGCTGCTCGGTGTGTGTGTGTGTGTGGATGGACTCTGTCCTCAGTTTCCAGGAAAAGGGGGGAGCCATCAGAGGGGTGGACAGGAAACTCTAACAGGGCTAACTTCCTGTAGCTCTCCTGATGGCTGACCTGATAGTGAATGAGTGTATGCGTGCGTGCATACTTGTGCACATGTAAAGAATTTTGCATATTTTACGCACTCTTTTGGGCTCGTGATACCTTTTGTTGCTTTACAGACTGTGAGGAATTTCGGGGAATTTGTGGTGCAGTTGGCCAAACCTGGCGCTGTTCTCTGGGAGCTTGGTGTTTTTCATAATGAACATGAATAACTTTTGTTTCTTTGTCGCTCGCTGCCATAACCTGTATTGTTCTTCCTGTGTGTGACTTCCCTCACATTCCTCAGTAGGTGGGGAGGCCGCAGTCTGGAGTTCAAGTTGCCAGTTTGAATCCGAAAGGCCACGCTTTACTTAGTTGCCAGTTTATTAGGTACATCTCACAAAATAGAGTCACACACAACAGTCACGGTACAAAAATCCCACTGTTATGAGGGTCATGAGGTTGAGCATCAAAACTTCATGTTGTTGGCTGTAGCTGGCATTTACTACATGGTCACTGTATTAAGGACCTGGATTTTCACACCTTTGTTAAGATAAGCTGAGCTAATAAAGACAAAATCAACTTTGATGAGCTACACTAAGCTATCATAAGCTAGCAAGGGGCATAGCAGTGGGTATTCAGGTTGTTCTGAGGCAATGTCACAAAGGAAGCAGAAAAGTATTTTACTGTCTTCTCTGTTTGTTACCTCCTCTTCAAGTTGGCACCGGTTTTTGCTTTGTCAACACGCAACCTCTTGAAACAGTGTGGTTCTCTCAAAACTGGAAGTCAGGATTGCGTACATGTGTTCACATCGACACAGTGATCTTTGTGAAACACATTTCATATCATTGGTGACTATCACTTTGTTCTAGTCACAGCTGTCCCGGTATTAATAGTCAGACTTCACCACAAACCAAAAGAGGTGCAAACGCAAAAACACACACACACTCACACATAACAATTTTATTACTTACATACACGTGCATGTATGCACTTGATCAGACATACACACAGCTGTTGGCCACAGATAATGACTGGGTCGTCCTCTTCAAACTTCTCGGCAAAAAGGGAAGTGGCTAACCTCACATCTCTCTGCCTTTCCTTATATCGAGCTGTCTCTGACTTTCCCTTCACATGTCTCTTTATTCACGCTTTACCACCCTCTCTCATTCTCCCCCACCTCTTCTTTCTCTGGTTCTCTGCCACTCATCCTTCCTTTGCCCTGCTCTCTCGTGCCACTCCTTGTCACTCACCTTCACCCTCTCTTTCCCTCCTTTTTTTTTCCAGCGGCGATGGTGATTGACAGATGATCTGACAGAGGAAGACATCAGGTGAGAAAAAAGTTAAAAGTTGCTTACCTTCAGCTGCCACCCTCCCCCTCCCCTACCTCAGGGAAGTTGAAATTATATTTAAGTTTTGTCACTTCTCTCTCCCCTCAGTTCTCGTTACTTGTTGCCCTCTGTGTTTAGTTAATGTGTGTGTTGCTTTCACTTTCTACCAGCCTGTCTTTGAAGTCTTGTGTTTCACTCACGTAGACCAGAATCAGAAGAAACTGATTACCCGCAGATATGTGAAAGTTGACTTATTACTCATATTGAATCTTATTGTAATCCACTGGAGTCTTGTTTTTGTCTTAATTTACTTGATAAGCAGTGATACTGTAATTGATTAACTTTAACTAGGAAGGTAACAAATGTAATTCAATGATGATCTTCAGTTTACTAGTCACAGTGAGTGTGCAGTATCATCTGTGGCTTGGGCGTGAGACATCAACCTTTGACAAATTGACAAATAGCGTGGGTTACAAAATGTAACCCACGCAGATGTGCAGTTTGAAAGATGTGGGTGTTTACTAGGCAGGCAAGGACATATGCAATCAAGTTGCCTTATGGGAAATGTAGGATATATGCCCTCATGGGGGCATGACATAGACTAAAAGGTATATAAGTATATATGTATATACATAGATTAGGTAACTGAACAGACTTTTAATTTTGGTTTAGTATATTGCATCTTATTATTATTCTAAGCAGGCACATTGTTGCTATGGATTATTATACATATGCCAGAATGAAAAAAAAAGATTTTATGAGCTGCTCACAGATTGAATCACAACTCTGTGGCATCAAACAGCAATTAATATAAGAAGAATGTAGAAAAACTCACATCTGTTGCTTCAACTCCTCTTTCACAGACGCCGTCTCTGTGCTGGTTATTATGGGGTGTGCCTGTTGCAAGCAGAAGAAGTCCGCCAAAGCAGCAGTAACAACAGCAGCAATAGACGTTACAGACCTGTCTCCTAGCAACGCAGATGGAGGGTTGTCCACAGCCTTGAATCAGGGCCGTTACTGTCCCGACCCCACTCAGACCATCCCAGACTTCAACAAGGGCTTCTCATGTGGCACCATCTTCCCCAGCACCAACACACACCAACGGCCTGGAGGTGCGATTCTGAGCGTGTGTGTGTGTGTGTGCATCAGTGTGCATGTGTGGGCACTCACAATATTACTGAGATTCTAGAAAGTAAACAGTACAAAGTTCAAGTAAAATTAGACGATTAACAATAGATCGAATCAACTTTTATCTGAAAATATGCCACACTCATCTGTCTGCGACCCCCAACAAACAAAATATTATGGGTGAACATTGGAACCAAATAAAACTTTATGATATTCTAACACATTATCAACCATTTAACCTAATTTTCCTGATGAATGGGAAAATCATTCAGTCTTTCACACTGACTCTCTGAAGATGTATGATGTTCATAATTTCAAATTCAAATCCCCCCTTTTGTATTGGTCCACAGATTCATGAAGGGGATGGGAATACACATGCAGATATCTGTAGAAGTGTTTTATATACCATCTGTCCAAGATTCAGCTGCACATATTTGCATCTTTGGAAATGTTTAGATCTCCACTAGAATTTAAATGAAAAAAGTTGATGGATTTTAACAGTATCTGACCGCACAGCATGAGTTTATAATCACTGCTCCACCGTCTTGTTGCTCGTTAAACATTTCACTCAGTAAAAATGGAGATGAAAAAACGAAGATTGTTGAATTTCACTGTCCTGATCTGGAGTGTAACTGGAGACATGTTGTGTGTGTGTGTTTCTATGTGTCCTTATATGAACTTGTGTACAGGAGGTGGAGTCACCCTCTTTATAGCTCTTTATGACTATGACGCTCGCACTGAAGATGACCTCACCTTCCAGAAAGGAGAGAAATTTCAGATCATTAACAATACGTGAGTATAAAAACACACACAAATCTAACAGGATTTTAATCTCCACAAATGTTATTTTTAGGGGAAAACAACCCTCGTAGGATTGCATTAAAAAATCTGGCTTTACGCATTAGGAGGTGAAAAATGAACCTTAACTGTATGTGACCAGTGTTAAATGTATTCAGTAAGATCAACTATGACTCCCAAAAGGTAATTAATTTTGTTTGTATACATTAAATGCCACAGGCTGCTATTAAATGCCATCTATTAACACGGTGAACTGTCAGAGGTTACATCTTCTGCTAATGATGTTGACAAGCTAATAGTCTTGAAAAATGTTCTTGTCACTCTTGAGAAATCTAAAATAACTTCAAATGATGATGTTTAAAACTGGCTCTGCTGCCAGGGCCCTCTAATGTCTTTCATAGAAGTTCACGCATCTGCTCATTATCATCGTTTTCATCTAGACACCTTTTAGTGCTCTCTAGTTTTACGTAGATAAAGATCTGCTTGATGAAAAAAGCTACTTTGTTGTTTGCTAAAGAGATTATACCATTATTTTTAGAAGTAAGGCTGTTGACAGTTAAAAGCACATATATATTCTACATATTTCACACTCTAGGAAGGATAAATGAGGAATCGTAGACTGTTATGTTTATGAATAATAATAATTTCACTCATTAAAAAATATGATAAATATGAACTATGAACTCATGTATTGCATATCTACAAGTAAATTGCTGTTTTGTGTGGGATATGGCAGCGAGGGCGACTGGTGGGAGGCTCGATCTTTGGACACTGGCAACTCAGGTTACATCCCCTCCAACTACGTAGCTCCTGTTGACTCCATACAGGCTGAGGAGTGAGTATACACACACACACGCACACACATACAGTCGTGACAGCTACATATAGTTCTAGAAGTACTGACAGTTTACGGTGAGAGATTTTTCAGTGATTGACATAAAGTCTGAGGCCAAAGGCCAAGATGTGTGCTGTTGCTGTGGTGACCTATGTGTTGTTGTCATGGTGACAGGTGGTATTTTGGCAAGATGGGGAGGAAGGATGCGGAGAGACAGCTGCTGGGCCATGGCAACCAGAGGGGAACTTTTCTCATACGAGAGAGTGAGACCACCAAGGGTAAAGAGACCACACACACTTACACGCACACACTCTCTCTCTCTCTCTCTCTCTCTCTCTCTCTCTTTAATATAGACTTACTGCTCCAAATATATAGAAGCTTTCTTTTTTCTCTCCTTTCATCTTTCACTCGTGCATCGCACTGTGCCTCTTTGTCCTCACCTTCCCTCCGTCTCTCTCCAGGTGCTTACTCTCTTTCTATCCGTGACTGGGACGACAACAAGGGAGAACACGTTAAGCATTACAAGATCCGCAAACTGGACAACGGTGGCTACTACATCACCACAAGATCACAGTTTGACACTGTCCAACAGCTGGTAGAGCACTACACAGGTGACACACATAAACATATTTGTCGGTTCATTGTCTTTCTCCTGCTTTTGAGTGTGGAAACCAAGCTCCTGTTTTCATGCGTATTGTAACGAAACCTTCAGTCTTTACTTAATCATTCACTAAATAGTTAAAAGCGGTGTTATTCTGTGTCTACTTGATTGGCAACAGTGTCAGTAACTCATAAATACAGTGTATTTTTAGTGCATTTATTCGACACCTGAGGTCACATAAATACATTTACATACAGCTTGTAAAATAATATTGATTGTTACAGTAGAAATAACCACCTCTGATGTTATAATGCTGTTTGTATGTTAATGTATTAGCAATGATAACCCACTAATGTGATATTCTAGTAAAAATCTGAAGGATTCCTGTTGAGGGTTTTTACTTCTGATTCTTTACTTCTGATATTTTTTCTGGTAATACATTTGTGCTTCAAAGTCTTAATCAAGATCTGAATTCAGAGCTTTTACTGCTTTACTAGAGGATTTTAATACTTCTTCTACCACTGACTATTAGTGACCTTTGAAGCCCGGTTTGAGTCGGGAAAGCAGAGTTCACACCCTCAACTTCCTCTGTGCTCTGTCAGTGTAAATCTGCCCCCTAGTGGCTTGTGTTCATATAACAAACACTCTGCAGTGTGTGCATTTCTCATGACACTGTCCTCATGAGCAGCCTCAGAGCTCTGGACAGGTGATATTTCTCTCACCAGCTGTGTGGTCCCTGTGTTGTCTTCTTTTGTATCTCTACATGATGTTTCTGCCACTCAGAATATGTGTTTATTTCTGCTTGGCTGAAATTTCCTTGTGTCTTTGAACTTTTTTTTTTTTGGTTGACTTGTCAGTTGCATAAGTCGCATAAGCAACCTGTCTTGTTCTTTCTTTATCTCTGCATTTGCTCTGTTTTCTTTTTCCTCTTGTTTCCTTTTTTCTTTGCCTGTCTGCTTGTCTCTCTCCTCTCTCTCAGAGAGAGCGGCGGGACTGTGCTGCCGTTTGATTGGCAGCTGTAAACGGGGCATGCCTAAGCTGGCTGACTTATCAGTGAAGACCAAGGATATGTGGGAGATTCCCCGTGAATCCCTCCAGCTGATTAAGAAACTGGGCAACGGCCAGTTTGGAGAAGTCTGGATGGGTAGGACTATGTTGCAGGGAGGTGGGAAGGTAACAGCAGGAGCACACCTGGATAAAGAACTATTAAAAACCAGAGCAGTTACATGTTATACGTTTAAGTCTTGGTTTTATTCAGCTGACACAAACATCAGTAACTGTTTGCAGCATGAAGACACAGCCCTGTTTATCTGTCTGTGTTGTTCAAACTGTCTTCTTATACCTGCACAAATACCACATACACATGGTCCTGGTCCACAGACTGGACCAGTTTTTGAATTAAACCTTTGCAATGAATTAAAAAAAAAATCCGTTTATGAGGCAGCTGTTAATGAATACATTTTTTCGTGATCCAGGTATGTAGAGCTGTTCCCCTCCTCCCCTTGCATGTGCATGTTTCATCATCTCACCTCACCTCTTTGTCACCTCCCCTCCCCACCTTTCTCCCATCTTTCTTTCCACCTGTCATTACACCCCATTCTCCATCACCCACTCTCCCCATACTCCTTCTCTTTCATTTCCTTTCCCTACATCTCCACCCTCCTTTACCCCGCTCTCCTTCACCATTAGGCTCTAATGATGGGCTGTGTTATTACCTGACCAAGCCCTGTCCCAACTCCACCCCACTCACCATGGGCCTTGCCCGGGATGCATGGGAGGTGCCCAGGGAAACGCTGGCACTGCAAAAGAAGCTGGGACAGGGTTGCTTCGGGGACGTGTGGATGGGTGAGACTGACGCCCTCTACAGGCTTAGAGGGAAAACTGTCTGTTCAGCAACTTCGTCTTTAGTGTTTGCTATTGTCCTGTTACAAAGATTGTTGCTAATGTTGGCCATGGCAGGCCATTTATGTCGGTCTATGCAAGCAAAATTTGTTTCTACCAATAAATCACATATGAGCAGGTATTCCCACAGGATGGTATTAACAATTACACGTACGACCAGTCTCTTGCTGAAGCCGTCATAGAGTTTTCCTGACTAAATCCCAGTGTGTTGGGTTTCTGAGCCGAGCAGAGTTTCTTCCTGAAGCAGCTCAGGTGCTGTTGATATTGATGTAAAACCAGTAACCCTCCCCTTCTCTGCTAATATCACCCTATCATGCATGCTCCCCAACGTAACAATCATTTGCATGCACCAGGAATTTGACTGTGTGTCTTCATTACAGCATGCATCTTGTGTGTTTTTGACATAAAGCTGTGTGTGCTTGTTTGTGTCCTCATATATGTAACATGGCATTTGTAGTGAATGGCTGTATATCCTGTGTACTTTATATGGCTTTTCACTTGTCAGTATGGCATAAAATTGGTGTGTGTGTGTGTGTGTGTGTGTCTGTGTGTGTCTGTGTCTGTGTCCATGTCCTGTGTGTGCATTAACACCCCCTTGTCTGTATGCCAGGCATGTGGAACGGCACCACCAAGGTAGCAGTGAAGACTCTGAAGCCGGGAACCATGTCCCCCGAGGCCTTCCTGGAGGAGGCTCAAATCATGAAGAGACTTCGCCATGACAAGCTGGTGCAGCTCTATGCCGTCGTTTCCGAAGAGCCCATCTACATTATCACTGAGTTCATGAGCCAAGGTATCAGGCTGAGTAAACTGTTGTGGCTGTGACATGCTATAAATACAGTGCGAATCCCTGCCGTTAGATGGGATCCTTGCTGTTGAGAGGGTTCATACCACCACACCAACGAGGTTGATTTGCTAGAATAATGTATCTACAGAATATGAATCATCAATATTCACATATTTTCCCAAAAATATATTTTCATATATTTTCCAAAGATAATTTTATGAGATATTTTCTAATGATATCCTGGGAAAAAAGATCCTGGATCTGCACCTGGATCTGGGCCTGCACCAAAAATGATATTATTTGGCTCCAGACTTTCAACCATTTTTAGAAAATTACAAACATTTGAGACGCCCTGTTCAGTTCCAAACAGACATCAACAAAAAAGTGAACTTAAACAGCGAATTAAAAACAATGCATTGCACATTAAAAATCTGGCTGAGGGTTAGTACACTTGGAGACTTTTAAATTGAAAGGCCAAAGCTGGAGCATTTGTTCCTCCCTCCTGGGCAAAACACAGAATTCCCACCAATCACAGGGTATCACCTTGGGGATGACCTTTGACCCCCTTGTGAAGTTGGCTTGGGGCAGGAAAAATATTCCTTAAATATTCACTACAAAAGAAAAATCAATGTTAAGATATTTCACAGAAAAGAAACTAAAATATTAAATGCAACATGTGGCTGTGTATGGATTTACAAGCACACATCTAGTTAGACTTTGATTAAAAATACATCATGTACTCTCCATGTGGTACATAACACATGGCAGCAGATGTGGTGACCACAGTGGGTGTACACGGCCCCTTACACTGCCACACTCTTTCCTTTTTAGGGAGTTTGCTGGACTTCTTAAAGGATGGAGAGGGACAAAGCCTGAAGCTGCCTCAGCTGGTGGACATGGCTGCACAGGTGAGCTAAAGCCAGGCAGGTCATCTAGAATTAAAAATGTGCAACTGCCACATATCTGAGGTCTTTTTGTCTGTGTCTGTGTGTGTGCGCAGATTGCGGCTGGCATGGCGTACATTGAGAGGATGAACTACATCCATCGTGACCTGCGAGCGGCTAATATCCTTGTTGGAGACAATCTGGTGTGCAAGATCGCTGACTTTGGCCTGGCAAGACTCATTGAGGACAATGAGTACACAGCCAGACAAGGTAACAACATGTGATATTAAGTGAGTGTGTGTGTGTGTGTGTGTTTGTGTGAGCATGAGAGAGACCAAGGAATAGAGCCACGCTTACACAATGTGATGATTAAGAGTGTCTGCCTCTGCCTCCATGCCTATATTTTTAAACATAACCTATCCTAATTATATGATTATGCATCTTCACTGCGTTGCCATGGTTTCAGGGGCGAAGTTCCCCATCAAGTGGACGGCTCCAGAAGCTGCGCTATATGGACGCTTTACCATCAAGTCAGATGTCTGGAGCTTCGGCATCCTACTAACTGAACTCATCACTAAGGGACGTGTGCCATACCCAGGTACTGGATGATCCCCATTTGTTCAGTATGTTTTAATTTCACAAGTAGTAACAGGTTCACCGTCATTGGCAGTAAAAGTCCTCCATGATTTGATTATTTTATCTGCTTCAGTCTTACACTGCGACAATCTGGAAAAGTAGATGCAGTTGAATGTGGATCCATGGAGAGTTTAGTTTTCACCACACTGGAAACTTCATGACTCATCAGTGGACTGAATGTAAATAGATGCAAAATGTTACTGATACACTGATTTAAAAGAATGACTGAAAAATAATCATCAATCATCATCATCATCAATCATTGCAATTTGGGGGTTTTATGTTGAACTCGATTTGCATCGTTCTGTTAGTAGACATTTTAAATTTGGAACTGTTGTGTGTTACAACGTAAAGATAATGAGTTGATGAGTAAAATCTTTACTGAGATTAAAAATGTCCTTAACAGAAGAGTCCTGTTTAATATAGTGGCACCATCTTGTTATGAAATGTATGAGACAGGCTTCTAATGAATTAGATCAAATATGACGGGTATAATCAAAGATCACAACTCACTTAAGATCAGAAGAATAACGTAAGTTTGATCAAATATCCTAACAAGGAATATAAAAGCCAATATGAAGTAGATTAAGATTCTTAAATAGAAACACGTAAGATTGAAAGAACTGACTCCTGTAACAGATAACACTGATGATCAGAGGCAGATGTTGCTGTGTGTGCTCATGATCCTTGACTTTGTAGACATTAGACACTGCCCTTAAAGTTATTTGAAACTCAAAGTCTTATTGCACATAGATGGTTTCAGTTTATTTCTTGTTATGTTTTTCAGATCAGAACTATATCTTTTCTCATATTGTGATGTATTCCAGATTTTTATGCTGTATTCTCAGTGAACAAAATACTGAAAGTGATAAAATCAATGTAATATATTATGAGTTATATACCCTTTTGATAATATCTGTACATTGTATTTTTGTTTTTCTTGTTTAAGTTTATTTTTTGGACTTTTCTCTTGATCCTGCATGTTGTTTTCATCCAACACTTTTCTCTCTGAATCCTCTCCTCCTCTCCTGTGTCCACATCGCCCCCCTCCCCCCTCAACCCCTTAGGCATGAACAACCGTGAGGTGCTGGAGCAGGTGGAGAGGGGCTACAGGATGCCCTGTGCCCCGGGCTGCCCCGCCTCGCTCCATGAACTGATGCTGCAGTGCTGGAGGCGGGAGGCCGATGAGAGGCACACGTTCGAGTACCTGCAGTCCTTCCTGGAAGATTACTTCACCGCCACAGAGCCGCAGTACCAGCCTGGGGAGAACCTGTGACCGCACACAGTGTAGGACAGGCATGGAGCAATAAATGGACAAACAGAGGCAGACACATTTACACTGACAGGCATGTTGTAGTACATGTACATGCTGTCCTTGTATTTGCTGCACACATACCTTACATGGCACACACACCACACACACATATACATATCATTGTCTTGTTTTAATTGTTTAAAGACAGTGTCCTCCCTTTGGTCACTGATCGCTGCAGCCCACTTAGGACCAATCAGTCAACCATGTTGAAGAGCGGAGTCTGAGCTCTGCTGGTCAGGCCTTGCAGTAATGTTGCTTTACTCTGTAACCATGACAACAAGGAACTGAAAGAAGATGTAGATGGTTGTGCTGAGGTGGGGGGAAGTCGAGTTGGTACATGATCTGTTCTGCTACCATACAGTATGTGTTGATTTCTCTCTCTGAGCAGTGTTCTAGCAGATTAACCTTTTACCTGTGATAAACTGTTTACCTGAGATAAATACTGTGTGTTGATATATAGAAATGAAGACAGGTGCAAAAGGTTATGACTACAGTTGGAACACTGTATATGAAAAATGTCTGAATGAAACTCATGAACCTGTGGGGTAGCTGGATGAATTATGCACTGGCGTGGACACTCCTATGTCAGATTTAAGAAGATTGATGCTCCTCCAGCGACTGAACAAAGGGCTCTTTTAAAGCTTGTCATGTTATTTACATAAAATGGCTTTTAACCTGATCCCAGATCCATGTCCAGGAGGAACTGGTTTCTAACTTTCCACAAACATGTGCCTTAAAGTGACCAAATGAAGGCTTGTTTTAGATTTTTACGTACCTTTAATACTATGTTAGCAAAGTGCGAGAGATGGTAAGGAATGCTCTTTGTTTGTCTGATCATTTGTATGACAATTTTGTATGAACTGTCTCTTCTGTTGTTTTAATTTAACTCTGACACATCTGTGCATCACAAAGACTTCTATAGCTAGTTAGCATGTATGCAGTGTTCATCCATTGGGAGGGCAGGGTGAAATATTACACATAAAGGGGGACGATTATTGTCAGTGAAGAGATAGTGTGTCATTGCATTTCCTGAGGAGAATATAACCTTTATGCTGAGATTCCCCTGTCATGTTATTTTTTAATAAAGATCAGATATCTGTTCCAAGTTGTTCCAGGTACATCTCTTATTCTCTGTGTGTACTATGTGGACATGTGTGTGGTTGCAGCCCAAGTAACAAAGACCAGAAGTGCCATCTCAGTCAGGAATGAACAGTCACCTTATATTTCTCAGAAGCTGATGTGAGCATGCCTTTGTTTTATTCTTCAAACAAAATGTCCTGTTTTTGTTTTTCACTACACTAAAAAGGGAGGCTCAAAAGGTAGAGTTGATCAAAAACATTTTTCTGCCCATCCATTGTGTTTTTGTGAAGCTTTGGGTTTTGATGTAACTAATATTTCATATGATTTTAGTGTCACTGGCCTCCCAGGCACCAATCTTCTATCCTCCCACTCCTCCTTTCTCTCTGTCTCTCCCCCTCTCCACTGTCTTTTTCATTCACACTTGCGCTCGCTATCCTTTGCTGAACTACTGTTCCCATAGTTCCAGAGGTGTAAAGTGAGGCCAGCTACGGGTGCCCGGATGGCTTTGACAGTCAGGCACGTTGGAGAGGCACAGCGGAGACTAGGGCGCAAGAGAGACACAGAGCTGGAATTGCAGAGGCAGAGACGCACGGGCGCACGGTCGATTCTCACCTCCCGCATACTGGGGAGTCCCGTGCCTGTCACCAAAACCGGAGGACAGGGCTCGAGTGCGGTCATGTCAGCACCTTAAATTGGGAGAAGGCTGTGAACCAACGTCTCTGCTCCTTATTTTTTTTAAAATTACCCCCCTTTTGTGTTTTTTGCTTTTCCATCTTTGTGGGTGCAGATATTGATGTGAGCCAGAGGAGCGGTTTTTCCGTTGAGTCGCACGAGACGGTGGCGCGCGACGGCAGAAGGAGACAACGTTTACATTGATGTGGGAGGACTCTCTGCCTCCGAGGCGTGGAGCCCAGATGAAGGGGAAATGCAGCGCGCTGACGGCTGCAGCCGTCAAGGCAACGGCTCCGTGACCCGGGCGAGGAGAGGAGCAAAGCACCGCCACCGACAGCCGCGCGAGCCGCCAGCCCCGCCAGCCAGCGTTGACACCGCAACAGCTCCAGCAGCCAGCGCGAGCCCCCAGACTCTCTCTCTCTCTCTCCCTTGGTGAGTGCGCGTGCAGCGTCTTGTGTACACAACACCTAAAAAAATTTGCTTACTGTCCGCTCAGCCAGTTGTGCTGCGCACCTCTGGCTACGTTTCTTTTTGAGTTTTTCACGTTAACCTCATCGGTGCCGTGGACGGACGGAGCTCTGCATGCGTACTGCTCGTGCTGCTGGGTCATCTGGGTTTTACTGTAGGCATGCAGCGTGTGTGGTTAAGATCTTTAATGATGATGTTCAAACACACAAACACACACACACACGCGGGCGCGCACACGCATTTTGGTTGAATGTGCGCGCAATGAACCCTGTGCACCCCCACCTGTTTTTTTAGAAATATGATTTACATTATTCTCACCTTTTAGCCTCATTATCTCTGAATATACATAGTGGAGGCAAGGCAACAGTACACAGTGCCTCCCCAGGCACTGTCACACTGTTGGCACACACACTCCCTCTTGTCTTCTTCACTGGCTGTCCCCATAGACTGCCCTGTGTGTGAGTTTGATGGGACTTTTCTCATAATTAATTCACCAGTGGCACATACCAGAGGTGTGGCTATGAGCCCAGCTTCTCATGTTGGACAGATGTTTGCTTTACATATAAACAGGAGACACAGAGAGTCCCGGAGAGCAATCAGCTAAGCCACCAGGGTTTCCATCCCGGCAAGCCCCCCTGAGCTATCAGGGCAGTTAGGCAGGACACAGCAGCAGCACATCCTGCAGTGGAAACAGGGCCGGCGTGTTGGAGAGACACAGCGTACTCATGGTGGTGATTATCAGCTCTTGTCTGTGGTTTAGCAGGGAGGAGGGGGTGGGGGTGACAAAGGAAGAAGGAGTGCACGAGAAACTGAAAGAGAGGACAGTGAGGGAGGATGAGAGGGAGAGGGAAGTCAATGTCAGTGTCTGGGCAGTGACAGTTCGTTATTTAAGGGCCCCTCAAAGACGTGCACAGGCTGCCCTAGTGCGGGTGCTGTTGGTATGCAGAGTGATGCTCTGTCTGTCTGTCTGTCTGTCTGTCTGTCTGTCTGTCTGTCTGTCTGTCTGTCTCACACTCACACAGTCTCAGTCGCTCTAGTTGAAGAGTGAGTTCTCTTATTGGCAGGTCCACTTGAACATAATGAATAATTTCAACCCTCTGAATGCTGGAATGAAAAGGAAATGGCCTTACCTTGGCATGCAGCCGCTGTCTGTCAGACTTGTCTTGAGTGCATGGCCCTGTGTGTGTGTGTGTGTGCGTGCGTGCGTGTGCGTGTGACAAACAGAGAATGTGAACATATAACAGCTTAGGCCTATTGTGCCTCCTACCTGTGTGAGCGGGGCTAGTTGTCATAGCAACGGCCTTGTAGCTCCGTTGATGTTCCTCCTGTCCTCATTGGCAGGGTCAGCGCACCTAACACACCACATCTCGTCTCAAAGCTCTGTGTGTATATGTGCGTGTGTGTGCGTATGCATGCACATATGTACTTCCAAGTGTGTGTGTGTGTGTGTGTGTGCTGTGGAAGTACCTTTTGTGTGTGCCATGCTGCAGTTTGTAGGTGTGTGGGTTGATGGCACAAACAAGTCAGAGAGTACTGTGTGTATATATATATATAAATGTATGTGTGTGTGTGTGTCTGTGTGTGCGTGCGAACACACATGTGTGCTGTAGTGTCACAAAGATGCACCCTGCTGATATGACAGCCGACAGCTCAACCAATCACCTGTTTTCTCTGTCTGCCTATCAGCATGTGAGGTTGCCATAGTCAGACGTCCTCTTGATATGGAGGTCGCTATGGAGATGGAGAAGACAGAATGGACACATTCACCTACGTGCGCACACAGACACACACAGACACACACACGAACATTTACAGACTGACACATGAAACATTGATCGGTGCAGTATTCCCGGACTTGTGCTGATTTCCGCTGAAGTTTTGAGTTCAGGATGGTGCAACCTGTTGAATGGTGGTTTAGAGAAGCGGCAGTTTATTGATGCATCAGGTCTAAACATGAGGAAGATTCACTTGAAAGATAGAATCAGTTAATGAATCTCTTTGTGCTCCTTCATTAATCCTTTACCTCTGCTAACAGACCACACAAACACTAGCACCAGACAGACTGTGGTAATCTAAATCAGTGACCAGAGATTGACATTGTTCAAACGCTCATTCTCCAAAAACAATCTCAGATTTCTCCTCACAGCTACAAAACGTCTCATTTCATACATTTAGCATCTTAACTGTGCGCAAGATTTGTCAGATGCAACAAAATCATTTTCTTTCTTTCTTTCTTTCTTTTTTGTTAACTGATGTTTTGCGAAAGTCAGCCGATCATTCTGGTACTCCTCTTTGAACTCTTCACAACAGATATATTACTGCCATTCAGGAAAAGGGAATTTACACCAGCATTGTGAATGAGTCAGGCCATTATTACTCAGCACTTGAAATGCCTCCCAAAATACATGAGAAATTGATTTTAGGGCACAGATTCACATAAACAATTCTAATCTTTTCACACTCACAGGATCTGGTTGGTTAGAGCTCAGAGCTATTAGATGATGGCTTTAAGTATAAACTGTGACATTGCAAGTTATAGCAGCGTTTCTTTTGCCCCCCCCACCCCCACCAAAAAAAAAAAACTTTCCATTGTTAAAAAGTGATCAACTTTACAGACCATAGGACCTCTTATTTTAATATGGTGTCATAGGACATATTAGGAATATGTAAAACTTTTCTCTTTTTTTTTCACCATGCAACGAGCTACAGGCAAAAATAATTACTTTGTCCTTGGAGTGAAGGGTACTGTCTTTTACGACTCCTATTAATCTAATCGTCACCTGAAGTGAAATAGCTTTCGCCACAGGCAGGTAAACGTGGTTCAACTCCCACACACACACACACACACACACATACACACACAAAATCACAGAGGCAAACACATACAAATACACACACACAGATGCACCCACACACACAGCAACCATTTAGCATTAGTGTAAGCAGTGTTTGTATGCTACATTCTGTCACCTCCCACACAATACATTCATAAAACGGCTCCTCCACGCCAAAGGCACTGACTCAATAGAAGACACCTCTCCTTCCTTTTTCTCTCGCCCTCACCCCTCTGCCCCCCCCTCATTTATCTGTCCTTTAGTCAGTCCCTTCTTCTTCTGCTTCTTCCTTTTCTACCACTTGCCCCTCTCCCCTACCCACCTCCTTCCTGTTCCCCCATTCCCTCCATGTCCTTCCTCACCTATCTCCTCATTCTCCTTGCCTGCCCCCCCTCTCCACCCCCCCACCACACCACCACCCCCCACCACCACCACCTCACTCCCCACCCCCCCAGGGGCTGGTTGCAGCCGGTTTGAGTCTGACAGTGGAGAGGAAGCTTCGACCTCTCACCTCCGGAGGATGGAGGGAGGGAGGAGAGGCAAGAGGAGAGGGATGATGGAGGGCAGTGGGGTGGAGGGATGGGGCATGGAGGGTGTGTGTGTGTGTGAGTGAGTTGGGTGGTGGTGGTGGGGTGCAACTGCAAGAGGCGAGAGAGAGGTCAAAGAACAGGGGAGGATTTGCGAAGAGAGGGAGAGAGGGAGAGGGAGGAGAGTTGGGGGAAGGGACAGAGAGAGAGAGAAGGAGAGACGGAGGGGTCAGGAAGGAAACAAGTGATAAATGGAGGGAGAGCGGCAAGATGGAAGGATGAGGAGGGAGAGATGGAGCGCGTGAGAGGATGAGAAGGAGAGGGAGACAGAGTGTGAAGCTGCTGTGTACCTCCCTAACAAGCTGGACAGAATCAGCTCAATTATTAAAGAGGAGCGAGAGATGGGGAAAACACGCAGACACACAGACGTACACGCACAAAAGCATCTCTCGGTGTCTGGCACACTCAACACATACTCGCCATCTCTCTCACACTCACACACACACACACACACACACAAACACATACTGTACCTATCTGTGGATTAACATACTCGCACATGTACAGTATGTCTGATGCTCATGTTTTCCCGTGCTCGTGCGTCAGAGTTATCTTTGTTTTTAGCGGCGTGCGAGGGTGCGTATACATGTGTCTGGGTATGTGTGTTGAAAACAGTGAGTCAGAGGATAAGCAGAGACTTGTTAGTGATTCTCCTCAACACCCCCCCTCCACCACCACCACCCCACTCCCCACCTCCCCCCAATCCACCCCAGTCTACCCAATTTGGCTTCAGCACTGTCTCAACATTCCAGCGCCGTGGCTTCAGTGTCGTCCCATCAATATGAACAGATAATCAGAGCACTAAGGGGTCTGTATATAAATCCCCACCGTGAATATAGTTTTCACCCTCTTCCCTTCCTTTCTTCTCTGCCTCCCTTCCTCTCCTTCTCCCTCCTCCTCCTCCTCTTCCTCTCTTGCCCGTTCCACCCTTGTTTCTAGTTCTCTTTCTTCTTTCCTTTTTCCCTCCTTCTCTGAGGAAGTGTATGCCCCCAAGGGACAAAAAGATTCGCTACCTTCCAGGAGAGAAAGAGATTGTGTGTGTCTCTCTCAGTGTGTGAATGTGTGTCCTCCACATGTGTGCGTGCCAGGATGATTGTGTGTGTGTGTGTGTGTGTGTGTGTGCGTGAGAGTGAGAACACACACTTCCTGAGACAGAGAGAGAGGCAGGGATGAGCAACTGAAGAGCGAGTGAGAGAGTGAACGCAGGAGGCTGTGGAGGGGGAGGAGAGAAAAAGAGATAAGAGAGAAAGACAGAGAGTAGTCGGGGAGAAGGGGGAAGATGGATGAATGCACTGCGCACTGAGTGTGTGTGTGTGTGTGTGTGTGTCTATGAGTGAGAGAGAGAGAGAGAGAGAGAGAGGAAGAGAGATGGTAGGGAGATGCAGGTAGACGGAAAGGGGACGAAAGGGTTTCTTATCCTCTCAGCAGAAGTCATAATTTCTTAGAGCATGCACAGATGTGTGTGTGTGTGTGTGTGTGTGTGCATGCCTGATTGTGTTTGTGTCTGAGTGTGTTACCTCGCTCAGGCTTGAGGCCAAGAACCGGAGAGGTACAGTGGTGTAGCGTCGGTGTGTAGTGTGAGCAGCATGCGTGTGTCTGTGTGTGCTTTTTGAGAGGTGTGTATGTCGAGGCTGTGGCTGATGAGCTGTCAGTACCTACAGTTGGAATGTTCACAAGGCGGCCATTGTTGTTCAAACAGCCAGCAGCCTTCTCCTTGGCAACGGGCGCTGCAGCAGCGTCTCCCACAGCAACTGTGGAACAGGAGTATGGAGGGAGGAGGAGGAGTCAGGAAGTCAGGGCTGCAGCACAGAGGCCCCTCTCCAAAACACTGGCCTCAAGGTCTGAGTGTGTGCCGGGGTCCAAGCATCTGGTTTGTGTGTCCTCTGTGTGTGAGGTAGATATGCATGGCTATGTGTGTGTGTGTATGTGTCAGTATGTGTGGTTTCTAAGTGTGTCTGTGATTTCTCGCCAGTGTGACTACGTGGAGTGTGCATCTTTGCTCGCACATGTGTGTTTCTGTCTATCTGTGTGTACATATCAGCTCAGTGTGTGTGTGTATGCACCTGTGTGAACTGTAAGTGGGAGTGTTTCTGTGTTTGCACCTAAGTGGTTGGTTTCATCTTCCTGTATTTGCATGTGTTTGCGTGTGTTTCAAGACGTATCCCTGCGCGTCCTTGTCTGTGTGTAATCCTGCATGCCGTTTTGTGCGCTCACATGTGCACGCTCCTAGCTGTTCCCAGCTGGTGCGGTTGGTCACATGACCTGACTGAGGGGCGGCCATCAGCAGCGCCACGAAACTGCCTGCAGGAGAGCGAGAGAGGATCAAGACTGTCAGGATGAGTTGAAGATGAGGAGGGAGGGCTGTTTGGGAGTAGGAGCGTGTGTTGTGGGAGAGAAAGTGTAGGTGGGAGGTAGTGTGTTTGGGGTGAAGGTGGGGAGTGTGTGTGTGTGTGGGGGGGGGGGGTTGCTAAAGAGATGAGAGAGGCAACCATGGGGAGGGGGGCGAAGGAGGAAGAGGAAGGGGTAACACATAGTCCTCCTTGACTTAAAATAACTACACCATGTAGGTTCCTGCAGGAACAGCAGTCAGATAGTAAGGCAGTCAGAGGGGTGGGGGGTCCTGGTTGTGTGTTGTCTGTTGTTTGGAGCTACTTCTGCAGTCCCCTGTGTGCAACTTTGGCAGAGCCGCCACTGTATCTGGTCTGTGTGAAGTCTGTTTACGTTAGATGTGTGTCTGTATGTCTGATTGTCTGTCTGTCCTTTTTGTTTGTCTGCACATATGGCTTATGCGTTGGTCTCTGTTCATTTATATGCTTTGTGTGTGTGAGTGTGTTTGTTGTGTGTGTGTGTGTATGCGTGCACGTGCTTGCTCTTGGCAGGAGATACAGCGTGCGCACTGATGATGGAGATCATTAGGAATTTCCTGCAGCTGGGGAGGTGGTGGTTTTTTCTCCTTTTGGAGAGGGGCAGTAGGATGGGTGGGATATGAGTGGGTGAGAATGAGAGGAGAGGTCAGAGTGAAGGAGAGTGAGTGGGTTGGGGTGGTGGGGCGGGGTGGGAGGGGGTGTCTGTGAGAATGCTTGTTGGACTGTCTCTGTTGGAGTGACTCGCGTGCATGGAGTTGCAGCCCACCAAAGCCCCAAGTTCACCTCTGAGGGGTTGTTGGAGGTAATTTGCGTGCAGGCGTGTCCGCCCCAGTTGTACAATAAGTGTGTATAACATTCCCCACCTCCTTTTTGTACTTGAACACACCTCAAGCTCTCAAACAGCCTACGTCTGTTGATTGGAAGAGCTTGCACTGGGACTGTTACTGCCTGTTGGGCTGCAATCCACTGTGGTTAAACGAAGACCTCATAACTTCAGTTTCACTGTTTTTCTTCTTCTCATTTAGTTGATTTAAAACTTTTTACAGTTTGGCCGAGTGTTGAGTAAATATTGAAATCTCTTTCCCACAGTGGGAATAAAAATACTGCCTTAAAATCCAACATGTCAACATATCATTCTAAGATGAAGTCTGCCTTCTGTTTAGGTTGTGCTCGTGTTAAATGGGGTTTGTTCTCATGTCCTCAAAGTTAAATAAAGACTTTTTTTTCAGTCACGAAGATAATATGAAATAACATAAATATGCATTAGAAACATTTCCATTTAATCTCTTTTTTACTGACATCACACCACAGAGGCCTGTTAGCAGGAGTAGGCCTACGATTTAATATGATCACCACACACAGGCAGTGTCTGCACCACATCGAGTGCTCAAAAGTGATGTTGTGTTAATATTATATAATGTGTGTTTTTCATTGACAAAGTCAGACTGATGTTTGCCATGTGGAATACAACATGACACACTTGTTACTCACCGTTTCCCACTGAAAACGTCTCCAGGATGACTTGAAAACAGTTTGTCATCAAGTTGTCTAACAGTTTGGGCGACTGTTGTTTCCTGCATAATTCCTCTCGCTGATGTTTTTCCATCTGTAGTAGGACAAGTTGTGCGTTGTCATGTGGGTCACATGGAGGTCTGCGGTCTGATGGAGCTGCAGGTTGAGGTTGCATCAGGGTTGAGGTGGTGTGGCGTGTGTGTTTTGGGGGGGGGGGGGTGCTGGGGCTGATGGGGGGGCAGGAGTCTGACAGTAGCTGAGTTCCTGCGTGGTGTCACTCAGTCTCTGTGGACCCCCTGACCCACTTCCCCCTCCCCACCGCTCTCTCTCTCCCCTGGCCTCACATACACTTTCTCCATCTCCCTCCCACCCCCCACCTCCCACCCCCCTCTCTTCTTATCTGTCTCTGTGGAGCTCCCCCACCCTCCTCCCCTCACCACCTCTCTCTCTCTCTCTCTCTCTCTCTCTCTCTCTCTACCTTTCTCTCTTTCTCTCTCCCCTCTGTGTCCCCCTCCCTCACACCCCCCCATGCTGTTTCGGTGCTGCTGCCTGTCTCTTAGCAACAACTGCACACCCGTTAGAGCTCAGTGAGTGCTTTTACAAACACACCCAGGAAGACACACTCATACACGCGCACATTCACAGACACACACACATACACATGCACACACATCCACACTCACACTCTCTCTCTCTCTCACACACACACACACACACACAGGGTCTTGTTCCTCACTGAGGGTTGCTGCTGGCAGGCCTGTGAGTCTGCAAGCCTTTGTGGCAGTGAGATAGATGGGAAGAGAATAGATATGCTGTACAGCTACCATGTACAGAATGATTGTTCCTCTCAGACTATGCACAACGGGGCAACTGCCCAAACTGGAAAATGACAGGTTCCAGCCTCTGATTTCACACTGGCATGTGCGCACAAACACTTGTGTGGGGGGGGCAGGAGTCTGACATCATGTTGTGTTGTTGTTGCCTTTCCCGCATCCACACAATAAGCGCCCCAAACTTTTTATGAGCAGATGAAAAATGTACAGTACCAAACATTTTCAAACAACATTGTTCATACGAGGGCTCCTCTTTGTGAAGAAACACATTCAACAGATCATCATGTGGGAGCAGCGCGCACCATCGGCTGTCTTCGAGACAATACTACACCACTGTGTGTTCCAAAGCCCCAGAGCCATTCACAGTAAAATGCACCAAAACGCATTTGCTACGTATGACGGTGAATATATTGGAATGGCGACTGATGGATGCCAGGAATGTTTGCTTAAACAATGTGGGATAGTGGGAGTGTTTGATAGGCTGGCATCTAAGCCCTGTCAGGATGCCCCCCGCAGAGCACAGTAGAGGGATATTTGCATGTGTGTCTTTGTTTTGTGTGTGATCGTGCATGGCTATATGTGTGTGCGTGTCTGTGTGATATGTATGTCTTTATGTGCAAATCGATGTGTGAGTGTGTGGGAGGATGAAGCTGTGGGGGCATATTTGCATGTGTCTTTGTGTGCTGGTTCGTGTCGCTGTATGTGTGTGTGTGTGTGTGTGTGTGTGTGTGACAATGTGAGCATGTATGTGTAAGCACATGTGCAGCAATGTTTAATTAAAGCATGTGTTCTTCTCCTCTCACACACCGGTCAGATGGAGCCTTAATTAATGAATGCTGTTAATTAGACAAGAGAGGAAGTGAGAACGAGAATAGGAGAGAGGGGAGGGAGGGAAGGAGGGAAGGAGGGAGGCAGGGAGACAGCGCTGGGCATGGGAGGGAATGGGTGAGGGGGTTAAAGAAACTATGTGTAGTCTGTGCGTGTGTGTGTGTGTTCAACTCCATGTTTGTCTGTCCCAGTTGTGTCATTCCTCAGAGCAGCAGAACGTTGAGGTTGCTC
The DNA here is from genome assembly GCA_021432705.1 of Caranx ignobilis. Classification (NCBI taxonomy): domain Eukaryota; kingdom Metazoa; phylum Chordata; class Actinopteri; order Carangiformes; family Carangidae; genus Caranx; species Caranx ignobilis. The sequence goes on along the minus strand of MU269991.1, from coordinate 2,791,185 downwards.
TGCTCCATGTGTTCAGCCCCAAACTCTGCAACAGCAAAACTCCCACTCCTCCTCCTCCTCCTCCTCCTCTTCCTCTTCTGCTTCCTCTTCTTCTACTTCTTTCTCCTCTCGCCTCTTTCAACTTTTTCTCCCTCATAGTTAAAATCTGTCTGCCTCCATCTATCCGACCACTTATCATCCTTCCCCTGTCTCGATCATGCCTTTCACCCCCCTGTGCTTCTTCTGTCCTGCCTTTTCTCATACTTTCTCACCAATTCACTCAGTCATTCTGGTGTCTCTTGCCCCCTCCGCTCCCTGTTCCCCTCTTTCTCTTTCTCACTCTCTCTTTCTCTCTCTCTCTCTCACTCTCTCTCTCTGTCCTTCTCCCACCCTCCTAATCAGAGCCATATGTTGGAGAGAGAGGCAGAGAGATCTGACGATGGACAGGATTGTGTTGTATGGGGAGAGTGTGGTACAGTGCTGGAGCCAGCCATGTGTGCGTGTGTGCGTGCAACAGTGGCACGCAAAGCTTGCATTTGTGTTTGAATGTGTGCACGCATGCCGTCACATGTGAGTCTGATAGCACGTGTGGTCCAGATTTCGTAAGATTTCTTTTTCTTCTGGCTGTCTGTACTTGCAGTTCTCCTCTGCTCTGGGTTTCTATAATCCTCCAGTCGTTCCTGTCTTTCTGTCACCTTCATCTCTCCATCCTCTTAACACCTCTCTATTCATCACCTCTCTGCTTCCCCCTGGTGGCTGCGATTATTCACACATTCTCATTCTTCTTGTACCCTCCAAGTCTAATGCTTTGTAATGCATTTGAATAGTTTTGGTGAAATGGGGCACGCAGTGTGTGTGTGTCTGTGTTTGTGTGTGTGTGAAGGGCTACTCAATTGTTTATTGTAATTTCTGGATTTTTGCAACACGTGCATCTGCTCACTGAAATATTGTGAGACTAAAAAATGTTGGCAAAACTCTCTCAACCCCATACACAATAAACCATTCTGAGAGTCTGGCCATGATCATGTAAGATCAACAGCATGTGTGAAAATCCAACAGAAGAGTGTAAAGTGGCTCTGCCTTACATGTGCACCTACAGTCTGCCGGTACGCCGCAAAACGAAACACTAACGACAATTAGACTTTAAAATTTTATATTGCAAGTCATCTTCCAAAATAATAGTGTCTGATGTGAGATGGTGCAGCGCTCACCAAAATACTGATTCTAGTCTGGTCTGATGTGTGCTGTGACATCATGTACTAATCTCTTATTCTTTCTGCTCCACCCTCCTCCACACTCTTTTCTTTTTCTTTCTTTTTTTTCCCACTCACCCTGTCTCCTACCTCCGTCAACTCTCCCTTCCGCTGTCTGTCTGTCTGTCTATCTGTCTGTCTGTCTGTCTGTTTCTCTCTTTCTCTCACTCTAGCAACCATGGGCAAAAGACAGGAGCAGAGGGGAGAGGGAGAAGTATGTGAGCTCTCCACTGCAGTATTGATGACCCAATGATCCCCTGCAGAACAGAGCCAGTCAGGCAGACAGAGTGAGGCTCAACTCAGAATCAAAATCAGAATCAGCGCCACAACCATTCAGTAAAAGCAACCAACTGAGCAGGATATGAATGGTAAATGTAATCTAATGTTGTAATGCCGCTGTGTGGGTGGCACAGTTAATAGAGTAGAGTGCATTACAGATTAGGTTTATGGCCCATTGCCAAAAATGTTGACGATTCCATCACACAACCGCAAATCCATCTGTGCTGCAAATGTTTGATTTTAATTTGTACAGTATGTTTGATGCCTTACAATGACCAATATATTAAGCAGAAAAGAATTCAGATTTAATTTATTAAATAAAACAAGGAGATGTTAAATTTGTGGACTTTGCGTTCAGTTGATAATAATTCTTTTATCTCTGTCCCTAGGTTCTTGAATCTTCTTGCTAGCTGTTAGAGGAAGACAGCTACAAAGAAGAAACATTTACATACGGCAGAAGAATCATTTTCCTCCCTCACTACCAGCAAGACCGTACACTGAATGAGTGGCTTGTCAGATCACCTATTTTCAGGCCAGTCTGGGGCTCCAGTGGGCTGTGGTGGGAATCAGGCAGAGGAGAAAGCCCGTGTTGGAGGGCTGGAGGAGCTGGAAGGGCCTGAGCTCTGGACCAGGGAGCTTGGGTTCCAGGAGGAGTCCCAAGATCCCTCCGGCGATGGACTGGCACCGGTGACCTCCGACCACTTCCCCCCCTCGTCTCCCTCTGCCCTGGCCAACGGCCTCCACCTGCAGAGAAGACTGGGGCACAGCACCTGTCGGCGGAGGCAGACGGAGACTCGCACCACCACCGAGGCACATCCATTCACAGAGACATTTAAAAACATGCAGACGCACATAGAGCCAGATGTGCATGCGCAGGCTGTGTCACACGCACACATGGATAATTGTGGACACATGGATATCAATGTGCACACAGGGTCCGTTGGGCCAGAGCACACCAGAACTCTCACACCAGAGGCCATACACACAAACTCACCTCAGCCCCTGTCTTTGGCACTTGGCAATCATCCAGCCTCCACCAATCAGCTTGCAGCTCCTGTCCTCACAGCTGAGACAGACATGCCCTCGACCTTTTGTCCAGTTCCTATTGGTCCAAACACAAACCCCGGCTCCTCTCCTCCCCCTGTGGAGGCAGAGAAGAAGTATGCACTCCGCAGCTCTGGACGTCCACGCTTCCCTTGTCACCTGCGCAAATCCTCTCGCCTTCGCCGCAGCATAGATGATGGGGAGAAGAGAGCAGGGAGGGAGGAGGATGAAGTGATAGAGGAGAAGATCTGGAGGGTCAAAGAAGAAGAAGTGGCGGTTGGTGAAAAGGAAGAGCATAAGCCTGTGGAGGCTGTCCTCCCCACACCTCCCTGCCCTACAGACATTGCTCTTGCTCTAACTGTACCCAAAACTGTTCCTAAAGCTACGCCTAAACCTGGGCCCAGACTTGGGCACAAACCTGGACCTAAATCCAGGTCTAGGCCCGCTCCAAAATCTGTCCAAAAAGCAGGTCCCAAAAGTGTCATGAAACAGCGGCAGGCAGCGCAGGCCATTCAACACCGTGTTACCCCTCATCACCCATTTGTGAACACGTCCACCATCCCCGCATCTCTGCTAACTGTGAAGGAGGAACCTGTTGCAGACTTAGGGGTATGTCCTCCCAATAACCGGAAATGTAGACGTTTTATTGGCGTAAGTAAATTTATTGTTACATATCATTGTTCTTGCTCATAATACATTAATCAATGTTATCTCATGTATAAAATCATTTACAATTTCATGTGTTTTATGTTGGTCTCGGCTTTACAGGTGAGGAAGATTGTTGTCAAGGTGCCTCGTATTCCTGTCAGTCTCAGCCGCCGACAGAAGAGCTACAAGATTTCCAATTTGGAGACGGTTACAGGCACAGAGAAAGGCAATGACGGCGGCCTGGAGGGCTCAGATGCAGTTCGAGAGCCGACTGCACTTCTCCGCATGAAGAACAATGGGAAGAGTGTTATGGTGATGTTCCCTCCTGGAGAGCTGCCTGTTATTCTCAAACGCAGGCGGGGGCGACCACCTAAACAACCCCTGCCAGGAATACCGGGGGAGCCTCCGACTCCCAGCAGTGCGAGCGGTAATGGAGACCAGCCCAAAAAGCCCCGGAGGCGTCGTCGGACTAAACTCCCTTCTCCTTATCCATCTTACGTTAATGATACTAATGATGTGAAAACAGAGTATGGGGACGTTCTGTCCAAACTGGCCTTTCTGAACCGTCAGCCCCCTGCCACTGGCCGCTGCTCTCCACCTCGATGCTGGACCCCCAGCGAGCCAGAGAGCTTTCACACCCCCTTGGAAAACCCTGGAATATCCACCCTACTCCACAGGCTAACTGGGTTTAGACGCCCACGCGGTGGCAGGGGAGGGGGCATTGGAAGAGGCGGCGGAGCAGCAGGGGGGATCGGGGGCAGTGAGCGCAATAAGAGCACCTTCAGTGACTTCTTTGAATCCATAGGCAAGAAGCGGAAACTGAGCCCTCTGTCTGAGCATGGACTACCTAGGAAAAGGGGGAAGGGGGTGGGGGGAGGTGGGGTTGGACGGGGAGGGGGCATCGTAGGAACTGAGCCTGGGGGAGAGAAAATAATCAGGAAGAGACGTGTGAGGAAAAATGGCGCATTTAAAGGAGAGGGGGTTTCCATGGGGCAAGACTGGCCCAATGGGGCAGGTGGGTGGGGGGAGGAGGGGGGACTGGAGAAGGAGAAGGGTCTGGGTGGGTTTCAGCTCTGTGGATCTCCGAGGGGGGGGTTTTCTTCCTGTGAGGTTGGAAGGGGGGGTGCCTACAGCAGTCAAGGTGGAGGCAGAGGCGCTGGGCCAGCTGGGGAGGATTCACAAGGCCTGTTTGCTGGATATTTCCGGTCGCTGCTTGACTCGGATGATTCATCAGACCTGTTGGACATGTCCTCCTCCCAGTCAGACCCCCGTAAAGCTTCATCCACCCCTGGTTATGAGCCATCCAGCCCAGCTGCTGGGCACAGCTGGTCCCCTGCTTTCTCCAAGTGGTGCTCTAAGGGTGCAGGTTCTGGGGTGGAGGGTTCAGCCCAAACACATTGTTCCTCTGCCAGGCCTCCGTACAGCTATGGCAGCCTGGCCCAAACATCACCCACCACCTCTACTTATCCCAAATCCACCGCTCCATCTCTCTCACACTCTCCCAGCTCCCCCCACCCCGCCTCTTATGGCCACTTCTCCTCTGGCTACTCCTCCTCTTGCCCTGCACTGTCACAGAGATCCTCAGACTGCAGCTTTGCATTCGGGTCTGGGCACAACAGTGGCAAGGCCACCCCTGTTGGCCAGATTGGTTACTCTAGCTACCAGGCAACAGCAGCCAAGCGGGGCTTTTGTGGATATCCTGGAGCAGGTCATTCCTCCATGCGGGGGGAGTCAACGGGGCCCACGTCACCTGGAGGGGGATACATGTCTGTGGCCAAAGGCAACCAGTTCATCTCCTCCTCCCCAGAGGGATTCAAACAGTACAACTCCAACCAGTGGAGCTACAGGTGATTCATTTGCATAGCAGTCTGTGATCTCAAAGAATACACTTACTAACTAATGTTAAAAACTGAAGATGTCTCTGAGTTGCTTTTTTACAAAATCTCTTTCCGAAATCTCAATTGGTATGAAAGTTTTAAATGAATGTGCGATTAAATGTTTTCTTCCATTAAAAAGAGATGTACAAACTAAAGTCAGACCATCAGAGGATCAAAGTGAAGAGATGTGGTTAATATAAATGTTTCACTCCAGCTCATCATTTTCACTTTTACTCCGTCCACCATGTGCCTACTAACAGTCAATACCTGATATTAGTTAACTTAGGCCTGAAATGTTGTTTGCTGTGGTTATCTATAGGAATACATAGTCAGAAAATCAGAACCTGCATTGAGGGTCTCTATTACTGACTCGTGGACTTGCAACAAAGAGCAGTGGAGATTGAACTATTTCTCAAATATATACATATTGCTTAAGTCATGTTTGTATGTGTTATCATTTTTGGTTTTTTTTGTTTTTTTCTCCCTGCAGACAAGGCTTTGGTGGCTGGTCAACAGACAGCTTTGGGCCTCAGTATCATGGCTACAGTGAATATGGCTCCAACGAGTCCAAAGACATCTTGGATATCTCAAACTACACCCCCCAGAAGGCCAAGCGACAACCTTTTCCTGAAAGTTTATCAGAATCCTCCTCTGACTCTTCACATCTTGGCTCTGTGGCCACTGGCAGTGGGCCGAGCTCCGCAGGTGGCTCATACAAACAGAACGAGGCCGCTCCTGTGAGTGCAGAGGGGGGTCAGTCGAGCCTATCCAGCCTGGAGAAGTTGATGATGGATTGGCATGAGAGTGCTTCAGGGCCCTCGTATAACTGGAGCCAGAGCGTCCTCTTCCACGGAGGAGGGACCGGCAAACCTGGCCGTGGTCGCAGGAAACGGACTGAAGTGCAATCAGAAAAAGAGGGGGGTTCTGGGTTACACTCTGATTCCCCATCCAGTCCGTCACCGACGCCCACACCTGGACCTAAACGGGGTGGGGTTGGTGGACGGGGCAGAGGGTCTCGAGGAGGAAGAGGGGGGTTATCTCCTTGTCAGAGAGAGCGGCCATCGGGAGCTAAAGGCAGGGCCAAGACTGTCTCTGCATCGGGAGCAGGAGGTGTAGTAGTGTCTGCTGGAGCTGCAGAGGGGTCTGGGCTGTTCCAGGAGGTGCTGGACTATTACAGTGGAGACAGTAGTAGCCTCTCTCCCCTGGCCACTCCCAATCCTGCACCACCTTCCAGCTACCTCCAGGACCCCTGTGAGTACCCCTCCCCTTACTCTGCCCACCCTTCCACACCTTCCTCTGAGGAGCGATACCCAGCCTTATACCCTGGAGAGTCCTCCTCTTCCCTCTCACCCAGTGTTTCATCTCCCCCTTACCCTCCCAAGCCCACCCCTCCTCCACCCCAGTCTTATCACCCAGTCCCATCCAGGACCTTCTCCCCCTCCTGCTCTCCCTCACCACGAGTGACACCCCACTGCGGCACTGCACTGAGTCCCTCACATCGCCCGCCACCAAAAGACCCGCAGTTCTCGCAGTATGACTCCCCCAGCTACTGCAGCTCCCCCTACTGGTACGGACAGACATCGCACAGTGGCAGCCCCAGCCCACACTCACACAGCACGCACTCAAACACAGCCGTGCACACACACAGCAACCCTCACACAAGTCCTCACGGAAACGCACACGGCAATCCGCTCGCGAGCCCAAATGCAAACACACACTCACACACACATTTAACCCCGACTCCGCATGACACACACCATCACAACACGCAGACTCACGCAAACCTGAGCTCACACACCAACACCCATCCCACCTCACACCTCCAAAACAACCCCCTCAGCCATACCAACAATCAGCCCCTCCACAATGCACACGTCAACCCCAACGCTCATCTCCCCTCCCACACACACTCCAACCCCAGCCCCAGCCTCCTCTCCCACTCCACGCCTGTGCTTTACGAGGAGCGCAGCCCTCCCTCCACCATGACTGCCCACAAGCGGGATCTGGCCCCCCACGCCATGAGCACAGGCCATTGCCAGGGTCCCCTGCCTCACTCCCCGTTCCCCAAACCTCCCCTGGACTCCTCGCCCCATCAGGAGGACACTAGCGGCTTCTCCCTGTCCCACCAATCCTACCAGGGCATGGGACACCGCTACCCCTCCCAGGTGGCTCAGGGAGGTGGGGTGCTGTGCCAGCTCCTGGACCCAGCCAATGATGACAGCTTCAGCGTCACCAGCCTGTAACAGCAGGTAAGTGCATTTAACAGACATACACACAGTTAAGGCCATCAGACATTTATAGAGGAGTGTGAAATTAATGAGGGTGAAGTTGGCAAGTGTTGGATAGCAGTTCATTACTTGATATTTAATTGGATGACAAAGCACTATTAGTAGTTGTAATTAATAAATGAATAGCTAATATAAACATCACAGTGAAATTTTTTATCAGTCTGACACAAAAGGGTTTTGTCTGATTAGTACAGATGGGTCAGATTATAGAATTGCTTTTGTTAGACTCCATGTTTGCAAAGGTGGATTTAAACATATAGTAGCCTGTGTCTGAGAATATGTTCAAATCCATGTAAACTCTTTGACTGAAGTACATAACGGTGAATTTAAAAAATGGAGTGCAACAGCAGCAACACCACAGTGCTCACATACCTACTACATTGCTTTTAGCAGCACATCAAACACTGAAATGATGTGTTTACAAGGACCTATTAAGCTTTAGCACTGTCCAAAATATCATCATATATTACTCTCTTTCCCTTCATCTCTTTCTCTCTCCCTTTGTTTTTCTTTCAGGTGCATTCAATCCAAGCTTTTACAGATTTGCAAACATTTTTTTTTTGTTAAGGAGACTTCTTTGTGAGAGACTGTGAAATGAAGGGTGAGAATTTAGCTGCCAGCTTTGGACAGTAAAGCTTTAATTCTCCAGCACTGACAATCAAAATCAACCGCAACTTAAACACCCAAGCATGTGTGCACACTGTCACACGCAGACACACACACATACACATACACACACACAGACATGCAAACGCATACACGCACACACACCAACACAGACACGCATGTGCAGATGAATTCACTACCTAAACCTGAACACATAAAATCATACGTGTACACTCACTCACACTACGCTGGAACGAGGGACTGGCAAAGAGGAGCTGACAGATGAATACCAGACGCTGACGGACAGAGACAAATCTATTTCCTCATTCTGTTGAGTCCTGCTGTGTCACATAGAGGACTCTATTTCCCAGAAGTCTGTATTTCACCAAATCTTTTCTGGTGTTGTTCTGTACATCTGCAATATGGACAAACTAGGATCACAATGCTCTGTCTCTCTTTCTGTTTCTTTCCTCTGTCCTCTCTCAACTCCCCTCCTTTGCTAAACCAGCAACCGTGTTCTACACTCGACTCGCCAACACCGCATCTCTGTCTTGTGCTCTAACCTGAAACCGCATCTGAGCCCAAATCTACTTTTTAAATACCATGAGCCTTGCAAATGTCCCGCTCTGTGCACTCCTTGTGTTGTGTCCCATAAGAGAAAAGTGGACTAAACCAGTTTCTGCTCTTGAAATACCAGCATCTGTACATACGACTCCAGCTCCAAGCCAGGGGGCCCCCTGTTCGCTCTGAAGGTCCGTCATCAACATGCCCTCCTCAGCGTTCTGCCATGGTTTCTCTGCTCTGGGGGGAGGGGGGTAGGTGGGTGGTTGGGGGGTGGGTGGGGAACTGCAGCATGGAGACTCAACATCCTGTGTTTTGCTGTTTTAAACTACAAGGGAAAGAGACATTGAAATCACACAACGGCCCCAAAGAGACTCTTGTTTTCTGTGTGCAAATGTGAGACAGAGGAGGTTGTGTTTGCGTGATGCATGTATTTGTGTGTATGTGTGCCTATATGTGCGTGTGTGTGGGTGTGCGTGCGTGCCTACGGGGTCAAAAGGAGTGACGCTCCGCAGACACCTAAGTCTTGGCGGGGCCTCATTCGTTCTTTCACTCTCTCCCTTCTTTTTTCTGTGGTCTTGTGTTGTTTGGTGGTTTTTGTGATGAAAAAATTGTATATCTGTCTGTTACATATCATGTATGTATCTGAGGTGCAAAATATTTAAATACACATTCTGTTCTTGCCATTGGTAATCCTGTCTATAGCATACTGCTTCTTTAAGGGATTAAGGGAGGTGTGAGCTTGTTTGTGTGTGCGTGTATGTGTGTGTGTGCGTGCGCGCTTGAGTGTGTGTGAATGTGTGTGTGAGTGAGTGAGTGTGTGTACGTTTTTTAGAGCCTCCCTGAGTATTGGGCTTTGCCCAGGCTGTCTGGGACTGTGAGCGAGAGAGTTCAGTCAAGGACACAATTCGACAGGGAGTGAAAGGGAGGGGAGGAGAGGAATGGATGGCGGGGAGAGCAGGGGAGGATGTGTTGGAGGGAAAAGAAAGAAAGCAGACTGAGGAAATCAGAAAAGAGTGTCAGAGAGGTTTTAAAGCCACTGAAACAAAATGCACAAAAATGTACTGTTGCAAAATTCCTCTTCCATATAAGGAAATGTACTAAAGCATGGCGTAAAGGCCGATGGAAGCAGGGAGCTGACAGGAAGGGACCCATGCATGTCCTCACAGGGAGTCTTGCTATAATACAGCAAATATTATGCATCTGCAGCTTGTGTGTATTGTGTGTGTGCCAGACAGACAGGGAGAGCGGGAGAGAAAGAAAGCAGATGGGGGGAGTTTACTGGCTGCATATTGTGTACAGTTTGTCAACAGGCTGACTAAATAGACTCAGACATGGCCGGAGGAAATGTGTTTGCTGTGACATTCCACTGTATGGTGGAAGGGGACACGCACTGTATGACAGACAGAGAGGAAGAAGAGGGCGCAGGGCAACAGCTCTCTCACAGCTTCCCCTCTGTAGTTAATTCATACAAAACATGACAGAGTTCAGTTATTAACGACCGTTTTCTGAGTCGAATTTAAACAAAATTACAACCAATAAAAATCCACCCTCAGCAAGTTTAAGGACACAAATCTGTCATAATCCTTTTCTCAAAACAATCAGTGACAGCAGAAGTTTTCAGATCATGAGTCACTAAAAGCAGAAATACCACAATGTAAGAACAGTTCATCCAAGTAAACATCCTGCATTCGGAAAAAAAAAAAAATCTCAAATAAAAGACTCAGAGTCAAACTGGACCTAAAGCAAACGTATTAGTATTCATTATGCAGCAGAATAACCCCTGTCTGTTTATTTGATTATGGATCTTTTAACATGTGGGCAGCATTTTAATGTAGATGCTCCACGCTGGGTTCATTTTAACTACTTGATGCACTGTTGGATCACATGATCTACAACCATGCATCATATTTTATGAGCTACTTATAGTTTTAGTATGTGAGCTGTTTAACTGTTGTTGATGCTACAAAGTCCAAGGTGCAAGAAAGCCCCCCCCCACATATCCTGCTGAGTAAAACTTTAAAGTACAGTAGCCTGGTGCGTTGAGTAAAGTACCAGGTTTAATATCTGTTCTTCATTTAAACAGTTACTACGTGTTTTGGTGACAGGAGTTGGCCTTAGATTTATCAGGCCATATAAAATGAAAACAATATAATAGTTTGAAACCAAGCCGGTGATATGAAGCAAGAGTCTGTGTGGAAACAGAACAGAAATAAGTAGGACTGTGTTTATTCATCACAGGAAGAACAGTGGTCTCTGTGTTTATGGCTTCTTCTGTACAAACAAAAAACCTTTACAGCATTTTACTGGAAACAGTTTGTGGGACGATAACTTGAAAGAAACGTCCTCAGATTCATTTGGGGTTGAAGAGGTCAGGTCCAGACTCGCTTTCAGGGTTAACTGTTACCTGTATGAGTGAGATATGGGTAAAAATAAAACGGCGGTCACTGTGTCAATAAGGCCACCAGGAATGCGCTTCGTCATCAGTGCACTCCCTGGGGGTAAAGAAGAAGAAGGAGGAGGAGGAGGAGGAGGAGGTCGGGGAGGAAAGAGGAGGAGGGGAGCTCTCAGCTGGGACTTTCCTCACTGCCCTCTAGAAAAAAAGTTAAATCACTGGGCACCGCGCCGGAGATGTTCCCCGGTGCCGCCACGGAGGAGGCATGCGGACCTGCGCGCGATGGTGGGGCCGCGGAAGCCCCCCGCCCCTCCGTTTGGGAATACTACTCCTCTTAATCCCACCGGTTCTCATCGCGCTCCAGCTGCTCGTCGTCGCCGGGCCGCGGTTACCTCGAGCCGCTGGGGCCGGGGTGGAGGAGCAGGGGCGGGAGGAGGGCGCGGTTGCCTTCTCCGTTATCAGCATCGAGCCCGGGAGGAAGTCGCTTCGTGAGGGAGCCCGGCAGTCCCGGCGACCGGGTCTCGAGGAGGAGGAGGTGGAGGATGAGGGCAGGAGGGAAGGGGCACGAGCCTTTGAGGATGAGAACGAAATGCACTGGCGTCAGGTAAGAGGTGAAATTACTGATAACAGTATGAATCACTTGTCTGGATCTCTGAAGACACTTTTTCATTGTCAAAACTTCACTCATTACCCATAATGCCCATGCAAGGTGATTTCAGATGCACTCAGACTGTAAGGACACATTCAGCAGTGTTTACATGTTCAGGGATACAGATATAAAAAGATGCTGTGGTCGGGCTTATTCATTATGCTGGGTCAGTTTGTGCACAGCCCTGTGAATTATTACAGACATGATGGAACAGGTGAGCGCGGAGGGTGAGCACAGCACTGACCCCAGATCAGAGAGAGGTGACAGCTGTTCTCTCTCACTCTCTGGCTTTGCCCTTCAGTTGCTCACTGCTCCAAACCTCCATCTGTGTTTATGTGAGTGCTGGTGCATCTCTCCCCTCTTTACCTCAGACTCCTTCCCCTTACACACACGCGCACACACACACCCTCCTCAAACTCTTTTTTCATTCTCTTTTTCTCTCACTGTCTCTTTTTCTGCCCAAGGCAAAAACTCTCTGACTCATTCTGTGAATCATCACCCCTCCCCACCGCCTCCCCAAAGAAGTTGCCATGGTGACCACGGGGTTCAGTCTGAGCTGGGTGGGGGGGCTTTCTTTGACTGTGTGTGTTTGTATGTTACAGCGCCCCAGGCAAATGTCTTACCAGCAGGACTGGGGTCAGAGCCCGTGACCTGCCTCCTCAGTACTCATACCTGGGGCAGCGTGTGCAGGCAGCAGAGGCCCTGACACGACTCACCATCGTTCCTATGCATTCAACTCCCTTCCACTTTCCTATGCATCTGCTGCTCTGTGGTATCAATATATTGATATGTATAACTGTATGCTCCCAGGTTGGGTCTAGAGGACTGGAGGTGCAGCTGTGGGCATCTGACCCGCCGTCATTCACAGCAGAGCTTGATCGTATCATCAGCCATGTCACCAGGCCACAGGTAGATTACACAGAACATCATGTAAATTGTTGTGCTGTCAAATAAAAAGAGCTGCCATTCACTGAAGTGAAACAAACTCATAAACACAGAAAATATTCTCAGGCCTGATGATCTTTATTTACTGTGTATGACACATTTTAACTTTGTGAAACTTTTCTGAAATTAAATACTGTTTACATTTATAAAGGAACTGGGTCTTAAATCTGTCTTTAGCTTAATACATGGATATCAACATTTTTGGGCTTGTGAGCCTTTAAAGGGGAACTATGCAAGTCTGGTCGCTTTTCTGCTGCTTTGCTAACCCTCCTCCCAGCCATGTGTATTTGTTTTCAATGAAGCCAGTGAGAAAGCAATCAATAAAGTGGTAGATAATGTTATTTATCATATACGATGTTACGTGTATAATTGTGTAGTCTTATCCATCATAAACAAGAGTTTTTGGCTAAAAGACGCTAGGTGAAAGGCAGAGAGCCTCCATTCTCCCTAACAAGTTACAAGTCATGTATTTAACCATCACAAATACTCTGAAGCTGTTTAATTAAGGTAATGTAGCATAGTTAAGCTTAAAATTCTGCATAGTTCCACTTTAAATCAAAAGAAAGTTCAAAAGAAAATTAACTTTATTTTGTGTCTGAGATGTTTCTTCTTCTTCTTTCCTGTCTTTTTAATCATCCTGTCACCACATTTATTCTGTGGCCAGATTCAGGATCAGATTTTTGTCTTGTGGGGTACAAGACAAAAATCTGATCCTGAATCTGGCCAATCCCCAGTCGAATATATAGAGCTTTGCTTGAAGGTCTCAGGCTACACTCTTACTCATAAGAGACCTACACATGCTGTAGCCAGGAGTTAGACCTTGCCAAGACTTAACAACAATCAATAAAACTTCACTTTTTCAACTACTACTTCTTCTTCAGTTCACTTTTTCACTTCTAAAACTGCAGACTTCCAGTGTGGGGGTTAACATAGCAGTAATATGATCAGTCAGGCGCTGTCAATATGCTGGCAGCAGAATTCTGCCAAATCTGGAGCCAGTAAAGCCTTTCAGTTCCAGACTGAAAACTCCCGAACAAGAGTTATGACTTACATAACACCGAGTGCCGGGGAACTGGGAGGGAAAATTATATATCGACAGATTAAACCTAGCATGTTGTGTTGATTTTGTTCTCTAATTACCCAGTACGTGCCACAAATTAAAATGACTCTCAAATCTACTCGTGCTAAATGAGCATCATTGACAGCATCTCACATTTAAGAGTCAGTTTTACCTGAACTGTCTGCTTTACTTAAAGGCACTTGGAAACATCACTTACTAATTGTTCTCACACATTTCAGAGAACAAGTTTTCACACAACTTCTTTTTCAACTTCCTCTCCTCACCTGGTTTTATATTAGCTCTGTGTCCAACGTCTCACGTGATCTCTCTTCTCCTGCCCATCTCCAGCTGAGCTGCTCCAGGGTGTTATCTCCAGGTCAGGCTCAGGCATCACAGCCTCCTGTGGCTTCACACCGCTGGCTGCTGTGTGCAGAGGACTGGCTCATTCCAGCTGCAGACAGACCGTGTGTTGCATACTCCTTCAGGTGAGCCCATATGTCTGTACAGTATGTGCATGTGTCACTGCATGTGCTGTGATTCTTCTGCATTCACATCACTGGCAGAGTTGGAATAAAAAATGCAATGCATATTTAATCATGCATGCAATAATCTTCAAACCACCTCTGTGCTCCCCTGCCTCTCTGTCTATCTTTTTGTGTTTGTCTTTGTCTCTCTAGTATGGATGGGAGAGATGCAGACTTTCTAAAGACTGTGTCAGGGCTGGGGTGTGAAGTGCACAGTTTTGATCCCAGCAACTCCAATACGTCCCATGGTCACCTTGACAACAGTTTGGCTAGTAACCATGGTGACGGAGGTGTGGTCAGCCAGCACAAGATGTGGCTAGAGTGGCGCACACCAAGGAAGCGCAAGCACAAGACACGAGGCAACCTGGGTAGTGTTTCTCAAACACTGGCAGATATCATGACAGCTCTGGGACATCACACAGTAAGACACACACACACACAGAAAAAGAGAGAGAGAGAGATGGAGAGAGAAATTTAGAGAAACAGTGCCAAACAAACATACCTTAAGAGTCTTTTCACCCCAACATACCCAGAAAGCTCTCTTACTTGTACGTTCCCATGGCAACAGGGCTCTGCGCCATCCCTGGCTGCCATGGCAACAGTTTCAGTGAGTGAATCACACACTGGCCCAATTACATCCTGCAGCCACAAGAGGGAACTGCAAACCTACAGTTTGAGTGCGTGCTAGTTGACAGGACAAGGATTACTTTGATGCATCAATTTTGAAATATTCATTAATGATATCATTTAATATTAAAACATTAAAACATTTGACCATACAATTATACTACGGAAAGTAGCAAAGCTAGACTACATGAAAAATGTAACAATTAGAGCAGTAACATCATTTGTGGCGTAGTCTCTAATTGTAACAGCGAAATAATACCAAAAATAAAAAATAAATAAAAATACCCGTATTTTATTTGTATGTATAAAATATGATGGAGATTATCACTTCTCTATATTTTCTATTCTCTTTAGGTTCACTTTTTATATGCTGACCTGCTCAGTGCCGAGTGGAGAGTTTTCCAGAGCTGGATTGAGTCAGGAACTCTGCAGAGTGTCCATCATCTGGTTGCCACACTGCACCTGCAATGGGCAGGATTTGAGGTGGGAGGAACCAACGAAGAAGTGCTCCGCTATTGGTTCAGCATCCTACAGGGTCTCCAAGCCTCTGGACTTAAGCTGGTCCACAGCTCGGCAGGAGAGGGTCACAGTGTCCTAAAACGGACAGTAGCAAATGCTCACAGCTCCTACACACTCAGCTGGGTCAACACTAGATACTGACACTACGTCATTGAGCACAGGTGGACGCACAGGACTACACACTGTACATATCCTCAAACAAAGAAGAGAGGGGGTTTTAACTAGTTACTGGAGTTTGTTTATGAACTTTTCTTTTCAGGCACACACGTTTCTTAACATGACATCTCCCTCTAGTGGAGATGCCAGGATTCACTTTTTTTTTAATAACTCCACCATCAGAGGGAAATAATGTTGCATCTGGCCATAATACTGGCTAATTTGACCAAATATGAGCGAAAGGGGGACCTGCTGATTTAGCTGGGCAAGAGCGCAATAATATAACAGAGAGATTTATGATTTATATTTTTTCTCACCACATCAACAACAAATTGTAGCTACTGCTGGACAGCTATCTGGCAAGTGGCAACACATTTTTTTTTATTTGTTAAGTTGACCACAGATATAAATCACATAGTATATCATATTATTCTTGTATAGTGTGACTTTTTTGTATTAATTGGATCCAGCTCTGGTTTGAATACAAATTCAACTAAGTAGATAGATTCAACTGATTATGTATGATGTAGGAATAACGTGTTTAAAGTGCAATAAGAGTACACACTGAAGTGAGGCTTAAATTATATTAAAACTGAATGCCTACTGTGAAATATACAGAAACCCTTCCATTATACTAATGCATTTTTGCACTGTACTGTGTACTGTAGAACAAATAGCTAGATAAAATAAAAATAACAACAACACCAAGCATCGCTCTGTTACAAATGTGCATTTATACCACAATAAAAGTCTTTACTCTTACTTTGTCTTTTGACCGTCCTGGTCATCTCTGGTAACAAAGGGTTGATAACAGGAACATAACATAACAGGAATATTTATTGTTGAAAATGAGGAAGCATTTAAGTTTGTAGCATCTTTGCTCAAATCTTTACTATGCAAATTATTCAGAAAGGAAGTTTGGTAGGCTACAGATGGCCTGTAGCGCAAAGTGTATTTAAAATGCACAGTTACAACTAATTAATTTACATACACGTTTGTTTTGTTCTATTGTTGAAGAAAAACAAGATGGACATACATGGACATAAATATAATTGTGATTTATGTGATACAACTTGATCTTCGATGTGTAATTTGGTGATGTCAGTGTTTGGGTTTCGCTTTAAACGTATTTGCATTTGCTACATTAAGAAAATCGAAGAAGAGGTTGTAACTGTGGCGTAAGACAGATACGCCCATTGGTACCACGCCGCAAGTAAATGCAATAATTGCAAAACATAACATTCAAATAAACAGGTCAATACAACCATTTGCCACATGGTCATAGGTTGTGAACCATTGAATAAATGATTTACCCCTCTCTGGAGGGGTGGTTGATTCTCCTACCATGAGCCTTGTCAACTTCCAGTGTGCCGGGCTGAGCAGAGTTAAAAGGTGCACTTAACACTCACCCAGTGAGGTTCACTGGACATCTATTTATCCTCTTAAGTGCTTTTCTCCACAGCGAGCTATTACTCACTAGGTCTGATGCCAGTCATTCCTCGGACTCGTTCCAACTCGCTGGAGCGCACGTCGGAATGCGCTCCTGCCTCCACCCTCCGCTACGCAAATTACGCACAGATGTTTGCCACTAGTCAGGGTGGAGTTGCGCTCTTTACGTTGAAATTTCCACATCCTGTACTCAGCAGAAACCGTCGACAGGCGTCGTAGCCAATCACCTTTGAGGAACTTAGTCTCTCGACCAATCAGAAGTTCACAATTCCGGGACTCTGGAGATCTGTTTCGCTCTGTCCGCGGACTGCACCGCTCAACGTTTCTTGTGGAAATCTTTAGACAGGACAACAAACAGAGGGTATAGAGAGAGTTTACAGTCGCCACCGTTGACGGTAAGTAAAGTACGTTCAGTCGGCGTTGTTTTCATAAAGTAAAAAATGTAACTAGGCAGTTATTTGGCTGTTTCTTCGAGATGAGAGGCGCCTACAAGTTACTTCCTGCTCTGACAAGGCCGAGATCCCAAGTTACATTTTAGCCCTTAGCTAGTGTTGTGGGTGTAAGTGCAACGTCTCCGACTGAGACTCTATCTCATAGTTACTTATACAGCAGAAAACTCGCAGCTCGTCCACAACCATACACCTCTAACTAGCGAAATCCGGCCTGTCAGTTTGTCAGGGAGCCACTAACTGTATGTTAATGCCGAACATACCATTAACCACATAGTGCAGCGAGTGCTGTATTTCAGCTGGAGGCAACTGTGAGAAGGTCGAGCCATTTCAAGAACAAAGTAATTAACCTGACACTAACAATAGGCTCAGTGTAGAAACGCTCATAATAACGTGGCTTGTCAAGTGCGGGCGTTTGACCCCACCGAGGAAAACTTGTGTCATGACTTAGCTTCTCTCGGTGGGGCCAGGCGCTGCCATGAAAAACTGGTAATTTGGCAAACCGAAATGGGGAATAGGAAGCAGTGCGGGGTGTACTTACAGTAAGAGTACAGCTGTGCTCCGTCCTGGTGACAAGCACACACTGCAAACCTCAGAGTGGGAGATGACATTTTCTAAACAAACTCCATATGGTACTGGAGGTACTGCTTCTTGTGGAGGGATGGCACAGTAACTTTAAATATGCACTGCTCCACTGTTAACAGAGTTAGTTACTTTTACTTACTGTTTCTTTTTGAATAGACTCTCAGTGTGCTTCACACGAATTGGGTGTATTTTTGTTCCTTTCCTGAGTCGAGCAAAGCTTTTAGTTTTGCTTCTGCTTTAGCTCTGTCTGGTACAGTGTTTATTTATATGTTCCTCAGTCAGTGTGTCACATGAGTGATTTATTTACGGATGCCAGTGGTGATTATCTGGTTATTTATGTATTAATTTTGATTAGTTTTTCCTCCATAAATTGTCATAAACCATTGAAAAGAGACCATGTTATGCCCTTGAGACCAAAGATGTTCCATTCATCAGTCCAGACCACACATTTTCAGTTTTTAGAAATAATTATAGTAGCAGACATGTAGCAGACATGTTCTATTATAGATTAATTATCCACCCATAAACACTAGACAATGGTAACACATCTCTACATCAATCGTTCACTACCGTGCTATATTTGCTTAGTGTTTCTGTGTCTCAATGTGACATTCGCTCTCTTCTCCATCAGGGTTGGACCCCCCACCCCACCCCACCCCACCATGCCTTTGGTGACAAGGAACATAGAGCCGCGGCATGTCTGTCGCCAGACCATTCCTACCAACATCCGCAGTGAGCTGGAATGTGTCACCAATATCAGCCTGGCCAACATCATCCGCCAGCTTGGCAGCCTCAGTGAGTGCGAGCTGTGTGTGTTCGGCTGGGTGTCAACACGTCTGTCATTAAAATGTGGTGTGAATGGTTCATAACACGTGGCAGGTGTGAATGTCGTTGTGAATTATGAATGTGTATGTGCTGAGCACATGTGAGCTGGATGCTTTGATCTGTGGAAATTATTAACCCACGTGTGTGTGTGTGTGTGTGTGTTTTTGTAGGTAAGTATGCAGAGGATGTGTTCGGGGAGCTGTTTGTCCAGGCCGGAGCTTTTGCCATCAGGGTAAATACACTGGGAGAGAGAGTGGATCGTCTGCAGGTCAAAGTCACCCAGCTGGACCCCAAAGAGGAGGAGGGTAAGTGCCTCTTATGTCAGTAGTAAAGAAGATAATTGGCTTGATGTAATATCAGATATAATATAATGAATATTCAGTAATATTCTCTCTGCTTCACCCATCTGTGTGTCTCAGTCTCTCTCCAGGCCATCACTACCCGTAAGGCCTTCCGTAGCAGTGTGACCCAGGATCAGCAGCTTTTCACTAGACCGTCTCTGCCGATGCCCGTGCAAGACACCTACACGACCTGTGATCCACCTCCACCACTCGACCAACTCAGCCAATACCGGTAGGACAAATAAAAATCCAGAACTCGTATTTATTTACTGGAGCATGACACACGAGAAGTAGTAAAACCACGTGCATCCACATGTGTATTCATGGAAACACGCAAACGTACTTTATTTTTGTCATGGTTATGCATTATTGAAATCTACCTCTTACATGCATGTGCTCATCGTATGGTAGATCTCAGCAGTCGTCCTATAGTAGGCTTCAGTTAAAGTCAGAAATCACCATCGTAGAATGACAATATTTGATGTCACAAATACTGTCATTCTACATTTCAAGGATAAATGTAGATTACTACTATGATTCTGTGCTGTTATTGTGTGATTTACTAAAGCTAAAGTGTTTTGATCAACTAATGTAGCCAAGAAGATTTTGATAAAGTTGACATCTAACAGTGAAGATCGTTTATATGAAATATAAATAGCTATCATTGTCAGTATATTTCATCAATACATTAAGTCAAAGCAGCTGCGAGAAAAATTCTGTGGGGAAAACAATAACTAGATGTGTCACAACCCAACTGAGATATATCATTGAGCTCTCAATATAAATTATGCACGAGGCTTGACATGTCATCGGAAGTATGATTAGAGACCAGAACAAAAGGGTCTTGTGTTGTAGAGGTTGAAGTCTGTATAATCAGTATCCACAGCAGTGGCATGAATGATGCACTGAGCCAGAGTGTAAGCTTTTCCAATTAGATTATAAAGGCTCTCTTGTTTAAATGTGAATTAATCTGACCATGACAGTTGTAGCATACAGACTAGACACAGTGGATGTGACAAAGGAAAATGGCCTGCGTCTACTAAAGCTCTATTAAAATGAGCTGAAAAGGGGAAGTGATATATCTATACAATGCTTTGACACATAATACAGATAAGATCTGTCCGTCTGTAGACAGAACATTATTTATGCCTGTGTGTCAACACAAGATTACATGAAGTGTAACCACAGTGGTTTTAAATGGTCATCTACAGAGAGGATGGGAAAGAGGCCTTGAAGTTTTACACTGATCCCTCCTACTTCTTCGACCTGTGGAAGGAGAAGATGCTGCAGGACACCAAGGACATCATGAAGGAGAAACGCAAGCATAGGGTGAGTCGGACACATAAGTATGCTCATACACGCAAAAGCATGAGTCACTAAGTTGGACAAGTGAACTTTAGTCCCATGAAATAAAAAGCACTGTCTTTTTTCACTGCCTCTCTGAGCAGAAGGAGAAGAAAGATCATCTGAACCAGCGGACACTCAATCCTCGAAAGATTAAGACCAGAAAGGAGGAATGGGAACGTCGCAAGATGGGAGAGGAGTTTGTGGTGCCAAAGAATGAAATGATGTAAGCTGAGAAAGTGACTGAAGTGAGGGGAGGTTTAATGGGTGTGTGCACTGGTGCAGAGTTGTGGTCATCCACAGACCCACAAGGCTTTTCAGTGAATTTCAACAGTAACCTGAAATGAATGACTTCATTATTTCATCCTCTAGTTAACACAGTAAAAGTACAAAGTGTGTACTTGCATGGCAAACTCCACTCTCTCCTTCCTTATCAGCCAATCTGTACACAGTGATATGGGTGGTATGTCCTGTCTGAAAATGTTCTCAGGGGCTTGGGTGTAGAGCCAGTTGTCATTGGCAAACAGCAGTAAACAAGTCTGAGTCACACCATGGCCAGGGGTTGTAAACCCATGAAATAGGCCCAAACATGTAAAAATAAGTATCTAAGAATCTCAAATTAATACAGTTGGCTGTAGGGCAGCTGTGGCCTAACCGGAGGGTTGGTGGATTGTTTCACGGCATGTCTAAGTGTCCTTGGGCAACACACTGTACCCAGACTTGCCCTCCGATGCATGTGAAGGATTATTGTGTGAATGATTATTCCAAAAGCCTGTCTGTGAGCACACGAAGATGTGTGAGAAAGAGTGAATGCGACAAACCAGTGTAAAGCACTAGAGACTAGAATAGTGTAAGTCTATTTACCATAGTTAACAAGAATTAATGCATTTCCTTTCTTTTTTTTAAACTCAAATGCCAGACCTGAGGAGGAAAAAACATGAAGTTGAATAGAAAACCTTTCTCTCGCCACTGTGTAAATCACTGTACTTGTTTTGCACTGCAAATGCTGCTCATTTATCAAGGCAGTGTCAACCGGTCACCATAAGTGACAGTGTAACAGTTAGTGTCTCTCATGGTCCTTTCTCTGACATTGTTTCTTTGTAAATACTTCTCATCAAACAGTGCATGACCCACCACCAAGGTCAGGCGCCGTTTACCACAGTTCATTTGTTGGGATTCTTTATTTTGGGCAGATTCTGATGTTTTGAATTTGTTTCAAGGAATTCCACTGAGGGTCTGAATGGCAGCATCGGTTCTGGAGAAGGCTTCACTTCTGAAGGCCTCGAGCTGAGTACCGGCTCCTACGCTTATGATCCGGGCTCCCCTCTCCCTCCGCCCGGATCCGACGACTTCCTGCCCCCTCCACCCCCAGACATGGCGTAAGTAGCACTGTGAAAATAAGCCCACACATACTGCCAAGTATGTGCCATGATTCCCTCCAACATTTAGTGATCGTACAGCCGCACAGCAGTCCTACACACAAGATTATAGGTTTGACAGGAGCAAAATGGATTATACACCCACTGTTCACTTTCAGCTAGTAAGTCTTTAGTGAACATGAGCTGCAAGGTCGCAGGTGCAAAGAAATTGCAGGTTGGTGCAGAGAACTGAATGGTCCATCAACGTTTCCTTTCATCTCTAACTTTGGCTCCATCACTTGCAGGTATGAGGGAGCACCAGCCCCGAAGCGTGTCAGCGTGCTCAGTCCGACCCACCCACCTCCTGCTCCCCCCATGGCTTCCTCCCAGCCCAACGCCCGCCCCAACCTTGCCCCTCCACCCGCGCCTCCTCCACCTCCCCCACCCTCTGGTTTCGGGGTTCCCCCGCCTCCCCCTGGCTTCGACACTCCACCCTCTCCTCCCCCTCTTTCCTCCTCTCCCACCTCCTATCCTTCCCCACCTGCTCCTCCTCCTCCACCAGCTATGTCCAATGTTGCTCCTCCCCCTCCACCACCTATGCCTGCAGGTGGTGGGGCTCCACCTCCCCCTCCTCCACCACCTCCCCCTGGCCCTCCTCCCCCAGCCTTTAATAACACCGCTCCTCCTGCCCCCTCTGGTGGTGGGGCACCACCTGCACCCAAACCACAGCCAGCACCTGCACCAGTCAGTGACGCCCGCAGTGACTTGCTGCAGGCCATTCGACAAGGTAAGACACAACAAGTACTTCCTGCTCATAGGCTAAATCATATTTCGAAGAATGGGCACAAGTTAAATCAGTGCCACTGCCACTGATTACGACATAGATCGTGGTTTATTACTTTGTGATAATATGCGTTAGAATCACTTCCACACACCAACCACTGTGGTGTACAGCAAGTACAGCAATAACACCAGAGGGACAGCATTACCCACTGATGTGACTATGTCGGTGATGGGTTGCAGTGGTTGAAACAAATCAATACACTGTACTCTATACTATACTCGGGTACTGTATTATACTGTAGATTATTTCAGTTTTGTGCTGCTTTTATTCTTCATTTTGTAGTTGTGACTTTTCAAATGAAGATTTTCAAAACCTATTGTGATCATGTAAAATACAATTCACGTATCGTTAAATAACAAACATCTGATATAAGGTATAGTTATAGATAAATGCTGCTTCTAGTTTTTTTTTTTTAACATTTAAAGTAACTTGTTTTCTTGTAAATGAGGTTATTTTTGTATTCATACAAAGTGAGCACCACTTAAAAACTGCTGCATAGAGCTACAGGTGGCCAAAAACACTGCAGGCTACATATAGGTACAATTTTATCACCTGTTAAGTAAAATGCCAAATGCATATGTCACATAATAATCAATACTATAAAATAGTCAAAAGGCGATCAACCAAGTCCATGCAGATGTGTCAGGCACACACTTAATTTCTAATCCCTGTGTAGGTTTCAACCTGCGGAAGGTGGAAGCACAGCGGGAGCAGGAAAAGCGGGATCATTTCGGCAACGATGTGGCCGCCATCCTGTCCCGTCGTATCGCAGTGGAGTGCAGCGACAGTGAGGATGACTCTTCGGAGTTTGATGACGACGAGTGGTCTGACTGATCACCGTCCGTTTTTAGCGTCACTATTTCACATTTGTGCCCCCACCTTCAGCCTTAAACAACATCAGAACATCTCCATTCAGATTACATTCTTTAGCACCACTGGAGCAGCGGTCCATGTGCTGTTTTGTGTGTGAGTAAGACAGAGTTTGCGAGCACGTGTGTGTGAATATAATGTACATGTGACCTATTATTAATCACATTCCTTGGCTCATTTATTCCTATTTATCATAAATGATTCAGATCAGAGGTGCGGCATCCAAAACGAGACGTGAGTCAGCATGGTTGTGTCCCAGTTTGCCATTGCTTTCACTGGATGATACACCACTGTTATTGATGGGATGGTGTTATGTGATGTGATGCACGTGCCCCTGCTGAGTCTGTGCGTAAACACATCACATCTGTCCTTATTTAGCATCTATTAGAGTCAGGTGCTCTTTGCTGCAGGCTGCAGTTCCTGATTTTATCTGCTTTAGTGTGTCATGGCAAAGGATAAAAGAGACACACACAGGCACGTAGCAAGCCCCTTCTACACAGTATTTTTGATTTACTCACTGGAAAGACACATGGTGTTGAAATCAAAAATTGCCCTTCATTTATAGGTTTTATGATATAGATGTAAAGTTTATGTTGCATATCAGATTATACCTACTTAAGACGATTAATGCAATCTCTTTAGAAAAACCCTTTAAACCTAATTTCTATCACTTTCCCTTCCTTCACTTTTATATTCAGTCTTCTTTTTCTCTGTGGTTGTCATGGGAACAATCGACTCATGGATGAGACACGGTTGTAGCTTCTAAACAAAATCATGAATGAATTATTCAGTGTGATAGGGGAAGTATTGCCTCATGTCAGACACCTGGGGTGTTTGATGAGATCACAGAACATATGCAGATATATATCATGATTCGTTTTGTACTGCTTTTCAGCTCTGTGAAACATTTCTTCCTGCCATTTTTATTTTGAACTTCTCTGGGGATGAACTAGGCTCTAATGCTTTAACCACAGGCAGCTTTTTTTTTTTTTTTGCCTTATTCAGCTGCTTGATAAGTGCCTCTTTTTTTGGTGCATTTCAGTGTCAGTGCAGGTTTATTTGTTTCATCCATGCTGGCCACTGATCAGCTTCTTCCAAAAATAGTTTAACAGCTGCCGTTAACAAGTCAAATGTGGGACTGACTGATGTTTAATGTGGACCACAGATTTTCCAAGTGCCTTTTTATTTGAAGTCTGTCTGTGTAAAAGCACAATCACACAGCATGCTTGGCCAAAGTTCTGCTTCTCCTGCCTTAAATTTTCAAATGATTATAGTTATTTCAATAAAGATAGAGTGACTTACAAGTATCGTTGAGATGAATTTATTCTCTTTGAGAATGTTTGAATAGCACATGCTCTGTTGTGTTAAATAACAAGTTTCCAAGAATGTCGAGACTTGGCAAGGCTTGGCAAGGCCTGGCCTTATCCATGACTCATCCTCTATCCTGGTGATGTCACCTTTTCACAGTACCAAGTGCTGGCTGCGTAGGGAGTGTGAAAATGAATCAACCGGAGAAAAGTTCAAAAAGTGGGTAGGAGGAGAGAAAAACCTCTTGCATAATCGCTGCATCCTCAGACTAGGGCTGCTTTGTAGGTTTTAAAGGGACACAGCGGGTGTAGGGTGATGGTAATAACACTGAAGATTGCTTTAGCCACCAAATAATTTAGGATACAAGGACAGAGAGCAGCAGTCTGTGCCCTAATTGAGTTAAAGAGTGAGAGACAGAGAAACACACTAAAAGCCTTTTCAGCAGTGAAGGAAAGAGAGCTGACATCACGCAGTAGAAAAAAGCATATATTTTTTATTCATTATAAAATATTCATTCATTTCAAAAAGGTTGTGCAACATGAACATATGGTCAGAACCTTTCAAAGTGCCTTTAACAGCATGTGCAAAATAGAATCTCAAAGATCTAGAACACAGTTTTCTAGACATTCAAGTAAATAAAATTGGGCTTTGGATCTCGCATGTCATCACACTGTGACGGGCTTACACTTAAACCCATCCCTTCTCTCGTCTTAAAGTGCAGATGGTCATTAGATCCACCATTTATGAGTGGGGATAGATATACGTCCCCGTGATTGTTTCATTCTTGGGATCCAGTGGAGCTACAATTAACTGTGGATGAGGCACAAAGTACACACAAGACAGTACGTTTAATCTTTGTGGCAGCAGTGGACCTGTTCCAACATGGCTGCCAGCCAGGACAGTTCGGTACATTCTGATCTGCAGAAGGACGTCTCCTCTCAGAAAAGTGCTGCCTCTGTGTGTGTGTGTGTGTGTGGGAGTGTGTGTGAGGCTTCATGTTCTGGATCTGGATGACAGTCAACACAGCTATGTGTGTATCTTGGCACACAAACAGTGATATGTCTAGCATAGATTGTGTGTTGGTTTGGCAGTCTACACATCCACAGGGTAGTGTATGTGTGTGTTGTGTGTGTATCTGTGGGGGCAGCAGGCTTGAAGCAGCACCTTGCGAATGTCTTTATTCCTCAGGCTGTAGAGTATGGGGTTGAGCAGAGAGCTGCCTGCTGCTGGCACCAAGGTGGCATAGGTGTATAGAGGAGGGCTGGACGCGTCTCCCAGCAGCCCCCAGATGGAGAAAGGCATCCAGCATCCCACGAACACACTGAGGACCAGGATTAACCGAGAGAAGCCCCTCCCACTGCTGTGTTTGCTTGCATATGATTGGTTGGCTGGGAGGAAGTGCCTCTGGGTAGCAATGGCATGGGCATGCCTCCTAGCCACGCGGCAGATCCCAGCATACAATTGCAGGGTTACCATGACAACCACCAGGAACCCACCACAGAGCAGCGATAGGTATGTCCGGGTCAGAGGTCGTGCAACAGAGCAGGACTCGGGCTCTCCAAGACAGTGCCATCCCATTGCTGGTACCGCCCCAATGATACATGCACCCAACCAGACCAGCAGCAGGAGGATGGCAGCTCTGCGGCGTGACTGACTTGAACCGTAGGTGAGGGCGTGGCTCAAAGACAGGTAACGATCCAGAGCAACACCCATCAGGCTGCTGAGTGAGGCGGTCAGTGATGTCACCAGTAGTCCTGAGGTCAGCAATTCTGACCAATCACTGGGCTCCACACAGAAAAGGAAGAGGAAGTGAAGGATGAGAGCGACGCCTGCCAGGAGATCCGCCAGCCCAAGGCTAGCTAGCAGCAGGAAGACAGGGGCACGCAGAGATGGGGTGGCCAAGATGGTGGTGACGACGATTGCATTCTCAGTGGCAATGAGAGTTCCTGAAACACACAGGGCCACGCCCCACACTGTGAGGGGAGGGAGCTCATATGGAGAGGGGGTATCCAGCTGGTCCAAGGGGAAGAAGGGATCTTCACCTGAGGACTCGTCCCAGCCGAGGTCAGAGGTGTTCAGGATCATGGCTGGTCAGCAGTCAGACAAACACAATCTAAGAGGGGAAGAAAAAGGAAAACATGTTTGACATTAGCTCTGATTGGTCATTACTTTGTCTCCATTTGTCCATTTAACAGCCTTTGACCAGAGTTGAGTGGTTGGAGAACGGGAAGCTGCTGGAGGCCGGATGTGGCAGCAGACATCAGACAGAAGAGAAGATTTAATGTGGTAATGGAGTATTTAAGACCTTGTGCTCTTGTAATCCACTGCAACTGAGCTATTGATTTAGTTTGATTAACACCACTAGTGCACTAAGTAGTATTTATATTTGACTTGCAGTGTGTTTTCTTCCTGCATCCTTTATGGTCTTATTGTTCTTATCAAAGAGGGATAAAAAGTATCACATTTGTAAAAAACACATCCTATAATTGTTTTTACTGTAGGCCAGTGCTGCTGCTTTTCAAATGCCAGTGACGTCACTACGGTCTTGCGGGAAGTCACGCAAACTTGATCGATCTGTCGACTTAACGCATCGCGATATATAGAGTTGTCAAAGCATTAATGCACTGCCAGGCTTACATCATTGGAGCTATCACAGCTTGTTCTTCAGCGCGCCTCGTTTCAGGACCAATCACTGTCAAATGTGAACTCGCTGCCAGGTGAATTTCTGGGAGCTACCACCTGAGGTTTCCCTTCTTGATCGTGTCCGGACATAATGTTCAACACTTGAGAAACGCCGCTGTGAGAAGCCCGGGGTCAGATTCATATAACCCACCATGCACTGCTGCATGATGAGGAAGCCTGCACAGTTTATCAGACAGAGACTACACTATTTAAAGAATCCGCCTGTTACAAGGTTATGATGATTTGCGCTCTCTGGTATGTTGTCATCTTGTTTTGTACATGTAAAAAATGTTCCTCTTGTAAAGGAATGACCACATCGTAATGCAATGATAAGATTAGGTTTTCTTACACAGGAGGATATTTTATCATTATCATTAATATTTCCGATGAGTCCTTCGCCCCCCCCCCCTCACGTTTCTCACTGAGGAGGTATATCCCACCTCCTTGTGCGGAGGATCCTCTTGTATAACACAATTGCAGGTTCACTGCACCACAGAGGATGTCCCCCGCACATGCACGCACACTTGAACACGCACGTGCCGCACACACATATATGCAAACATAGCTATCTGCATATACTGGAAAATCCATCTTACCTTATCAATGCGATTCGGTGATTCCTTTGCAAGAGTTAAACAGATTAGCTCTCTTGTTAAGATCCGAGCCAGAAATGATGCTGTGGTGATGCTCTCCGCTTGGCACTGGTTTAAATACGGAGGACAGTCCTCGTGCCTTGGTACTCCGTGCTCCCGTCTTCATCCAAAGTTTCACTTCACTCACTTGGAGTCTCTTGTATCTATTTTTCTTCGGTCTCTCCGGAGCGCTTATTGGAGGCAGAATGGATGCTCTTGCGCGCGGACTCATCCACAAGAGAGCTTGTCTGACGTCAGTGACTGGGATCCTCGACCAATCAGAGGCCAGCGCTGTGGATGCAGGGAGAGAAGGGAGGGGTCTGTATATGGAGTAATTTCATTCAGAAAAATGCGGCATCTCTATCGCCCCTCCCACTGCGGTTCACTCTTGCTCTCATTTCTTGTAATAATCAACACCGAGAGACACCCCCCTACCCCCCACCTCACTCTTCGCCCCCCCTTCCAACACACGTACATTTTCTCAATAAGACCCAGGGGCCTGGTTGGAAGAGGGGATATTGTTCGGAGATGGGCAGGGCTGGGAGGTGTGGAGCTCAGGGCTGGCGCTGTCCACGGTGCTGAAACGCATCTGGATGACTCATGGGGAGACGTCCTGCAGAGACACTGCAATCTGTGGAAAGCTGACAACTTCAAGTGAAATCTATCCTCCCAGTGAATGCATGCAGGACAGTTTTGCACAAAATATCAGACTATATATATATATATGTACTATTGGTTTCCTGTCTTATTATAGTTAGTCTTTGTGACAAAGCCCTGTGTGCATAGATGGGCAGAACAATAGTCCACATAATACAACATCTTCTCATACATCAAAATAAATCACAGTGACAAACACTCTGACACAATTTATGAAATCTAGGCACAACAAGCTTCACACATGTGACCTAACAGCCGTTTAGAGCTCTTAGTCCTGTACAAGTAGCCTAATGGTGCAATGTTGGCATGAAGATGTGTGTCTTGGTGGTGAGGGAGTGTTTCCTGTACTTATTACATTAATTTAGCTCGTTCAGTTGTGCATCGATTTATCCATACATTTAAGCATCACTTCACAGAAACACAAGCAGCTACAGTATCATAACAGTAAGTGTGTGTGTGCGTGGGGGTGAGGGTGGGGGGTGTCATGGCTTCCCCGGTTTGATAGCGTGAGCGTGGGTGCTGCAGAATGGGCTGAGCTGCTGTCTACGTGGTCGCGCATATCAATGCGCTAACTCGGGGGAATCTCGTCCGCGCTCGAGCCATATTAGGACACACTTCCTGCCGATAAACCCCTCCTACGTCACAGACAGGAACTGAGGTGCAACAATTGACAACTTCAAAAAAAAAAAAACCCTATTGTGCTGCAAATTTCTGCAACATCTACTTCGCACCTGAAAACACATTACACGACAAAACTGATCGTAGCCAGCACTAATATCACAGGACACAGTTATATGGGGCATATTGTAAGGAATGTGCCCTGTGGAAAGTCCAGGTGCTTTCTAAAACACCTGGATGGATTCGTATTTTTATGCTCATGGACTCGTGTCTTTTATTCAGATAGATGATACATGTAACAAATCGTCTGACAACCAGGCTGTAAATTGCAGCATTATCCATCCGTTGGTCGCTGGTGTTACCGATTACTGCCAGCAATGCGAGCATCAGTGGAGGAGGAAATCGTGTTTGACAGGATTGCGGAGCAACCCTCTGAATGTATGTGTGTTTGGATAGAGAGAGCGAGAGAGAATTTTATTTTTATTTATTATCACACCAACACAGACTGAGCGTCCTGTGGCTCTGCACAGACACTGTTTGAGCTGGAGCATACATACAGTGCGAGATGTGGGAGTAGGTTGCATGAGCCACGTTGGGTGAGTGGAGGAGGTGGTGATGGAGGAATTCTCTGCATAAAGCCGAAGAGTGTGTCGTGATGCTGGGATCAAGCACATGGGTGTGCGAGGGCTAGTTCCGGGCTATGAGTCAGTGCATCACAAAGCATCACTTTTCAATACATTACTGCTGCAGGAACAGGACCAGGAGTGGAGAGAAGAACTCTGTTCTTCGTTGGGCATCCTGATTGCCTTTATACTCTTCTCGTTCAGAAACCACCCAGTACACAAACACACTTTAAAACATTAACATACTCTTCAAATTTGGGCAGCTGCTGTAATCATTCAACATGGCTTTATATGTGGACTTCTCTCAGATGTTTGTCATGCACAAATCAATTAGTGAGAGGATTGACAAGTGACTAGGCAGCACTGTGTCACAGACAGTGACACATTTGAAGTGATAATAGGCCACTGACGCACAAAGCTGTCTACTGTACGTAAATACATGGGATCTGATCGCCTCTACCACCCACGCCACTGTCATTGTGCTTTAAAATCATTCACACCTACACTATATTTAGAAGTGTCTCAGTTGGTTTGGATCAACAAAGGCACATCATTAAATGTAGAATATGTAATTTTCTCTCAATCAAAACAATAACAAAAGACCAAGTTTGGTGGCGTTGACAAGTAGTTTTGGTTCATAGGAGCTGGTGTCTTCACCTCTATTGTTGTTATTGTGCTCAGGTTCTCCTAGTTAAGACTTCTTTGTTGCCAGTCATTCATGTATTTTTTTTTTCTTCTTACCAACATTTTTCCTCTCCAAAACAAAGTGATTAAAACACTGAACAAAGCAGTTTCACACATACACACACAAAAAAAAATTATCCCAGAGGGCCTGTGAGCTGAGCTGCTGTTAACGTTTGCTCAGCTTGTTTCTCTGATAACTAATGACCCAGACATTCAGGGGGTTTTCACCAGGAGCCAAATTATCCACTGAGGTCCCCTCATCTCCAAAACAAATGAAGTTGGTGATTAAATCTGGTAACAACACAGAATAAATCTGCATGACAATCAGTATTTCCCCTCATACTGTTCAGCAGACACAGGTCACTGGATATTCAGTTTGTTTCCCCAGTAATATAAATCCTTACCAGCTGAATCATATAGTAACAAACAACCACATGTATTGCACCTTAGTCATGGATGACATGGATACACATGTATAAGAAGACACAATGCCATTTAGGGGGTGACCAAATGAAACAGACCAATACTATAACTTATTATTATTAGTCCTGTTGTGAAAATTGCTGCAGACATATTGGATAATGCAAGCACACAGCTCGAAAAATATATAGGATGTACCTTTTAATGCCAACAATTACATATAATATCAGATATTAATCAGATATTTTCACTGTGGTCATTTGTAAAATTTGAGATTTGGTTTATTTCCCAGAACAGTCAATACCACCTTTAATTGGCTTGTTACTGCTTAAAATGCAGATACTTGAGACACCTTATCACCTTTTTGGGTTCTTGAATTTGAAGTGTAGAGGCCTGGGTAGGTGAACATACCCTGTATTTCAAAAGAAACAATGTCAGACACACAATGGTTGGCACCAAGAGTACATTCAGCCATGGCAGCAGTGTGGCTGGAAATGTTGGTCTGTCAGTCAGTCCCTCCCTTTAGTCTTAATAACAGGGGGCCCTGGGGATGGATTGTAAAAACTCTGATCTCCTGACATTTCATGTTTTCATGTTATGTCATTCCTGACAATGAGGATATCAGTAAAAAAAAAAAGACAAAAAAAAGCTACAAAACACCTGTGCTATTTGTATGGTATCATGTGTGAATACTAGTGCATGCGTGCACTGTCAGCTGAGGTAAACAGGTGTCAGTCCAGCCAAACTGGTGTGTATTTCAGGGGCGCTGAGCTGGGCCAATTGGTTGCTAGGGAACCAAGTTTGGGTGTCTCTCATGTTACACAGATCTCTGTGTCTCCTGTCTTTCTCCTTCTCTCTCTCTCTGCGTATAGCCAGGAATCATATCTCTATCTGCAACCACTGGCCATATTTTGGAGGGCTTATAAAAGACATCTTTATTGGAAACTTTTTTTTGTCTACAAAAATTCAACTTGAATCACAAAGGTTCCCAGCTGTCATTTTCAGGTGTCGCTGCTCTGTGGCTGTCAAGATGCAGCGGTGGGTATTGAAGGTCCTTTGCTCTACCCTGCTGCTTCTAGCAGGCATGTCAACTGTGTACTCAGCAGGTAAGGGTGCATGTATGTCTAAAATGTTTTGTTCCTGTGTCACTTTTTTGTCTTGAAACCTGTTCCACATTTTCTATCTAGTGACTCTTTTACTTGATTCCACCACAGTCTCTCCATGATAATAACTCCTTTCCTATTTGCTCTGATGATGACTTGTTCTCTGCTAATTTCACAAACTGACAAGAAGCGAAAACGTGAGGTGAATTTACACTCCACCATCCTCTCTCTGGCATGACTGTGGTTGTTGCCCACGCACTTTTGCCTTTTCTGTCTCTGTCCAGTCTGGTGAGACGTCTCTCAGTGATTTAAACTTTAAAATGGTTCTGTGGTAAGATAATTGTGTAGCCTACCAGCCAATCAATTGGCATTGATTGACACTGCCAATTGAGTGCCTGTTTAATTCCCTCCTATAGATTGTTCTCAAGCCCAGTCATGTGACCTGTGCGTTGGCGACTCCATGCTCAACCTGACCGGCTGTGTCTGGAGGCTTTGTCCAGATGGTGACGTCCATATGCATGCACACACACACACACACACGCTCAGACTCACACCTGTGACCTCTGGTAGTAATTCAATCATCACAGCTACTGTAACATAAGCTTCCCTGGTTTGTACAAGAAGACTGAATTATTTAGTATGCCAAGAATACACACATGACAAACACAGACACACACTAAAAGGCTTGTTTTTTCTCTTGTTGGTCTCAGGTAATGATACAGGCATGTGTGTGACTGATGAGGGCGACTCAGGAGACAATACCATGAACTGCAGCTGGACCCGAGTGTCTGATTTGTGCACAGGTAGTAAACAATCCCCTCTGAAACTGACACAAATCATTCCTGTACAGCCTCAGTAACTCACCTCTTTTGCACGTTTCATTTTCCAGTTGTGGAGAATGTGGCTGAGGGAGGAGGTGAAGGTGACTCAGGTAGTTTGTGTCAGCTCTACTCCAGTATCCCAGCTCCCCTTCCTCTTGCGTCAGACATTTATTATTCCCCTAAGAGCTGAGTAAAATGTTCCCCAATGGCACTCAATTAGTCAGTTCCACCAGTAAAAAGCTTTCTCTTAAATAAAAAAACAAAACAAAAACCTGACACTCTCCTCTTTTTTTTCCACTCTCGTCTTGCTTTAATGTAATCCCCCCCCCCCATTAAACCTATTAAACCCTGTCCTTTCCCTCCAGGTAATGACAGTAACACCAGCTCATCCCCAGAGTTCTCCCAGGCCAAGTTTGACATGTCCAGTTTCATCGGTGGCATCATACTGGTGCTGTGCCTGCAGGCAGGAGGCTTCCTCGCCATGCGCTTCCTCAAATCCAAAGAGCAGAGCAGCTACGACCCCATGTGAGTTTGTGCATGTAGGTGTTAGAGAAGAGAGAATTTAACACGTCTTTATCAGTTTAAGTATGTGCATGTAAATATGTCTGTCCCTATGTGAAGTGGTGTAGTGTCAATGCAACAGCAGCCTCTAGTGGCAGGAGCGATCAACAGCAGCCCAGTCAACTAGGAGATTCACCTTCAATATCCTCTAGAATTGTATTTTGATTCCGATCACTAACTTCATCTGTCCATATCAAAATCCTGTCTGTCTGTACACAGAGAGCAGCCACAATGAAGTCAAGATGTGTGAAGGGCAAGCAGATGAGGGTGGAGGACAGCAGAGCAGTGACTCATCGACTTGTGACGACAAGATTTTTTTTTCTGTTCCTGAGCCCCTGTCATTTTTGGTTTGGTCCCCATCTGTACCCCTGAGGGTTGGGCGTGTTTATTAGAGGATATTTCTCTCAGATTACTGCATTATGTAAAGAGTGTCTGTCTATGTGTTCACTATCTACAGCTCCATATTTACATTTCAGAGATACGGGATATTGGCTGAAACAGAAAGGCTCTGATTATGTCAGTGTTTCATCTTTGTGACTGACATCAAACATAAATCTTAACTACTATTATTTTAACTTGTTAAAAATATATCCTCTTGCAAACAACAGGCGACTGGCTGTATCAAATGTACTGTGTAAACAGTACAGTACAGTTGTGGGAAAGGGTGATTAATCCCATGCAGACAGAGTGTCAGACAAGGTCATTACTGGCATCTTGAACTTTATTCAGCAACACTAAAATAGGACAAAATGACGACTGTGGATGTTTTATCTAGGAAAACTTCTGTATGTAGTGTATGGAGTGTGAAGTGTCTAAATATTTTATTGAAATCCAAACTTAACAAAACAACATCTCATTCATGTATTGCATATAAACTTCTAGTGTGTGAAATAGTTTGCCTGGGAACCCTAAGAAGCCACCGTGAGGCTTCCTGAAGGGCCCCAGTCCTCACTTTTAGACCATAGGAAATGCCTCTAAGCCTTATTAGAAGTAAATGACCTTTAACCTTCATGACCTCCAGTGTGGCTCTGACACTTCACGACTTTGATTTGTGTGTTTTGGTTTTGAATGATCAATAACTTGGAGACTTTTTTTACAAGTTAATTTTCATGGGATGGATTTCAGGTTTGGTTGCCCACATTTATATGAGATACATACCAGCTTTAGCCCTTACAGCCCAGAGAGATGTGATGTGACCCTGTTTACTCGTGTTGATACTTGTTAGGTTGGCTGTTATGAAATGTTTGGATTTTTTGTGATGCCATTTGAATATAAATGTTTAATAAGGCTGGCTGTCTGAATAAACAAAGAACAAATACCTGTTTCTCCCACCATGTGCACGCAAATGTGTGTGTGCATACCTGATTTCTTGCATGCCAATGAGAGCACGGTGGCAGCTAACCACTGAGACTGTACAGCATGTGCTGAGTTTGTATTTGCCTATGCCAGGAGACAGAGTGAACAGATTCGGCTGTATTCTGGGTGCAACCGTAGACGTGTGCAGATAAGAAACTCCGACTAATGCTTAGATACTGAATGTGGGTGTTGGTATGGATGCAGTGAGAACACAGCGCTTGGTGTTGGAGGCCTTTAGGGGAGCAGCAGGATGGCTGGTTGGATGCAGCAGTCACTGTCTGAGCCAGAACCTGCAGGCTTGAATAAACCCACACAAAAAAGCTTCCCAACTGGGCAGACTGTGGCTGTAATCCAAGTCTGTTGACAAAAGACAGGACTGAATACATGGTCTTTTTTCACTCTGAGCTCACCCTCCCCCTACACACATTTCTAGTGAGAGAAACGAAAATCCACCACACACACACATCATTACAAGTCCACACTGAAGTTATGGCTGGTTTTATCTGCTGCTGGCATTTTTCTCCTTGGATTTAAAACAAACAGGAGGCTGTGTTTGTGTGTGCATACGGTGGAGTGGGTGCAGCAGTAGCACCTTCAGTGTGTAGCCGAGTGTGTGTTTTGCAGGTGTGGACAGCCATAAGGATGAAAGTTACATCCCACCTCCACCCTGCAAATGGTGGTAGAACATCCGTGTGTGTGAGTCATATCACACAGTCAAACAAACACGGCCGGATCACCTCACACACAGACACACGCGCACGCATTCACGCGCACACAACACACACTTGTCATCCTCCTTCTCCATAGGCTACCTTCTGTTTGTTTCCGCCTCGCGCTCGGCTCCCAGCTGAGTGGAGCCCCTGTGCGCACTGACTCAGGAGGGCGTGTTCACTGCGTTTACTCAACACACAGACCTAGACACACACACACACACACACAGCACAAACACACACATACACTAACTGCACTCAGGACAACTTTGCACCAAACTTTTTCACAGATGGAACCGACGGAGGCTGTAAAGTAAGGTAACGCGATTTGACTTCCGCTCTCACGTTTCTCTGTGTGTGTTTTAATGTGTGTTTGAGGGAAAAGTTTAACCTTTGATCCAAAAAAAGAAAAAAAAAAAAAAAAAGCGAAAAAGTGGCGACAGGTGTCCTGTCTCTCGCGCTGGTCATGATGAGGGAAGTTTCTGCACGGACCTGTTTTCCACTTTGAGAGACGTCGCGTAAATTATAATGACGATCAGGCAAGTGAATGATCTGTCAGAAATCTAGTGTTAGACACTGCAGTCGTGTTACTCTGTTTAAGAACACATCGGCAACTGGTTTAAGCAGGAGCGACCAGGTGGACAGGCCTACTGGTGTGAGGGGGGGGATAACCTAAACTCTGTTTTACCATCAGTATTTTTCCTGTTATTTTCTATGGTGATTTTAGATGTCAGGTTGTAAGAGCTGTGCTGCTTTCTTTCTGTCATATCCTGTTAGCTCAACTTCTTGGAAAAAGCCTTTGCGCATGCGTAAAGTAGGTACCCAACGGTAACAGCCTCAGGGCCATGGACACACACAGAGACATTTCATTGTAGTGCAGCAGTTCAGTTAGTTCTGTGTCCACAGAAATTTGCGACCCTTCTTTTAAACACCACCTCAGTCTCAGTATCAGAGCAGGAAATGACAGGTTGAATAATTCAAATTTCCTTTAAAGGGATTTTGTAGTGTGAGTAGACAGGTTACAGTAGAGAGCATTTGGAGCATTCAGAGATGAAAGTCACAATAACAGACAGGAGTAACCTACCTGAAACAGCATGTGTCCTCACACACTGAGACACCAGCGCCGCAGGACAACACAGGATTTCAAAGTGCAGGTGGGCCTGGAAAGTGTGCAGTGTATGGTTCAGTTCCCCATTTGAGATGATAAACAGAAATGAAGGAGCTCACAAGATATTATATTTTTACTTACTTACACAGATGTAAATCAGATCTAGAATAATAAAGATACACGGGAAAGAACAGCAATTGATGAAAACATAACCTGGTCCTTATATGTAAAAGGACCTTTTTTTTTTTTTTTTTTTTTTAAATGTGGTGTGTTCAAGGTGGATAGTGCAAAGGAACCAATAGCAGCTCATCCAAGCTCATGGAGACATGGAGACATTTTGATCTTTGGTTGCTTCAAATTGAATTTAAATGAAACAATCTGGGGAGAACAAAAACACTCACAACTCATGTGATGGAGTTCATAATTCAAAAAGGTCAGGAAAACAGTGGTTTAGTCAGCCAAGATGTTCCCAGTACACCACCTGATCCACCTACAGGACCACATACTGTCAAAACAAAAAAGGTGCGAGTAAAGTTTTCTCTAAGCTCCTGCACTTGGTTTAGATCCTGGTAGTCTTTACACTCTGTCATAATGAAATGATAATTTGTAGCATATTTATGTCACATACTGTTGCAATGTTAAAAGGTGCCATTAGGACACAAATCTAACGAGCGATGAATATTTTCCATGTGTTTGTTAAAGGGCTGTGTTCATGTGTGTGTCTCTCTCTCAGGGATGGATGGGGAGCGGGCTGACTCTTCTCTTGACTTGAGCCACCTCACAGACCAGGAGCAGTCTATCATCCTGCAGGTCTTACAGCGTGACCAGGAGCTGCGTCGTCGTGATGAAGGACGTGTGAGGTGAGAGGCGAGTGTTTTTTTCCATTTAGAGGTCCACTCCCAGTAATGACAGTTTCCAGTAATGAGCACTAACATTACAGAGGGGGTGACAAATTAACCGCAGATATAAAGTCTCACCCTAAGGGTTCAATTGGTTTGACATCTGGCAACCATGAAGGCTGCAGTGTATGATTCATCATCATTTTCATACTCATCTAACCATTCAGAGACCTTTTGTGTGTTGTGGTTGGGGGCATTGTCATCCTGGAGAGAACTGCTCCCATCAGGACAGAAGTGTCATCATCATCCTTAAAGGTGATCAATAGAGATGACATTTTACAATCAAGACAGAGAGGATGACAGGGTGTCAAATGTTTGATTTTATCTATGTAACACCTGTTAGGAGACACCTGCATCAGCTGTGTTTCTTCACTCTTAAGTGCACGGTGCATTTTCAGTGAGTGTAGTCTTAGTGAGGTAACTGAAACCTCAGTGGGTAGAGTCAGATAACTACTGCATTAACATGTGCATGCTCTAAGGTTTTGATCTGATTCAGGATGTGATATTTACATGGTATATGAGACATCTGGTCATTCATATCTGAGTGTACATGTTCACTGCAATATCCAGGTCTCTAATCGTCTGGCAGCAGATGTGTGTTGATCCCTCAACATCTGATCGCAGGCACAGTTTTATTTCTGGCAGTTTCTGCACTTACTTTTTGTTTTACTAACTACAACATAACTTGAGTTGATGATGCGCCTGTATACATGGTGCAGTTAAAGATGATGAAAGTTTCTCAGGTTAAGACATTGAAGCTGACATGAACTGCAGGGCCTGATCACAAAAGTGCATATGAATATTCTATGTTGTTCTACAAACTTGAAAACTGGAAGACCTTTTTTTCTGCTTTATGTTAACTACTTATGTATTTGCTGTTTTCTGAGAAGTGTTTGCAGATGTTGACAGATGCCCTCTGGTTGGGGATCTCCATTATACCTCTGCTTTTGTGAAGTCTAACAGTCAAAATACCTAACTCTTCTGTCTGTTATAGTTATTGTGATTAATATTTGAAGTTGGACATGAGCTAATGACTTTCATTTATTTCTCTTTTTGATATACAGATACACAGATCATTTGTGATTGAAGCTTGATGGTTGATCTGTTAATCTTAATAGTTAATCGTTTAATATTTAATTACATATTTTTTATTGCATGTTAATCATTTTAACATTTAATCCTTAATTTTATTTATTAATGGTCTCTATGTGTCAGGCAGGTGAATATGTCAACAGAACTGTACAAACATATACAGTGGTTACTGTGCATGAAAACACGTGCCTTTTACAAGCTGTTCCTTGACACCAGTTAGAGCAACGCCTGTAAACCCTCTGTTTAGTTTCTGATGTCAGCTGACTTCTGAAAACAGGAGGTAGTGATTCTTTGCTGTTTAACTTGGCTACGTGTCAATGCTGCAGGAACCTTGAGCAGTTGGAGACAGACCCGACGCGTCTGCACTTCCTGTCAGGAGCGTGGTTCAGCGAGGAGCGCAGCAAACGCCATCGCGACAGGACGTCAGGCTGTGACCTGGTCCATGCCACCATACGCCACAGGAAAA
Organism: Caranx ignobilis; assembly: GCA_021432705.1. Lineage (NCBI taxonomy): Eukaryota > Metazoa > Chordata > Actinopteri > Carangiformes > Carangidae > Caranx > Caranx ignobilis. Next base: position 2,751,970 of record MU269991.1, on the reverse strand, counting down.
CTAAGAGCAGAGGTGAGTACTACTATGTCTGGCCTGCAGGGCTGCTCTCCTCTTGGTATAGGGATATCCCAGTGATGGGTCTGTGGTTGTTTCCATGGTTACAGATGTACCCCTGGCTGAGCTGTTTAATGGAGGAAGAGAAGAAACCCCACACAATGATGATGACTCTCTTGAAGCAAAGGGAAGACTCAAGGACAACAAGGAAGATGAGAGTGGAGGGTGAGCGAGGGCAGAAAGTAATCACATCACGTGCTGCAGGATTTGTGTGAAACTGCATTTCATCCCTTCTTGTTTGTGTTTTCAGGAGTCAAGGAGGTTTGAAACCCACACCAACGCCCACATGCACATTCACACCCACACCCAGAAGAAAAAGTCCACAACTGCAGGGCCATGTGAGTAAGCATCTTTCTCATCTCCACACCTGAAATAATTTTCTAAATAATTCTCCACATGTTAACAAATCATCTGTAATTCCAGGGTCTCAAACACAGGAATAGTTCCTTGTCATCCAAAGGTAAGAAAGTTTCTATCTCAGCACCTCTGTGTCTATCTATCTGCCTCTTTGCGCCAATATTAACTCATCACTCTGCTCATAGAGTCTGAAAGGAGAAGTAATGGCCACTCTGAAGAACCCGAGGTGATTAAAAAACACACCCACATTTACAGATTATCAAGACTAATGGTTTTAATAAACACTGCTTTTAACTAGCTGCTGGCTTTCACACTTTCTCTTCAGACTCTCCATCAACAAGGAGTCAATATCTGTAATGATCTAGATGTATAAATCAATTACATATATTCCAGTGGTGGGGTATAATAGAGTAGCAGAAGGACATGATATGTAGGGAGAGGGTACCAACTGATAGATAATCAATAGGGGTGCTGTATCTGAGAAGTGTGTTTGTGTGTGTCTAGGATGAATTTGACCATCACAATGGAGACTCTGACTCTATGGGCAGCAGCCTGACAGAGGGAGACCCATACTCTCTGAAAACCAGTAGCTCCACCAGCAGCCTTCATTCAGGCTACACGGTACAGTCACACACACACACACACACACATTTGATTAATTGACTATCCAACAACGCAAGATGACTCAGCTCGGGACAGTGACGTAAGTGCTGATCTTTGTTCTGCGTGTGTGTGCTGCAGCTCAGTGGAAGCATGATGAGTCTGTTCAGCTCAGGGGATTTTGGACTGGTGGAGGTGAGGGGCCGTATCCTGTTCTCATTGGTTTACGAGACCCAGAAGGAGGAGCTGCAAGTAACAGTGTATCGCTGTGAGGACATCGCTTCAGCACGCAAGAACCGCTCCGACCCGTAAGTGACAGAGTGTGCGTGTGCATATTGCAGCAACAATGCTACATACAAAAGCAGTCCTATGTGACATTTGTGTGTGTGTTTCACAGATATGTTAAAACCTATCTCTTGCCGGATAAGTCAAGTCACAGTAAGAAGAAAACATCAGTGAAGAAGAAGACACTCAACCCGGTGTATGATCAGACACTCCGAGTGAGACACTCTCTCATTTACATATTACATAAAGTGGCAACTTCACAAATCTCCTATCTTTCATTTGTCCTTCATCTCCTCTCCACGTGTCCTGCAACATGGACTGTGACCGCACTCACTTATTTCTCCACTGACCATGATTCTCCAGGTCCCATAATTCTTTGCCCTGTCCATCCATCCTGACACATGTTAATACTCTGATTCTGATTATATTCTGTCAGTACAAAGTGAGAATTGGGGAGCTGCAGAGTCGGACCTTGAACTTGTCAGTGTGGCACGCTGAGCCCTTTGGGAGGAACGTGTTCCTGGGTGAGGTAGAGGTGGCTCTGGCCCTGTGGGACTGGACCTCCTCTCAGCCGCTGTGGCAGGACCTGCAGCCACGGGTAGGGAAGAGCAGATACGCATGAATTGCATGCAAATACACACTCATGCAGTCATAAACTAGCATGTGTGTTTGAATATTCCCAGACTAATATTTACCAAAACACTATGAGGCCTGCCTCTACGTTTGTTTAGTATCTGAGTGTCTGTGTAACAGCAGTTTTGGCAGCTTTGTTGAAGACACAGAATACAGGGAGGAGTGTCTCTTGTGTCTGGGAGAGCTGAAGGGAGAGGAAGACATGCTGTGAATATCAACTAAGGTTTTATGTAACCTTAATCTTTTCCTGCTTCCACACTTCTGCTTCCCTCCTCTTCGCTTTTTCATTCTTCTGTCTTTTCCTCCCCTTCTGTTTTCAACTCTTTACCTCACATCACAGGCTTATTTGAATCCAGACTCCATCAGCAGCCGTGGGACCATCATACTCTCTATTAAGTTCATCCCAGATGGATTTGAGGGTGAGCAGATCACATTTATCGTGAATGTACATTATGTCCTATATCACTATACTGCATGACTCTCATACATTTTCTATGTGTGTGTGTTAAGGTGATGGTCAGCCACTGACAGGAGAGCTTTACATCTGGCTTCGGGAAGCTCAAGGTCTCCTGTCCAACAAAGGAGGTGCTATAGACTCATTTGTTAGAAGGTGTGTCAGCTCTGCATCATATTTTCTGATACTGATACACTCAAGTCAGTGCATGCCTCTGCACACTGTAAAACAATGACCATAAATATATTAAAACAGTCAATCCACCTACATACACCCACAATTTCTAACTTGACTCACAATTTAACTTGCAATCATTCATAATCATGTCATATTTTAAACCCCCAAAGCTTCATACTCCCAGATGCAAGTAGACAGAGTGGCCAGAAGACGCGGGTGGTGAAGCGCTCCGTCAGTCCAACCTATAACCACACCATGGTGTATGACGGCTTCCACGCTGGTGACCTGAGAGAGGCTTGCGCCGAGCTCACTGTCTGGCAACGTGAAGGGTTAAAGACACATGTCTTAGGAGGGGTTCGTCTAAGCTCTGGAACCGGTGAGAGTTTCTGTGATATGTATTCACATTAAAAAAGGAGAGCATCTTTCCGGGTGTTAGTTCCCATCAAGGGTTTAGAGAAAGTTTCTGTCACCAAGGCTTCACATCCTGACATCTTGTTTTGTTTTGTTGATGTCATATTCTGTATAAACTGTGTATGTGTCTTTCTTGTTTGTGTTACAAGCAAATACCAGATTTTGCTTTCATAAATATAAAATGCATCATGTCTTGTGCAGCTTACTACTTCTCTCGGGAGCTTCTGGGTTTTTAGAAACTGAAAGCTACCGAAAAGTAGGAACCCTGTTTTCAGGACACTGAAGGTCAACAGAAGTGTCACAGCGACACAGGAGCTTTTCACCGTAATTGATCTGTTTTTGTGTTTAGCTGCCATCATTATACATGTGCATATGTGAAAAGTGGTAAGACTGGTTGCTTTTACAGGCTTCTTCCTGCTTCAGTGGAATCTCTTTGTGACAGTGAACAATGTAGGCAGGAGGTGAAATCATGCTCCGGCCTTTACTCTGGTCTGAAAGTAGCCAAGCTTCATCTGTACTGGTGTTTAGCAGTGGTGTGGTGACAGTATTTTGGTCCACTATGTCATGTATTTCATTCTGTTGGCATTCCAGGCATCTCATATAGTCCTGCTGTCAGAGCGAGGTCATTTCTAGGTGACGTCTGGTGCATTGCTGAATATCCTATATTGAGTTGTTGGTTGCTGAAATCCTCCACCTAGACATAGGACGGGGTAAAACTGATGTGAGCTTATAAATGTGAGCAATAAGGAAATGATTTTAATTTCAGTTCACCTTGATTTCGATGGTGTTATCTTGGTCAGAGCTGATGTTGCTGTTCTTGATAAATCGTGTGTAGCACAGAAGATCAAACCACTGATATAGCAACAGCTGCATCTTATGTCTCACTCTGGGTTTCCTGAAGGAAGGTGTGTGTGGGTTGCGGTGGGTATTTCTGTGATGCTGTCTTCAACCTGATAAATATTATATTGTTTCTTTCTTTTCTTTTTTTTTAATGGCAGGTCAGAGTTACGGTGAGACAGTCAGCTGGATGGACTCCACAGAGGAGGAGGTAGCCGTGTGGACCTCCATGATTGAAAACCCAAACCACTGGATTGATGCATCACTACCAATCAGAACTAACCTCAACTCCCGGCCTTAGTGACTCAGACACACTTCATGCACAATCACACACTTAAACGCATGTTCAAATAATGGCTGGGCTGAAAGAATACTGAGCACATAAGCACATTTAACGCTGCACAATGATACCCACACACACTGTTAATTTCTGTTGTTTATACATACAAAAACACACAGGGCAAGTCAGTAGCGGTGCAATATTGTGAATTAATGGTGTAGAAATATTTAGATCTGAAACCAAATCTGTCTGCTTTTCAAATGTTTTACTTGTATGTTTTGGCTTCAGTCTGTGTCTTATCTGACAAATGTGCATTTGTAATCTGATGTAGTTTATTAATTAAATATCAAACCTGAATTTATGTAGCCTTTTGATTTACTTACTGATGTTACCTCAGAAATCATTGAATTTCATTAAATAAATTTCCCTTTGGGGATCAATAAAGTAATTCTAATTCTTATTATTCTTACTGAATAGAACTGAATAACCACATATTGAAACTTTTTTTAATAACTATTTTAATTTTGAATTTATTTACAAAAATTGTTCTGTCATTATTTAATTATGTCTCAGATCTATCAGTCATTTCTGAGTATGTCTGAAAAATACAAACTGCAAAACACATCCTCTGATTACATTCCTGTAACTCAGGGTTGTCAAACTCATTCCACAAAGGGCCGATGTGGCTGCAGGATTTTGTTCCAACCAAGCAGCAGCACACCAGACTTGACTCAGTTAATCAACTGATCTCAGTCTTCAGACAGTTGATTGGTCAAACTGTGTGCTGTTGATTGGTTGGAACAAAAACCTGCAGCCGCAGCGGCCCTTTGTTGAATGAGTTTGACAACCCTGCTATAATTGAACAGACTTTAAAAGCCTGCAGTTACATGCATTCAACTTTCCCTTGTGCTGCTTTAGCTGATTGCCACCTTGTGGTCAGAGTTTGTAACAATTTTCATTTTAACTTTTCATTCAAATTACAGAGGGAGCAGTGAAGGATAAAGTCGACAAGCAGAGAAAACATACAGACATATACAACATATTTTTCCTCACTTTTTTCAACACTACAAAGTCCTATGCACTAGATACCCATCTTCCCTGTAATACATTCAAGGGCAATGGAGGCATTCATCCCGTGAGCCAAACCTCCTGTTCAGCAGATGGCGATCTTAACATTCCTGCTTCAAGAAGAAATCTTACCGGAAGTGGAGCTATTTGGCTTCCAAAATTAAATCTCAATAAAGCTATGTCTGTTTTACTCATACTTTAACCTTTGTAATTAATGAATCACAAGTCAGTTCAGATGCATTTTTTGGCCAAGGTTTGTGTAAATAAATGTATACACACACACAATTACGAGCCCTCGTTGTCCAGTTCCAGTTTACCTTATCAGTTGTGTACTTGCACTTTTATTTTGGAAGTTTTAACCGGATATAGGGACTTTTATTTCTATCCTGCTTGACACTCTGACACTGATTGACTATGTGCTTTAGGTGACAGCAGACAGGTGTGTAACATGTCTCGGATGCAGCCGCTGAAGCAGTTCATCATCAGACATCTTCACAGCCGTGCAGAGGACCACCACAGAGGAAGAGGAGGAGGAAGCTGCTCAGCCCAAAGAAAACAACCACCAACATGGGCTTAAACAACAAGTGTCGTTACACGGTGAAGGTTTGTTTACTCTGTTTGTTTGAACTACACTTATCAGTGGGCGTTGAGACAGAAGTAAGCCTCTGCCTCAGGCTAGTTGCTCAAGACTGACCGTTACTAGCATAACACACTTGAACCTCTGTTTTAACTGTCAACAGTGGGCATTGTGGGTAATGTAGGTGCAATGCTAACAAGAAGACAGCATTCAAGAGATAGAATGAAAGTTTTGCTATGTAAACCAGCCCTGTGATCACTGATGCCACTAAGGGGTGCTACTCCTGATGATGACAGCTGCCATGAGTGTGTGTTCATGAGGTATGACCTGGGGCTGACTAGCCATATATCCTCTCATTTTAAATGCAGGTAAACTTATATCTAGGTATAAATATTGTCAAATGGACCTCACTTTTCCCTCTTTACAGACCCACCACAGGTCCTTGTCTGTGCACATGAGCAGAAACACTCTGGGGAGGAGTGGAGTCCTGAGAGCTGCTTGACTGTTGGCTTCAAGGACTGTGGCCTGCTGGTCCCGGAGCTGCCGGAAATCAAACAGGAACAGCAAGAACCGTGGATCAATCCCGAAAGACAACAGACAGATGTGGAGAACTCTGAAGGTACTAGTTTGAAACAGACTCCCACCTGCAGGAAGAGTGGCATTAACTCAGATGTGAGTGAGATGCAAACTCATGATGCAGGGAGTGAAAACAGAAAGCCTAGCTCCTCAGTGGACCACAGAAAGGTTGAGGGAAACTCTCTGTCAAGTGATAACTGTTGGACTTTTTTGCCAGGTTGTCCTGTAACTCCAAATAGCATTTGGCCTGAGCTGAGTTTAGAAACACTAAGAGGCAACAGTATCAGTAAAGACATAAAAGTCTGCATGCACACAGGGGAAATCCAGCTGACTGAAAGCTCCGAACCACATAGCCCAAGTCCACCGGACAAAGAGGCAAGGAGAAGAAATAAATCCCACTGCTGTCGTTTCTGTGGCACAGAGTTCAGCCACAGTTCACATCTAGCTGCACATACTCAAATCCACACCAGTGAGAAACTGTTCCACTGTGGTAAAGAGTTTCGACATGGCAACAGCGTGACCGTGCACATGAGGATTCACACGGAGGAGAAGCCGTACCGCTGCAGGATCTGTGGGAAAGAGTTCCGTCATGTAGGGAACTTAAATGTACATTTGAGAATCCACATGGGTGAGAAACCCTACAGCTGCAAAGTGTGCAGAAAAAGGTTCAGTCGAAAGAATTTGATGACTAACCACATGGGTGTTCATACAGGTGACATGAGCGCAAGCATGAGGAGTGTGTTAAGAGGTTCTGTCAGTCTAACTTCATGAGATCTCAGGAGTGCTGGGAGACGGCTGCAGATTTAAGAAGGACAGTATACAAAGTAATAATTTTAATACCTTTTTGTAAGTTAATTATTGCAAATAAATTGTGGGTTATAATAAAATGATATTCCCTTATGTACAATTTTGACATTTAATTGCCATTTCAGGTGGCAGCTGTATGCCAGTACATAGTATCTCTTGACGTTAGATGACTGGTGATATGGAGCTTTACAGGGGCGGGGCTTGCGGACAGGCAAGCCAGGCAGTTGCTTGGCTTGCCTGCCCCGGCCTCTAGGGGGCCCCCAAGGGCTGCCAAAATGTACTCCACAGCAACGACAACAATGGGCTTTTTTTTTTTTTGCAATGAAATGACACCGTAGTAGCAAACCCCCTTGTGGGGCCCCCGCCCCATCTGCCTTCAGCCTGCATCTGACGCTGTCTGCGCGATTCAGCGCGAAGTTTGTATTTCGGTCAAGCTCCCCCACCTCCCACGAGAGACATGAAGAGGAGTTATCCCAGTGGGGCAGAGAAAAAGAAGCAGGGAAATGAAAAGGAGGAAAAAAGAAAGAATGACAGTGGTAAGTGCATTTTCACCTACTGACTGACTGTGTTGTCATGGATTCCATAGGGTCGAATACAATTAAGCCATGATGAATGCTAAACAGGACACAGCAACATTAGCTGGCTATAGCTAGCAGGTATAATTTGCAGTGGACTTTTGTAATAAACTAAAGTTCATATTTTATATATCTTGTTGGTGTCAGATTATTTACAACGATTATTGATAGGTTTTCAGGATACATCTCAAATGTCCTGGAAATCGTGCATTTACGTGTGCAAAAACCTAATTTCGGCGTGCATGGGTGGGGTGGGGGCCCCAGGAAGTTCTTGCTTGGAGCCCCAAAAGACCCTAGCAAGGCCACGGGGGCAGCTGGCAGCTACGGGGAGCCCTGCGCATGCTCACACTTAAACAGTCATCGTAAGTGCCTCAGTCTGTCATGTAGCCGATTAGACCACGTTAATAAACTTTGAATGTAAAATTTGGATTCTGACTGTAGTAGCCTATAGGCATTGCTTAAGTTGCCATGTTTTCCTGAGACTGAGTAGTGAAAACAGTAAATGACACTGGTAGAATCAAAACATGAAGGCAGCATGCATTACAACAAACACAAAGGTTTTGATTGGGCAAAAGGATTACTCAACCATGCACTTGATTTCCTATTGGTCTTTTAGAAACTAAATATCATCATTTCAGCTGTTCTTGTTCTTGGATAAATTTAATTTCTACAAACATAAAGCACAGGTCGTGTATTTTGAAAACTGGTGTGTTGGTTGGAAAAATGCCACTGTAAACACAGAGCCAGCAACTTCCTGTTCACACCATCACGTCCCTCTGCTTCGTGTGAGTGCTGAGGCCCTTTTCATACAGCAACACCGGGCTTGAATACTACGCGGTTGCCCTGGCAACGGCTTGTCAACATCGCCCCCGTCTCGAGGACTCGTGCTCATCCTGTGCAGCGTCCTGCCTCTTAAAAACATGTCGGAAATATCTGCGATGAACAGAAAGTTAAAACAGACTCTGGCTGAAACACTCTCTAAACAAGTGGAGCACTGTGAGTACTCACTTAAAACTTTTCTTGACCAAAGTATTTCATGCTAAACTAAGCTCGTTTATTGTGCGGTTGGGCTACGTTTATTTTAATGAGCTTCAGTTTAAAATACAAAAATATCATATAGAGTGTAAAACAAACAAACAAACAAAAAAACTCATATATGATCATATATATGATCCTAGTCAATAAAACAGAGATTGAGTGCCTTATCCGAGAGTTCGGTGTGCTGGTGGGGGAGGCTGCTGCCCCGGGGAGAGCAGTCATCGGCCTGGACAGAGCCAAGTTCAGGAGCATCCTGCACAACGTCTTTGGGATGACCCATGGCATGATCATGGATAGAGGTATTCATTTTTTTTTTTTTTTTGCCTCTGATATGATTTACTTGTGCCATGTGTATGCTTTGTTTAAGATACATTCATTCTAGAGATACTGTGGGCTAAACAACAACAACAACAACAACAACAGTGATTATTTATTACTTATCATAACGTAAATAACAAAGACAAAATAACAAATGTTTCAAGAGATTTCACATTTAGCATGTTCAGCTTATCTGCTATTGTCCAAGTTAAAGTTTCCAGGGTGTGTAGCTTTAGCATTTAAAAATAACAAATGTTACCAACTGACCACTATTATACCTGTTATTAGTACCAAATTATTTAATGAATATTTTAGAATATTACATGGAATTCATGGACTTTTAAAATAAAGCTTTACTGAGATTCATGAATAGACTACTGCAGTGTTATTGTGTTGTAATGTGTAATTTGTTCTTGGAATTAACACTGATGATCTGTGTTACAGTGTTCAGGACATTTGACAAAGATAATGACAGCTTTGTGAGTATAAAAGAGTGGATTGAAGGACTGACTGTTTTCCTTCGTGGGACCTTGAATGAAAAAATAGAGTGTAAGCTCTCGGTCTAACTTGCTTCGTGCTTAGCTTTACACCCCGCATATAAAAATCACTATGACAAGTTATCATGTGGGTAATAACTCTTCCCCTTTTTGCATGGCTCAGACTGCTTCCATGTGTACAACTTGAAAGGTGACAACTACATCTCAAGGGAGGAGATGTTTCACATGCTGAAGGACAGCCTCATCAGACAACCCACAGAGGAGGACCCAGATGAAGGAATCAAAGACCTGGTGGAGATCACACTAAAGAAGATGGTAAGGATACAGTGAGACATCAAACAATGTGGTGTATTGATGTGATGTGATGTGCTCTCAAATCTAGAAAACTACCTTCATGTGTTACTGTTAAGACTGAAATGAGTGATTCAATTCCCAATTCCCTGCCTAATTATTCCTCTTTGTGGTCTTTATAAAAGAGAAGTTGACCACAAACCTATTACCTGTGTTGCTCCCATTTGCAGGACCATGACCATGATGGCAGGCTGTCTTTTGCTGACTTTGAAAAGTCAGTGAGAGAGGAGAACTTATTACTGGAAGCTTTTGGAACCTGCCTCCCCGACACCACGGTGATCACAGAGTAATGGATGATGAAAAATGATATACATTTTTAAGACAGAGGTTTTAACCTTAAATTCTGGTTTTCTTCCTTTTCAGAGTATTGAGCTATTTGAGCACCGTGTATTTCAAGAAAAAGTGGAACCGTGAAGAAATCATGTGCATTTTCATCTGTGCCTCCTTTAATACAAAAGCTCATAACTCTTTACATTGTGATGCAAGATGTGTAAATAAAAAAAACAAGCTGCCATGAGAAAGTGAGCTGGTAAGATCAAATCCGACGACGTGGTTTTATCTTTTTCTCCACTGGTTTGACGTCAGGAACTGATCCCACCTGAGGAAGATGACGACAGTGATTTTAATAGCAGTGAAGAATCAGTTTTGTTCTGAATTGCTACAATCAAATCAGATCAGAGGTTACCTGTTTCATTGTGTTCCTGATGAGGCTGACGGTTGTGTTCAGTGATTCATCGTCCATGTCCAGTTTAGGTGGTTCAGGTAACTTTGGTCCAATCAAAGGCTCATTTTTCCCTGAGACATCATTTAGCATTTGCTCTGCTGCCTCTTCCATTTTGCGTTTCCTGTTCTCTAAGTTTGTGGTCCTCGGGACAAATCTGATTGCAGGAGCCTGACTTGGAGCCAATCTGTGTTCTCTGCCTCTCTCTCTGTCTGAAGTGGTTTGATTGAAGCTTAAACTCTGCTCCGGCTGATGTTTTGTGTTGGTTATGGCACTATGTAATGTCCCCATTTTGTCCTCTGTTGGTATAGTCCCTTGTTGATTTTTATGTCCATAGTAAAAATGTTCCTGTGGAGGTAATGGCAGTAAAGGAAAGCCTGAATAATGACTGATGTTTGAGGTCTCCCCTATATTATCATTGCCAGGCATTTGTTCAGGGTTGTGATGAGAGATGATCTTCTCTGCTGTGGTAGCTGTGTTTGACGTTGTGGGCTCCTCATTTGCTGCCTCCTGTTCCTTTTCTCTTGCTGAAAATTAAATAAAAAGAGAGGTATTAACCAACTGAACAATTTAAAAACAACTGTGTGTCCTCAGGACTAGGATATAAAAGCCATTAATCTTATCAGCAATATCATTGTTTTTTATCCTTCACGAATGTACAGTGAAAACACAGTTCTTTGTAAGTGACTACATTTTATGTTACATTGTACCTTTATTCTGAACAGCCCTCATTATGTATCTCCTCCGATCCTGCAGTTTTAGCCTGGTGTCTTCCACAGTTTCATATTCTGGGACATAGCACACGTGCAGCACACCACCATAGAAACTCTTTTCATCCATGTTTCGCTTGGCTGCTCTGTAACAGACATTTTTAAGTAAATTGTGTTTAGTAGAGCTTTTGAACTCCCCCAGTGAACTTAAATGAAGAGAGTGAGTCAGATCCTGAACCTGGCACTTGTGAGTTTTTGGAACTTGACAAGGTACACCTCTGTGAAGTCCTCAGCAGGATACTCATCCAGGGGCCTGTACTCCTCCACAACTCCGTACAGGGCACACAGCTGGATCAGCTCTGTCATCACTCCGATGGCTGGGACCCCTTGGACCATCACGTACCGGGACTCTAAATTGATGGTATATACCTGTTGATAATGAAAGATGCAAAAACATCATGTCATCTGTCATGTCTTCGGAACACTTCCTGAGGTGCAATAGGAGCATATCAACAGTTAAATGACACCCTGTAGATTCATTGTGTTTTCTTTGCCGATATTCAGCCGACAAGTGCATTTTCTTACCTTAACTGCTTTTGCTCTCCTTCCCTCTCTATACTTGGCTCTTGAAATGCATACTTTTCGCTGTTCATGGTGTTTATAAACCTCTGGGACGCCCCAACACCCTGACTTGCTACGGACAGGTGCCGCCATGTTTCTTGGAATAATATTCCGGTTGACGTACTTCAAAATAAGAGCCCGTTCTTTCTCGCCTGCGTCTGTTGCCGTGCCGTGTCCGTGTAAAATATCTTATTTTGAAGAGAAACGCAGCGCAACATCATCTGCTTTGGTCTAGCTGGGCTCAGTCAGAGCACATCGATCGATAATGAACTTTTTGCACACTTAACGTTAGCCGAGCCTCTTATATACAGATGTACGTGGCGGAATTATGTTTAACAATCAGGGCATTCAACCCATAACTGTTGTTTTTAACAACACAAAAAACTGCTTTCTTCACCTTCCCTCGAGGCTGATATCACATCTTTCCCTGAACGAGGTAAGTTAGCTTAAAGCTAGCTATCCACCTGTCAATACCAGAATGCGTATGTCAGTAGAGGTTTAGCGTGGCTAAACAACGTTCAAGCAAAATGTGAGCCTGTTTACGAACACAGGTCATCTTGCATTTTCAGCAGCAGCAAGGATAGATTGAATGAATTTGTTGAATTTGTTCTCTGTTAGGGTTAAATAACAACTCATGCGATAGCAAACAACAACAAATCGTTACTGTCACCCGAAGGTACCAGTTGTGTGTTAGTTTGTGTTGTCACGTTGATTTCCCTGCGGAATTAATCATTTCTGGAGTTGCTCTCTTGCAGTCCCACTGGGTGGTAACAAAGCATTAAATTAGGAATGGAGAACGAGACGGGCTGAATGCCATGGCTCTTATAAATTACTGCACTGTCTCTTAACTTGTTTAGCTATGGTCTTTTTAGAATATTTATAAACATAATAAACAACCCTAAAGTTGTGTGATATAATTTGAAGGAGTGAAATAGTTCCCATGCCATTTGTATGGCGTGATTGATATGACATTTCCCAATTTCAGTTTAGCTGGTTGGTCAGAGAAATTATAGACACAACCCTCCTCCAACTTCACATCTTGACTCAGAAATCAAACCTGTATTATTTCTGTCATTGATTGTTGGTCTAAGCTGTGTAAAGGGAGTCCAATGACAAGAACCTGGATTCTGGTAGCAGAAGTATAATGATGATGATGAGTCAAATGCTTAGACTTGCTGCAGAAAAAATTCACGCTATCTTTGTTTCAGAACCAAGCTTTGGAGCTGTCCTGGGGCCATGGGTCTTCACTGTTCCTTAGCTGGACTCTAAACAGAACTTCCTCTAGCTTTGACAGCCACAGAGTGGAGCTATGTCGACAGCTAGGGGAAAAGCTGGGACTGAAGGATGGAGAGCAGGTAGGGCTCTAACAGTGACGATTGTTTTTTCTCCCATGTGACTAGTTTGTTATCTCTGATATGACACTGTGAAAATCTTTTAATGGTATTAAGTAATTGTCCATTATAGTTTATGTTGACCTGGTATTTGTATTGACTGACTGCTTGTGTGGTTTCCCTCAGGGCTTCCTGAGACCATGTCACCAGGTTTCATCAGTGCATCAAGTGTTTGTGGAGCCCCTGTCATCTGATGACTGGGAGATCCTGGTGGGTGAACATCATGATTGTTAGGAATGTGACCCAAAAGTCACATTTTAACAAATATTATTTGATTACTGTTTTCCTCTTCTCGACACCTCCAGGAGCTTCACAGCGCCTCACTGGAGCAGCAGCTGTTAGATCAGATCAGAGTGGTGTTCCAAGATGCCGTGTTTCCAGTGTGGGTGGACAGCCACACAGCCATCTACATCCGAATAGGTCAGGGTTAATCAAATAATTATGATCTTTTATCAGTTTCTCAGACAGTGATTTAAAGGCACATTGACTTATCCAAAACAGTGAAGTTCACACACACAGGTTTCCATAACTATATAACCAAAAATAATATTTAATTCTAAAAAATGCATCTCTGTGGTTTCAGGGAGTGAATTCAACTTCAGAAAACATTTATTTTGGTCATATCATAAATATTCATGAACATGGTTTGATCAGTGTCTTACTCTGTGCAGCATCACTTTCACCATCTGTGCCCTATGGTCGCCTGGAGCAGTTCACAGAACTAGTTGTTTCTCCGAAGACCCGTGCTGGAATTAGCGATTTGAGTGGTTCTCCAATGAGGAGCAGCAAGACACAGCATCTTCACAGACAACAGAACCCAGATCTCTCCTCCTCTTCATTAGAAAATACTGCTTGTGTCCCTCATAACCACCAGTGGGGTGGTATAGCTGACCTGGGGAGCCTCCTACGCTACATTATAAAAGGCAATTATGAACCGGTGAAAGAGCTACCACCAGTACCTGGGATCCCTGCCCTCTTTAGTGACTCAATCTACAGAGTGAGTGGTGTCCCCCCTGACTCTCTCTGCACCATAAACCATGTCGCAAATGGTGTTATTCATTTATTTCCATGGAGGCGTGGACTAAATGCTGAACTAATTGGAGGACAGTCTTCAGTGACATATGGCCTACTCTCCAAAGTTCCTTCCCCTAAAGAATCGAGGAACAAAGTCAAGCAGGCCATGGACAAAAAGAAGAACACTGGAGGAAGTAAAAGTGCTGCTTCTGTGGATGGAGGTGAAGAGAAGAAAGAAGAGGAGGCTGTGGTGGTCAGGCTGGTGAGCCATTGTAGTGAGAAGCTTGCAGGCACACAAAAGAGTCCTAGCAAGGGAGAAATCCATCGTGGACGGGTATGGGTAAGTATGCTTTCCAACAGCTGGTCCATTTATGCACCAGTTAACAATGGCCATTTTTACTCAGTGCACTTCTGCTCTATTAACTTTCTCACAAAAATGATCTTTTTTTCAGATCCCTCAGCCCCTTGCCATGAGGTTAAATATCCTCCCACATTCAACTGTGAGAATAAAGCCAGTAAAATCAGCTATCAAATTGGCCTCCTCTATTTGTCTAAAGCCTCTAAAACCACTGGTGAGTGCTGGACAAACCATCTGTAGTTACAACCGTGGTGTACATCATCAAGTACCAACATGTTCAAAGCTGCATAAAATTGAATTCATCCTCTCCCTTATGTCTGTGTGATCTCTGACATTTCCTCTTGAGCCCCAGGAGGGTGATGAGGAGATCCAGACAGCTTTCCTTGGTTGGCTGCACACTCAGAGTCATGAACCTTTAGCCTGTCTGACTCCACGGTCTGGCACCGTCCTCCTCCATGGAACTGATGGTGACTCATTGCTACACAAAAAAACTTGGAAATATATTTATAAATCATCTACAGACAGATATGGAGATGATAATTTGCTAAAATTACAAAAATATCAGATATAAGAGGATAAAATCATAATGCATCATTAAAATTACAGTTCCAACAATATGTCACTGTTCTCTTTCTTTTTTTCTTCTGTAAAGCGAAGTTAGAGTTTGTTCTAACTGTGCTGAAACCAGAACCAGCAAATGATCCTCCAGACCAGCTGTTTTTATTAGCACACTCTCTAATCCATAAAGAAGACATACAGGTATGACCATACACATACTGTGTTCTGCTCATCAATATTCCTTTACAATTTCCACAAACCGGATTACTCCATGCAGATGCTGAACAAAAAAATGTTTCTTTGTGTCACCTTCAGGTAGACAGAGAGTCAGTGACCATGCCACCTCTGAAAGCTGTAGCTGAAACACCCAACCCAGAGCTTCCCTCCCTCAGCATTCTTGGGTAAGTGTAGCTCTTCCTCAGCTTTATATGGTTTTAAACACTGACTTTTTCAACATTTATTTCTCTCTACATCCCTCACTCCTCCTTTTTCCCCAGTGGGATCGACAAGCTTAGCAAGACTGGATTTGAGTTCATTTCCCACAGCCTTCTCGGTAGTCCCCTCTCAAGAGAGCTTTGTAAGACTGGACAGGGCCTCCAAGGAGGAGCTCTACTCATCACTGGTGCTAAGGTATTTCTTTACATAACAATAATGTAGAGTAGATTTAAGTATACAGTGATTTTTTTAAGAACTGAAATTTACAGCTTACCACTGTTGTTACCTTTTCTCCTCCCAGGGCAGTGGAAAGAGCACTCTTTCCAGAGCCCTCTGCAGGAAAGCTAGAGAAGATTTGGATGCACACGTGGAGGTGGTTGACTGTAGAAAGCTGCAAGGTCAAGAAAACTTCCTTCCACTCCTTTCACTCACTGATTGGTTTTATTGATCATGCATAAACAGGTGTTATTATTATTTTTAGGCAAAAGAGCAGACACTGTGAGACAGATGCTGCAGGATGTTTTTGAGCAGGCGGAGTGGAAGCAACCTTCAGTTGTTCTTCTTGATGACCTGGATCATGTGACAGGGGCACCGACCTCACCTGAGCATGAGCAGGGCCCTGAGGCACTGCTGCACCAGCACATTGCACAGAGTAAGCTATACATTTTTTTTTTTTATTTGTACGTCTCTGGGGTGATTTGTTTTGTCATAAATAATCACAGACAGTAATAGTAATTATTCTGGTCTTGATGTTAATTCCTCTTGTCTCCTTGTGGCTGCAGGTCTGAAGGATGTAGTGGATGAGGTGGTGGTTCACGCCAGCCTTGTGTGTCTGATCATCACCTGCCAGAGTGAGCACTCTCTCCACCCCTCGCTGACTGAAGTGCAGGGGTCCCACTTCATTCAGGGCTTTGTTAACATCCAGCCACCAGACCAGGTTATGACACAAAATAAACAACCACAGACACATTGCCAAATGTAAAAACAACATAACCAACAGCTTGTGAATTATTGTTCGCAGGCCCAGAGAGCAGAGATCCTGCGTCGTCTGGTCCTCAGAAAGTCTGGTCTGTCTGAAGAGACTTTACAGAGTCTCGATCTGGTGGCTGTTGCCAAGGTGACAGAGGGTTATACACCTCAAGACTTGGCACTGCTGTTGGAGCGAGCTGTCCATGCTAACACTGTACAAAGAGGACACAGTGACCAGGGTAACAAAGACTGTTTACACTCCTCTGCATAATTTACTTAATGATTCAAATTGCTCATTAAGCTAATGCTTTATTGTTCCTTACTTAATTTGTCTGTGCTCTGTACTTCTCAGGTGTATGTTTGTTGTGGAGAGACTTTGCACAGGCTCTTAAGGGGTTCACCCCGCCCTCACTGTGGGGGATAGACCTCCAAACTCCAAGTGCTACTGGGCTGGAAAAGGTGGGAGGCCTAAGAGAAGTGCGACAGCAGCTAATGGACACCATACTGCTCCCTGCTAAGGTCAGTGTCAGTGCAACCAATCGCAAGACAACCTGATATTTTTTCATCCCAAGGGAAGCTCCACTGTGCCATACATGAGGAGTGGACGTTGTGAATAGCAAAAGTGAACGTATTTATCATTTGTCACCATAAACTCCATTAATCTTTGTAAAGACAAGCAATTAGGAAGTGATAACAGCAGATGGGCTCAGAATGAACACATTCATTTTAATTAATTTAACCTGATTTATCGAACAGATTTATTTAATTAAGAAGTTATAACACCCAGGGGACTTCATCAGTCTTCTTTAGCCTACCCTCAGTTTCCAAACCACTGAATTTATCATGTTTATAATAATTAAAATGGCTTTGTTTTTACCAAATTGACCTGATGTCAAACTTTGTCTACAGTTTTCACAAATCACTTACCCTGTTACATATTATGCATATTGTGTTTAAACATTTGAGCCAATTCCTAAAAATTGAGGCTTTTGTGGCAGAGGTTATCAGCTCTGTTATGCAGTAGTCTTGTAAGAACCAAGACAGTTTAAGCCTGGTGGAAATTATATTGATATTGTATTTATAATTTGATGATGAAATAATAGCCATTATGCTTCACACATCACAGAAGATCTAACTTAGATCCAAGGATCAGCAGATTAATTGTCAAAGTATGAAAATCAACACATACATAGTGATTGTACAGTAAATGACACTGTATTTTCGGTGTGTTGCAGTATCCCATCCTGTTCTCAAATCTTCCCATCCGCCATCGCTCGGGAATATTGTTGTATGGAGCTCCTGGTACGGGGAAGACCCTGCTGGCCCAGGCTGTGGCCAAAGAGAGTGGTATGAACTTCATCAGCATCAAGGTAGGATGGACTTTGGCTGGTGCAGTCAAACAGAAGTGTGTGTCTTTCTTTGAGAAAGTAACATGTACCTTCAGTGACACAGGACATTTACCTCCCTCCAGGGGCCTGAACTTCTGAGTAAGTACATCGGAGCCAGTGAGCAGGGAGTCCGCGATGTCTTCCAGAGGTCAGTGAACTTTTATACTCTTTCCAACACCACACTGTAAATCTATTATGAGTCATTGTCATTTATAATAAAAAACTATTGTCAATATATATGTCAAATATTTATAGTAGACACTAGCCCCAGTAACAGCTCTTCATGCACTCTTTTTGGAATAATTTTCTCTGTCCTAATTACTCCTCACTCTGTCTGTTCCAGGGCACAAGCAGCCAAACCATGCATCCTGTTCTTTGATGAGTTTGACTCTTTGGCCCCCAGGAGGGGCCACGACAGCACAGGTGTGACTGACCGTGTGGTCAACCAGCTTCTCACCCAGCTGGACGGCGTGGAAGGGCTGCAGGGTAGGCCATATACTACATCCATTATTATTATTATCATTAAGTCCTGTATTCTGCTGTTAGGTTTTCGAAAGAATAGTCCAAAATTTACATTTACGTGATTAAAAAAATGACTTTTTGTAGTTTTATAGTGGTTGTGTGCTAATGAGCAATGACTTCTAAGTATTTCCACATGATTTCCACATGTTGGCTAAAAGACAGCAGGTGACTGTGGTCTGTCCAAGAAATAGTCTGCACATACTCCTCCATAAAACACAGCTTGATGTTTTTTTCTGCAGATGAAAGAAACAAAATATAAAGTGTTTATGAGCTTTAAGCTAAGCCAAGCTAACAGCTAAGCTACAAAAAATGAAAATCCCTCATTTTGTTTGTTTTTCTAGGTGTATATGTGCTTGCAGCCACCAGCCGCCCAGATCTGATTGACCCAGCCCTGCTGAGACCTGGACGACTGGACAAGTCCCTCTACTGCCCCCCACCTGACCTGGTATGCTGAATTCAAATTATTATCAACACTATTAATGACACAAGACTCAGTTTATGTATTTCTGTATTCATGTATTTTCCAAGTATTATTAATCCAACTGTTGACAAAGTATCTCTCCATGTGTCACATCTCTAGGAGTCTCGTGTGGAGATCCTCAAGGCTCTTTGTACTGCTGTCCCCCTGGCTGCAGATGTGGACCTGGAGCAGCTGGCAGCAGCAACAGAGCAGTTCACTGGGGCAGACCTGAAGGCCCTTCTCTACAACGCACAGCTGGAAGCCGTCCATAACAGCGTGGGTTCCAGCACACCGCATGTATGTCTATTGTATTTTCATAATGCCACCACTGATGAGCTCATTGCATAGGGTTGCCTTAGGCCACAATAAAAACCAGAAGGCAGGGAAGTGTTGGCTTGTCCTTTCTCTAATTATTTATGGTTCATGTTGAAGCTGCCAAGAAGTTTTTTGTCCCTCAAGGCTAATTAAACAAGGAGATTTGTATGCATCTCAGTACATATGAGTTGCTCTACTTGTGAGTCCATTATCAGCTTAAAGCATAATTCAAATTATTGCCATCAGTAGTGACAAGGATATGACTAAATAACTTATACAGTGAGCACTGCCAGAGGCAAAATGAACTTTAATTTAAGCTATCTTAAACTGCAGAAACACAGTAAAATTGCTTTGCTTGTTGATACGTTTTTTAAAAAGTTTTTTTTTTGGCATTTGTCTTTATTTGGATCGTAGAGAGGAGACAGGAAAGTCAGGGATAGAGAGAAAAAGAGGATGATGTGCAGCAAAGGGATTAGAACCTGTGGCTACATGGTTTGCACTCTAACATGTTAGCCACCAGGTGCTCCCACTTGTTTGTGTGTTTTTGGTTGCTACAATGCCTGTCTACTTATGTATTTGGTTTTTTGTTTTCTGTGTGAAAATCAGGACTTGACCTCTGGCTCAGACAGTGACATGAGCCTGTCCTCCATGATCTTCCCAAACAACAGCAGTGGTTCAGATGATTCAGTGGGGGAGGGAGACCCAGCCATGAGTTTGGACCAGTCCATGGTTCTCCTGGAGCCTGATGAGTTCCAGGCAGAGGAAGAACGACATCGCAGCAACGTCTGGAGACTCTACTTTGGAAGCTCCTACGAGTCAGAGTTGGGGAATTCACCAATTTCAGGACTGGTGAGCAGTGCTGTCAAGACAAGATGTCTTCAGCTTTGCTTGGCATAGAGAGTGGAAACACTGGGAAACAGCTTGTCATGCCAGTGTTCAGTGTAAAGAAAAAAGATAAACTCACTTTTTAAAAAGCCTGTTCCTGTACAGATTAAACAAAATAGATATGAGTTAGAAGTTTGTTTTTAAATTTTGAACAGAGCAGGCTACCTGTTCCTTCCTTGTTACCAGTCTTTGTTCTAACATAGGCTAACACAAGAATATGAATATGAATATTAACAAAATGTTGATCTACTCCTTTAAAAGGCTTTAGCGCTCCCCAGGCAAACATAATTTGTCTGGTAGATCTACTACAGAAAGAAGTCCACAAGTATTATCTTCAGATTGCAGCAAATCCCTTGTGGGCAAGTGTTATGTTAGCTGAACATGATTACAAACAAGCTCTCTGACATTATAAAAATTCAAAGATGGTGTTCAAAAAATACTACAGCAGTGCTGTAATTCAAACACAAAACGTTAGAAAATTGTCACTGTCATGTGATGTTGTAATTTGAAGCTTTGGACACCTTTAGGCAAAGTGGAACGCATTACAGTGGCACTGGTGTGTATTGAGACACTTACAGTGTATACACATATGGATCCAGGCCTCTCTGCTTAGGTTGTCCTAAATACACTAGAGAAACTCTGTGATCCAGAAACAGTTATTTCTCATATCTCACATTTCTTGTCTGTCCCTTTGCCGTTCCTGACAGAACTCCCAGTGCGTCTCTGGACCCAACTCTGTGACCCAGGACTGCACTGGGGCATCAGTTCGTGACCCGGGCGGCTCTCTCCCTCCTGTCTACATGTCCTCCATCCAGAGTGGATACGAAGAGCTAAACTCAGAGCAGTTGGAGCGCCTACAACAAGACATTAGCAACATTAAGAACAACTACAGGAGAGCCAATGTAAGTAGCAGCAATGGATAGTAAGATAAAAAAAAAATTGTATTGTTTTTATTCTACTGTGTTTTATATGGCTTCACTCAATACTGCAGTCTGTAAAGCTTGTGTACTGAGTGCATGATTACTTGTGTGTGTTTGTGTGTCTGTGAAGGAGGAGTGTGTTCGGGTCCATTCGGCCTCCAGCCAGCAAGGCCTCTTGCTCTGTCAGGTTCATGTGAACTCCGCCCTGGGTGCAACCAGACCGTCTCTCAGCAAATCTGACTGGAACAGATACAAAAAACTGTGAGTACCAGGACATCGAAAAGGCCTGTGATATCTGCAACAGTCACACCAATCCAAGCCACTCCTCTGATGTTGACATGTGAAACCTTTGTAACAGAAACAGATTACTCTGCAGGAAGTCATTTAGGTGTTAATTTATTTTGGGCAGAGAGAAAAAGTGTAAGTTCAGCTGGCTGTGAAATTTATCAAGTATTTGAAGTCTCACCTACAGGAGCAAATGAAACACATTTCATAAATAGATGTTTCAAAGCTGTTGCCAAGAAGCAACAAGAGGGATATTAATCAATAATAAAACATCCTGAATGTTGCAAGAGGAATTATGTTAAGTCAAATGACTTTGTTTTATTTTTTGTGAATTCACGAGAAATATATCACAAAGCTGGAGCAGACACATTGGACAGTCAGTATCAGTATAGCTGTCTACATAGCTGCTGACTCATCTTGTGTCAAATGAATGAATAAATAACTTATTAATGCTGGAAAAGACAAGACAAATACTGCAGAGCCTTCCTTGTCTTAGTCAATCAAATCTGCTGTTCAAATCTACTTTTGATGGAAACAGTGTTTTCATAAATGTTCATTCTTTCTTTCTTTCTTTCTTTCTTTCAGGTATGAAAGCTTTGCTGGTTCAAGAGGTGGACAATCTGCTCCTTCTGTCACATTTACACCTGGACAACGTGTGACTTTAGCTTGACCGAACACATCAGTCTGACTCAATTAACTCGCTAATTTGATATTTATCAATTAAGGTGGTGATGCACTGATAATTAATTTAACAAGCATTGAATTTAACAGTTCAAACAAGCTTTGAATTTAACAGTTACAGTGCTGTAAAGACAGTGTTAATTGTGTAATTGATATAAATACTTGAATACATTGTTTCCTACTTGATTATTAATGAGACATTTAATTACTTAAAATGTAATTACTGTACATATGTATAATGGCAGAGTGTTTAATTAAAAATTGATACCTCAAAATTTGTCCACCTTATTTTATGAACCGATGGTTTAACCGCTTTCATTGTTTTCTGTTGACTGCCACTGGATGGAGACACAGTAAGTTGTTTTTAAAGCTTGATTCAAAGTTTATCTCGATATTTAAAAAGTTTCAGTGAGTTCAAAAGATGATTCGGATCTAGTTTTGAAATTATTTCAATGGATTGACTTTTTAAAGTAGCACAGAATACTCAAGCGATTTTACTTCCTTCCTCTATGGTCAGATAACAGCACAGTGCATGTGTCACAATGGTCACGAAATATCAATATATAATGAGAATGATTTGGTGCAAGGTGCAAGTTAATCATCCATACAACACTACAGGAGTGTCAGTGCAGACTGTCCCTCTACATATAATGCTGGAGAAAAAAAAATCTCATTAAATATTGCTGTATTAAAACCAGCATTGATCATAGTGACTGTACTAAACCCCCATAACTGGACAAATATTTTGCCCTCCCACATTTGGATTCAGTGTTTAATCTAGTAAATAACGTGACTGGACGTGACATAATCACATTACCAGTGGAGCTACACAGGTGCGCCACATTAGGCTGAATGCCACTTAGCAGCATTTGTCTGCTGTCTTACTGGCTCCAGCAATCAGCACATTCGTGTTTCAGTGAGTCCCATCTCTATCAAACAGGATCTTAAGTCCAGCCCCATTTTCATTAACCTTAAAAAAAACATCTCTAGGTCCTCAAACACTGTGGTCTTCAGTGAGCTGCAGCAAAAAGCTTCAGTCTGGTGACATCTGGTAATATTCTGAGTGAATGCTCAGTGAAGACACATAAGATGTACAAATACATATCTGGACCCCCTTATTAAGGATCAAGGATTTAGTTTTACTTTATTTCATAGAAATACACCCTGACTATATTCATTCCAGAGTATTTACGATTTTAAGAGTTGGTAAACTGAGTTTTGCTGAAATGCACATAACCTGAGATTGCAACAGTAGTCTTCAGCCTGTTCCTTGGCTGTGGCAGCGCGCCATCTTGACAATATTTTCCTATTGAAGCGCTACGCCAGCTGTCATCCTACACACACTGGCACTGGCAGGTTCTGCAGTGGTAAATATAGACACACAAGGCTGGATTTGGCTCGCCTTAGTCTTGTGTCAATCCCACACAATGCAGCTTGGAAAAAAAAAAAAAAAAAAAAGGCCCGGTGGGAGACTTTTCTCTCTTCTCTTTTATTGATCCCTCTTTCTCACTTTCTCTCACGCACCTGTGCAGAAAAAGAAAAGGAAATGAGGAACTGTTACTCAAGGAAATGCTTTTAAAATACACAGAGAGAAAGAGGGACAAAAGATGACATGATGAGAAGTGTTCCTGTCTTATGGGACTGTCTGGTGTCCATGCACAGAAAGGACAGAAGAATCCTGGATCTTGGACACTACTATTGATTGTGTGATACCTTTGCCATCCCCTGTGTCATGACACCTAGAGAGCAGTTTTTCTTCACTTGGTCTTAAAGCCGGGGTAGGCAGGATTTGTTTTAAAAACAAAATATTGACTTTTTCTTTCCTTTTCTTTTTTTTTTTTTTTTTTTAAGAAAATTGTGTTTTCCCATTCAGCTATCAGTAAGGACAGGTCTGTGTGTTTGGGGCGATCACAGTGTTTCTCTGTGTCTCTGTATGCAGCAGCCTGAAAAGCCCTCAGCTCCCAGTATCTTTGAACAATCAAATCTATTTTGGGCTTGGGGTTCCTGATTGGTTGAGGGGCTGGCCCTACTCTGTCCTCCCGATTTGTTAGGACAGATTAGGGCCAGCCCTTCAACCAATTAGGGACCCCCAGACCAGAATAGATTTCATTGGTCAAAGATACCAGGAGCTGTAATTTGTTTTCAAAATAAATCCTGCCTCCCCCAGCTTTAAATCCTTTGATCATCTGGTTGGAAGACACTCCCCTTTGCACATTAGGCATTTATTTCATTTGCTGCAGTCCTGGGTGGTGCTGGCAGCAGGGAAATCCAAGTGTGTCACACCCACCTTTTATTTCCCCTCCACACGAGGTCTTTGTCAAAGCCTGATGCTCACGAACATATGGTGACTTTTGAAAACTCAGGAGTAATTACTGGAGCAAACCTCACAGACCAGAGAAGAGACACCTGAGGCAAAAGTCAAGTTAATTTGTTCTCACATTAAAAATAGTCTTGCTCATCCTCTCCCCTTCCTTGGTGGTGCTCTGGCTATTCAAAGTCACCCTGCCTGATTCATGGACTCCGGTTTGCAGCAAAGTACCTGTCCATTTCACAACATCAAGAGGTGTCAGCCTTCACCAGAATTAGATCCTGAGCGACGCAGAGGAGAACAAAAGACTTGCATATGACATGTTCAGTTGCAGAGAGAGAGCTTTTCACCAAAATAGAACAAAAAATGTTTGTGTGTGTGTGTTTAAGTGGAAACAAAGGGGAGATGAGAGTGGTTTAGTGATATAAAGGCACCATCAAAACAGAAAACGCCTCAGTGGAGTTGAAATAAAATCTACATATTAAAGAAAGAGGCAGAGATGACAGGTGGCTGAGACCATTTTCACTTTGTTAGGTTTAGTTTTTTTTCTCAACAGATTCCCTGGCATACGACAAAAGGTGTGAAAAACAAGTTCCTGAAAACCACACACACCATTATTTTTCATTCTAATTAAGACACGACGTGAGGTCTGGGTGTAGAATTTCCCCAGTTCACATATTGAAATGTGCTGCTTTTTTGACGTCTTATTCAATCTTGAATAAGTAGACTAACTCTAAGCCTCATAGATTTTACTGAATTTGCTCAGGAACCTGATCTCTAAGATCAAAAATGAGCAGCAGTATGACAAGTGCTTATCAAAAAGAGAGAAAAATTGAAATTCATCTATAAATCCAGTGATATGCCTGAAAGCCAGGCCAACGTTGTTAATAAGAATTTTGTTCTTTATGTTTTGCCTGGTAAAATAAAGGTTAAATAAAATAAAATAAAAATAAATAAACAGCTCCAGAGCAGCATTTAAATACACCATGGTAGCTGCTCTTTCCAAGGCTAAATCCCTGACCCTCACTTTTGTTTCATTAGAGTATTGCATGTCAAGATTGGCAGGTGTTGGGGTGCTCACTGGGTTGAGCAGATGCGCCATATACAGAGGCTCTAGTTTTCACTGCAGCAGCCCCAGTTTGATTCCCCCTGCATATAGTTCCCCTTCTCTGTCTCCCCATGTCTTGCCTCTCTCTGACTGTCCTATCAATTAAAGGCATAAGCCCAAAAAATACTTAAAAAAGAGATTGGCAGTTGTTTATAACAAATTAATTTGACTGCCTTTAATCTACAACAGTTTTCCAGTCAGTCAGTGAATGTGTCTTGACAGACGACTCCTCTTCCAGCCCATTAGAAAATGCATTAGTGCTGATACACCTGTGTTAATGCCTGTAACCACTGACTGATGGCAGCAATCTGAGAACAGCTCTTTGATCAATCAGCACAACCACCACCACCATTGAGGATTATTCTTTGAGATTCATCACTGAGATAGCTGAGATTAGGCAACTGATGGGGTGGATGTTTAAATCAATTTCAGAGTTGTATCCGTTAATCTAAGTCACACTCGCCCACTCTGCTGGGATGATCTTTGTCTGGGTTAATGCAATCACTTCGCCTGCTAATCCTAGCCCCAGGCCTCTGGTGCTCCAAGTGGAGGAGCAGGTGTTGTCACTGCTCATTCAGAGAGGAAATTTACCTACAAATCACAGCTTTACTATTGAGTGCTGGATCAGGGGCGGGTCCAGAGTATAACAGCAGTGAATCTGGGGGGCCACTGATCGCTCTCTTCAATATATTGTACAGTTACACACAGTTTACAGTATGTCTTCATCTTGCCTTTATTGGCAGCATTAACGCCTATGCCTAGATGCCTATGACCTTTTCATTTTCTGCTGTCACTGTCAACATTAAAATGATCAATAATCAACTCTATGTTCTAAACACAAAGTCTTAGCAGAATAAGCAACGCAATAAATTAAATTCTCACAATGAACAGCAATATCTTAAACTTTTACCCAGTAGTTAGAGCTTTGGAGACATTTCGAAAATGCAATATAAAATCTTCAAAAAAGACCTTGAGCTTCCTAAACCATCTGACACTACCATAGATACAGATACAAGACAGCAGCAACAACCACCTCTGAGAAATGTTTAAGGATTAGTTGATCCATATCATAAAAAAAAGAAAAAGAAAAAACAAACAAACCCTAAACTGGAAGTTTATTTGCCGAGATATCCTCAGCTGACACTGTGCCAGCTCAGTGTGGAGGTGAATGAAATTTAATGTGATGGTCACACTCACAGCAATGAAAAATTAGACTTGAAAAACTCAATAGCACCATGTCTATCAGGAGACAGAGCCCTGAGGAGTCCGCAACCTGGCTGTCAGTAGTTTTAATTGAAACCTTTGCCTCAACACAAGTGTTATGTGTTTGTGTGTTTGCCCAAACTGACTCTACAAACACAATCAAATGGGCACTAACAAGGGCTGAAGGCAGGCGAGTCAAGATGACATGCCAACTTGTGTGAAAGCATGCTGTGGAAGAATGTGTGCCCACATAATCAGTTCTAGATTTAATCTGATTTGATTAGTGTGTCCGAGGTGAGGGACTGCACCCTGCTGGCTGCAGCCCTCAGGCTGCTGTCACACACTCAGCAGGAAGTCTCTGAGAACTTGTGATGAGGCCAGCCAAGTCTTTTTCTCTCCTGCCTTCCGCGTGCATGGAAATACACACACACACACACGCACACACACACACACACACACAAACACACATGGAAATCAATACCACAGGGAAACAGGAGGTCCAGGACTAAGTTAACACCATTTCTGTTCTCAGAGAAGAGGTGGAGGTGGAGTTGGTGGAGGATACGGATTCCTCTGAATCCACATGGAATAAGCTGTCTATGCAGGAAGGGACAGTGGAGACAATATTCTTTGCTACAGTCTGTCCAGGCAGCAGCATCAGAGGACAGCAAAATAAAAGAGGGTTTCTCTGAAGCCTTTGGTGTTGGAGAGCTGGAGAGTTGGCTGTGGGGAAGAGGATGCTACAAAAACTGCTGAACGTCATGGAGAACATGTCACATCCCCTACACCACCTGCTATTCAAACAGTGGAGAGCTCTCAGTGAGAGGCTTCATCAACTTTCCTCTGACAAGGAATGCTTTCATTGACTCTTATTTTAAAGTCACATAACTTATTGAATACATGATCTGTTATGTATTGGCATTTGATCTGAGCATTTTAAAGCTGAAGTGAACTTCTAGTGTCTCGAAGAAGATACAAATCAAAAGATGATCAAATAACAAAGAAGATGGGATTGCGTTTGCAGTGATCTTCTCTAATGGGTGAAATTGTCCTTTTAAGACAAAGCTCAGAGGAGGTTCCTGGGCCTGGTGCAAGATAGAGCCATCAAGCAGGAAATGGTGTCACACTCCATGGAACAGGGGACTGCTACGACCTGTGTGTAGGGAAATAAATATCCTGTGACACACCCAGGCATGTAATGGGAAAACGCAGGTACCAAAACCAAGGACACACACACACACATACAAAAAACTGAGATAAAATATGCATCTTAAAAACAAAGGCAGATCCTCACTCATTCTGGGTCATAAATTGGGGTGTGA
The DNA here is from genome assembly GCA_021432705.1 of Caranx ignobilis. Lineage (NCBI taxonomy): Eukaryota > Metazoa > Chordata > Actinopteri > Carangiformes > Carangidae > Caranx > Caranx ignobilis. The sequence continues at coordinate 2,723,901 of MU269991.1, read as the reverse complement.
CAGATTTTTTTTCTCCACATAAATATTTCAGAGTTTCACAGTGAGTAAACCACGAGTAATTTGAGTCTGGCTTTCAAATGCTCTTCATTTGCTGCAGTATGGAGTTGGTGAGCACATCCAGTGGACCAAAACTAATATTACCTTTTCAAATAGCATTTTCTGCCCTGTTTAACATGTAGGCAATCTAACTTAAGTTGAATGGGGCTATTTTTATAACTGTAATTTAGGTTTAACAAAGATGTAGGGTGACATTTATGCTTGAAGCCCACATACATGCAATGTTGATCTGTTTGTAAATGACAGTCCTCAAAGTGATCAGAGAGATGGGGGGTTGTCATCACATACAGTTTTGTTTTGTTTTGTTTTTTGGTGAGTGGAGGGCTGTTTCTGGACACCTGCAGGCTGTGCAAGGTAGACAGAAGGACATCATTTAGGAGGCAGGACTGGAGACCTGTGCACAAAAACTCCCACCTACCAAAGGATGAGTTGTATGTGGAGCACTTTAATTGGAGCATTTCTTCCTCCTCAGGGAGTCACACATTTTGAAATGTAGCCATTGATGTGTAAAATTTAGGTGAAAAATCTTTTAGTTTTCATGTTGTAGATATATATATATATATATATATATATATATATATATATACACACACACATATATATATATATATATATATGTATGTATGTATGTATGTATGTATGTAGAATTTGTCAGCTAAAAGATGAATGGCCAAAAATGAATTAAAAAGCTGCAGAATTGTTTAAAAAAAGGTGTTTTTAGTCTAGAAGATGCTTTTAACATCTGATTTTTTCTACTCAATCTGGTGTGTGTGCTTCTTGAACCGGGTGGAGCAGCTGGACAAAGACAAAGTCATTTGGTGCAAAACAATCTGCTTGATCATCAAGCTTAAAATTCATTTGTTGGTGGGGACAATTTGTACTTTTCTGTGCACCCTGTGTCCCACTATGCAAGGAGGTCAGATGATTTAATGAGTGTTTATATAGTTGATTATGTTTGAAGAGTTTATCAGCTTGAATTAACTTGCCTCTGGGATGATAAATGTCCAAATCTACAACCATCTGTTACTCATCTGTTTAAGAGACAGTCTGTCCACACAAGTCTATTGGAGTTTTGACTAAGTCAAACATGTGGGCACCAGCACCTCTGTGTTCAAAACACTGGTATGATTGTTTATGTGTATGAGGTTCACAAATGAAGACAGGAACTGGAAACATGGCTACAGTTCTTAAATCTTTAATGTAAACAGCAGTTTTCAGGGGCTTTGAAAAATCCTAAAGAAAAACATCTGAAGGTATTAAATAGGAAGGGGAAAATATATAAATCATACTAGAAATAACAATCATGATCTGTTTTTAAATTAAAAAAATACATAAACTTTAAATTTTGTGGCCATATAGTCCCAAACACACAAAAAAGACAACTTCCCTTGACCAAATACTAACATCCTCTTTGTAATACCAACTACTTGGCAGTTTCACAATTTTTAAATCACTAAATTATGACCATCTTACACATGATAAACAAAAAAGAAAAGTTCAAATATTGCTTAGGAATGTTGTGTACAGCAGTCATTACAACGAGAGAGACTCAAATGAGGGAGAGACGAGAGTGTGTTTGTGTGTTTCACAATGGGGATGCTTTTGCGTTTTACGGTTGGTTTTGGCAAAGCCACTGTGTAGGTGTGTACAATATGCAATAAGCAGCGATGGGATAATAACATGAACATTAAAATATTCAAAAGAGAGGCCTTTGACTGTAGTACAGAGCCTGGGTTCTGATGATCGACCTATTCTAACAGTCTTCAGTATATGTGTAGCAGGGCAGAGTGTACAAGACTATTTTTAAGTAGTATTCATCTTAAAATGTACTTTAACCCTCTGCTCAGCCTCTTGAAAAACACTTAGCTGCCACAAATACTGTAAGTGAGAATGTGACAGGAAATACTGCTGGGAAGTTGACAACAAAACACAAAACCCCTGTCCCTCGCTGCTCCTGAACTACACAACCACCATCCCTCCCCACACAAAAGCCCTGAGGAAAAATAATAAAATAAACATAAGAAAGGACAACAAGGAAGCTGAATCAAACAGAATTTCTACGCATTTTTCTACAACGATCTTCAAGCAAGATGACGGCTGGCGCCTCGGCCGAGAAGAACAAGAAGAAGAAGGAGAAGGAGAAGAAGAGGAAGCGAATGTTTGGAAACATCAGACACAGGAAGAGAGTGAGAAAGAAGACGCAGGACGACCAACAACGGGCCCAACAAATACTTCCTGGTTTCTCATCTCCATGGCAACCTGATGACTCTGCATCAAACCCCAAGCCCCTCAAGTGCCTATTAATGTGCACCATTTTCTCTCTTATAGAGGTCTAGTGAGAAGCAAGACGAAAGAAGTTCAATAAATCCTTTTTCTTTCAATCACAGTTCATTTTTTTTTAATATCGTACGGTTTTATTCATTTTTGTTCCAGTTTATAAGAAAAGGGGATTGGTCCAGTGAGTACAGTAGGTGCTGGGTGGGTCTGGGTTTGATCTTGTACTGTCGTTTGTCTAGTTACAGTCATAAACAAAGTCATAGTTGCTTGGTTCTTTGGGGATCGGGGGCGGGGCCTCGGGAATCTGGATGTTCTCTAAATCCAAGAGTCGGAGCTTCATCTCCATAGAGAGGAGGGTGTCCATGTCAGATTTGGTGTAATCACTGGTCATCTCCTTACCGAGAAGGGCGTTCAGACCGTCTGTCCACACGCAGTACTGCAGAGACATGGACGGAGGAAAATCCAAGATTAAAACACATAAACGCCGGCATAAAGAAACTGAAATCATGAACACAGAACAAAATACCTCTAAAAATCAACAAACACTGATTACTGTAAGAATGATGTGTTTCCTAACTCAGCTGAAGCTGCTGACAGTCTTCAGGTGCCACCTACTTAAGCGCGCTGCAGGCATGAAAGAAACTCACCACCAAGGGAGGAAAGTCTGTGTACACTGTGACTCAGGAGAAATAGAGCAGGGACACCTTCTTCTCTCTTGTCCTAATTACAAACTTCTCTGTTTAAAAAAATACCTTAAAAGAAAAAGTTTCTGGATACAAGCAGCAGGAGAGTGGTGTGTGTTACCATTAGAGGAACTCATGCTGCTTAAGGCATTTGTGTCTAATAATGATGCTATGATCAATGAAGCACAAGAAGGTTCCCATTCATTTTGACAACTTGTCAAACTGTTAAAGAGATAAGTATTTAGGATATTTGTCCTGAGTTCAAATCAACTCAGTCTACGTCAACACATGGGCTCAGACAAAATGTTTGTCTGCCAGGATTCCTTCAGTATCTCTGAGCTTTTTAAATCAGTCAATAAGCAGGACTGTTTAATGGCATCAGAGTGATGACACAGCTTCATCTGCCAGGCATTTATTCACTGGCTAAGATAAATCTTTCATCCACAGAAACATCAGATCCAAATGTTTCTCAGTTGTCTTCCAGAAGATTTTCTCTGACATAAACTGATGTTGAAATACATAATTGCATATTTTCTGATTGAAACAATATTGCAAACTATGTAACTGGAAATAAATGTATAAATTATATGTATGAAGAGCTGTGGTGTTTTTATGATCACCATTAAGACAGTATTCTCCTTTTAAACCTGTGTGTTTAAAGCTGTGTTGAGTTATATAGCTGAGACAGCGTATTTGAGGTAATCTTTTATTATTATTTTTTTTTTTTTTTAAATGGGATTTCAGCAGCTTAAACTTGAGACTGAATTGATATTTGTATGCTCAGTGGGTCTTAAGTACATTAAATATACTTTGTGAAGTATTTTACCACTAACAGATTATTTTTTCCATTGGGTTTCTGCATGACAATGATGACGCCACAGACATAACATTTTTATTCTCTCCTGCAGAACTGACAGCAGCAGCACGGCCACACACCGTGATTTAAAGTTGACATTTTAGGATTTATTATTACATTAAAGAAAAATTACATTTGCAAACATTTTCTGAGGAGGGAAAAGTATTTAACACAAGGATACACACAGTAAGTTGGTGAGTAACACGGACTGTCAGCACCTTAAATTCTCAAAGAGGACAATCTGAAAGTTACAGCTAGTTATAAGTTTGTTAGTTAGTTACCTTTATGTAATATGGAGTTTTTAATTAATGATTTTTGTTCACAAATATTCTTTGATAACATGTGCACATGTACATTATACCAATAAAGTTCAATGGCTTTAAGTGACAGAGAAAGGTCTGACAGGTACAGTATACTATACACACTGTGCATGGTGTAAATGAATAGGTTAAACATACTGTGGTGATCACTGATAATACATTTCTGACTACTACACTTACATATAGACCACAGTTTCTCTTTGTGCAGTCAAGCAGTTCCTTCTGTCTGACACATTCAACAACAGCGTGGTCTGAACAGTGTTTGCTTACCTCATGCTTGTCAGGAGCAATGAAATTTAAATACTCGTCAGACTCATAGAGGACAGAGAAGGCCAGCTCTAACACCTCCTGGAGAGAGGAGAGAGTGAAAAGGCAGAGAGGGAGGGGGTGACAGAGAGAGTGGTGCAAACACAGAGCAGGGGACGCAGATAGTGACAGAGAGGTGGAGGTGAGAGAAAGGGTGTGAGAGGGGAAAAAAGAAGAGGGAATAACAGGTGAGACTTCCACCACAGTGCTGCCATACTGTATCACTGCAGTCTGCCTCCCCTCCACATGTCTCATCACCTTCTGTTACATCAGATGCACATCAACTCATCAGGTATCAGCAAGGGAGAAGCCAAAGACCTGATGCCTTGCGATTCTCGACACTGAATATAATGTAATGTGATTCCAGGCATTTTCCCTCAAAATCCACTACGGTTTGCTCTGGGAAATAAATTGAATGCAGCGTGAGGACACTGAGATCCAGATTTGCATACATGAAATTAATTCATTAAAAGCGTGCTTGCAATCTGCGTGAAATTAGCGTCTGATTTACGGAGGCAGCAGGTAATTACACAATCCGGGGCTGCAACCTAGGCACAGTGTGTGAGGGAGAGATTAAAAGATGCACTTGAGTGGTGGGATTTGTCTCACATCAGGAGGCTCAGAGAAGAAAACGTGTAGTGATGTTGAATAGAGGCATTTATTATTGAAGTAACCTACACAATTTCATGTGCCATTTGCGGATTTATTTCTTAGAGCTGCCGTCATGGATAAATAGTGGTGTTTGTAGATGACGGGCACAGCTGAAAGTGAAAATAAAAGCAAACTGAAGGCAAATGCACTTTTTATGATTCAAATAAGTATAATCTCCACAATGAATTAACAGCTTTGTTAATAGTTTGAGTTTATGAGCAAAAAGACACAGCTCTGCTCTTTATTTGGTCTTATAAAAGGATACTGTGTTCATTTGTTCATGCTCTTTTAGAGTTTGTTTGTTTTTTTGTTCATGAACTAATTAAGTAGAGCCCCACTTCTACTGTAGTGCTGCCGTGCCTGCTATCATTTTGTTTCAATGAAAAACTGCTTCATTAAATTTCTCTTCCCTCCCCCAAACAGCCCCATTTCAATGTACCGTAGCTACACAAATGTGCAACTGTTCTTTACACGCAGAGGATTTTCCTCACAACTTGGAGCCATCGAATAATTGTAACGAACATCCCTAAATGCAGCAGAACATGCAATCATCCACGCTTATCCTATATTCACCAGTTATTCGTGTGATCCTCCTTTCAAAAGACATAAAGCCAAAAAGGGTTTGCTCCAGTAATGAGATGCAAAGTGCAGCTCACAAGACAGGCAAACGTCTCTTCCAGGTCGGTGCACCTGTTTTCTAGATGCCATACATGTCTTGAGGCACAGACGGTGTCTCAAAGGAGGTAAATATGGGAGATATCATATGTATAGAATAATCATAAAAAAATCTAATGTAATGAAAGCGATGAAGAAAGTGCCTGTGATGAATAAAGCTGACAAGAGCATCTGAAAACACTGTTTTGCAGCCTCACCCTCCCACAAATGATCCACAGGCCAGTTCTGCTATAAAGCCTGCAGAGGTGACTTTGGCTGGCCTTGTAACAGTGAGTAATGAAATGTGCTTGTGTTGTGTCATTCACAAGGCTGGGACAGGCCTGCTAGACGGCCCAAAGACCCCCCTTGGGTCATTCTCCTCGACCTGTGCTTATCGACAAGGTAATAAAAGAGACAAAGCGGGAAGGAGGCGCGCTCCTTTGTCTTCAAGGCTATTTATCCAGGATCCAATATATCAGAGTCCCGTGGGGTGGGTGGAGTGAAGGTCTGCAAAAACAAAGTGCAGGAAAGGAAGGTCTGATGTGTACACAGACATGGAGCAAGATGGCTCTTTCATCCTGGCTGAAGCGCCGCAGAGGACTCACCAGTGTGTGACTCTCAAATTTAAACAGCTAAGACATCAGTATGTTTTTGGCAGCTCTTGTGTGAATTGTGCAGCTACAGGACAACTTAATTTATTTCTGCACAACGTCGCTGATGGACATGTCTCTCTGTGTCGAGCACTGACACACAAGTTATTGTGTTATTTCCCAAAGCAAAATTATGTAACTGACATCATGTTATGCAACTCTCATGCACTCAGAAAAACAATCTCCCGCCTGGATGCACACCCAACCACCCACACATGTGCACGTGTGCACGCACGCACACACACGGCATACACACACACACACACACATACACACACCTTGTTTTGCTTCAGGGCTCCTTTCTCCTTCATGTGAGGACAGTCTTTGCCGGTGATAACAGCTTTGATATCAGCCACAGGCACTGCAGAGAGGACAGAAGTGAAGTCACAACAATGACAACAACAACAACAACAACATTCATGTAACAACTGTGTCATCCCAGATGGGCTGCTGGTTGACTAAAACCTAAATCCTCCACAGGTGCAAGAATCATAAGTCAAACTGACGTTAACACTGACTCTTGGTGTCAGTGGCAGCTGCTCGTCACAGATAGATACATGTACATGTATAGATACATATGTACAGGGTTAGGAAATACAAAATAGAGTAGGAAATACATATTTTCATAAATATAATGAGCAAACTGCCACAGCGAGTGAAATTAAAAAAAAAGACAAGGTCCCATTAGTTGGTAAAGACTATCAATAATTTCAATTGAAACTTACATTTGTCCTGTAAAGAGTCGTGGGGCACCTCGCCCTGGGGGCTCTCCTCCAGATCTCCGTAGTGCAGGACTTTATGGTTCGGAGACAGGCGGCAGTACCAAAACTTATCTGGAGGAAGAGATTAGGACAAAGAAAAACAAAAGGGCGGAGGAGACCGATTTAGAGGAGTTATGAAATAACTTGCTGTTATAAGACATCATATGGGATTGCCTGAGTCATCAACAAGAGAGAAAATTAGCATGCCAAAAAAATCTGTGACCAAAAATAAATAAAAAAGGAAAAAGAAAAAAAAACAGCCTTGAGGAAAATCCACAGATGGGCTGCGATGCTGAGCATGAGGGGAGGGGTCTTGATGAGCAACAAAACAGACAGTTGGCCTTCATTTTTTAATCAGTGATTCAACAACAACATTCATGTTCAAGTCAAGATCAAGAGAGGAGATGCTGGGCTTTTTCTGGCAAAGATCTGACCCTGAACTGTGACCTGATTTGTTTCCTTTTCAAGAGCAAAACCTAAATCCAAACATGTAGCAACTGGCCAACAGAGGCACGAGGTCCAGACTGTCTACCCTGCCCACAGCAAGCACCAACTACTGTATGGCTGAGATAATTTGAGAAAACAGAGGCAGCTCTTCGGTGTCACTGCGTGTTAAATAAATGAAATATCAAGATAAAGCCCTCCATCAAGTTTGGTGCAAATCAGCTCAGTATTTTCTTTTTAGCTTATTCCTCTGAAAATCACACTAAAAATGACATATAGAGCACATACTGCCCAAAATACACCAGACTTCAGAGGGAGAAATATCTAATTCTAACAGGCACACTGATAAATCCTGTCTATGAAACTCTTGATATGCACTTGGCTTCAACAAACAACAGAAATCAGCCTTATGGGAGGCTGCGGCTGATAATACATGTAGATTAGATAAACATGGACCATGGACAAAACAATAAAAAAAAGATGGGAAAGTAGTAGAGAGTGGCTACAAGTTGATCTGGATTTGCTACTAATAAAAAACAGATAGACTTCTATATGCTTTTAGACAGATCATGTAAAAAGGAGAAAGTTACTGATGTTTCATAATGCCAATAAATACTTGTGGGTGTCAGACAGGTTCACTCAGGTCTAAGCTTAAATGCAAAACTGTTAAACTCTATAAAGGTTTTATTTTGTTAAAGGTGACACATAATTTAAGTATGACTTAATTGCCACATTAAGAAGACATAAATCAAGTTGAGTGTACTTTCTCTTAGCTCACTGAATCATTCAGCAGTGGGGGCTTGTATGTATCTGCCAGCTGTGTCTATAAAGCGCCACTCGCTGCCTCCACCAGCAGCCTCTGCGGCCAGCCTGGTGTTCTTTAGGAGCTTCCCTGCCAAGGTGGGCACTGAGCTGAGCTTGGCACCGAGCGGGCACAGACTGGGGAGGTCTGGCTGGCGTGTACATGGGTGGCACAGTCCAAATCCTAATTGCTGAAAATAGACAGTTGGTCGTGCCAGGATGGTGCAGGGTGGCACCAGTCCATGGGGAGCACATAGAGATGTGTGCGGCGGCTGTGAGGGGAGGGACACACTATCAACTGATTTGTGTGTGCTTGTGTGTCTGTGCACAAGCACATATGTTTCTTTCCTTGCCTGGATTTTTGGATTTAATTTAATTCTCGTGTAATTCAGACTACACCTGTCTTAATTTGACTCAAACTAAATGACAGGATTCAACAGAACCAGGCCAAATTTCCAAGTTTACTTTTTTTTTTTTTTTTTTTTTTCCACAAAGCACACTTCCCTGAGACCTAAGTGGTGTTACCTGCCAGTGCCCTGCACTTAAGAGACAGTACAGGTAGTACTCCTCTTCCAAATTTCAAAACACCATCAACCTGAGCTTTTAGAGAGAAGCTTCTGCTTGTAATGGGCAGACTGGCACTTTGGAAGGTAGAGAGAAGAGTCATCTGCACTGAAGTCAGCTAAATTAATAATTGATGTAGGCACTTCAGTCCCTGCAGGCTGGAGGACTTTGAAATAGTTGTACAGTACAAGATGCTGAGGGAAGAGTGGGAGAAGGAGAGAGGGAGTGAGGAGGAGGGTGCACGTTTTATATACCACAAAAAAAAAAAAAAAGTGGGTCAACAGACATTTAACAGACAGAAAGTTACTATATACAAGGATATAGACAGTAAAAGTTTGCCGGAGAAAAAAATAGGATAATGAACAGAACTTCAGTTCATATATTCAACGCCCTTGTCTTGATTTATCGTCTCATTTCATGTGAGCGCCAAGTGAGAAAGAAACTTGCTATGGGGCTCATTTTATTCATGTTCAGCCTGCCTTACATCTGAAAGACAAAGGGCTCTTTACATTGTCAGAGCATGGATATACTGTGAAGTACCAGCATGAAAACAATAGCTCAGAGAGGTGGTGGGAGGTGAGGATAGACATGTACAGGCTGAGGGAAGAGAGATCAGAGTGAGGGTAACTGATGAAGAGACAGGCATGTCAAGGTGGGTGCATGATGGTAGATAGGAACAGGGTTGCAGGAGTAATGTGGAGAAACAGCATGTCCTTGACTTGAGTGTCCTCAGAGGGAAAGACAGCCTCTGCTAGCATGCAGTGGTCAGACAGCTCCCCCACAGTCAGTGGACTGTTGCAGCAGATTAAAGCCAGTGTAACCCTACAGGCTACTGTGCTAAATTAAATCCAGGGAGGCTCATGAACTGCTTTATATACTGTGTGTGGGTCTACTCTTCCTGAATGGCTCACAGTTTTGTTTTTGTGTTTAGTATGCATGTGGCTGCTTCCTTTCTCAATTCCTTCGACAAGCTTTCTAGGATCTCTTAAGTAACAAGCGTGATATGGTAATATGATTCACAGCATGTCACCACCGCAAAAGCCAGACAAACCATAAATTAGCTGACCACAAGCAGCGAAAATGATCTGATGCTAAATCTGGATGATGCTTCCCACCGCAACATCTGTCCTGCAACAATTCTCTCCTATGTTTCTTTTCAGTTTTTTCCCCTGTAAACCAGTTTTGACAACATCTGGATGACAGCTGCCAAGACCAATCCAGATCAGGCTTTAAAATGTCAAAAGGGAAAACCACCAGGTTTTGCTCAATTTGATTTGACTTATTGGAAAGCAGAGTCTTCTGCAGGGGAGCTGATGACAATAATTCAATAACAGCAACCTCAGCCCATTTCTGGGTTTCTTTTTTTTATTTCATGTACAGTATGTGTAAGTATGTGTGTAGATGGAGAGAAAAGTGACAGAGAGAGGTGAAGGAAAGTGCAGGAGGGAGGACAGAGAAATGAAAGGATCCGGTCTCAGGCAGATTAAATCCTATTTGACTGAAGTGCAGTATATTATACCGGCTAAATGCTATCACTGCTTCTCCTCTCTATCCCCCTTTCATTCCTCCTCTCCCTCTTTCTTTCTCGTGGCAACGAGTGTGAAACACGATATTAGGCTGAATGATTCGAATAGGCTCCTCTCTGAGCTGGCTGCTGGGATTTTCCCTGTGTATCTCTCTTCCTCTCCTCTCTGTATCACTAGGGAGGGATACATCAATGCTTTTATTCAATTAAACCAAAGGGAAGCACTGCATCTGCGGATCATGAATTTCTATCTCAAAAATTTCTTCATAGCATGGCACAGAGGACAAAACAGACACCCTTAATGAGCTTAAATGTGAGGATGTAAAATATCTTGTGAAAGTTACAGTCCTTGATGTCTGCTATGCCACAAATTGTCTGACTCACAGCCTCCATGCTGTAGAGCAGGATCATGTTGTGCAACTTCTTTCATTTCTTTTCTCAAAGCTCTCTCTTGAATCTGTCTTGACAAGTGCAAAGTATAAATGTGTGTTCTTGCTTCTTTTGGCTTTATGTTGTTATTTTTTTTTTTTTGTATCGCCATGTATTTGTGCATGCAGAGGCAAAAGCAGGGAAGACAGTGTGATTGTGCATCTCAAGACAGAGAGACATGCCTGTTCTTGAATAACAGAGGTGGCCTGTCTCTGTGTGTCTCTGCCTCGAAGGCTGAGAGAGCTAGAAAACTTATGACAGCCAAACCGCAGCTGTCCACCGTTTCGAGGATCTCCTGTGATAAAATATCTCCTGTGGGGTTTCCATAGAGCAAAGGGAATAAGGCGATGAGTGGGGCTGTGGAGGGGAGGGATGGAGAACAAACAGACTGAGAGACGGGGAAAGAAACAGAACAAGGGCCTGTGTGGATGCAGCGTGTATGTGGCTGTGATCTGTGAGCGAAGGCAGCCTCACACCAGGCTCATATGCTCTGTGTATACTTGTGCTTCTCACCTTGCCTCCTGCGACTACTGATCTTCCTGAAGCAGGTTCCCTCACACAACCTGTTGAGCCTCTGCTGTTTGATCAGCTCCATGATCTCTGGCTGGATCTTCTCCCTCAGCTCCCTGCAGATACAATAAGAACACATTATTGGTTTAAGAGAATGATCTAAATTCTGTTAACTGCGCCCGTCCGCTGAGGCGAGCAGGCGACAGCGAGCAGCAGGATGCTCCAGGACCTGCAAGTGAATTCTATTACATTTAGCCTGGTTTTCTGCCAGCGTGCAATATTCATCTGTCAGACGGGAACAGAGAATAAGAAGCACGCATACTTCCACGCGTACGAGGACATGTACAGCGCACACACTCAGAACCGTGTGATATAGCAGCCGCAAAGGCTGATCAGTGAAAATCTGTGCCACTCCAGCTCTTGCTTGGATGACTGTCATTTATTCATGTATCTACATGTATGTGTGTCTGTGCTGCATATGAATGTGAAGCACACAACACTAGTCAGCATGAATTATGTATATTATCTGCCTGAGCAGTGCTGCTCCTCATCTTTTCTTGCCATAATACTTGGGTCTTTTCTGTTTCAATTTACTTTTCATTATTTTTCTACTGAAGAAATAAGCAGGTTCTGAAAAGATTTCATGTTTGCTGTGCCGATAGAAAATTATATTTCTACCAGGAGATATACACTCACAGATATTTCCTCTGTTTGATGGTCATGATCACATTTCTGTCCTTGTTCTCCTCCCCCTCTCTGTCAGGCTCATCAGCACTTGTCTGCCTTCATCTGTCTCCCTGCTCGCCCTCCCTGCCTGTGTTTGCCTCATCAGTGACTCCAGTCATTACATTGATCTTTGGTCGCGCATTCGCTCTGACATCTTTAAAGAAACAGCTAGTGGGGAAGGCGTGGCTCATCACTGGAGAGGATGGATGCTGATGGCTCGACTTCAGCGCCTCTCCTGCCATCCTTCAGACCGGGCTGCAGACGTGTGAAGCAGCTTTTGTTTTACTCAGTCTGGCTGCTCTGTCTTCTGAAGGAGTGGCTCCACTTTCAATTTAAAAACTCCTTTCCGGCAAATGCAAGAAAATCACAGACAACTGAATTAATGGACTTAAGTGTTGCACTGGGAAACCTCTATAAAAGAAGCACTCTGTTTGGTATCAGGTATTAAAGTGATTATAGAGTGGAGGCAGGAAAACCCTTTTCAAACCTTGTGGAAATGTACATTAACTTCACAGTGCATCAGAAAAATTATGCTGAGCACCATTGGAAAAGAGAATCAATAATAAATTGAGCTAAGCCACTTTTTCATCCTAATTTTCTGGAGGTTGCATTAAAATTAAGTTGCGTATTAACATTTTCTCATTAGTGCATCCTCAGCGGCGCGGAGCTGACCTGCTGCATGAATGTTTTATGTGATGACGATTTCTTTCTGGGTGTAAGCAACTTTCAGGAAATCTTCCAACATACATAGGAAAAAAAAACATATCAAAACACCTCCAAATTCTGCTCCAACAGGAGTCAAAACGACATTTAATAATTCTTCAGCTCAGGCATTTTACCAGAAACACAGCTTTGATCTGACGCTATAATGGCTCCTCTTCACCTTCTTTTGATCTCTGCAGTCATTTCCTACAATAATTGATGGCAGAAAATTGGCAGCAGCGGTAGCAGGTGATACGAGGCTCCTTTAAATATGCCGTCTGACATGCTCTGCTCATTATGTTTACAAGTCATGACTGTACTGTATTGATTAGAGGAAATTTCCACCCTCGTGTCTACTCGTACTGCTGACGGCAGACTCTATCAGTCTTTGACACTCACTGCTCTCCAACAGTTATGCTGTGATAAAATGTTAAAGTGGGCTTTTTCATGTCAGTGTCTGATTCGTTTTCAATTACTTATGACATACTTCTCCCCAGAATAATGTTTGACAACAGCCTGAGCCTGGGTGGGAACTTGTTGCTTTCAGCTACATGCTTATTACAACGTTGAAATTAGGTCAGAAAATGGATCTTGAATTAAAATATCTATTTGAACAAAGTTAAAGTATATTCTGGTACAGTTTTCCACAACTTCCTTCACCTTTCTTCCGCTTTCTACACTAGGATTAATTGGCTTCAAAAGTTTGGTCTCTACCCCTCAAATATCGATTTAATAAGCCCTTGGCTCAGCATTGATTACTGTTCAAAGGGACAAGCTCCCTCTGTGAAACGATTTTTCAATAGTGCTTGCTACTCCATTAAATACAGGCAGGACAAAACAATGTTCTCCATTACAGAGACTACATCAATGATCAGTCAGTGAGTGATCTATTCCAGACTAGCTCTCCATGGTTAATGAGCTGGAGGGTCATTAATGGAACATTCACTGGGAACGCCATTTGCAGACAATTCGAGTTTGATGCATATTTTCAATTAGGTGAATCAAGCGCAGGTGCAACCTGCTTGAGGCCAGTGGCCGGCATTTGGTTGAGAAATGGAAACAGGGAAAAGGAAGTAATTACATCATATTAATGACAATGGTTCTTTTTGTAGGTGCAAAGAATACCCCAGTATCAGTCTTAGGCTTGATTAAACACGTAAGGAGAGCGACTTCGCCGCTAAACAAAGCTGTCACTCATACTGTAAACTGAAGACAATTATAACCACTCTGTAACCACAGGTGTAATGTGACACAATGACACCGGCCACTGATTGGTTCACTCACAGGATGGGGCGGGACTGGAAATCTTCCTGATTCATTCTCTCAGACTGGCGTATCTTCAGGATCTCTGTGTAGCTCAGATTCTGCAGGCGACTCTTGAACTGGTCCAGCGAATTAGGCTTGAGAGTCAGCGCTCGCATGATCTGCTCCCTCACCACCTGCATTACCTGCAGAGGAGAACAGAGAGGTGATGGATGAGCGAGATTATCATGGATTTAACATGTAGAAAGTGTGTCTTTTTATCAGTGACAGTACAGTCATGACGTCAGAAATAAGCCCCTCCCTGTGTCCCGGGAGTCGGAGGAGCATATAAACTGTGGTTCTGTTCCCGGCAGGATTAATGTGATGTGATTTTTTTTTTCAGAACCAGAGCCCATAATCCCGTCTGGTGCCACTGAGCCTTAAGGGGGAAAGAGCAAGGCAGAATAATTTAACACTGGCTACTCAACTGTTAGCCCCAGTATCATGCATCAGTGAAATGCATGACAGAACTTTTCCTGTAATACTCCAGCAAGCTAATACCATTAGTCTGGCTGCAGAGGCACGACATGAGTGCTGTTCCAAGTCACCAGTCCCCCTGGAGGGGTCTTTGTGATCAACAGAGGTAACAATACAATAAGAAAGTGCTCCACGGCAACGCATAAAACACATCATGCATATCCACATCAATTAGCCTAATGCATATGCATTACTGTCAGGAGATAATTCAAGTCTACACACACCCTGCTCAATTGTGGGCCAATGCATAACCACAGACACACACACAAACACACACACACACACACACACTTAAGAATGATGCACTGAGGATCAATGAGAATCATTAAAATTTAACAATATGAACACTGTGGTATGAGCAGTAGTAAACACAATCAATTCCCTTAACTAGCATAGACCACAAATAAAAATTAATTCATGCAAAAAGAGTTGAATTAGACAGACACGTGCTAAAAATAGATGCAAGTTGGGATTGATATATTTGTACTTGATATTCTCTTACAAAACCTTAAAAATCTGATCTAGAAAAATGTAAGAAAGACAACACATGTACAGCACATCACCAGAAAACTCAAAATCCTCCACATAGTCTGTTATTTGAAGTATCTTTTCATACAGAACAGCTTTACCAACTAAATAGAAATAGCTATTGAATAACTGAAGGGTTAATAAACTGTGACTTTCAGTGATCCCAACACACTTGACCTAAAATTGCTTTCAAGCGAGTTGATGTCTTTGAGACTCGAACACTGGATGAGACAAAAACCAGTGACCAAACAAACCAAGGGTCTCGAACATAGTGGTACTTAACCTCATTAAGGTGTGAAATGGAATTAAAGCCCAGTTTGAGGCACTGTATGCCAGCACCACACTGCATTTTAAATACAGTTAATAAAGCCTTGATTATTTCCAAAGTATAAAATCTCCTCATCCCTGAGTGCGTAACGCTGGGACCCCTGGAAAATGAGTCCTAAGCTGAAATCTTCACTGACAGCTGCTTCCATTTAGCTTTGCACTCTGACAAGTGATTTGCATTTTGCATAATTAGGATTTGAACAGTAATATAACTCAGAGGTAGATTCTGTATTTGGGAAGGTACTCGGCTCACACACTAGGGAATCGACTGGGAGAGAAGGTAACTCCTAATATGCTGAAATGATACAAACAACAACAAGCCCCTGAAACAGTGGTTTCCCTCTATCAGCTGTGAGCAGCTTACAGAGCCTGGGCTCAAGTGTGCCTGTAAATCCTGCTGACACTATGTGTGATATCTGGCCATTAAAACAAACTTGACTTGGCTTCTTAACATTTCTTTGGCCGGGCCGCTCCAGCTACTGCAGGCAGTGTGAATGTGGATGTGACGAGCAGCCCCGATTATGGATCAGCCTTGTTAGCAGCTGCCTCTGGGCCTGCATATGCTGATTCACTGCATCAGATCATACTGAGGTGACAGAAAGAATTACATCGTCTTCTCGTCTGTTGGCTTTGATTTCGGATGCATTGTATTTTCTCTGCTCGTCTTCTTGATCAAATGCTTGAGAACACACAAGTATTTCCATGCTTCCTCTGCAGTCACACATTCTCACAATGTGTCAGCTCTGCTAGTCAATAGGATGTTTGTACTTATACATACATGTAAAATTCTAAGGACATAGCTAATAATTGGTCTGGTCTTCTGTTCTGTAGTATTTGGTTTCATCTGGTCTTCTCAACCTTAACAGCCGTGCCAAAACCCAGTGTGCCAAGATCCCAAATATAGTCTTATGTAATATTGTTCTTGCTGTTTGTGCTTACTGCAAGGCGATTACTCATCAACTTGCTAACCTCTGGACTCTCACTAGTCTGACTGAGCCAGGGGTGAGCCCATGAAAACAGAAGACTTCAGCTGCTGAAAATGAAAGATGAACAGCATAAAGCTTGACCCAGCGCCGCAAAAAAACTGAAGAGGACACAGGCGATCGTGGATAATCCTCTTGAATCAGTGTCACATTTGCTGTGTTAAAATGCGTAAAGAACTGGTCTGGACTCAAAATGCCCTTTTGGGAGATTGTACAGTGAGAGTGCCAGAAAAAAGAATGAACCCATTTCCAGTTGTAGCTTTGATAAGCCCTGAAGGTAACACAGAGCTTCCGCTGTAATAAGACCAAAAGAAAAAAAAAAAACATTTTAGAAATGATTACACAATTTAATCCAGGGATTAGCCTTTTGGAATGCAAATATGTTCAGAGGAGGTAATCAGTGTATTTTCTAACAAATGGGCAACAAATTGACCTTGGAAAATAAACACATGCAGAAAAAGGTGACGGCTGCAGACAAGAGATCTCTCAGGTCACATGGATTTATTTAGTTTCATTTTAATGCTCTACAGCACTGATTCAGGTGTTGAACAATGCCACAGCTGAGCTCTGAAATTAGTTTTAATGACTCTTGATTTTGACCCTGTGTAACCTTTATTGTCTGGTTTATTCACAAAAGCTCCAACTCAGACCCACAGCAACGCACATGCTCCTCTCTGCCGTGATCCAAATCTAACTGGCATTAAGGCTGATGCGGGACATCAGTGACTCAGCACAAGCATCTTCTTCAAATCCCCTTTGACAGAAACAGACAAAAAATTCACATCAACATTCAGGGCTGGGATCAGGTCTGATAGAGGAAGTAGAATTTGATATACACCAAACTGGTGCCATCACAATTTGTAAACAATTAGAGGAAGTTAATCAGAGGAAGGCAAAGGAGGGGCATCAAGACAGGATGTTGCTGAAAACCGCCTCCACTTTGCTGCTGTGCTCATGGAGATTTGCTATGTTTCAGTAACAGAGAAGTGCAAATGTAAATGCCTGGGTAGGAATGTGACCACTAGGGGGCAGAGGTCAAGTCTTTCCCTCCCTGCCAGGTGAGTGTGTAGAGACTGAGCAGAGCTGCAGACTTCTTGTTATGAGGAGGAGGTTTTTGTTTTTGTGTTCCTGCATCCATAAATACAACTGTCCACTCCGTCCTCTGCTGAAACCGCTAGGGACCTATTTTTGTAACATCACATTGGTCAATGCCATCTCCACGCAAAGCTCCTCTGTATTCTGCCTTTTGTCTGTGCTTTGAGGTAATCTGTAATTCATATCTTCATGGGGGGAAAAAAATCAGGGGCGGTCCAGCCAACAGCAGATTTACAACCCCCCAGAACTGGCCTCTAAGCAGTCCCCCCCCCCACCTTGAGCTGAAAAGTGTCCAGACAAGTAGAGGAAGCCACAGCTTGCAATCACACTACCAGAGATTCATCACTGCTGCCCACCACTTTTAATCACAGCTTCACCAGAGCAGCCTATCATAAATTCTCACACACATACACATGCTTATAATCCTGATAATAAAGCCTCAAATTAATTTCTATTCCCATTATGATTACAAATGGCCTGTCAGGGTGTCTAGGAGGGACATGCTTCCCTTAAGAAGCCATTTGAAAATAAAGGAAACAATAAAATGGGAGAAACAAAGACAGAGCTCTCTTTTAGCTATAATGTGGGATACAGAGAAGATTGCATTGTAGACAGAAGTGAATTCTCTAGTTGTTCCCTCCAATCATAAAAGACAGATCTCACTGTCACTTGCTGCCTTCTTCCCAACATAATCCTGATCTCCAGAGACCAGAGTGCCATGCAGCCCCGGTGTTTCAGTGAGGCGTCCCTGGGGAATGTTCATTAATATGCCTTGTTTGCAGTCATGTCTCTGGCAGGAAAACAATTCTGTCGGCCCATGTGGCTGCACTCATGCTAATTAACACTGGGAATATTCATCACATTTAAAACGAACACATGGTCCTTTCACAACAGGGCCTGTGTATATGTGTGTGTGTGTGTGTGTGTGTGTGTGTGGTGGGGCGGGGGCATTATGAATATTTTATCCCCATCCTCCTTTATTCGAGCTCAGAGAGCACCTTGGCAGAGGTGAGGTGACGTCAGCGCTGAGACTAACTTTCCTGGGAGAGCTCACTCTTAAAGACAAATTTAGGTTCAGTTCGAGCACTGGTGTCGCTTGTAGCGCCGTTCTTGCTGATCTGAGTGCAGCATTGTTCATCCTTTGCTTCTATTCTTGTTGATCCAAAATTTATTAAATCCATCTTGTCCATCTTCATTTCTGCCTTTGGGCACATTCCCTCTCACGCTCCCTAATCTCTCCCAGACAAGACGCCACCATTGGCTCCTGTTGCCCCTATATGTGGGGGGACATTAGACACCAAGAGCAAGTGTCAGCAAAAGTAATTAAACATTGTCCCACGAACCATCCAGTGCATGTAATGAAGAGACTGCCGCACTGACTCATCTGCCACACTCTTTCATCCTCACTCTCCTCCTTGGTTCCCGTCAGTTTCTGTTGGAACAGGACAGTCGGGCAGCTCCTCTCTCCCAGAGTCTCACCCATCATCCATCATCGATGATGCGTCAGCCGTAACAAATTACCGTCCGCTTCCCGGCGACCAATTGACTGTCGCCGCTGCTCCATTTACCTAAGAGGATGCTAATGACATCATTTACCAGCTGTCAGTCAACTGCTCACCCGCCACTCAAACCCGGGGTGAAGAAACGTGAAGAACGTGCAGGAGAGGCGCAGAGGTGGCCAAATAATAGGGCGGTAATCACAGAATAATGACTTTGCCAAGACTCCCTGAAAGCAATCAAAAAGTCAATCTCACGTGGTGATAATGGGGCCTGCGTTGAAGAGCATCTGTGCATTTGAGGCTTTGAGGGCGACAAAACATGCATACCAGCATATAAGTGTGTACACACACACACACAGACACACACACTACTTCTGTCCCTTTCTTTTTAGATACAGACGAGAAACAGAGGAACACAGGGAATCCATTTCCCTGTTACTGAAATGGTAATCACATTTTACCTCTGTGCCACCATGTCCCATCTTCAGTTAATAATTATCTCACTTCAAAGTTGACCATGATGTCATTAAAATAAAACAATGCCACAGAGATGGACATGAAAGGATGCCTATGTCTTATCACGCTGTACAGAGTGAGAGGACTCTGATAAGAGTTGTATTAAATTTAGAAGCTGACAAAAATGCACCGGATAAAAATGCAAAGACGTCTCTTGGAAGCTGACTTGAAAAAAAAGGACAAATCTGTGACTGGAGATAACTGGTCAAACTTAAGACAGCTCTTCTGTTGTCACTCTTAAATCAATAAAAAAAAAAGCTGTCAAATTAATCTGTATGATTAAATATGATATTACTGTGACTTTAACCATGAGTGTAGGTATCAGCACAGTCTACACTAGATCGTATCATGTATTAACAAGCTGTTTGTGCACACAGTATGTAGACACACAGACAGCGTTTCCGTCTGGTTTCTTTTTATGAAACAGTAGTGACATTAATCTATGCCAACAATGCCAACTGTGCCGGTTTTTGCTATCCATCACCCCCGTGGTCTGTGCGAGGGGACATTTGGGGGAGGCACAACAAAACACAGATCTCCGTCTGACAGCACACACACACAAACACATACACACACTTTGCTTTGGTCACAACACAGTGTATTGCTTCAGATGCTTCCTACTGGTTTGGACTAGAAAAAGCTTGATCTGTAACAACAGCCCATGCTGCTGTGCACATCAGCTGTCGTGGGTGTGACAGACGTGATGGTTGCAGAGACGAGGTTTGTGAGCAGCTCAGATGAGGTGACATTAAGGCGACACAGGGGGAACCTTTCTCAGCACTCGGATGGTGAGACTGCCTTCGCCTGTAGTGGGGAGTGCTAAATGTGACAACATCAATATGGGCATCAAGAAGAGTAGTGAAGTGTTGACAACAACTCTTCAGCATCACTGAGGCGATTGGTTTATTAATTAGATTATCAATCCAAGTCTATCAAGGGCAATTTAATCAGTGAACAAAGTCTGACACAGCTGAAAACACCATCTACGGCACATGTTCTGATTTGTCGTTTCTTGATTGATTAATCCAAACAATAATCAGCACGTTATTCAATAATGAAATAATTGTTGGCTGCAGCCTTGATAATGCAGTTTCACAACATTGTGACGTATGTTTGTAATTCTATCTCGGACATTGTTGGGACTGGTTGATGGCCATATGAATGGTATTTAACACCAAACAACAGGCTATCAGGCTGAGAGCGGTGAATGCTAAACAGCAGCCAAACTCCCAGATTACACTGAGTATATTCAGCGTTTCTTGTTCGACTCTCCTGACAGCCCTGTCATGGCTCTGGGTTAAGTCTGCCAAGAGCATCTAAGTGGAAAGACACCACTTTCATCCATTAAAATTTCAATTATGTATCTACCCTACATGGCTCCAATGTACGGAGTCACTAAATGTGGATATTTCAATAAAATAAGACAGAGCACTAAGGGGTACATGTAAGTTAAAAGTGTTGAGAAAAGCAGATCTTTGCTCTTCTAGTGAATGCCTCAGGGACCTGTTTGACGGCATTAAAGCACCACAGGGAACAGAACATGCTGCACTGAGGGCAAGGTTGATACACACACTCTCTATGTAGCTACTGCAGATAGACCAATTTATTCCCTCTTACACATGCATTATACAGCACGAACAAGTACCAACACATAAATCAAAAATTGAGTGTTAATTCCAAATATTCCCATTCACAAATACATATATACACACTAAACACATCTGGAGACCCCCTCTCATCAGTCCTGTCCTCCTTTTCTGCAAGAGTGATGCAGGTCAACGCCGGCTGTTGCTGCTAGCTGTTGTTGTTGCCATATTTAGCGGCCCAGTGCTGCACGCCTAGACAAAATGTCAGAGGAGCTCTTTTTCAACAACCAGCTTGACGGTAAGTGCAGCACAGTCCATATGGATGACTGGAGAGCAGAGCCGCCTGGGAAAGCGCCACTTACGGTTTGTCTATCAAGAAATGCTGATGAAAGCCAAGTGCTGACCTTGGCTTGTGCACAGCATTGCATTAATGAGTGTTTTATTATGACACGGTCGTTGCTGGAAATATGAACATTGTGCATTAATTGTCCCAGAGGGATGAGCAAATTGGTTGTGATTAAACATCTATTCAAGGACATCAAAACAGGTATTATTTCATTATATGAGATAAGCCTCATCGGGGACCAGCACTATCCTGCAGTCTGCAGATAATGCATCATTGTTGGATAGGAATACTATCTGAAAAATCTGTTTCTAATGCGTTTTTTTGGATCTGATTGAACTTGTCTGGTGAAATGAAGTCATCCAAGTTCTCCATAAAAAATGCAAACATCATCCATTTGGGACTGTTACAGGGTTTTACACCAAAATTGCAAGTGTGACATTGCACATTGCAAGGCCATTTTTAGCCTACAAGGAGAACTGCAGCATATTCCATCAGGTTTTGCAGCAGATGCATTGATTTCCACAATGCGCAGTGGGATTCAGGGATTGACAGAAAAGAGAGGTCACAGTGGCTGGTTCATTGTAAATAAGATGGTGGTAAAATGCATTTTGTGTAAAGTGACTCTCAGATCATTTCAGGAGTAAAAAATCTCAAGCACTGCAGAGGAAATCACAGAGAATGATATTCGGCTTGATTAGTCTGCCATATTATGTGCCATACTATATATTAGCAGTTTTGTAAAGTGTTGTGCTGCTCTTGATTCTGCCGTTCTCTCGTACAAACTAGTTGCTTGTGCATATTCAGTCTTAATTGTTGCCTATCTCCTCTTTTCCAAGGTGTTCACCAAGAGATACTGCGACCACAGACAGAACTTCGGAGTGACAGACATCTGTTGTTTGCCTCCCTTCCTCACATGCGTCATCACCCTCACACAGAGAGATGAAGTACTTCGACTTCATCGGCTTGTTTCAAAGGTACATCAAAAACCGATTATCATATGATACTAATGATAAGGCTTACCACTGCCATATCCCAGAATGCATTCACAATAAGTCACACCCACACAAGAGCCTTTAAGGAGACTTTTCATTGTCTGTAAGCAGTCGACAGTGCACAGTGTGCACTGTGCACAAAAAGCACACACATGCGCACACACACACACACACACCTTCATAGCAGTGCACAATCAGTTCTTTATAAAGAAACAGACATAGATAAATGAATAGCTGGATAAATAACTAAATCAGAAGAGAAGCAAATTAGTTTACTTGTCTTTTCCCCTGCTGATTTCCAGTGAGATGTTGTGAGGATGAGACAACAAGATCATTATCTTGACACACAACAAAGCAAAATGTTAGCTCTGCATCTCTGCTCATGCAACTCTGATGGTTTGATGCTAATGGCTGATGATCCCTCGGTCTGATTAGTGAGTTGAGCTTTGGTGCTCTCAGTGGGATTGGACCAACGCTGCCTGAGATCAGAGATGTCCCTTTAGGCGCACACACGAAAACACACTCATAGAAAAAAAAGAGGTCCCTGTATAGGCACAAGGCTTGGCATTCAACCTCTGTTCATGCTACATACTTGCATACAGGCAACATAAAAAAGAACAAAACAAAACAATTTGTCGTGGCGCACGCACAAACACACACTCATGCTCTGTCCGAGTGCACATACACACGTGCAAAAACAATAAAGCAATCCTTGTTAAGGGAGTGGGAGGTGAGGCAGCCAGGCAGAAAGATATAAATAGCCTGTCTGAATTCAACAATAGAGGTGGAGGGGGGTCGAGAGACAAGAATGAGGAGGTGGAAAAAAGAAGAGAGCAAGAGGGAGAGAAAGAGAAAGACAAGAAAAAAGAGAACAATACAATAGATTAGGTGAAGAAAAGATGTATGGAAAGATCCAGGCATTTGGAGAGGTAAATAAAACCAGTATGGAATAGGAAAACAGCAGGTCTCATTGCAGGAGAGGAGTGGGGGAGGGGCCGGTTTACTGAGTCCTGATATATGTCATAGATGTACCGCTTCATGCAAAACACGACAGCAGCAGTCATGGTTGCTGACATATGGCAGCGTGCGCAGCGCTTCCACCAACTGTCCCAAGCTGCTTCCTGGAATCCGCACAAGGCATCTACCCCAAAACCTTTGGCACCTGAACTGGCATCATAACTGTCACAGCACCACTGACCGGATGCACCAGCACCCACTTCATTAATCACATATGCATTCAAGCTACCCTTCTGGCAAGGCAGAGAAAATGTCCTGATTTAGCAGCATTAAAATAATTTGCATCGATTTGCACTGACGTCAAGACTAAACACCACATTACATTATTCTTAAGTAGCAGCTGATGTATGAGGGTTGATGAGAGGGTCACTCAGCTGCTGTTGTCGGGGTTTTTGAGGATTGCCATGTGAATAATCCCACATGGGACGGGTCAGTCTTCAACATGGCTGAACAAAGCAGATTATCTTCTCTCCTCTGTATCACCCCAGGCCAGAACAGAAATGTCAAATACCAATAACAAAAGGGCTTCACTTTTACATCTGTGCTTGGTTCATTTCGCTGAAGTGCTCACCAAGTTCAAGGTCTCTTGTTCAAGGGCACTTTTTTTAAACAGGACACCGATACATGGAAACAGCAAGACTGATTTTAGCTCACAGTTTAGGGGATGGTATCATTAACAGAGCTGTGACGATCAAAGTAGCAGAGTTACTTGTTCAGAGTGGGGATTGACACCCCTCTCATGTCTCTTGTTCAACTTAAAGCTCGATCCAGTTAACTTTTTTCCATAGTGTTTTTTTTTTATTTTGTTGTTCATAGTGACAAAACAAATACGACAGACAAAAAAGGAAGAACAGGAGATATAATATGCTAATTGACTGAGTTTTAGAGGTGCTAGTTTTATATTTCCTTTCCAGCGCCACATTGAAGGGGGTGTTAAAGCAGGGGCATGAACAGTCATGCTTTTTTCATGCTATTACGGTACGTGATATGGTTTATGATATACAAACTATGTGTATGTTATATCCTGGTAAAGTATGACATTTTGAATTACTGGAGCCCTATCAGAGGCAGCCAGACATGACTTATGGGATAGGCTAAGAGTCTATGGGGTGAGTGTTTTTTGTGTTTGAAGGTATGGTGTCAGATACACCTGAGGTCTGCCACTTTATATCGTGTTTATAGATTGTCCTTTGCTTGTGAGGAGTGCTATCTACTAAAAGAGGAATGAACTCAGGACGTGGTAAAAGCGTGTGGAGGATTTGCTGAGCAGCACATCACAGACGGGGACACGCTGGACGAAGAGCCTCTCAACTCCTTTTGGACCCAGGTGAGACCCGGCAGTTTTTGTATATCTTGTATATTTCTGCATGTCGTGAAATCGGTACCAATTAATAGGCGATCGCTTATTTTTGATTTTGCAGTACTACGTATCAATAATAAGGAATATTTAGTTTGGAATCAGGAAGAAGGACGATATGGGACTGCATGAAGGGACTATGTGAGCTCGGACTCTCTTCTTTTCTTTGAATGGACATTTTAACTGAGGAATGGTAAATATTGTTTGAGATGTTTGGGTTTATTTGTTTGTTATTAAAATCATAACCTGGTAAGATGCACTATACAACTCCTTGAGCATTTTTTTTTTTTTTTTTTTAGTAACTTTACTGAGAGGATCAGTTCAGTCATCTAACCAAAGGTGTAACAGTAACACAAACCTTAGCATTAAACATCATAATTTTCTTCAGCCTGATCATCAAACTCAAGAGGCACCTGGCCATCAACAGCCCCTCTACAACTTGATGTAAGACCATCTCACCAAAAGTTGCCACTAAGTTTGCAGATGACACAGTGGTTGGTGAAGACAATGACTCTACCAACAGGGAGGATGCTCAGCACCTGGTGTGCTCATCCTGAACACCAAGAAGCCAAGGAGATCATTGTGGACACCCAAGCAAGACCAAAGGCAGGGCACACACACTCCTATCTATATTAACGGGATGTTATCCCCAGATTTATGTTTCTGAGGGTCAACACCTGGGACACTGGTCAGGATGGCTCACTGGACTCAGGAAGGTCCATTTGTCTCCTCAGATCCTGGTGACTGACCAACACTGCATGATCAAGAGCTTTCTTACCACCTGCATCTCTACACATTTTGGAAGATGCTATATTTCAGAGCAACAGCAGGTGGTGAAAACTAGCCAACACCTCGCAGGGCAGCATTGTTAGGGACATCTCTCGCAGCCTGTTTGCCCTCCTCCCCTCTGGGAGGCACTACAAGACTTTCACTCACCCACTCACTTACCGCTGCCACACTATACTGCAAATACTCTCACCCGCACTCTCTATTCTCCCACACACCGATCCATATACCACTGTCCATTATACTATACATATACGACCTATAGTGTTTTACCCAACTCCATATCCGGCTGTTTATTCTTCATCTAATGTTTACTACTAGCTTTACTCCTTCTTACACCTGCACAACATATTTACACTTACACCTGCAGTTCATAATGCATATAGCTTACTTCACAAATACCCCTAGCTATTATTTATATATCTTACCTTGCAAGCACGTCACTCTGTATTACACTGCTTTCTGCACTTTTGGCTAGGTTCTAAGGTGCATTTCATTGTCACTACTTGTACTGTGTGTAATGACAATAGAGTTGAAAGTAATCTAATTTAAAAGTGAGGTATTGGCAGTATTTCAAAGACTCCTGCTCTACAGTCTGGGGCTGACCTCACTCTAATCCTGTGTCATACCCCTCTGGCTAAAACACTGGTTGAAGCTCATCCAAGGCTGAGCGACACAGTGTGGAAAGGAGAGGAGCAGTAGTAGTGGCATTGAGTTCCTCTGGTGACAAACGGTGGGTGTTGGTGATGTGGAGTAATCCCATTCACAACAACAAAGCCCAACCCCCACCTCTCTCTCTCTTTCTTTCTCACGCACACACACACACACACACACACACACACACACACACAGTGTACACTGGAATACAGATGATGCCGAGAGTGTAATGGGGGTTAGGTGAACAGAGGGTGTATGGATGATTGCATGTAGTTGTGTGTGAAATTTTAATCTAGCAGATTATGTGTGTGTGTGTGTGTGTGTTAATGAAAAGACTGTGATCTGGGTCCTTGTCTAACCTGCTTACGCCTCGCCGAGTCTACATGGCCCCATCTGTCCCTCCTCTTTCTCTTCCGCTCTGCTCCTGTCCCATCTTCTCCATCTCTCCCTGCCTTTTCTTCTCCTCTCCTTCCTCACCCCCCCCCCTTTTCCTCCTCCTCCTCCTCCGTCTCCTCCGCAGCCAGGCAACAACACAAACACTCCCTCCCTTACAACCACCACCACTACCACCCCTTGCTCCATCCATCCATGCTAATTGAAAACCCCTCTCCCTCTTTCTCATCCTCACTTCCAACCTTAATACTTACATGTCACCTCCATGTTTCCAAGCGTGGTGCGATACTCTCCACAGTGACAGATGAATCCTCGTGCTTTTGCCAGAAAAGGAGTTTTTAGCGCTCTACGGGATACAGGGATGGCTGGGGGAGCAGATGGCTCCTTGAAGAGTGGTCTAGCTGATTGTGGACAGTTAGCCTCAGCGTTAGCCACAATAAGGGAAGACTCGTCTGTCAACACAGCTCGTGCGCCTCCTCCTTTTGCCTACTCTCTTCTTTCCTGTCTTGGCTATTTGCTCCCACAGATGTCTAGATGATTTCCTATTTTAGTGTATTATTTTGAAAGAAAAATCCTTACTTCTCCCTCTCTGACAAACTCTACCTATCTACCATCTACTATGATATTTTTGTATGCCTCTCTATCTGCCTTCCTCCCTCCCTCTTTGACTCTAAGAGCATCAGCCAGGCTGCTCTGCTTCGCTTATGTTGATCTCTGGGCTTATGCCCTGATTGGACACACGCCACGATCAGAGACGCCAATGGTGGTGCAGCAAGTGGATCACATGATAAGTGTGTAAGTGTGTGTGTGGGAGAGAGAGAGAGAGAGAGAGAGAGAGAGAGAGAGAGAGGTTTAGATGGAGGGGGAGGGAGAGAGGGATGAGAGGAGGAGAAGGAGGAGGAGGGGTATTTTGAGTGGCTGCAAGCCGCTACATCGATGAGGGATTTTTTTTTCCCTCCCCAAGTGCCTGAGCAGACAGAGTTGGAGGCTTTTGTTTTTCTCCTGTGGGGAAGAAGAGAAGGAGGAGAAGCTCTCAGCACAGATGTTTGGATGAAGAGACGACAGGAAGCCGTACAAGACGGAGTCTCTGATAGACTGATGCTAGTATACACAACCGTGCCCACATGCAGCGGAGAAGTGGCTCCATCATACAGAAACAGAGCCAGAGTAGTGCAACGCAGCAGCGGTAATTGGACAGGGGTTGCTATGGAAACAGGGGAAACGGTTGCCTGACGGCCAGTGCTGTGCCCTGGGAGCATCAGACTTGCCTCCATTAAACACACACATACACGGATCATGTACACACAGCAGACACACACCTCTTGTTCTCTGTAACCATGTATTTCACTTAACAAATGTAGAAAGCAAACAGGACAGCATATATATAGATAGTGACCCTACCATGGAGTGTGTGTATGTGTGTGCCTGTGTGTGTGATGCTTCATTTAAGCCTCCTTGCCCCTGTCTTAAATGCCCATGTATTCATGCAAGACCCAGTGTCTTCACATCCTTGTGTGTGTGCAGATGCTCAGTCAGCCATGAAGAGCCAGCCACTGAGAAAGCCATCAGTGCTTAAGACATGCTCACACACTTGCAGGCCACAGGACCGTGCACACCCAAACATCGATAAAACCTGAATGAGGTGGGGTTTTTTTTGTGGGGAGGGGTTCCACACCTCAGACGGCTCAGTGCCGTCCGTATCTGACGGCGACAGTGGGAGATGCAGGGAAATCTAGCCATGCACTAGCTGTGTTTTCAAGTGGACGCCCTCAGAATTATCCTTGACACAGCTTATTATCCTCCCACACACCCTAAAGAGGATATATCCTCATTTGCTGTACGTACATGAGAAATTGAATGGTATCATGCACACATTCACATACTATACACCCTTCCTTTTCACAACACAGCCAGGATCCATGTGGAGAAAAGATATTTTTTACAAATACAACAGACACCTCTTTCTTTGCTACAATCCTTAATCTGTCACATTATACCATTGTAATTTCCCTGATAGATGTTATAGATCTTTTCAGATCCCGTGCTTATCAAAACCCAAAGCAATGTTACACATTGTAGTATCATTTAACATTAAACTAAATGAACAAATGATTAAGTCTAAATCTCTATAAATACACCACAAACTCCACTGAGATACCAATTACTAGTCACATGACTGATCACCTGAGAGAGATCCACTACAATGTCCAATAGACCAGTTTTTAAATGAGCAGTATGATCAGCCCAACCTTTTGCTGTATTATTGTGCCATTCATCATTTGACAAGTCAGTAGTTACTGTTCATACAGGTCAATATTATATTAAAAGATTAACCTTTTGCAGACATGAAGTTTTTATTTCATCTTCTCTCATTAAAGTTGTTGGTTTTGTTCCCCTCCCTTTAAGACACTGTGATATTAAAACAGATTTATCAAACTCTAATCTTCTGTCCATGATATTTTTTCTCATTGTACACAAGTTAAAAAGTAAAATGTAATTCTTCTCTCTTCTGTCCAAATGAAATATATAAACATACATACAGAAAATACTGTACTAGCTAACCCACTGCATGATATAAACCAATCCTGACTATTAGTCTTTGGGATGTAGAGTGGGTGGCATGGGTGGGGTGAGATGCGTGTGTGTGTGTCTCAGTTGAGTGAATGTGGTCTAAATTATTCATCTCTCTCTCTCCCTCACTCTGTATTCGTTAAGCCAAACCAACTTCTGGGAAACTGTGAATCTGAATAAGTCTCACCCCTAATTACACCCCACATATATTCCGTTTGACGACACAGAGTGAAATTTAAAGATGCTCCACTTCCCATTTCACTTGACATTAAACGCTTATATCTGTGATTTGTATTTTGCTTTATCCCCTCATCTTATTCCTCATTTTATTGACTTTGTAAAGCACATAAAACTCATGTTCATTGTCTTCTCATTAGTAATGCTAATGTTAATGCTCAGGGTTTAACAGGATCTACATTGAGCTTTCCCAGCATGCATCTTTGGGGGATGTTCCTCCTCTATTGAAGAGACATTTCATTGTATATAATGTGCAGTCTGTGACTCTGCCAGTTACACATAAACAACTCGATTTGTTGTTGACAGAACTGGGTAGAAAATGACAAATTTCAGACATCGTCGGAGGAGCTGATGTCTCCTGAGTGTTTCTAAGTTCATAGCAGTTACAAACTGAGCCTCAGCGTTCAGGGCTGGAAGCGCAGAGCTCCACACGCACCATTTAACTGATAGGAGGCCCTAGAGACCAAACAGTCTTACTATCGACAAGCTGCTGCTGAATTTCAAACTCCCAAGGTACCGTATGATGAAAGATGAGGTATGGGGAGGGCAGAGAGGAGAAGGAAGGGAAGCGTCATCTATCCCAACTCAATCGAAATTGACTCTCGGCTTTGAGGGAGGGGTGTGAAGGACGGGGTTGGAAAACTGGATCGCTTGCTAGAGGAGGTGTGTGTGTGTGTCTGTGCGGTGTGTGTGTTTCGTTCTCATCCCAAAATGAACTAGAAGCAGAACAGAAGTGAGACAAGGTAGTCATTCCCAGCCCATTAGAAATGGTCTCATCACTCCTGGTACATTTATCATTCAAGAATCTCAGTGTTTCACTTTCTAATTAGAGGATTTACATCAGCAGTCAAACAGCCTGACTTAACAAATCTCCTGTGTCACAGCGGCACTGTAGCTCGAATTCGTAAAACCAAAAACACAACCATGCTCACAAGTCATTCCACTACTGTTTCAGTGAGCTGAAAAACACATTTAGTGATGAGGACTTCAATAGACGGTTGGTATATTAAACATTTACTCAACAACTGCTACAGAGGATGACTAGACTTTCCTGTTTTTCATCTTGACTACGATATGTTATGATCCTTCATTCGCAGCCTCTCGTAGCTGATGAAAAAGTCTCTAAACAACAAAAATGAATTTTTCATATCGCTCAGTTACATCCTTTGTGAGAACTGAGAGCTCAACTTTATTCACGGTGTCACATCCAAGCACCAACTTCTGTTTGTCAGACTGGCTTATGAAACTTGCGCCGCTGTTTTCCATCATTAAACTCACAGCGAAGTAACAGAAGATGATGCAACTTCAGCATCACTTCACACTCACTCTCATCCACATACCAAATTAAGTTGTGAAAACTCTTGAAAATGTGTTTCAGGGGCGCCGCGTGGCGCAGTGGATTAAGCGGGCGCCCCATATGCAGAGTCCTCGCCTCGCTGCAGTCGGCCCTGGTTCGAATCCCGCATTGGGCGCCATTTGCTGCATGTCATTCCCCCTCTCTCTGCCTCCCCATTTCCTGTCACTCTACACTGTGCTGTCCAGTAAAGGAAAAAAGAAAAAAAAAAGAAAATGTGTTTCAGGGTCACCTCCATGTTGGCCAGTATGTGGCCCTTTGCAGCAGTGACATGTTGGACCAAGGGCAGATAACCTGCAGCGCAAATGCTGAATTAAGCACAGGTTCACTTATGTGTGAGACACTTTTCCAATGCTGATCATAGCCAGTGAAAATGAGCAGAGGACTGAACCACGACAAATCACTGTGTAAGCAGCAACTCGGACATGAGGTGGCTTGTAGCCTGTGTTGGTTTGCTTGGTGTTTGACACCATCAGATAATCATAATTTGTTTGACAAATCAGGGAAAAGTCACACGGCATCTGTTGTCTGCTTCAACCGATGCCCAACTGAGTACACAACATACAATATCTTTCATAAACACCTCATTACTATCACCGTCTGGCTGCGCACACACACATATTTCCTGTGTGAGCTGACACAACGCTCGCCATCTTGCAGGAAGTTTTTCATCTTCATCCCAGACTCCAATGAGCTCCAAATGAAGATGTAGGAGCCTAATCAGCGCCTGGGCAATGGAGGCAGCTTATGTTTCATGTCAGAGAGAGAGAGAGAGAGAGAAAAAAAAACAATGCCGGAAAAATTCAAAATCTAAAAACCCCTAAAGACATGATACATGTAGTTCATCCTCTCAATCTGCACTCATAAAAAAAGAAACCCCTAAAGCATGCTCATCCATGCAAACAGGAGGAAAAAAAACATTTCCGTGTCTCTTCACCTTAATCAGGACTGATATTTGACTGTGTGTGCCGTCTCAGTAACTGACAGAACACGAGATATGATTATCACAGTTGTAACTGAGTGGGACCTACGTGACTGTGCTGCTTCACAGTGGAAAGTCAGTGATGTGTGACTGAACCGTGTGTGTGTGTGACGATTCCACACAAAGACTTCACCTTAAAATAGCAAAAATGACCCATTCTTAAAAAAACACAAAACATCGTTTTTGTCCACACTGTCATTGCCTGTTAGTTTGTTTGCCATCAAATACAAAAGCGTTCGTTTTCAAAAAGCAGTACTTTGCACTGCAAACAAAATCAGTGCAGTGACATCTCACCATACTCATCCATTCTTCAAGCCCCAGTGCGTGAGAATTACTCCCATCTATTGGTGCGCTAATAGAATGCAAACAACTGAATAGTACTCTCTGGCACCCCCTCCGCTAAAAACGTTATTACCACTACGGAAGCCCGCGAAGAGTCAAGAACGTGTCAATATGTCAACTTCATGCACAACTTCGAGTGTTCCATCGAGTGATGAGCTACAGAACGATACACGATACTCGATTCCTTTTTGTTATTAATGCTGATAAGTTATAAGCATGTCCTCAATAATTAACATGTATTTGGTACCATGCTACTGCTAATCGCTAATAGCTACGGTCATTTTTGCCAACACATGTGATATAGTAAATTGTTAGTGCTAGTTCTAAATGAACAATGTAACAAAATAACAGAGTGAAATCTTTTTTCTCGGCCTGCAGACTCAGAGAATCCTAAGCTACGAGAAAGCTTTCATTCTTTATGCAACTGTGGTTAGACTTTGGTAAATATGTATTTATGAAAGCAATATTTGACTTTTGCTAATAAAAAGCCAAATAAGTTACACACTGTACCTTTAACCAGACATAGATTTTAGCTGTGTCCCATTTCCAGACTATTAGTTATTGTTACTAACTATTAGTTGGTAGTCACTTAAAGTAAATGCCTCAAAACAAAATTTAAAAATGAGCTGCTAACTTGTAAAATTAAACATATAGAGTATTTAGAGTATCTAAAGTATACTGTATCATCAGTATGTGTTCTTTAATTTGTCATTTTCTAAAGTGGATAGACTTGGTTCCCTGAACCTGGTCGCAGTTTACATGGAACTGGGACACAGTGCTGGTTTTTATTCAGCTTAGCCTCCCACATACTTTGTTGAAGTCTTCACTTGTGGCTCTCATCTCCTTCCAGGTCTTGTTGAGCAGCTGGATGGAGATGCAGAAGAATTCCTCAAAGGAGCGATCATGGGTGAAGAACATGGGGTGGAAATCGTGGCAGTTTTCACTGGCTGTGGGCACAAGAGAGACAGATTGTCACTGACAGCAGCGGGCGGAATGAAAGCAGATACCTGTGATAGAAACCATTTGATGCTTGGATTATATCCAACATAGCACAATGATAATGATTCATACACTGGAATCAACTGCAATCAGGGTCATAAATGATTGGTGCATGTGTTTGTTTTCAAGTATGTTACCACTTTCAGTCATGGTTAAAACTAATCCTGAAGCCTGACTCCCATCCACTGCATGTCTACATACACTGACATGTTGATAAAAGAACAGCTGGGTAGCCAGGAAAGGTCCATTTACTTTCTACTTCCTTTTCTACTCTGCTGAATGACTCATACCATATGTTGGCCTTCAATGTATAAATACGTAACTGGGCCTGAAGTAATGTGGTGCCAAGTCTGGACCAGAACACCTGAGTAATGCACAACAACAGGGAGAGGCCCCCCCCCCCCCCCCCCCCCCCCCCCCCCACCCACACACACACACAACACACACAGTCATTACATAGCCACTGCTGAAAGGTTCTCAATTACGTTTAAAAGCAGCAAATGCTCTTGATGATCATACAAGATCATTCTGACACTTAAGCCTCAAAGAGTAAATCATCATCATCAGGCGTCTGTGTGATAGATTCAAATTTGTGTCGAAACACATCACTTTTCACAAGATAAGGAGTGTAGAGCAATACGAGATGTGACAGAGTGCTCATGGGAGATAATCTAACTGGCCCGAGGGGGATTCTCAGATTGTGCATTACAGACATGGCAGAGAGTTGATGTGTTTATAGGTTAGTTGCTAGAAACAACAACTGGTAATGAGATACAATCCTTCAGTGATGCAAGACTGTGTGTTATTGAAAAATTAGACCCTCATCAACCTCAAACACACAAATAGTCCCCGGAGACAAATTGTGACCAGCAAACACTATTCCATCTGGATTAAAGTGAGATTTTTTCATTTTCCAAAGCCAGGGGTGGTTTATTTTCTTTATTAGCAGTGAACTGAGGCAGCTCAACCCCCACTATTTGTGTGAGGGTGTGTTTGAAATTGCAATGAGAGGGAGGAGGGAAAGCCAGGGCTCTCAAGCCCCCAAACCATATTAACCAAGAGGTACAATAACAAGGCTTGACATTCATTTGAACTAAATTCGTCTCCCTCTCATCTTGCTGAGATGAGTGGCGGCCTTGTGCCAAAGGTTGGTTCGTTTAAAGAGTTTCAGAGCCGAGCAGCAGGGGCACTGGCCCACCACAAGCAGCCATGAAATTGGATGAAAGGGGTCAGGCAGCAATTGAAACTTCACAGTATAATGAGTGATGCCCGCAGGCCATGGGCACAGCGACCTGAGCCTTGATTTGGAGCGATGGATGGGAGATTAAGGGGAGAGCGAGGTGGAGAAATCCAAGGGGATGTGCTACCGGTGCTGGTAGTCAATCAAGAAACTAATGGAGGTGAGCCAAAACAGATGCTGACTGGCTGCTTAGTCAACAGTACACTGACCCTCAGGGACAGAGAAGGGGGAAAAAAGAGGAAGAGATGAAAAAGGGGAGAATTCAGGAAAAAAAAAATCTTTCTTCAACAAATAGTCTTTTTGGCCGACTAGCAAAACTTCTTGTTAGGGCTGAAGTTTAGAGTGACCTCTGAGCTAAATGGACTGTTTATTGATAGGACCAACAGAGCCCTGAGGTGGCAAGGTGAGTGGAATTACATGTCAAGGCTTATTTGGGAGATACAGACAGTGAGCAGTCTCATGCGGCTCCGCAGAAATTTCTCCATCCACAGTTTTTGTTTTTTGTTTTTTTTTGTTTTTTTTGTGAGGTGTAGCTGAGGCACGGCAGTTTTATTACCTCTCACAGTGCTCAGCAGGGCCCGGAGCAGCACAACGATGAGGCCGTAAAAAAAAACATGTTCTGGTGTGTCGTTGCTGAAAATAGTTTGCAAACAGAGATCTCCATTATCATACTCTTATTGCAAACTTACCCAAACAGCTACACAGAGCGGACCACTGAATATTTCATCAAACAAACATATTTCACCCACGCTGAGGAAATAATTTAAGAGGGGAGATCTGGACGCAGCTGCTCAGCATTTCAGCAGCCTCCAGAGAAACACATCAGTATGGGATGCAATACTTACATCTATGAGAGGAATCTAAATATCATCAGTGTAGTCTGTATTCAGTGATTTTAGTTGTACCTCACCGCTCTAGATTTCATGACATGTCTGTGTCATTTTTACCTTTAGGGTGTGAGTATAAAAAGGGATGCAACACTGTCGACACTGGTTCACTGAATGTGGAATTACACAGCCTCAAAGTCAGCACCTTCACTTTACACTGACTATCTCATTTCAAATTCAATGCACTGAAACAGAGAGCCAAAACAATACTGCCTTAATGGACCTGTGCCATATTTCACTGAGCCCTCAAGCATTACCAACTGTTTGAATGTGCTGTCTGGCTCTTTTGTCCACAAAGGGGGACAAAAATCAACAATTTGGTTCTTCATTTTTTCAGAGCTGCAGTTGCTTTCCAGCGAGCTGAAATGTCACGGCTGAATCATTCTCAACACTGCACAAATGCACTTAAAATTATCCGCCTGAATGGAGACGGCACGGAGTGAGTGCAAAGTCATGTTACTGTGATTAGGTAACTATTGCTTTAAGCCTTAGTAGCCTTAAACCAGCCATGTTGTCTTTTGTCTTTTTTTACCAGAGCGACGCAGCATTATTATGACTGACACTGAGGTGACAATGATGAAATGAAACATGCTACAAAATAAAACGCTGCGTCACACAACACCCTGGCTGAATTGATGTTAGAAAAGAGGAAACACAAACTCCTTGACATTCTTGCCCCAAATTGTTAGGCTGCACACGACCTTAGTCTGAGGGGGACTGCAGTCATCTAGGGTGAGTGTGTGTGTGACCTTAAACTCCACTAATGAGTGAAGCTTCCTCCCCCTACACTTGTTTATCACATAAGAAGTAGTTAGTGAGTGAATGAGGGTGATTTCAGACATAGTGACTGACTGACTGGGAAGTATCCTTGCTGACTGAGATGTGGAGAGCAGAGCAACAGCGTTTGAGTTCACTTGTATTACAACAACCCCCCCACTTCACCCTTTTCTTCCTATCTTGTTCCATTGCTGTTGGTGCTTTGTGAAAGTAAGTAGACACTGAAAGCTACATCTGCCATGACCTGTGCTTCTTGGGCAGCTATATAACCTGAGGCTGAGCACTTATGTTCTGGCCTTGTAATTGGTTGAAAGAGGTTATGTAAAAGCCTTTTTCACTTCCTTCCTCTCGCTGAGACGCATCCTTCTCTCCCACAGGCAGGCTAACATAGTCATAGAGACGGGCCAGACGACCAGACACGTCAAGTGCCTGAGGAGCTGGACACTTTTTGATGGAAGAGTCACACAGTCAGGGGTGTGAATGCGCACACACACACTGCTTGTGGCTGGATGACATGCTACAGAGCAGCAGGGTAGATATGAACTCTCTCAATTTAAGTCACAATTTATGAGTCTTTTCGGTCAAGCATATGGGTCCACAGCAGAAGGTCTGGATGGATGGAAAATGGGCTGTAATGACTTTTCTTTGTTCTGCACGCTTTTCATCCATCTGTGCAGCCAGATGTTCAGTTCCTGTACCACCCGTGAACTAGGTAACACGACACTGTGACGACCAGTTTAGGTTATGCTGAACCATATGCCCACAAGGATCGACAGAACTTGATGCTTTACATAAATGCTGCAACACTTCAATTCACGTCACTATAATGAACAGAAATGTGGGACATCCTAAAGAGGACATTTCGGCTGGATGATAGGAAAACAAATCAGACCTTGTTCTGTCAAATCAATTTACTGTAAGTTCTCATTATTAAAGTTATATTTAGGTGTTTACAGTCATTTGTGCGTTTATATTATTCATTTACATCAAAAAATTGTTGCATAATGTGTTATATTTGATCTATTTTATATGTTTGTTGTATGGACCAAAGTATGCTGATCTCTTGCCGCTGACTCTGTCTTTGAGTATGGCCTGAGTAAGCTGTAAAGTATCACCCTTCATAGTATCAATAAAGTTGTGTGACATTTCTACACAGCAGTGTTTCTGATGCAAGAGGAGGGTTTACACATTTGTTCCAGGATGGTGCGAATGAATCCTTTAAACTGCAGTCTTTTGCTGTGGCTTGTTCAGCTACACACCAACAGTGTGTATCTGTTCTGCCCTTTGAAAAGGACTGAATCTTTTCTATAAGGATCAATACTGTATTGAAGTTCGATGCAACTTTGCAGCTACTTTGTCAACAGTTTGTTGACACACGGGTCTTTTCAGTGGAGATATCATTAACTATTTGACAGCCTCCACATTTATACCTAGGAATTACAACCCAGAGGCTGCCGTGAAGGTTTTTCTGCCTCAGTTGCCCATGATTATGATCAGAGCCATATGACGTAAATGCTTCATAAGCTCTGTAGGCAGAAAGGAGTTCCAGGTCATTGGTTTCAGACAAATTAGACACGTCGGTACAGTGACGTTCCACAACATCACACAATATCATCACGAAGGCAAGACGCAGATGCAGAGGGTGCAGACAGTTCTCTCCATTCGTCTTCCCTTCATCCATCCATCCTTCTACTGGGATGTGTGTGGTTGTGCTGAGGTCAGGTGTCACTGACAGCCCCCTAATGTGAATGTGTGACTCTGTTCATGTGCATGTGTACGCATGTGAACGCAAACGCGACAGAGTGCGGGACAGCTGTCGCCTGTCATGCTCTTATCAGAGCCCATTCAACGTGAAGACTCCGAGGGCTTGGTGACGTCAGCAAAGAGCTAATTACTCAACTGGCCACCACACATGAGTGCTGAGCATGAGAGAGGTGACTAAGCATGTGTGTTAAAAGCATTTGTGTGTGCAGCTGTGAGTCCGTGTATGCATGAGAGAAAAAGGCGAGAGAGATGTGTGGGCTGAATGCCACCCTGACATCTGTCAAGGTCCAGTGTGCATTTGTTTGTGCGTACGTGCACACAAAGTAAACGAAACAACCCTCAGAGTCACCTTGCAGCTATGCCACATGATGAATACACAGCGAAAAGTGTCATCCTCACTCTAATTACAATACCAGCATGCCCTGATGTCCAACTGTGACAAGGGGAGTGTGTATGCGTGTGTGTGTAATGTGTGTGTCCAGTGAGCAGCGTCAGCACCATCTTTACAGTCCAGTCACTGTTTACGCGTGTGCAGGATGCCAAGGCAGCAGGTACACAGAGATGAGATGCAAACCATAGCTGTCTGGATGACTTAGCAGGCTAACTGTGTACTTCTCATGCATATAACTTCTGCCAGATTAAAATGAGCCTGCAGTAATGCTATTTATTAGAGCAAAGCTTTCGATTTATGGTCATTATCAGTGACTGTGCGGCTCTAATTGGTTAAAAACTCAGTCGTGTAGATACTGTGGCTTTCCTCTATGCCTGCCATTTTTGTTGTAGGTCCTGCAATGTTTACACAGTGTCCCCAGGAACAAGAGTGAACTGGTCATGTGATGCTCTCAGACTCAGAAACAGGGAACATTATTCCTTGCTTCACCACAATTTGAGCCATGAAGTCAAACAAAATGTTTGTCTTTGCTGTTTCTATGCTTGTTTTCTCTTAGTGTTTGCTGTGGTGTCACAGACACTGGATCCAGATCAGAATCTCCTCCAGTGTGTGCTCCTGTTGAATAACTGTTTTGAAATGGGGCACCATCTTGGAGCACTGCATGTAGCTCACTTCATCTTGCTAGCTGCTCTGTAGAGAGGACTCTGGACCAAATAAGTCACTTTAAAATGTGATGTCTCTGGGTTTCTGAGTTTGGAGCCGGTGGAATGTGAAATGATAAATCAGTTTTATAATGTTTAGGCCACACCAGCAGGACCGTCTGGTTGTATTGATCATGAAATAAGGGAGCCTGGAGAATGAGGTCACGGGCCAAGTCTCTTCTCTGATGAGGAAAAAGAAAGCAAGAGCTGTATAGTGCTGCACAATATATTTATCCACAGGACTGCATTAGTTTTTCAATTCATTTTGAGTTTATTTACACCGTGTATTTCATTTCAGGGAGGAAGAGAAGCATGTGAGGAACCTCGACTGGATAAGGAATAGGGAACAAAAATAGGGAAAAGTCAAAGCCTTATTTCCTCTGTGGCTTCTTATTACATAACTAAACCATTTTAGCACGCAGAGTCCCCAACAATGGTCAAGATGCATTAGAGGACAGAGGAAGAGCGAGGCATAGCGGAGCGGCAGATGGAGAGAGGAGAAAATGAGACAGAGGGAGGCATGTAGCGAATCCATCAACGCTCTAGACTGAGACACATATCCAACAAATTTAGCAGTACATCTGTTTCCACAGACACCTCATATTCTCACAAATACAATAAAGCTTGTTCATCCGCATTTAGCTGTGAGTTTTTGTATCGAGCCAGAGCTGCCCCAGGATGAATTTATTAAATATATGAAACACAACTCCTGTTTTAGACTACGACAGACATCCTGCCAGACTATTCTGAAGGCAAATCTCAAATCAGACATGGTGATTCATGCTCACGCAAACATATTACATCTGTCTGAGTTTGCTCAAAACAGAAACAGAATTGTTTAATCATAACAAAACAACTAAAAAAAGAAAATACTTCCGAGCACATATGTGCTCACACAGACATGGAGGGACACAAACACAGCCTGGATCTGTAAATAAGTCATAATTACACTTGAATACTAGAAATAGACACTTTTAGAGTTTTGAGTATTTGAGGTACGAGCATTCGTTTCTCCTGTCACCAGACACAAGAGAAGTTTATCTATGTTCATGTGATCACATTTGTTTGTTATCTGCTCTTCAGTGAATTACCATAAGACGTTGTCTAGTGTTGTACTTTGGTCTTTAAATGAGAGATCTTGAACAAGGGTTTTAACTAAACTGTTAACACGGTGCGCTGTGTTTGATTAACCGTTCACCAAGGGTTGTAGAGAAGTGACATGGGACCACAGCGTCTGAAAAACTCCACAGATGCTCCAGAACTTGAGATTCTGGGGCAGCCATCTGTCAAGTTTGTTGTTATTTGTGCAATTTAAAAACCTTTTGCAGTTGTGCGGCTGGGGCTGTGAAGTGGAAAACCCTGAAGAACGCCCCCCCCCCCATATCACAAGCCTGAAACTGACAAGTGAAGTGTGAAGTGGCTGCTGACTGCCAAATAGATGTTCATGTCACGACTTGAAGGATACTTGGGATTCCGAGCTCGGCCTTTCCTCCACTCACCATCATCCACTCTGCTCATAATTCACAGAGGGAAACTTATGGGAGGTATTATCAGATACAACCTTGAGACTTAACAAGCCATTTCCAATGGGGTCAAGCTTTCTAATCTAATGTTCAACTAATGTTAGCATACTAATGTTTGATCTCTCTCTTAACGTACAACAATTCAGCATCTTCCCCTCATGTTTCATAAAACCCACACCAACTGGCAGTAATTTAAAGACAAATATAGAAAACTAAGACTAAGATTTATAAGAATCCCTTGGAAAGTCATATTCTTGCCCCAAGCCACTGCTAATGTATCGTATTAATTACTAGATAATGTAATGACTTGTCAGCATGTGAGGAAAAATGTCTCAGTGGGTCAGAAATGTAATTAATCCAATTGAAGTGATAATCTACTCCAAGTCTATTGAGTTTCAAACACGAACCCCCTGGAGGTTTGAAAGGTGGATGTTAAGTTTTCAGTCATTATGCAGAACTACAACAGGAGGTGATTGAATCCATATTGGTCACAACCTATGATGGCTAGAAAAGAATCAAAAAGTACAAAAATCATTAAGAGTAATTATTCCATCTTACAGTGAAAATTAGTTACCTTTAGTAGAACAGCAGAGACCCATGTCCTATCTAATATGGACAGTTTTATGACACATTACATATATATATATATATATATATATACACATATGATATTATATCCCATGCATATTTAATATTATATGTCCTTTCCCATTTCCTGTGAAGTCCTGAGCATATGACTGCATGCTCAAACATAACATCTAAATTTGGCCCTGGCTGTGTGTGCAACACATATCAATACAGTATGTGTGTTAAAACTATATCTCAGTGACACACTGTGGGCCAGCCCAAGCACATCACAGCATTTCAAACTCACATTGTGGCATTTCTCAGGGGTAAGAATTTGAAGTGGGGGAGTGTGTTGATAAGTTATTGTTGTTGTTATAGGGGCCATGGTAGCGGCATGGTAGTGGTAGTATTTGAGAGCAGTGTCAGTACAGTGGGAGTTGTTGTGGTAGAATCACTTGCTAGGCTTACTGTACATACAGTATACTGTAAAAGGAAGTGACGAAGCAGCAAGTCACAGCAGAGCCTTTATACAGTGGGATACGGTGATTAGATGTTACCTTTACTTGACTTGCTCTTACAGCACATGTCATTTTAAATTTTCTCACAATGGTATGTGATGGAACAAGAACTGCCTATAAATATACTGTTATTCACTACTAATGAAACCCAGAATATTAGCAGGGTTACCAGACGACAGGGTTTAGACCAAATTTGCTTTCAATGTTAAGAACGAACAAAAAAGACATCTTTGAAGACTGAGGTTACCAATAATCTCCCCCATTTATGGCAATGATAAAAAAAAAAAGTTGTCTAGGAGTTAAGGCACCAGTCATGAACTGCAAAGTTCCTGGTTTCTTTCTTTTTTTTTTTTTTTTTATTGGCATGCAATTTTATACCTCATTTCTCATATCTCATCCCCCCACTGTCCACTATCAATAAAAACAGATAAAATAGCCCCATTATCCTAAACATAAAAAAAAACATTAATTTTCTGAAACTACACAAAGCACATGGACGTCTAGAGAGCTAGAGAACCCAAATTTACTCAGCTTGAAGTGAGCAGCATTTTCTGATGCTAAAACTAAATGACCAAGGAGGGAGATATAAATGTTAATGCTGTTCTTGAGACAATGAGACAATGAAAGCAAAAAAAAAAAAAAAAAAAAAAAAAAAATCAATCCAAACATCCCACTGATGGGTTGTGTTGTGATGCTGTACAGCTCGGTTGTGCGACAGGAGCTGTCCATGGTGCTGAACATGGCCTTTTGTTCTGACCTTGGCTGATCGCTCAGTGATGGAGGAGACAGCTACAAATAAAAGGACATCATGCGACTGTCAGTCTGGACCCTGGGCAGACATGTCTGTCTATACAGCATATACGTATATGTATGTGCACATGTGTGTGTGTGTGTGTGTGTGTGTGTGTGTGGAGGTGCATCTTTATGATCCTTTTTTTTTAGTTTCATGTGTGAGGCTGCTAGCATGTGTGTCCGTGCCCAGACCTGCCATAGCTCACCACCCTGCTCTCCATCTCAGCAGCGAGACACCACGCCGTGAATCACCAAGCAGGGCCATTATTCCCCATGCCTGGCCCTTTCTAAATAACTTCATAAATATTCCATGGGCTGGCTTAAACAGGAGAGCCGGAAAAGTCATGGCTTGGTGCCTCACCGACGCAGATTCCATTAAGCCTGCGTTCCAGCAGAAACATGGTGGGACAATTAATCTTTTAGGGATCTGAAGCAGGGCAGCAACAAATGCAAGAGTGGGAGAGAAGAACAGAGAGGTTATGAATTAATGGAGGAGGGTGGGAGAGAGAGAGGAAACAGAGAGACAGGACAGAAAGAGTGACACCTGGAAAGTGTTATGAATTATGTAGGATCTAGCTCTGACAGCTGATTCAACCAAACAAGCTCCCTTGCCTCCTTTCACCAGACCAAATCTACATAGAAATATCTTAGCAACCAAAAGGGAAAATGTCAAATGTCTCAAAATGAGCATGCTGTTAAATGGATAAGCGGAATAGAAGAAAATCTCTTGACCTGAAAAAGTATCGGCAACGACTGTCATAAAACATTCTTGACTGCTGTCTTTGTTGTTTATGAATGTGAGATGCTGTTTGTATTGTGGTGTACTTGGTGTCAATTTCATCACATTCAAGCGATGGAGAAAGAGAGCCAGAGCATGAAAGCATGAGAAAGGATTACAAGTCTGAGAGGGACAGGGCCACAGAGAGGGAAAAAACAGAGAGGGTGAGAAAAAGAATGAAGAGAGAGAGAGAAGAGCGAGGAACATTAAACTGGAAAGAGGGCTAGATGAGACGAGCCAGGAAGAAAGGCAACTTCAATAGCCTCGGGCAACTCAAGAATCCCTTGGTGTTTTATCCTCATGAGAAAACAAGAAGACAGTGTCTGGCCCCTGCCACAGCCACACTGGCATTTCACATCGATGGAGAGAGCAAATGAACCACTAAGACGTCGCCACCATCACAATTAATCCGCTGTCTTTTTCTTCTGCTTTTATGCACACAGGGTGGTGGAACAGAGGAGAGGGAGGTCCAAAAAACAGAAAATGAAATTAACTATTTTTTTGCACCAGGGGTTCGGACTGCTTTAATAGAAACCAGGTTTGAAAGACAACCATGGCTTTTTAATGGAGAATTACAGAACATTTATGTTCTCGTTGGCTTTGATGAAGCTCTGGAAGCTGCTTTGCTCTGCACTCAGGCTTATGTTGGGTGAAGGATTTTTCACAAGAACATTCAAATGTCAGCTGCTGGGTTACAGCAACAGTTGACCAATGCTACTAGTCAAAAGACAAGCAAGCAAGTCTGCAATGCT
Organism: Caranx ignobilis; assembly: GCA_021432705.1. NCBI lineage: Eukaryota > Metazoa > Chordata > Actinopteri > Carangiformes > Carangidae > Caranx > Caranx ignobilis. The sequence continues at coordinate 2,679,949 of MU269991.1, read as the reverse complement.
GTTGCCGCAGCAGTTGTAAATGCTATAATTAGCATGCTAACATGCTGACATTTACCAGACTGTTTGCCTCAGTGTGTTTGTATGATAATATTTGCTAATTAGCAATAAACACAAAGTGCAGCTGATGCTGAATGTCTTCGGTATTGACAGAATTTAGTCAAAAACCAAAGTGGTGCATACATTTACAACTCAATGTGATGCTAAATTTTAACTTATAAGATCCACAAAGTCATTCTGATGAATTTTAATGGAGCCTGCATGTCATGGCCCTCCATCCAAATGTTGTCAAGACATTTGACCCTAAAAATCACAAATGTCAACCATGTGCTGGGAAAAGTCAAGGGATCAACAAAATCGTTAGGATTCACCCTCTGGACATCATGAATGTCTATACAAATGATGTTTTAAATGGCATTTCATCCAGAAGTTGTTGACGACTGACCAACACTGCCATCCATAGAACCACACTGTCAGATATAAACAATGTTGGCATTCTTCATCTAGTGATTGGCTGTTGCAGAAATGATTTCTCCACACTGTGAAAAATGGTGCAGAAAAGAAAAAACAATCCACTTGAAATACCACCGTTACACTTTAGGTTATGGATGAAATAACGTGTCATGGTTTCTGATATTACTTGGACTCAAATACCACACTATCAAAACTGATAAAAACGTTTCAGAGAGACAGACGCTCCCGCTAACATCCTCATTAGTGTCAGGTATTTCATTGTTTCTCTGTTGAAAGGTCAACCGAATGATGACAGTCAGTGCAGAGCCGAGACTCATTTCTCTCCCAGCTCTCCTCTGGGAAATGTACACTGGTGCCCTTACATCACCCCCCCCCCCCCCCCCCCCCCCCCCCCCCCCCCCCCACCTCTAATGACCAGCCGTTACTCACAGAGCATTTACAACACCTGCCCGGCCCATGTTACATTCATCTTGGTCATATATTCATTAGTTTGTGTTAATATACACAGGGTTAATGGAGTGTATATGGAAACATACTTAGTCCTCTACAAGAGAAGACACAGTGAGGATTATGGTTGGGACACAGTGGCTTCCTCCCTTAAGAATAAGGCACATATAAAGCTCTGTGAGTGTGAGCCTGTGCAAATATTTACTGCAGCTGTGACAGAGATGGATGGGAACATTAAGATTTGGGACGAAGTAAATATAAATATATCAAAATGTTGACGTTCTCCTCCTGTACCCAGTGATTTCCTGCAAGGGATTTGTTTTATTTAATTCCCTTTACACATTTTCTTTTTCACTGGGTGCCCATAGATGACCTACTTGTGTGTACAGGAATCCTGTCATGTCTCATGGCAGCAGACGTTATCTATAGACAGATGGGCCATTCTCTGCAGCTTAAGGTTTCACCTTACCAATTCTTATCTGTCCCTGCTCTTTACACATACACACATAAACACATCATAAATATTAATAGTAGGTTTAGTCTCCTGGGATAACAGCCTCAGTAAAGAGGACATTATACAGCTACTGGGAACAGAGAGCCCCCAGAACTACAAGTCAAGGTCATCAACGTTATTCAACTCAGGGACTCAGTCCTGCAGGGAAATTTCAGTGCCATAACACAACAGAAGTTTCATCGTCATCAAAATAATAGAAAACACAATTTGCAAAAGTGGAATAATTTGGAAAGAAGGTTTTCTGCTAAAAAAAGAACGTACGATATCGGGCAGAATTTGTGGGTCTGGCTGCATATTCTCATCACAGTGCCTGAGTAAATTACGTGAAATCCTGCATTTGCCCGAGCTCTACTTATTTGAACAAGCAAGTCTCTCAGAAACAAAGTCTTATTCATAATGACCGCCTGGCATTCATCCTAGGGATTTAGCCATATTGCATAAGCCTTCAACTACATGCTTAGAAAAGCCATAGAGATAAAGATGTTTTCCCTATTTTGGGACCAGTCTGGTCGCCTAATCTGCATTTTGATATGAATGAGGTTACAGTGGCATTTCAAAGAGACAAAAGGGAAGCAATTTTGGTCCAGTAAGTGCGAAGGTCAAAAGGGCATGTGCAGGGAATCACATTTGGATAAAAATTCCTCAGATAGTCTGCATAAAAAAGTAGATACAAGTAGAAAGGCACACAAATGCAGAATTAGAACTAAAAAAACCCCACCATCAATAAAAGAAGTCAAACTAAAAGCTCAATATGTGCGTTCACGTGTCAAACTGCACCACAGGAGACATGACCCAGCTCCTCACCTAGACTACAACCCTCCACTTACCCACCCCAGGTCTCTCCAGGTCAGGGCAACTACATTAGTGTAATAAAGCGCTGCAGACAGCCTCTTTACGGTTGAAATAAAATATCGAGATCCATTTGCCTTTGCTGACTGTGTGCTGAGAATTTGATGAGGACAGGGAGGATGGTGGAGACATTTTGCATTAGAGCAGAGTCTGGCAGCGATAAGAGCAGCAAAAAAAAAGGACAGGAAAATTACAATATGCTTAGAAATGTTTAAAAAAAAAGAAGAAGTATTCCTGCACCTTCTTATCTTGTATTGAAACCTAGCCTGGCACTTTTATCAGTAACATTAAGAACAGATGAGAGAAATCGGGCGAACTTCCTTTGACTATTTCTAAAATGGCACAGAAACAGAAGTGGACACTATTCTTTCAATAAAGTCTAATGCTCTTCATGCAATTTACAGAGAAGAGTGAAGAACCCTGCAATGCAGCCAAGTCTGAATCTTTTATGGGAAAAAAAAAAAAAAAACAGACATGAGCAGAGGAAAAGGGCACATCGTTTTAAAAACAGAGCTAAAAATGCAGTCTCCCTCCCCACAGGGAGCAGCAGGGGTCAGTCGGGAGCAGAACTGAGACCAACTCACACATTTAAACAAGTAAAGACAAATGAAAAGGGCACATCAATTTGGAGTGGACGTGGGCACAGCATCTCTTTCTCTGCACAGTGTGCCTCCCTGAGGCGGTATATCATGCTGAAAGGGGCTCAATGGGGTGAGATGCATCAGTAAGTAATGAACCCCTGGGGGCACAATTACTGAGCATGATGGCTGCTTTCATCTTAACAGGGAGGGGACGTATGGACTTGTGACAATGTGTGTCCACATGTTTGTACTGCTGGACACACAACTATAAGCTTGTGTGTGAGTAAAGCACTCCCCGAGCCGTTTCCTGCTGTCTATATGCTCACTCTGGAGATAATGTGAGCGACGAGAAAGGTGTGTGAGAGTGTGGGTGTAAGTGTGTGTGTGTGTGTGTGTTGCTGTTGTTGTAGACTTACGAAGCTCGCCCACTTTGAGAATCTCACAGAGCATCTTGGTGAGCTCAATGCTGCTGCGCCCAAACGGACACTCGTGCTTGTCCTCTCGGCTGCTGTTCTCCAGGACAATCTACAAACACAGGCGATGACATAAAAGGCAGATGAGTGTGTGATGATGAAGGTTTGGTGAAATAAACAAAATGTGACAAATGTACCAGCAAATGATGAAGGAGTGGATGGTTTGGTGTCACCTACAAGACCGTACTAACATGATAAAATGAATTTGCTGTAACAAAGCGGTCAGTCATTCTGGTCTATTCATTCCCATACAAAACCTTAATATCACTGAAGATGCTGATTAAAGCCTCTTCTTTATGTCAAGATTTTTTATTAGATATTTTGCGTTGGGTATCTTTCATCCCATTCATCCTTGGTGTCAGCGGGTGGTGGCAGCATGCACTGCCATCTGCTGCAGCATCTTTCTGACACTGCAACTTGGCTGAAGAAAAATGTCGGTGTCCTACAGTTTAATCGTTTTATATGAAAATAACACATTTAGACTATTTTGTGGCCTTGGCAGAGATAGGCAGTCTCAGAGTGCCCTTTGCTTTCATATTTGCATCATTTCCCAATGCAGCACTGGCTTGTCACATTGAAGGTTATAATGCCAAAAAACATTTCCATTATGGTTGAAAATATTAGTCATTATTTGACCTTATCTGACCCTCTGAGCTATCTGTTGGAAGGCAAAAATACATATAAATTAAAGCCACTACAGCAAAAGTCACTCTAATTATGTGGATGGTGGCAGTGTGCCATAAATGAGGCCATCAAGGTCCCAATCATTTTAGCTGCTGACAGTTTCATTTGGGAAAATGGAGGCTCTGTTTTCCCCCTCTGGTCGACTCATAAGGGCTGAGTCGGCTCTACTAAGACATCTCTTTTCTCATTTTCAAGTCCACAGGCAGAGTTACATGCCAGCATAATGCACATTAACAGGTGTGGTGATTAAACTGCTGCATGTGGACTGTCCATACTAATACACATACAATTTTTAATCACATACGACAGCTGTGTGGCTGCTGTAAATGTATTCTAACTAACCTAATTCAGCAAGAGGAAGCTCAAACCACTAATCACCAAAGCCAAGGAAAACACAGCTTTAAGACTTAAAATAGAGCAGTTCAGCTGGACTGAATTTTTCTATTAATGTGGAGAAAAGTTATGTTGCATGTATTAAGTGTCTTGTACACATAACATGAATAAAATGCTTTAAGTCATCCGACAGTTGCTTGGGGAGTAACTCTGAAAAGAATTAAATCATTTTTCTTGTCTGGGCTGAGTAACCTCATGAAATGTAGTTTTCGCTGAGAGAAAATTTGGGCACGAGCCAGAAACCACAAACAAGTGAGCGAGCTGGAGGGAGGAATATTTGGTAGGAAGCAGAGGTGACGAGGAGAAACATAACACCAGAGAAATGACCGACCTGTGTGTGTGTGTCTACTGCACGTGAAAGTGTAGGTGTGTGCTTACCCTGATGTAGGCGTCCTGGTGATGTCTGGCAAAGTACAACATGTTGTCCAGAGCCAGCATGCCTGGAGGAATCTGGGTGAAATCCACAGCTGGATTCACATGGTTCTGAGAGAGACAGAGGAGGAGGAGGAAGAAGGTGAGACATTTACTTCAACACATATGAACAATTCACTTCATTCTTTTATGTATAATCTGCTGCAGGCCATTTTCCCCAGTAACTGTCCTACATGGGAGCAACCTGGGTTCAAATTGACAAACAGAACTGTGATCAGATTGTTGATATAAAGATTGCAAATTTCTGATTAGGTGCACACAAGTATGTGACTTCAGCCTTTTCCTCCCAACAAAGCTCCAAACACTTCAAACCAGGCAGATAAGTAAATGCAACAAACCACCAAATTTACATCATCCATTTCCATATATCCATACCTGCTTTTTTTTTTTTTTTTAACTCAATTTCCAAGCTCAATTTGAATCATTTCTTCCTCTAAACCAACAAACCCTTCACTGTGATGGATGATGTGTCACTGCACTGAAGGCAACGTGTGATTTTCGAGTTAACAGAGAAATTGAAGGATTAAATTCTCATTTGTGGGTGCAGACAATTCTGCTCTGTCTCAGGGAAAATCTCTCTGAACATCAGTGAATTGTCTAAAAATGCACTGTCATCAAGTTTGCCATCTAATTTGATAAAAAGTTGATGTTTTGGAGATAGATATATATTTTTTTCTATTCGACAGTGACACTATCTTCTAGCAAGTTTCAAGTTAGAGTAGTAAAGTGACACTTTAAAAACTTATATTGTGCTTTGTAAAATGCTCAGAAAATCCAGTGTAAAATGTACATCATTTATAGCTTATGTTAAAACATCAATACCTGAAATTTCTATGATAAAGCCCTAAACTACACTGACTATAACTCACTCCCAGCACAACCCATAACAGCTAAATATAATATTGGACTTGCAGATAGAGACTGTCTGTGCTGTCACAGACTATCACATTTAATCCCTCCCTAATACTGCAGAAAACCTGACTAATAATTAAAACATAGGTTACACATGCAAACGCCTCATTCTGAATCTCATCCCAAGTTTAAAAAGGTGGGACAGGATGTTGAAGAGGAACATGACAGGAAGAGGAGGAAAGAAAGTGGAGGATGAAAGAGGAATGGAGGACACTGAGATCTGGCTCATCAGTTTTGTAATTCTGCCTGATAGGAAGCAGACTTATGGGCTTAAAACAGAAACAGACACTCAGGGACATGCATATCTTTAAAAAGGAAAAAAAAAGCCTCACACACAGACCCATAAAGTCCAGCATGTGCAACAATCCCTTCTTAAAAAACCTGAAGGCACCAAAAGGCAAACAAATTATCTCAGCGGTGATAAGGACTATCTGGAGAATTATGGCTTGTGGATGTGTGTGTACACAGTATGTTTGTGGATGTGTGTGTGTGCGTGTATGTGTGTGTGTGTGTGTGTGTGTGTGTGTGTGTGTTTGTGTAAGCTGTCTAGCATGAAAAGCTCAGGCTTTTAGGGTGGGTTTTCTCCACACTAGTGGAGACAAGGCAGTCCAATTGGCCTTATCTTTACAGAACACACTGCAGAGGGAGTGTGGATGGGAAGAGCCCCGAAACAGCTGTGGGCTTACACCAAAACACAGTGGGTTTAGATCAAGTTCTTATGCTATATTTAGACCACTGGGTATAACACAGTCACACGCATACATATACACACACACACACACACACACAAATAAGGAATAAGGTCAATATAAATAATATACATTTTAAAAGACCAGAGGCAGAGACACAGTGTATGATGAGATGGGTAAAAAAACACTCTCTCAGCCCATCTCTGCTGCTCTGACACACAGACACACACACACACACACACACACACACACACACACACACGTGCACACTTGCGCGCACACACATACACAAATATATTGCACTTTCTGAAGTCCCCTGTGGATAGACTGGCTTGTGTTTCCCCCCTGATCTCAGTCTACAGTGATATGTGTTCAGTCCAACAGTACAAGCAGACTGATGAAGCCCTCTGAAACACATCCTCGCAAACTTACAATAAAGCCGAGCTTCTTGTAGTCACGGGTGTACATGGACTTGCGTTTCTCGATGCTGCCGCTGTTGTTGGGCTCGCACTCCACATCGAAGGCAATTCTCCGCAGCTCAAAGATGATGTCCCTCTGAGCCTGCACACACAGAGAAGAATATTAAAGTGTTGCTCATAAATCCATGTGTCTTTTCTTCCATTCACAATTTTATAATTCAAGAATGCTTCAGCCTCATCTCTACTGTCTGGGGTCCTTCGGTGCCCAAGGCAACCTGGCCAGCAGCCATGTCTCTCTGCTGTTTTTATTACTTGGCCAAACCTACAATCACTGTTTTTTGAAATGAGGCCGGATCAGACCCAAACTGCCCACAAGCTGCTGAATAAAAGATTATTAATGATTTACTCCTGGCAGCTAAGCATGCTTGGCTGTCCTGTCAGGGGATCCCTCCATGAGATGTACCTGTTTTTCTTTTCTTGTTTTCCTTTAGTAATTGCTTTTTGTGCCCCTGCAGGGTCTATGGTCACTTATACAATGGAGGTAAACTCAGATAGACAGACATGTGGTGATATTCTATTATTTTCCCACTATCAACAAATATCAATACGAAAACCAACAATAAACTGATCACACTAAGTGAAATTTTCTATATGGCTGAAAGCTGACAGATGGTATTCATACACCTCCACTGTCTTCAGACTACCACTTAAAACACATTGGGTCAATACATTACACTAGATAACACATTATTTCATCATGATGAACATGAGCACTGTTCATTTTAGGCCAATCCAACTTGCACTGTCATGCTGCAGAAAAAAAAATCACTAAAGAACCGAATGTGTATAAATCCACTGCTGAAGATAGTCCCTGACAAATACACTGTTTACTCCTGTTTGACTAGCGTTTGCTAAAAATGGCACAGTGGCTCTGCCTGGCCTGTTTTTAAAGATTAACGTCTTCAGTAGGAGCAAATGAGCTTGGGGCTGAGAGCAACAGATAGTCTGGGGTAATCGGAAAATACTGACAGAAGGACCAAAGCGTTGTTGGCTTTGGACTTTTCATGGGATTTGTTGATGGTGAAAAAATGGGTATGGTTCACTTTTTTCTGTTTTACATATGTGATAAAGTGAATTCTGACTTATTACTCATCTCTAATGAGTTAACTTAAGACATTTATGACTATAAAACTGATTTTTGGAGAGCTGTTGTGCTGCTATATGGAATTTATACAGTCTTACACAAACAGTGAGGTTGTGAGTTAACACTTCTCACAAAACTCAGTCTTTGTTTACATTAGATTGTAACTAGTGTATATACAGGTGTCCAGAGGTTTTTAGGCCTATATAACATACAAACTTAAACAGTTGAGGTCGAACAGTGCTATTGGATATCAAGCTATCTTTTTTCACTTTCATTCATCACTATTTCCTGAATGCATTATTCAGTCTCCACCTGGTCCTGGGGATCCATCTTGGTCATCATGCGGTCCTCCAGCAGGTTAAAGGTGAGCACCTGCAGCACATACAGCTGGTGGGCCATCTCATCGTTGATGGGTGTGGGGCTCCGGATCACATTCTACATGGCATGACAAACAGGACAAAGAGGGGAGTGAGAGGAAGCAGGGGAGGGAGGACAAGCAGGAGAGACAGAGGTGTTAGATGTGCAAAGAGAAGGTGAAGGAGAGGAGAGAGGATGGGGTCAGAGAGGCGAGACATGGATTTTGGAGGAAGACGGTAAGAGATAAAGGAGAATAAGAGGATTTGGGGGTGAATGATGAGGATTAGAAAGTAGAAGTCAGATGAAGGAACATGAGAGAAAGAAATGAGATTCAACACGAGGGAGAGGATGAAAGAGAGAAAAGAGAACAGGTGTGAGAAAGGGAGTACAGTAGATAATAACCAGGCGGGTGAGACTGAGGCAGAAGTGGCAGGTGTCATTTTCCTCTCTGATATCACACTGGTGCAGAGGCATAAACCCGAACAGAGAGTGTGAGTGTGTGTGTGTGTGTGTGTGTGTGTGTGAGGGAGAAAGAGGGATACACTGGAGAGGTAAAGAAGGGAAGGGCATGATTAAACTTACACTGAGAATGATGGAGCGCAGCTGTTTCTGGGCGAGAATATGGGCCATCTCCTACAGAGCGAGAAAGAAAAGGAGCGAGAAATAGAAAAAGAGATAGAGGGTAAAAGAGAGAATTTAGGGAGAGCAAGGAGAGAGTGAGAGGGACAACAATGAGAAATGACATAATATCACCAATAAATACGTTTTGTTGGGTTCTCTATATTGGAAACGAAAATGGATGCTGGCAAAAACCAAAATAAAAGTTGCCACGGCACACCGCAAAAGTACGCAGTGACAGGCCGTAAAACAAACAGAATAAAATAAAAAAGAATGAAGAAGCCATCCCAAAGAAGAACTTAATCTTAAAAAGGGATACTAAATGCACTAACTCATGTCTTCTACAGTGCAAACTACAAAGTGTGCTAATCAAGGGTGCACTTACTGTCAAGGGACAATTTAGGATGTCCACAATGTGCTCATCAAACTACCATATCGTGTGCAGTGAGGAAAGAAAGTCAGAGACAGAGAGACAGAGAGGGTGAGTGAGTGAGTGAATGTGGAAAAAAAATAAATGAGAGCCTGAGAGGAGGTTAAGAAAAAATATATATTTTCTGTCAGCGGTGCAGCTTGTAGAAGGAAGGGAGGGTGGGAGGGGTTGAGGGAGGGAGGCGAGGGCTGGGGGGGGCAACGGAGTCAGCAGACTGGTGAGAGACTGGAGGATCATAATAATAGCTTTACAGCTGGTCAAGTCTCTACCACAAACATACAAATCGTTTTCAGTTGTTACAGTGTTGTCTGTCTGAGAACTAACTGTGTCACTGGCCCGTTGCATATTTTAAATGTGTCATCTATAATCTCTCTGCAGACAAAAGAAGCTGATATGACAAACAGGCGCCGTCCCACAGCGTCTCCTTATAACCCGACACTCTGCAGATGTAAAACAAGCTGCTATAAACTTACACTACCACACATGCCTGCTCCTGAGCATAAATAGACATTATTCACTCATCGTCTAAAACAACGCAGTGAAGTTGTTTAAAAATTTTCAGCTGACAGTCCTCGTGAATCTGAATCAAACAGCTCCATCCACCAAATTGTCAACATTTAGCTAATTTAACCTGAGCAAAAAGAAGCACTGCAACATTTGAGTCTGCTTGAATTTGTATGCAGTGGCGCTGCGAGGCTTATTTCTGCATAGCGCATCCTCAGTTTTGTATGCTGCATAGGAGAAAAGCTGTGGGTTAGCATCATTCATTATTAATGTCAAAGCAAATCCCCGGACCCTATGGTGCTGATGTAAGGGATCATGTGATTAGCTACAGGGCAAAGTGTGACATGGGTGAGGAAGCTAGAGAGACAGAGAGAAAGAGAGAGAGAGAGAGAAAGAGAGACAGAGGGATGAGTGGATAAATTATAGGATGTTTGAGCAAAAACTTCTGCAGAGAGGAAGGAAAAATGATTTATCAATACTTCACTACTAGATTTTACTGTTGCACTGCACTGCAAATTATTGTCGACACATTGATTTTCCACAAACACACACACACACACACACACATTAAGTACACTGTTACAGGGCAAAATGCTGATGGTAACATGGGAATGCAGCGTTCACAGATCGGTGCATCATGAAATGACGCACAGTAGAGTCAGTGGAGTGTGAAAGTGCTTGTGTGTGCAGACTGGAGCCTCACCTGTCTCTTCTCCTCAGGAGCTTTGAGGAACAGAGCATTGATGACAGCAATGGTGTAGGTCTGGATGTCCTGATCAGTCCTGTCATTGAAAAACAACCCAATTATGAATATTTATCACTGAAATAAGGAATTCATTATCATCTGAACATATGGCTTGAAATGAGTTTATCACTGTGGAAATGATTCCTGCAGTTTTAAAGTAAGAATGAATCAAAAATAATCACCGACCACTAATTTATCCACTCACCCCTGAAGATGTGGGATTAGCTGTCCAATGGTGATCTCTTGTGCCACCTTGTGGTAAAGATCCTGACTGTTGAGCACCATTGACTCGAGGATGGCGAGGGAGCGCTGCAGCACTGCTGTGTCCATCGCTGACTTGTTCACATAGCTGGCAATCTGACGTCACAACAACAACAACAACACATTTTCACATTTTAATGCTGGAAAGTTTTGTTTTCATCACAGATTTTCAAAGCCATTACACAAGTGTTATTGCAAAACTTTGACGGGAGAGCAGCATTATGGCTTCAAGCTCTTCTTATTCCAGCCCTGTTGTGTGACTCTTTTTTTTTTTTTTGGCTGACCTTCTTGATGAAGGCCACGGAGAAAGTGTCCCAGGAGACGATGCCGTGGTCCATCAGCTCCACAAAGGCCGTCAGAGTGAAGGACAGCAGGTCACCAAAACTAAGAGACAAGACACACACACACACACACACAAACCATAGGAAACTTCTCTCTAGCAGATGGCTTGGAGCGGTGTTTAGCTGCAAAGCCCAGATGGCTTGTAACATAACGAGGAATGAGTGGTCAGCAGAGACAAAGAGAGTGGTGGTGGAGAGGAGGAGAAGAGGGACAGAGGAACAGAAGTTCAATGCTGCAACCAAGCTTGCTGAAGAAAAACAGAGACAAGGAGAGGACGAAGAAATGGGAAGGAGGTTTTGCGATGCAGCGCAGACAGACTGGCCTTCAGCAAAACAGCAGGGAGCCGTCAGAGGGGCCAGCAGGAGCCGGGCAGCACAGTGCGGCGTTCAATCAGGACCAGAAAGCTACATTAAAGAGTGAAGTCATGCAGTTACACAAATACCAGGAGAGATAAATCACTCTGCAAGAATCACAGGAGGCCAAAGCAGAGGGAACACATTAAACGGCTGTTATATCTGAAACGTGTTGCAGCTGGAGGTGCTTAATGAGAAATTAAGGAAATTTTCACGAGCAAACAACTCCTGCTGAAATTAAACATTTCAACTGATTCCAGCTGATTTATGTTTAAAAATGCCTGTCAGTGTCTTATGACTAGACAATAGATTTGACAATACTGACCTCTACTGATCAAATCTGGTACTGCAGATCTGAGGCTTTTGCTCCAGCTTTTTAAGTCCATGTATACTGTTTTAGTTGAATAATATAAATCCTAACTATGGAGCTATAACCTAATAAAAAATGTTCATCCCATCTTAAGAAAATCTAAACTCTAAAAAAATCTAGTCAACACACACATGTATATATATATTTTACCACTACATAACAATTTAAATACTGATTACAGAGATGAAAACCCTCAGAGATGAAACAGTGGATCAATAGAGAGCATCATGGGTCAGTGTTGCTGCATGGTAGGTGATTAGTAAACAGTTAAATGGACGATTAGTAACCCACAGCTGAAGGACGAAGAGGCTTTTGCAGATGGCACTGGGCATTTAGGTGACATACTCTGGTTGGCTATTTGCGCTACATGGAACAGGAGAACGCTGACATTGGTGGAAAGATTGTTTAAGGCGGATAGAGTAAAAGGAAACCTGGTCGATGGACGGATGGATGGATGGATAAGGGATGTTCCTGTACTGATAAGACTGCTAAGGCTCACAATGTGGAAGAGAGAAAACTGGCTGACAGTAAGCCAGTTAAATGAAATCCCCCTCACCCTGAGCAGCACCGCTTCGTAAAGAAAACCAAGTTTTATTTCAGGGGGAAATATTGAGTGCACTTGATGTAATGATCTGTGTAACTGTGCTTAATTTTTAACTTCAGCTGCAATTCATTGATGTTAGCAGGTTTTCTTGATTTATATTTTCCAAAAATAAATCTTGGTCTTCCTTCAGTTTGTGTTGTATAAATAAGGAAGTTGTTTGAATCTGTTGCCCAAAACCACATGCAAAATAAGTGATTTTTGAAATGGTAGCCCATGAGTGGCTGTGTTAATACATACAGTATAGATACACATATATATTTCCCATAAGGCACTGGAGGGGCCAGAGTCTTAATCATGCAGACTCGGCCAGCAGGTTAGGAAGAGCACAGAGCCAATGACATTACCCGGCCGTAGGGGGTGGGGGGGTATGGGAGGGGCTTACCAGGGCTTCATAATCTTCTGTAGTTTCTGATAGCGCCTGCAAAGATTTGAGAAACTTTGGCGTCACAGTTGGGAAACAAACAACCAAACCTTAAACTCTCAGCCAGCCCAGAGCAGGGAACAACACACATCACAGTGGGGTGACAAGCTGATATGGGAAAAAAAAAGAAAAACGTCTTTGAAAGAGAGGAGGTCCAGTTATGACACATCTTAAAAACATATTTCTCGTTCTTGTTAAAACTTTCGTGTATCGACACCTTTAAACAGTCTACACATACACTGAAAGCATGCCAAGCAGAAACGGTTGAAAAAGCATTTTGCTGCGAACCATACTCACGCACAGAAAGCTCAGGTGAGATATGTCAATACACAGAAACAATCAAACACTTTCATTTAACAAGAAGAAATGGTGACATGAGCACAGTTTCCTTGCGTGAACTATGACTTCAGATCTCTGCCTCTCACTGGACATCCTAAACATGTCTGGACATATTATCAATACAGTGGTGCAGCAGGTAAATTACACACTAATTAACACATCAAGGGATTAACAAAGTGAGAAAAAAGATTTGACTGGGACTATTTCTTCAGTAGAATGTAGCTCTGACAGACTGCAACAACTGCAAACAACTGACAGAGAGTAACCCTGACCTTTTCTGATTTGTCTATGAATAGTGTTCACCTCTTTTGTATTTTATGTGATAGCACAACACAGGAAGATCAGTAAGATCTAAAAAACATAGCTAATAAAACTACAACTGCCTGGTTTAATATCACTAGAGTCAGTGATCAATGAGAATATGAGCTTCTTTTATAATTTGAGTGAACTCATCCTTCACAACACGTGGTCTTGTGTTTTTTGAAACACATGTTAATGAACCGTCTGAAGTTGCACTGTGCATTGTGAACAGCCACTGCATCTCAACGTATTAGGAAACAGCAGCTCCATGTTTCAGTCAGAAGGGGGCGATATCTGCCTTCAACTCGTGGAGCTGGCCTGGACAGAGGCAGCAGCCGACCAGCTGATTTCCACATGAACACAGTGCAACATCTCTGGCAGAGGCATTAAATCACAGCACCGCTCAGCCCAGGAGAGCTGCCTGCATTGAGCCTCTTGAATAATTGCGGGTCTCAAAGTTGGATGTCAGACACTTGTGAGTGTGTGTGTTTGTGTCTGTTTGTGTGAGACACTGACACCCATCTACGTTTCATAAGATCCTTCTGTTGAGATGAAAATGCAAGAGAACCACTTGCTCTCTCTGTCTCTTTCTCTCTCACACACACAGACCACTTTTAAGCTCTCCACTCCTGAATAACTGATGTGATGATCATTTACATAAAAAACATATTTAATGAAAAGAGCCAGGAGCTGAATGCAGCGAGCACTGGTGCTGCTTAGATGGCTCCTTGCATTAAGATCAAACAGGGTCAAATATTTGTTAATTTGAGCATTAAATGCCAAAAAAAACGAGACGTAGCCTCAATGATTTTCTGTCAAATTGTAGAATTGAGTGTAAAGCTTGAGGCGCTGCTGTCTAATAAGCTGAAACAGGAGATCATTAAGTGGTTTCTGCTGAGTGAAAGATACTAAATACCAGACTTGGACGAGAACCTCTCTGTGCATACAAAACTATCAGGGGCACCAAAGGTAGAGAGAGAGCGTTCACTTTAAGAAGTTATTGATCAATTTCACAAACTGTTAAGCGTCTATCAGTGTGTGGTTTTGTCCTGCACACAAGTGTTTTTGGCTCTTAACTGCACCGTAGTAAAAGCACATTTGACCTTGTGAGTGAGTGTGTGTGTGTGTTTACACCATGACTGTGTGTGTTTACACCACGAGTGTGTCTTTGGAGCAAACTTCTCATGCAAGTAAACAACTCTTCAATCCATCTTTTCTCTCACTGGGAAAAAAGGGATGAATAATGCGAATTGCATGAGGCAGAAAACGAGAGCGTCCCGGATGACTGGCTGGCTGCTGCTCTCCCTGCCAGTTTGCAACCTATGTGTGTTTGTGTGGCTGTGCGTGTGTGTTCATTTGCAACCCATACTGTAAGTCTCGTCTGGGTCTCAGCTCTGGTTTTGCCAGCACCTTTCACTCGCACAACATGCTACTGGCATGAACACAAAAACACACACACTTCCCCCCTGGCATCAGGAATGAGAAATTCCACCTCAGCAAAAAATGCCCTCGCTTTAACCTTCAGTTGAGACGGTCTCCAGGGGGCACCACCACCCCCACCCCCTTCAACACACACACAGTTTTTGGATGTGCTGAACAGACAGAAGCCAGTGCAGCTCTCCCCTCTCAGTTGAGTGTAATATCACTCTCATGGTCAACAAAGACAGAGACGAGCCCCTGGGCATGTACTGCATATATAATAAAAGCGACTTCTTTTTCTTTTCAGCAGCAACACACTTGGATGACACCTTTAGAGAGTGTTAGGCAGTTACTGCTTTGCTCTGGAACCTTCCCAAATAGCAGCCTTAGCTGTGGTGTGGCCTGTGCAGACACACGTATATGGAAAGAGAAAAAATATCATTTTTACTAACATTTCACTGCTTGTGTTTTATTCCACATGTTTCTGCTGCTGGGGGATGTTTTTCATATGGAAGACAACAACAAGCAAGTTGAAGAATTTACTCTTGATCAGAGCACAAAGCATTTTTTGATATCTAACAAAGACACTGCACAACACTGCTCTGCCACAGTCTATTATCCAGGTAGAGGAAACACTGTAAACAGATCATGGGCTGTTAATGACTGCAGGGCTGCATTTTTCTTTTAGTAGCAAGGGAGAAGAAATGTTCCACTAACACAAGATGAATGTATGATCATAAACATGATTACTGAGGACACTATATTTAATAGATTTTGTAACACAGCTATCCAGTGTTGCCGTGAAATCCAACAGCGTACCCAGCTACCAATCAATTTCCACACCAAAGGTGTTTGCAGTGCAGATAACCAGCCACAACACATGATGCAAAACACTATAGATAGTATATATCTATAGTTTAATATATGTAGTTTAATACACAGGACAGTCAGCAGCTTTGAACGTAACCGATCAGAACACACAGTGCAACTCCAAAGATCCTCTCATATCTCACTGATTCAGGTCTCTGTCTGTGGAACATGCGTGAAGCTCAGCCTGATTTCTTAAACCCGCAAGGCTAAAGAGGAACCCCTCAAAAAATCCCTGCTTTGTCACATCAGGTAAGAAACACTGTGAGGGAAACACTGCATAGATGGAGGCAGAAGAGATGGACAGACAGTTAACTTACTCAGTCCCACTCTCCACCATCTGAGTGAGCAGGGAGATGCCGTCCAGGTTGATGAACTCCTGGGCGAATGTGATGTCACGGGACGCATTGGCCAGGTCCTTCAGAGCCTCCAGCTTGGCGTCCATGCTGGACGACTGGATACGCTCATGAAGCTGGAGCGCTGTCTGGTACTGGAGGGGAAAAAGAGACAGAGGACAAAGGGAAAAGACATTAAATGCAAATCTGTCTGTGAATTCACAATAATTACATTTTCTTACATAGCCAAAGAAATAAAACTTACAGGAGAGGTGGTCAAGCGAAGTATTGAACCGTTCTTAATGTCATTGCGATTCTGTGGGGGATTACCAAAATAAAAGCAGAAGGAAGTCAGCTCTTGTGGTTTATTTTCAGTTTAGATAATACTACTACATGCGGTTAAAAACAGATAATCAAACCTTTTCAGTGATGTAAAAATTTGTTGAGTCGGCAATCTGCAGAGCAAAGTTTTCATGGTTCCCCAAGGACCACCTAAAAGCAATTGAATGGAGAGGAAAACATTTGATAATTGGTTTAAAAAGTGGAAACATCGTGGAGACAGAGGGAAAGGGCTTGGGGAATAATTTCAAATCCAAAGACATGTATTTATGCACACATACTGTATGCACACACACTGACAAAAGCAAATGCCGACTCACCCTTCACACACTTCTTTAATGATGGCGGAGAGAGGCTTTTTCTGTGGAGAAAGGCAAAACTACATTTAGTCCATAGTCCAAGCTTGAGTTCCTAAAACAACAGTCAGCTCAGAGTGGGCTGCAATTATTTTATATTACAGGACTGGCACAAAGAGAGGCTGTTCTTCAGGACCCTGTATTTATCTAACTGTCCAACTGCTGATGTGGGAACCATGTCTGCTCCTCCATTTCATTCATTACTGTATGTGAAACTGCTTCTAGATCAGAAACAGGGATATTCTGCTCCAAACTAGTGAAAGGTCATTCACAGTAACTTTCTGAACTGTACTTACAGTGAGTTTCAGTAAAGGCCACTTTGACTTGATTTGAGTGTTTCTATTTTGTTCACATAACACTTATACTCCAGTACACAAGAGCCAAGTCGGTTGTTGCACTGATATTAGACCATTTTAAACATATTTTACTCAGTGTTTCCAGTTTTCAGTTAAACTAATAGATACCTCAGAGTTAAATAAAAAAACAAAAACAAAACATATCTATGGGTAACCGATCAAAGAATAAACAGATGAATCAATCTGGCAGTTAAATACCAAAGTTTGATGCCTGATACTTCTTGACACTGAATGCTACAACCATATCACATTTCAGATTTGCTTCACTTTGACCGACTTCAACAGAAAAATGATTTCAGTATGTTAATACATCAATTGAAAAATTTCAATCATCACAATAAGATAATACAGCACTAAGTGATTTCTTTGATAACACTTCTGTGAATACAGGATATGTACTTGTATTGTTTCGGGGCAGCTATTTTACACGTAATGTTTACTCGTTACAGAGACAATTGAGCCTGTTTAAAACAACTGGAAACTATCTTCAGTAGCTCTGTAGGAAACTTCCTAATGTTTGAAAGGAGTTCAAAAAGAAAAGAGAAAGTCTGTGTTGCAGATTGAATATGTGGGGTTTGAAAGCAATGAGATTTGAGCCATTAGGCAGAGAGAATCTAATGAAGATGTCTTAAGTTGCACTAAGGGACTCAATATGCATTATGCATTTTTAGAGCAAAGCCCATAAAGAGACCAAAAGTCACAATTTCTTGACCTCTGCACAAATTCCAGCCGGCGTCCTTTCAGACTCACATAGCAGCATAGTTCCAGTAAAAGATCTGAAGACTGCACTTTCTCTAGTGCCGCTCCATCCACTGGCACAGGAGTCTTACCCAGAAGTCCATGTTTGGAGCCAAGACCCCCACTGTGCCAAGCTTAATCTTTTCAAAGCAATTTCAAACCACACAGTTACAACCATGCACTCCAGCATACACACATGGTAATTTTGTGAGCATCTATATACAATGTATATAGGATATGATAGTTTTACTGCTTCTTTGCGAAGAGAGAGAGGCTGCTTCACAAGAACACAAGCTGTAGTGATGAAGATTTACAAAGAGAAGACAATGGTGGCAGGATGTTGGGGATATATGACAGGGTAAGAAAAGAAGGGACGTGACAGAAGAAGACAAGGAGCTGTTATATCAACAAAAGAGGGGACCGAGGATGAAACTGGGAAAAATAAGCAAATTGGATAAATTCAGGGGAAAACAACAGCTAACACGGAAAGAGGGAGAATGGATGCTAATAGTGAGAGAAAGCTGGAGAGTGGCTGTTGAACAGAGAGACAGAGGGACTGGGGGGAAATGGAGAATTTCGGGGGGGGAATTAAGGAGTGTGTGTGTGTGTGTGTGTGTGTGTGTGTGCGCGCACACTGCCAGTTGGTATGTACTTAATATCTGCTAGCTCGCCACTGCTGTCATCCTGAGGCTCGCTGGGACTTACAGTATGCTGCCAGACTACAGTGAACACACACACACACACACACACACACACACACAGCAACACTCTGAAGTGTGTGTGTTCACTGTAGTCTGGCATGCATGATGGTGTGTGTGAATTTCAAAAAGCCATTTTAGGGCCTTTTTAATCTTGCCTGAAACTGAAATTAAAAAACAAAACCGTTGGACTGAAACAAACATTGAACTGACAATGAAAACACACGCACACACACACACACACACTCACACACCCTGATGATAAAACACCAAAAGTACACTATAGTACATCCAATACATTTTCAAAAACCTGAACACTTCTTGAGCATCACTGTTACACACGCAAAAATCTCTTTTCTTTTTTGCAAGTTAACTAGTAATCCAGTACATTATCAAATGAATAATAAAAGGTTGGCAAGGTCTTCAAAGACATGAAACAACTAGTACATTTGCTTGGAGCGATTCCTTCTCTCATCAATGATCAAAGCTTTTTCAATTGTGGATATATGGAATGTGTATTATTAGTAATAAATGAATATACCTAAATGAGTGGACATTTAAATTGAATAAAAGCAGTATTGTTTTACCACGTGTAAAATTTTGCATACCTTTTGTATAACACTTCCTCCCTGCTCACTCGATGTGAATATAAAGGAAAATTTTAAAGATACATTATATGTAATACATTTTCTGAAATGTCTTGTTTCTATATCATCGGTGCAAACACCAGATCTTTGCCTCATGGTAAGAAAATGTCTTGTCAGCTGCTCCTTCATTAAGTGCCCTCATTCAGTTTTCAAGTACCCTCAGCAATTCAGAAAATGCTACAAAACTAAAACAACAACAACAACAACAAAAGTATAGTGAGTATTCACCTTGTGCTTTGGTATGAAAGTTTGGTGAGTCTATACCATCTGTTAGTTTTTCAGCTCAACACTCTGCTTTTTAACTGGGAGGATAACAAGTACACTTCTGTCTTTCTTTCCAAGGTCACTGGATTACACAACAAGTGTGACTTCACCAACCAGGAGCAATGACTGACAGCAGCAAAGCCTGCACATTCATTACAGGCATCTTAAAGCCTTATTACACACAAGGATGCTTTTTATTGGTTATTTTCCTACTTATTTAACATTTCAATTTTACTGCTCTTATACAGTCATTAGGTATGCATGGAAAAACATCCCTAAGAGGGAATGAAAAAAATATTATTTTGGGGCTTATTGGCAAATACGTTTTCATCTCTGTCGGGATTAAAGCAACAATCACGTTCAACTGCAGCAGTAAAACATCCTCACAACTCAGTTTTTAATCACAACAAACGGACTATCCTGATTTATACATTATATAAAAAAAGAAACATAATAAAAAATAAAAGTTAATAAAACCACAAATCATGGAAAGAGCAGTATTTTCTTAAAAAACACAAAATGTACTCTAAGCTGCTGTAACCACTAATGATGAGCCCACAGATAATTAGCACCCTAACTCTACAGTTCATCTCAGATCTACACAGCATTTCAGCATCATTCGAATCATAATTAATTCATTCATTATTTCATTAATGTTTGGTCCTGAAACCATACTGTGTTCGTTCAACTCCTGCTGCTTTCAGGGAGTTGTTTCCAAGAGACCAAAACAGAGCTACACAGTGAACACTGGACTAATATCAGGCAGCCAGGCAAGTGACTCCTAATGAATGATGATGTTGCTCTGTGTTTGCTGGATGTGTAATTAAACCACTGCTTGACAACAAGAAGAGCTACATCAGCTAAAATGTCATAACATGTTTGTCAGTGTTGTTTTTGCAGCTTGTTTCTGCTGCTCCAAGTCGACGATGTTTGAGAACGTTTGGGTCAAATTGTCAGACATGACAAAGATGTTTAATAAAATAATTCTTAAAGTGCACAGAAAACTGCTGCTGTGTCACAACAGGCTTTACACCTCATTCCTCAAGCTAAATTTAAACTTTATTTCCACTAGCAAACTCTCTCTCATCACCAGAAACCTCATCACCTTGTCCTCCCACTGTTTCTCTATTGCACTTCAGACAACAACTTGTTCGCCAGCATCCCTACACAGATGTTGGACTTTTGTGCCCATGGGGCGTTGAGGGTGTACACACAAACAAACATAGGTGGACACAGCTGCACCTAAACACACTCAGCTAGTGAGCAAAATGCATGAAATCTCTTGCACACATGAATCCATGTACAAATGGGTACAAGTACACACGCACACACACGTGCACAGAGCTGTCAACACATTAATCACACACACACATATGCATGAATAGTAACAAGTATGCATGTTGCCACACAAACACACCCACACACGATTTCACTTATGCAGAGTTGTACCCACATAAACAAACAAACAAGAAACACACACGCAAATTCTGATTCACGCACACACACACACAGACACACACAAGCACGCTTTCTCTGGGCCTCAAGACAGATCGAGCAGCCAAAGCCCACTCCCCATCGCATGACTCAGACAGCCATATGCTGCTGCAGGGCCTATTGTACAGGGGAGATGCAGAGGGAGGAGGAGAGAGGTGGGGGTTGACGGTGGAGGACAAGAGAGGAGGAGGCACAGCGCAAGTTTCACCGTTACAACAAAAGACAGGGAGGAGGAGTGAGAGGGGGAATGAACAGGAGAGAAAGCAAAGGAGGAAAAGAAGGAGGAGGCAACAGAAATGAGAAACAAGAGAGAGATGACAGGGAGAGATAAGAGAATAAGAGAAAAGCGGAGGAGGGGAGGAGGAGGGGGGCTTAAAGAAGTGAAGACAACAGAGAGACCAAGTAGGAGCTAAAGACATTTTACATCTCAGACTGTAGGAGTTGTGCTGATAAGGGGTCATTAAATACAAAAACTACATCCCCAAATCTTCGCTTAAATACTTAAAGCACCTTGCAGCAATCCCAGCAGCACATGTCCTCTGTAGTTCAATGTTTCATTCAGCAGTTTCATCCATTGAGAAGGGCAATCACGGCTGCAGTTGCCACGGTGACTCATAGCTTGTACAGTCATTAGCCCATTGGTGACTCATGCACACGCACACACACGTACACATAGGCCATTTCACAATCTGGATGTGTAATCAAACAAACATAACGGTAAACATGTCAGCCACCACCACCACCACCACCACCACCACACACATTAGGCAGTCACTGTTTGGGCTAATTACTCTATTAACATGTTATCCAGTGTTTGTCAGAACCAGGTATTGGCCGACACAGTGTGTTTTCTATACCTGTGGATGACTGTTTGAGCTGGGAGCTGATACACATCTGATCAGGCATCAGCAGCATCACATTTTGGTGACCAATTTCATGAAAATCACTGCCTTTTGTTGTGTGAGACCCTGAGGTGGTTTGATGCCATTTCATCAAATTTAAATGCACCAACAAGTGGTCAACATTTTGAAGAAACTGGAGTTCTAAATGAGCAGGATCTCAAAGATTCAGTCCAGATCTGATCTACAGCTGATATAAATGATCAGCAAATGGTTGAAAATGTGGAGCTTGGCCCCATCCCATCCTGCACCCTGATTTGAGTCTGCCTATACTAAACCTAAATGTACTGACAAGACTGATCCACCATTTAATAATGTTCCGTATCACTGAAAAATCATTTTTAAAAAAGAGTCAAATTTGATTTAAACCCATATTTCTGACAATACCTGGGATAACGTAGCTTGTTTGATTTCAGCTGCAACTATGATACAAGATTTACACCATTAATTACCGAGGTGCTGGCTCACATTCAGTGAAATGTCTTTTAAGTTATGTCAAAGCTGTGCCTGTGTTGACTGTTAAATGTTTTCATTAAGGCACTTCCTTGAGGCTAATTAGTATAACTGCTAGGAGCACTGAAAAAAACATAACAGGCCCTGATTACATCCATCAGCCCCCTCCTCCCAGACATTTGAGCTGCTTCACAGTTTATACATAACAACGGATTACAGCACATAACAGTGTTCAGACAAAACATCTGCCCCGTTCATGGTGTGTAAATCTGCAAGGTGACTGTCAGGCAGACAAAACGTTAACCACCTTCTGTCTGGGTGGATTTAAAGGGCAGTAATGTGTGTTGATATAAGACAGTGTCTTTATTTGTCCCCGGACACTTACCTGGTCTATCTCCATGAGCTTGGGGAAAGCCCCCGGCCACTCAATGGCCACCTTGACGATGTCTGCCGGTGGCGGCATGGCTGCCGAGGGGGGTGCTTGGTGTGGGTCTGGCTGCCTCACACCTCTGCCACGACTACTGGAAGAAGGTCATCCAAACCTTCAGGAAGAGAAGGACAGGAAGGACAGAGAGATAGGAAAAATACATTAGTAAAGAACTGGATTTACTTATTTCACATGGAGTTTGTTTTCATTAGATTCTTCCAAATCCAAAAATGTATTATTTATGACCAAGCGGAGAAGGTCAACAAGGGCAATGCTGAAAATGATACAACACAGTACTGATCATAATTGTTCACTTCACATCTCCTGTAGAAAATACTTAACAACTCAAAGCAATAATTCACTTCTATGCAACATTTAACCGTTTAGAGGAAATGAGTCAAGTGGCTTACTAACTGACCAACCAGTTTACAGTTATTTATAACGATGGAAATACAGCACATAGTCTGGCCTCCATGTGTCATCATATACCCCTCAATCAGCTGAGGTCAGACAACTCAGCTACAAGACACACGTTTCTATAATAGGGCTAATACAGAAACCACAGGTGACACCTATAACAGAACCAGCTCCCCTGGTTGTGTGACAGTTGATCTTAAAAAACTGAGCTTGTCATGCAAATTTCTGCAGACTCTGCTGCTGAAAATTATATTCACTTTCACAAACTAAAGCAGACCAGCAGATTTTTTTCATTCAAACCTTTTAATCATTTTCTGCAGCAGTAGACTACTTTAATTTGCAGTTGTTGACACACACACACAGAGCATTAGGATGTGCCAGTGTGGCTCATCATCCACTCAGAGAGTTTAATGCAAATCAAAGTTAAACTGCTAATGAGGTCACAGCAGGTAAGAGAAGTGAAAAGTTACAATGTCTTGTAAGAGCTGGTGTGTTTCCCCAGGAGCTGGCCTCAGTTCAGTCGTTTAAACTCAGCAGAGACAGACACAAACCACACGGCAACATCTTACTACAACTTCAAGAGACAAGTAGTTTGTTTCTGAGTCCGTTTGGACATTTTTAACGGTGATGGACGTGCAAGAGTGTCTGCAACGCTCTCAGTGTCAATGCTTTAGCCACCATAGCAAGTGAGGGTACGAGATCCCACAGCAGCAGCTTGAGCTGGTTACCCATCCAGATGATCTCCCTCCGTTCAGTGTCACTGGCTTAACTCCACTCCACTGATTTTACACATAAAAGTCAATAATAATATAATCAATAATGATAATCTGTTTTGAACAATCTTAATCAAACCTGGGAGAGTTTAAGCCATATCACCAGGGCATCTTAGCCTCAGCTGTGGATAGCACAATTTACTTCTCTGGTTAACATCACTGTCCCTCACACTGCTCGTCCTTAGGTCCTGAGACATTTGCAAAACTAACATTTTAAATCTACTTCAAACCCATCATTGTTCTTCAATGTTATTTATTCACATGATATTCTCTGTTTATTAGCTTGCTGTCTTCTGTATCGACTTGGCACGTTACTGTGACCACCTGTTATATTAAAAGAAGAGTGTGGTGGCAGGAATCATTGTATCGTTGCATCATCGTGCATGATACAAACTAAACTGCGACCCAATTATGAAACAAAAAACAAAAAACAAAACAACCAACAGCACAGAAAAAAAAAATCCCCCACGCTACTCTTAAAACAAACCTGTGTTAGAAAGTTTGTACATTTTTTCCTTTCTCTGTTCCCAAACTCTCTGCAAGTGTGACCTCAAGTTACTGGTGTTGCCTTTAAAAGAGGAGGGTGTGAAACAGGGGGTGAGTGATGCTGGGAGAATAAAAAGAGGAGAGATCAGAGGAGGGAGGGTGAGAGAGTGAGACAGAGCAGTTTTTGACATCCTGTCTCTGTTGAGGCACAGACGTGAGGTTCTACGAGACAGCATTAAGTAAAACCACAATTTTCTTTTTCTTTCATTAGTTAAAAAAACACACAACTGAAATACTTAAATCTGGCTCTGAACTGTGTGCACGCTGGTTTGAATGCATAGCAACGAGCCCACCAGCATTCACTCTTTCCTGCACGCACACTCTCCAACAAGTCTGTACTCTTGGGTGGCTCCTCCCCGATTTCTGTCCCTGTGCAGAGGACTATAAAATAAGCATGCTATCTGACAAAGGAACAGGTAGCCTCATTGACCTGCAACCCTGTGGCTTTCCAAGATAAGCCACGTAGAGGTCCCATGGTGGGAAAAAAAGAGCCAAATCACAGTGACTCCAAACCACACAGGAGGGAGCTAGTTAAAGCCACTTCTGTGCACTTGCAGGGGGTCTAATAAAACCCACCACTCCACAGTTATCAAGTGGAGAATGTAGCAGATATATCCCAAAAAACCGACTGAGGAAGGCATCAATTATTTACTTTCCCAGCCTGTCTAGAAAGCTTGGATCATCCTAGTTCCTGCTGGAGAATCCTGTTTACATATTTAATCTCAATCCATAATGCATAAAGACTGGCTCAGACTAATTCCTGAGGGACAACTATTGAGCAGAGAGCAGGAGTGTTGATATAGACAGCATGTCTGCATGAGCACAGGCAGCACAGTGAGTGATGAAATGTGTGTGTGCGCAAACACTGACCAAAATTGTTTTTGTGTGCAGGTCTGCAGTGTGTGTGTCTACTGTTGTACAACACCGAGCGACTTCACGCATGTATGTGTTTGATGAGCAGGTATTCATTTTAAAGATAGTGCACATAATGAGACTGGCCTGGCGTTGTGAGTGAGTCACCCCATAATAATCCACATAGCCTTTATTCAAGGGCCCGTTGCCATAGCAGCCGCTGCATCAATAGCTCAAGATGTGGATGCATCTTTCTTTCCAAAACGCGTGTCATACTCAAGTCACGTTTGTCACAGCTCCACCAAAATGACTCACCCCACCCCCCCACACCCCCTCTGCTTTTGAATTTCACCACCAAAACATGAACAAGCATGTTCATTGAAGAT
The DNA here is from genome assembly GCA_021432705.1 of Caranx ignobilis. Taxonomy (NCBI): domain Eukaryota; kingdom Metazoa; phylum Chordata; class Actinopteri; order Carangiformes; family Carangidae; genus Caranx; species Caranx ignobilis. The sequence goes on along the minus strand of MU269991.1, from coordinate 2,654,031 downwards.
TAGAGTGGTTTTGTAACAACATATTAAATACTTTCTTAGACACTTACAGTAGGTGACGTTCAGTGAATGCAGCTGTGTCACTCTCCATTTCCCTCCTCCTCTGCCTCTCCCCTCTGAGAAACACTGAGACTGATACACATCTACATAAGCGCAACCCTGCACACGTTACACTTAATAGGCTAATCGCTGACTCAAACATCACTGTATTCCAGTCTGCAATAAAAATGTGTTTCATAAATACAAACACATTATTATATACATGTACATGCAGAGAATGTGATTCATTCATTTGACAGACAATGCCGTATCAGTCATCTACTGCAGGCACATTACCATCCCTCTCAACACCGAGAGCAGCTGTCAGTGGAGGATATAAAAGAGCCAACCCCCAGACAGACTGTCAAATTTTTCAGTCATGTTAAAGCAGCATGGCTCCAGGTTATTTTAATGTCGGTCTGTTGGTCCACCGCTTTGACTGAAATCTCTCAACTATCTGCCATGAAATTCTGACTTTTCCTCTAGTTCCACCATGAGGTTTGTGACGTTTGTGGTTCTGAGGGAAAGGTCTTAACGAGCTGCATGAATGCTTATGAAATCTAGTGAAGAGGTTCATCATGTGCCTGCTAAACTAATGGCGTCTCTGTTATCCTGAGCTGCACTTTGCATCTGGTGCTTATTTATTAATGTTAACATGAAAAGCTCAGATGATGAGCAGGCTGAACATTATATCTGCTCTATGCATCCTCAGACCTGCGAACATCTTTTCATTCATATACATCAATACTCAAATGATCACACTTACAGTAACTTACATTGTCCATCAAAATTGATTGCCCAAATTGTTCTGAGGGATTATTTCTTCAGAGAATTCCCTCTCAGCTTGATGAGAAGTGGTTTAGATAATCTGTCTAAACCTATTTGTTTTAGACAAATCCAATTAAACTTTTCTAAATAAGTCCAAATTAGTGCTGCTATATTCCTGCATCTAAATTAGCTTCCTGAGGACGACGCTGTCACAACAGATACAAATGGAAATGGTCAGAGCAACAAATAAGAGACAGAAATTGCAATAAAGAGAAATAATCCTTTAAAATGGAGAGTGCTGTGTTTAACTGTTTGTGAAGTCAAAGTCTTTTGATTGAGTACTTCTCTTTGGTTTTCCAGTAAAGATGGTGGGTGTGTGTGTGTGTCTTTGTACTTTGCACCTCTAGTGTGGATTCCGAGCACCTTGTCATCATCTTCTGAGAACCACAGATGACTCAGAGATGGACAGCCTTGAGGCCTATTGATTGAATACACACACGCGCACACACACACAGTACATCCCTTCAAAATGGGCTCATTTGTAATTGAGAGACACAGCGGTTCGACACACCAGCTCACCATGAGCTACAAATGGTCCAGCCCTCATTTGATCAACATGTTTTTTTTCCTGCTATCGACACCACACACACTGCTCCAGGGAACGATTTCTCAGAAACAAGGTTTTCGCACCAGGATTTTTCTCAGGTGTGTGTTTGTCTCTATATATTCTCTCCATGTCATCATGAGTGTTTACTATAGCCTGGCGGGCTGTGTATCAATTTCCAATCTGTCGCTCTGGCATCTCATCGCAGCCTCTTTACACAGTAAATGGACCCTTGTTATCGAGCTCGCTGCTGTCAGATCTCATCATGCCAGAGCAGGTGATTTGCTGCAACCTGATTCAGTTGCGTGTGAGTGAGTGTGTGTTTATTTTTACTCTGCCAGAGGGTTAAACAGGCTAACGGGACACAGAGCAAACTCCATCTTTTTTGTTTGTGGAGGAACACTTTCGGCAGTTTTATCTGACCCCGCTTTCCTTCCTCTGCTCATTCATTTTATCCACCACATCAGATGTTTCTTGCCTTCATCAATCTCTCCTCTCATTCTTGCCAAGTTTCTCTCACCTCAGAACATATTATTTTCCAGAACCTGATAAAAAAAGATCATGAACCGGTAAAGAAACAGACTCCACGCTCTCTTCTTTCATTTTCTTGACACACATTTAGAATCTTTCCACTGGTTCAACTGCACCAGTGTGTTGCAGCGTGTAATAGGATGTAGCCAAAACCATCAAACCACTGGTCAAAGTCGGCCCTAGTCCAGCAAGGTATTGCAACTGCTTGATGTGTGTGCAGTTAATCTGTCCTTAAACATTGGCCCACCTGCTGTAACCAGAGATGGATGTGCCGCTGGGTTACTGTGGCCATAATTCCTTAGGATTAAGTCCAAAAGAGAGGACAAAAACTAAATCTCATGTTACCCTCAGAAACCTGTGATCTGATCTGTTGCCAGAGGTCGAAATTAAAGAGCAAAAACATCAATAAAATGCGGAGAGAGGGTAAGAGGAGAGGAAACAGAGAGGGGAGAGAAGTCCTGTGATTTGTTGCACAGCAGAACAGTGCTGGGTTTCAACTCAATAATTCATGATGTGTAATGTGAGGGTCACATCATCTGTAGATGGGAAAGGAGAAGAGAGGATGCGATGGCAAAGGTGAGAAATGCAAAGGAACATGAAAGGAGGAAGGGGGAGGAAGAAAGGAAGGCAGACACACCGACAGAAAACACAAACTAGCGACATTAAAAGAAGATTAAAATCAAAGGGTTGTGATGCGAAAGAAAAGTGCAAGTGGCAGAAAATGTGACAAGAGATCATGAAATGTGAGACAGCCCAGAGAGAGGTGAGGGGAAGGAAGCTAAACTGAGGAAAGATGAGGGTACAACAGCCAAAGATAAACATGCAAGAAGGCAGAGAGAAGAAAAGAGGATTTGAAAGAAGACAAATTTCAAAAAGCCAGATGTAAGACTTCCTAAACTATAACTGGAAGTGAAAATAAGAAGAATTGTCCACACTGGAGAAACCAAAAGCTGTATACACACATTTTAGGCAATATGACAACAACAGCGACCTGGTTCATATTTTACATCAGCACTGCTACAGAATCCATCATCAACACTGTCAAATGGCATGAAGCTACTTTCAAGGGTTTCAATTAAAGCATCCATGTACAATGTGGGCTAATAATACTAATACTAATAATAATAATAATAATAATGCTCATATGCTTTATTTAACAGGACTTTAAAACTCTGAAGTGATTTTAATTAAAGCTTTTTAAGGATTCGCTGATGGAGAGACAGAGAAAGACAAAGTATGAGTATGAATATCAAGAGGAACATGATCTAAGTGAAGCACAGCCTCTCCTGCCAGCTCCTCCTGGGACCTTTTAGTAGGAACCCTAATTGTGAGAGAGAACATGAGGCAGCAGTTTTCACAGACAATGTCAGGGTGACCAGACCAGGCGGCACTCAGGCCTGATGAGCATCAGACTTTTTGGCACATTTACGAAATTGTTGTTCTTTTTTTCTTCCTCGGGCTTTGATTGCGACTTAATTTAGAGCAGTCAACAGAGCCTCATGCATACTAAACACCAGGCTTCAGACCTGCCATGAGGTCTCCCCCATGTCATTTTGTCTCTTGATATAAAATATCAGTTTATAAGGAACCCCAAGCCAAGACTAATAAAACAGTGCTGCAATCAATACTACCCTCCTGAGGGTCACAGTGTCCAGTCTGTCTGCAGCTGAGTTGATTCCACATTATTATAGTCTGTGATTATGTTGAAATGTTTGGTGTTACGTTTACACGTGTGTGTGTGTCTTTCTAATACTTTGTTCACCCCATTCAAATCAATGAGGTCAGGCTAAAGAACATCCCTGTAATATCTCTGCATAATGCAACACAGCTGAACAACACCACAGACTACGGCCTCTAAACTGATCATGTAGTCATTCAAATCCTCTTTAACACTATTTGAACAAATCTGAACAGTATACATTTCATGAAGACAGAACTGTTGTATTAGACCACATTAGTCACAGCCAGGTGTTTCTTATGAATTGCTAACTGAGTGGATAGGAGTCGGTGTAGTTGAAACTTGAGGAAATCTTCTTAACAGAAGTGACTGATGCGGGGTCACATATCTCCCTCTCTGTCACATTATGTTTTTTTTGGCTCAGCCATGTCTACACTTGGAGCAGTCTAACTACGTGTTTCAAATAAGCTGTAGTCCAGCCACTTCTTAGAAACCCTGACGCATCCCAACTATGTCATTTCACGCTGTAATTATCATGGTTTTGGAGAAAATTTTAATCTTTTATTCTCATAAACAGCATGTAATCAATTACAGAATACCAAGCATGGTAACAATAAATGGCTGTTTTAGCTCCTTTTAGACCACAGACCATGAAAAACAAGCAGCAGCACCCTGAGGTCACCCTGTCAATCACAACAGTGTTTTTCTTAGACTGTAAAAAAAAAAAAAAAAAAAAAAAAAACTTAAATCCTCTTATATTTTCACATCCGGCTCTGGTGTGCTTTGAGTTTCACACCATCTTACATTTTGACAGTTGGAGTGTTCAGCATGCGCCTCAGTATGTAAACCTTTACATGCAGATATATGTGTCAGCGTGTGTAGTAACCTGGGTGCAGGGTAGATTTCAAAAGGACACCAGCTCTTCATTTGATGCCTCTACAAAGGGCCCACCTCGCCACAGGGGCTTGTGTGTGTGTGTTAGTGTGTGTGTGTCCACAAAAAGTGCACCATCCCTTATTTGAGAGCAGAGACAAAAGCCCACTGACATGGTGCAAAGGACTATGAGTTATTGTTGCTCCGAGCGTGACGCCTTCACACACCTACACACCAGCCACACGATGGTCATGTTACACCCCTGAGGAGAGGCGTGTGTTCCCATGACTTTTTTTTTGTCAGACATACTAACACATTAGCTATTTAGTTTATTGGTTTAACTTTACAAATTTGTTGAAACTGCAGTAGTAAACACTAAAGAAACCAACACAACAGAAAGACTACATTGAAACAAGGAATGTTAACTATGCTACTTTCTTATTCTTAGTTCCTCCCCATTATGCACGCTCACTTGCACACACACACACACACACACACACACAACAAAAAAGAGTGGAAAAGCTTCTGGCAAGACAAAAGGCTGACAAAACAGCTTCAAGTAAAGGAGGAAGACAAAAGGAAAAGGAGGAAGGCTGGGGTCAGAGTTTAGAAAACATGGCCTCCAGATTCAACTAAGGAAGGAAGTGCCATGCTGTAAGAGCCTCAAAGCAAAAGCATGACTACAACAGCAAGACAGGCGACACCCAGACCAAATGACTGCTGCATAAACAACAAAGGAGCGGATCAATTTTGGGGAATTTAGTACTGCATCTTCTGGTGCTGTGATGTGTGTGTGAGTGACTTTCAGCAGGCCTCTAATTTGTGACAAACCCGCCCTGGTTCTCACTACACCTCTGCAACCAGGATATCCTGTCAAATGTTAGTACCAGCAGCTCGTAACAACTCTGTACAGCAGCCGACCGACCTCCTGCAGAGGTGTGAGCCCACTGTGGAGCCACACAGTCAACTCGTGCACTGTAAACTGAGTGCATAAGGCAGGAATCCACTGTGTGTGTGTCCCTGTATATAAATCTGCACACACAGGAGAACAAGCAAAGCATGGAAGTACAGTGTATTGCTGAACAAGGCACAAACCCAGGCTAAATAATGTGTTGCGAGCAGAGCAAGCCAGCAGTTTGAGGTAAACATGTGAGTCAGAAACAATTACATAGAGGTACTTGGATGGCATTCTGCAAAGCCAGATATTCAAAACACTGGAACGTTTTGACACGAGGAGACAGAAAAAAACAAGAGAAGAACATTTGCCGAAATTAGGCCTACAGGCGCACAACCCTAACCCTACTCCATAATGTGTACTGCGAAAGGACCTCACTATTGCCAAGCAATTACTTCCCAATGCAGTAGATTTATCAGCTGTGTGAGCATGCTCTTTCTTTACCCATTCCAAAATCACAAACTACTGACACCACATTTCCATCCCCCCCTAAACCATGAGGCCACGGCACTCAACCCTCTTCAAAAACACATCCGTTCTTTGACATTTCCATTCTTTTCTGGTTAGATGGGGAAAACCAAAAGCGGGACCCATCTTGGATTGGCCAAACAAGCATGTACAGTACATACCAAGACATTTACTACTCCAGAATGCAAACGTGTAACCACAAGGTTTGTGCCCACTGGTGACACACAGGAGAGGGAAGGAGGCAGGAGATTACACAGAGCCGCACCCTGAGGCCTACTACATCCTGTGCAACATGAAGAAACAGTAAGAAGACGTGAGGACTTACCCGGAAAACTTGACAAAACAAGCAACCCAGTAGTTTGTCCTCCCAGTCAACTTGCTCCTGCTGCAAATGACTTGCTAAAATCAGATGGAGAAGGCAGCACTTTTCTAAGACAGTCTAGCCTGAGTGTCTGGCTGCAAGTGAACCGCCTTCAGCATCATAAGCTGCAGACAAAGACCTCAGACCTCAGGCAAAAGAGCGACCAAGAGAGTGCTGAGAGAGACAGGCAGAAGGAGGAAGTAGGCGTTTGTCGAGAAAAGAGGAAACAGGTCTGTCAGCGAAAAAAGCGGCAAAATTCAAAGTCAACACCAAGCAAGAGGGGACTGCAGACATCTAAGACAAGCTCGACATGTAGAGAAAGACGAAGGACGCATCTGAATCATCACTGTAAATCAAAAATGTAATATACATAAAGCTCATATCTCATTAGTGTCCACCTGCTATAGTCTAACACTGTGAGATAACCACTGGGGCTTTGTAACATGTTCACTTAGCCGAACATAAAGAGTGGAAAAAGTGGGATTTCCAATGACATTACATTTACTACTTTGGCAGCTGCTTTCATCCAAAGTGACTTGCAAATGAGGGGCAAACTGAAGCTTCAGTTCAGCAGGAGACCATGGGATTTTATTTCCTTCAGGCAGAGCCAGTTTATCTGATTTCCCTGTTTCTAATTGTCTACTGGCTGCTGTATCCCGACAGAGTGGGATCAATCTGTCATCTAACTCTTTGCAAGAAAGCAAACAAGTTTATTTCACGCAATATTGAACTACCGCTTTAATAATCTACCCTGAATTTAATTCCCTCCATGTCTTAACCAGTGAACCACTCTTGCCATAACCAAGCTGAAACCTCTGAGGGTGAAATGTGAAGCCAACATGGAAGAAATAAAAACCGCTTTCAAACTGGCCACTTGAGTCTGGCTCCAAAAGTGAATCAGCTCCCTTAGACTCCCATGTTAAAACTTTACAGCAGAAATAAACATGTTTACAACCTGGTCCAAAAAACTGTTTTGGTTACTATGACTAATTTCCTCCTTCATGACAACTGTACAGGGAGTGAAATTTTATATCTCTTGTACACGTGTTTGAATTTTATTAAGGATTACAAGTTCTGCATAATTGAGGGTGTGCTGCTCTGAGTGACAGCTGGGTGAGCAAATACTTGCCACAAACCCACATGCATCGAAGTCTGGGCTCCACACACAGGTTCTGACAAGATGGCTACAACTATTCAGAAACCTATGGGTGACGTCACAGAGGCTTCATCCATTGTTATTGACAGTCTCACAGCTCAGCTTAGAAAAGGTGTTATTGCTTTTACAGCCAAGTTAGACTCAATGATCCATGTAATACTGTTGTTTAAAGAGAATAGGTATCGCACCACAGCAGCTCACACTTTCACTTCCACCTCTAGTGACCCCCATTCACTACTGATGCAACAAAGCCAGAGCAGGCTACAACAAGCGTCAGCTCAGTGAGTCAGATGTTTCGGGCTGTCAAAATAGCACTGATCATAAGCTGGGAGGCGCAATGCCTAAATTAAACATTTAATGTTTGACCAAGGTGATGACATCTTCATTTTAGACTCAGGGCTAAACAAACTGTCTGCACAAGTGTCACACAAAAACAGATGTTTACTCCACCCAGGCTGAGGTCAACTTTGGTTCGTTTGAGACTCGTAAATGCAAACATCCAGGATTTTTAGTTCTGAGTCAAACTCCCACAGAGCCTCAGAAAGACAAGCATCCAAGTTAGCGAAACATTTCCAGCCAGTAAACACAACAGGCCAATAGAAACACAACACATCCTTACTGAGTTGTTTTAGAACATGTGAGAAAGAAGACAGTGCTGCTTGTGAGCCAAGAGGTCATGTGGTCAGTCGCTGTGTTGCCGCCAAACCTGTATGGAAAGCTGAGGAAGTGAAAAAGATTAGAGAATGTCTGTCACTAAGGACTGCCCGCTAGGCAGTGAAAAATATTTGTGCGAGCGACACACAACCGTCTGTCAGGGAAACAGAGTGAACAGTGCTGAGTCAGAGAGCTCACAGGGGACTCTGCCCAGCTCCATGTCAAAGCTTTAATAATCTATCCAAACTATCTCAGCCCCCTCGTGAATACCCCGACCGTGCACTCCCTGAGCCTGACTGACCCATCCAGGATGCTGCATCACGTCTGTCGTCAACCTTTCAAAGATCTACCCCAAGCCACCCACCCCCTTCTGCTCTCCCTCTACAGGCTGTTCTTGCCAAGATTCAAAGCATATATATCTGGATACGACACTGTTGAGGAATTTGCATCTCACTCCTTCGAAGCAGTCCAGCCATATTTTTGATAGATAGTCAAAAAGTTGTCATTTGTGACTATATTACCAAACCCACAGATCTCCTGACTCTAATCCCCTACGGATAGTGCAAACAGAAACATATCCTGTTGGAAATGTCTGGAATATATTTGGCATATGGATGGAGAGGTTTCCTGATGGTTTGCAGTAAATAGTTGTTACTGTTTTTTTGGCAAACAAAACTTCAAGGTGACCACAGCTGTTGTTCTCTCTGAACTGTTAACAGCCAGTTTTTACAGCCTACAAAAGATGAGTGGGTGATACCAAAGTGCCGGGTATCAAGTCTCTGTTGGAACCACCGAGACGACTGTAATCACGACCTGCTATGTTTGCATGTATGTCATGTGTTCTGGGTTTAGAAACTCCCCCAGCAGAACTTAAAAAAAAAAAAAAAAAAAAGCGAACAGGGTGTTTTTGAGTCGATCCAAGAGCAGCAGACTGTCGTTCGGTCAGAGCACTAACCCGTCCACACATGTCTGCTTCTCCAACATGTCTGTTTGTTTTTTCAATCAGATAGCATTCAGCCTTAACATGCAAGACTGGTTGTGCTGCAGCAGTGTTTGACAGAAGAAGGTGAAGGTGAATTATTACTAATAAACATGAAGAGCTGAGTTTTCTTAAATATTAGATATTGACAGGCAAAACAGGAAATCTTTATGCTTGTGTTGCACAGACTGAGAAGCTATTATTTTATTTACCAGGCAGGAAAACATTTACATTTGTGCAACAATAAGATACCAGTGCAAGGTGGTACAAAATATGAGGAGTGCAGAAAACCAGACATCGCACTGAGGCCTGTATGAAAACAAAATATAGTTAAAAATAAATCAGATTTCAGAAATGTTGCACATTTTTGCCTCATTTCACCATTAAAAGCTTCAGGATTTTCCTTATGAAACACTGCGGCTGACATGCAGGCTAGCAAATAATGAGTGTGACGGGTTCAGTGCCAGGCATTGTTTGCTTTTGACTGTCATTGTAGAGTCAGCTTGATACCCAGACTTCGCATTTTGCACCTTTAAATTAAGAAATACACTCCATAATCAGTCGTTTCTTACACCTGCCATTCTCAGTTACACACCAGTTAGTCACTGTAGCAGCAGCCTGACTAATAATGGAAATACATGTTGATTATTTTCATTTGACTAAGTCAGCTGCGGCCTTGACCCTGGCCCACACTCCTACCGTTTGCTCGTAATGTTGGTGATTCAGAAGTTTGAGCGTATTATTACACTCAGCTCTAAATGGCTCTAGATGTAAAAAGCGGATTCAGAATAATATCAGACAGGTGTTGACGTCATTCAGTCGTTTGGTGTTTCATAACCTCTTTTTCACAGTTTTTCAAACATAATTTGAATTTGCACATTCCCACCGTCAGCCTGCAGAGGAGGTAGTAATGCAAAGATAATTCCACAACACCTCAGGGGATCATCTATTATTCAAAACCACATTTAAATGTATTCCACTTGAAGAGGAGTAACATGCCTTACTTGTAAAATCAAGCGCTTAAGATCCATGCATTTTGACATCCAGTGGTCTGGGTTACATATTGTTATTGAAACAGGCAATAGAAATCTGGACCATCTGCATGTGATCATGTGAAACAACTCCTCAAGTAGCTGTAAGGTCACACTTCCTCCTGCTTCCCAAAACAACCTGAGCTCTAAGAAAAGAATTATAACTACCTCCTTTGACGTTGTTCACAAAACTGCAGCTGGCTGCTAAGCTAACATATGCTAGTTGTTTTTATGCAAATCATTAAACTCCAGCTATTAGCCTGCAGAAATACAGAGACCCAGTATTCTCACACTGAACAGGAGACTGAGGGAGAGGCAGAAGTCCTGCTCATTAGTTTGAGGAGGAAGTCTGAGCTGGATGAGATTCACTGGGGGCAACCTGTAATGAAATTATAATGGAACATATGTAAGAACAGACCATTTCTATTGGGCGGAGAATCTCCATTAAATTACAGTTTGGAGTCCAGAGACCTTCATCATCATGGACACTTCTCCATGTGTGCATGATGGTCTGCAAACGCTCAAAACAAACAGTAATGCACGATCACATCATTACAGAGATGTTAACGCAAAGGAAGCCTATAGAGAAGTTGGCGTGAGTGTTTTACAGAAATGGGCCGTGCACATAGCATAATTTCCTTCCTTTATTTAGTGGACACAGACATGGACAACATGGTGACGGTTAAAAACGGACTTCCCCTGTAAAATAAACTATCAGTGAAGACCACAGAGGCACAGCTAATAGGTGCATGACCTGAGAGCTGCAGCAGCTACTTAATTGGACCGAACACTCCTGGGTCTATCTCACTGCATTAAATGTCAAGTAGAGTTACACTGGTAGTTTGGCTCTCACTGCCCACAGGTTGTGCAAGTATCCTCTCATTATCCTCTGTGATCGTTTATACAAAATAATTGGGACATGGTCACACGGCTTATTGTGCCGCCGACTCCTCCGCTCGTCTCATAGCAGTTTACCACAACACAGGTTTAGTTGGAAAAAGGACTGGGCTTGTATTTATATCACGGTGGGTAACAGTTTAGAGTAGACAGCTTGCTTGAACTTATGCTGTGATTATGTTGGTGTTATAATAAATGCCTAATTTAGTGCAATCTTTCTGCAAAATTGTATGCTTTTGTTTTGCTCATCTACCATCAGCAACGGTGTTAATTACCCAAATCCTTACACTGTCTGTGCACAGCTACAGCCAACAAAGCACCAGCAGGGCACACACCCAGATCATCGAGCCATTTAACTTTTTTCTTTCACCCCATCTGTGAAGCTGCAAGAAAAAGCAGAGCAAATATCCGAGCATCCAAACAAGCTCATAATACCCTTGCCTCTATTTCTCTCTCCCTTTGATTTAACAAAGCAATATAACGTGTTACTCAGAGTTTTACTTTTAATGGCGCCACTTTTTATGCTATGCAGAGAAAAGCAAACCGGCTGCTAGTGACAGCTTCTTATTTACCATTCAGATGTATCTCTGGTATCGATTATCTAACCATTTTTCATTTAAACTTCTATTAGCAGCCAGAGATTCACAGATGACACGGGCGGATATGACAGAACAATGTCAGTCGTGTGGATACCAGTACAATTTTTTCATTCTTATAAAAGAAAAAGAAAGAAGGGGGAAAAACTCACAGAAATAAATAAATAAATGAATGAATGAATGAATGAATGAATGAATTTAATGGGGGGAGACACAATATTTTCTCAATAGTTCAGGAGAGGGGGCGATTGAATAAACCAGTACAGTGGGGACCATGTGTCATTCATTTAAGCTCAAAACAACCAATGGACCAAACTCTCAGCAAGAAGGTCAGCATGTATCCCAAAAAATATCATTGTTTATAATCCTCACTGTTCCCTGATCAGTCTCATCTCATGATATTTTGGGATATTTAAGTGCTTATGAAACATCACCTGCACCATTAAAATACCTCAGTGTGTGTATTTTAATCCTGTGCACTTAAAGCATGTGTATTCAAGAGCGTTATGTAAGGTGACTATTACACATGTTGTTTTTCCTCCATTGCCTCGCTAACTGAAACACAATAGGCTATGTGCTCTGTTCACACACACACATCTCTTCTCTCTTTAGATTTAAAAATAACATGCCATCCTGCCCCATTACATAACTCAATATCAGTCAGCATCAAGGTCGGCAGTGAGAGCTTAAAAACAGAAAAGAGGAGCACAATTAGGTGTTTACCCTGGAAGCCTTTTCACTGCCAGTTAGGAGTGTGTGTGTGTATGCGCGTATGTGTGTAAGAAACAGAGGGAGAGAGAGAGAGCCTACAGGCTTAGTGAGTCACTGACAGTGTGACCTTCTGCTCTCAGGCTTCGCAGCCCTGTCGGAAACGGCCTATCCAGGTCAAACACCCACTCTCTACAGTGTATTTCTTCCATCTGACAGATATAGGAGGACTGAGTTATGGAAATACTGTCTGATCCACTGTTGTCTTCAAAAGCTGATCCAAAACCCAAAAATTCCAGCGGGAAATATTAACATCGCTAGATTCTGACTGTGATGAGAGCAATCAATGCACCATGTTGTGCATATGCTGACTTGCATAATTAGCAACAAGACATTAGTATCTTCAGTGCAAGCAGGCTTGTCTTGAGACATAAAGATTTACTCATACATAGAGCCAGTGTTAGCATGAAAAACACCGCACCATCACAATCTCCTCCAAAACATCCAGCACACTCCACCACTCGTCCATTCTGATCTTCACCAGAAGGCTTTTATGGCCCTCAGATGAAATTCTGAGGCTGATAACAGCGGTTTCTAAAACCTTAAATTACCTCAGCTTTACCCAGAGCAGAGAAGCGGGTTAGGGAGATAGAAATGTCAGCTATGCTATGTGCGTCCCCCCGCAGACTCCACAGAGGCTGGTCTGGCTGCAGGCCCGTGGGGTCTTTGGCGTAATCAACTTACATAGCTGGACCATTAGGATGGAGCTGGAGAGAAGAGCCTGGTTATTTAAAGGAACAGGCTGGAATCAGCAATGTGACTGATTTTTATTACTCAGAACAGTAGCAGTGTGTGGATACAATCATCATGCAGAACAGTGGAGGAGACTCAACCAAGCGTTTACTCCAAGGCTGACACTGCTACTGTTATTTTGCAAAGACATTTCTTACAAGTTGATACACAGATAAAGTCCTGATAGGGGTTCAGCTAACCAAGGAATTTCCACATTGCAATAGGCTAGCAGTGTGAAACATGGTATGTCTAGATTGATTTTCTACAGTGTAGTGTTTCACAAATCAGGAGGGTATCAAAGAGATTGGGAAAATATTCTTCTTATTAGTTTTGGTTGCCAAGAGTTTGATTAAAAGATTGAAATCATTTCATTTCCGTTGATGCACGTCCGTTAAATCACTAATTAACGTCTGATTAGTATCTCAGCTGTATGTAAACCAAAGTGATAAAAAGTGAAAAGTTGCCATGCAAGCAGTGGAGACCCAAGGGAGCCACTGCACCCAGCCAACAGTCTGATTCATAACTCCATATAAAACCACAAATGTCTGCATTTACATTTTGGTGTACTTCGTTTTGAAAGTAAAAGAAGAGGAAGAAAGAAAAAATCAAAGTTCTCTCTCTTAATACTGACCCATGGGGAAACAGAAAAGATTGAAGAGCAGCAAGAAGGAAAGAAAAAACATTTGACCACTGTGGGGTTTTTAAACTTCCCCCATCTTGTTTAATCAGATACAAAGTTTTAAGATGATGAAATATCAAATGACTGGTAAAAACTGGAGCAAGCGCAACAGTCAGAAGAAATGCAACAAAAGCGTGCCTTGTTTCCAAAGACATAACAGTTTGTGATGGTCCAAACATCAAAGTGCAACTTTTCAAAAGCAGCACAGAGTGGGGGCAGTGACAGAGAGAGGGCTGACCAGAGCTTCCCCCCCCGACTGATCACCGCACACAACAATGACTGGAGCCTCTGGGGCCACGCTTCAAGGAACAAGGCATCCTGAAAAAGATCAGTGGATCAGTGTGCGTGTGTGTGTGTGTGTGCTTGGGTATGTAAAGAGGGGATGGGACCACACAAAAACCATGCCAGGTCACGTGAGTGAGGCGGGGATGAACGGTGCTTTTTGGTTGGTCAGGGAGGGGAAGTCATGGAAACAGGTCTATAGTCCCATTGTCTAACTGTGAAGCTTGTGTGTGTGCATGCGTGCATGTGTGTGTGTGTGTGTGTGTGTGTGTGTGGAGGAGGCGGGAGGCCTTGTGTCGTCAGGAGGGAACGAGCACAGCGTTCTTCATTCACAAGCAGAAAAACGCCTCCATCATCAAGTGACCTTGACTACTCCAACAGAACAGACAGCGCATCCCAGCATCTCTCTCACACCCCCTCTCATTCCAAGTGAGATCATTTCAGAGAAGGCAAACAACCACATAAATATAAACTGATTTTCCTCTGCAACAACACTGACACAGTTACAAAGCCCGGCTGAAGGAAAAAAATAGACATGAAGTTATAACTAGCTCCACATTGTGTAACTAATCAAACCATGTTACTGCAGGGCAAATCAATAACTGCTCCTACACAATGTCATGACAAGCATGAACGCCTCACCGAAATACAAAATAATCCTGACAAAAGCAGCAATTAGGAAATCAAATTGCTTTCCATTCAGTTCTTTAAAAAATAAATTTTAAAAAAGATAGAAATTCTTATAAGGACAAAAACAAATCAATGTTTCATCTGGCCCCCAGTATTCAACTCAGCTGGGTCAAGCTCAAGTGTTTTCAGTTCCACCAAAAGTTTAGCATTAAAAAAAGACTGAAATCCCACTTCCTCAAAGTGCTAAAATTACACCCGAGGCAGCGTGGGGGGGGGGGGGACTAGACAAAAGGTTATTGTGGAAAAGATGGGCATATAACCGCAAGCACACATGCAAGCAAAAGACAACAGACATAAAACTGCCTTTTATAGACTCCTCTGTGGGGCTTCTCATTCATAAAACACAGATAATGCTTATCACCTCCCAGCTAACCCAATACGGCTCTTGAGGGATCTCCCATCCCTCAACTGGATTAGCACCATTCATGAAAAAGATAATGTAGCTATGGCCTCTGTGTGCTAATTGAAATCCAAATTATATATATATATATATATTTTTTTTTTTTAAAAATCTACCCAGCAGGTGCTGGAAGTTACTTCCACATACGCAAACCCACAAACACACACAAAGAGCAGTGCACTCTGCCGACCAGGCATGAGTCGTGTTTAAGTCCCAGAATAAAACAGTGGGGATTATGCAAGAACAATGCTGTAGCTAAAGGCTTAGTTTCACTCATTTCAGAGAGAAAAGAGAAGTTCTCCTCTCTCCAGAGCATGGGCAGTATGGAAGAGTATGGCAATTACTCTAAGTGTTCGGCTTCATATGTTAAGCTGCACATCTCGCTAAACAACCTTCTCTGCAAAAGGACTGGATAGAGGGAACACAGCCAAAGTGGGAAATGCTGGTACAACCTCTTTTCATATGTTAATAGCATATTTTTGTATACAGAACTTTATTGCATATTGCGTGTTTTTGATTTTCAGATATGTAATGTTTAAGAGTGAGTGTTCATATAAATATGCATTCAGTTCAACTGAGATGAAGCTGTGGTTCAATTGAGTACTGAGCTTTGAACCTGGGCCTTCTTTATTCCACAACTGTCTACAAGTAGAGAAATAACAAGTGCATTCACTGCACGAGTGCCTCCAAGAGAAGAAGAAAATAATATGTTTTTAAATTACACTTTAATGCAAGGTACTGAAACATGGAGCTGGAGCAGGCACACTTGATGTTCCTGCAGCATCACACCCCTGCAGACACGTCTATGGACTTAGAAAATACTCTGTTTGGGATAAAACTTTGTGTCTGACATTCTTTGTCCAGAAAAAAAGTGAATATATACAAATTTTATACATTTTTCCTCCCTCATCAAAGATCCACAATGTGTGAAATACAGTTTCAGCCTCACACCATGATACGTGTGAGACTTTGAAGTGTGATAAATCCTGTGTACTGATTTATGGTCAGCAAAGGCAAATTTAAACCTTTTAAATTGGAAAAAGGGAAAACAGTCATCCAACAGTCTATGGTTTTAATCTTATAAGGTGTTGTCAGGTCACATAAGTTGGGGAAAGGCTAATATGAATGTTGGGAAAAGGATTAATACTTTGCTCTGGCTTATCAATATCCTTATACAAACATTAACATGATCCATAACACAATCAATCATTTGATAAAAAGTTACACAATTGACTTGAGCATTTCCATGTAACTGTCCACTGCAGAAGCTTTACAGTTATGAATACAGTCTTAGTGCGGTTTTAGACTAAAAGGTTAGCGGCACGCTGATGACTAGACAGCTCTTTCAGACCTGCTTTGTGACATTATAGGAGCTTAACTCCCTCTCCTCACAGCGCTGGCAGAGCTGCCATGTGTTCCATTGAGTTAAATGGGATTTGAAGGATTGGGCATCTCGGGTCAGGGAATTTCCATTGCAAATGATTGCTGAGCCACCAAGACCAAGGTTTTCACATTGTTCAGCATTTAGACAAACATATACAAACAGGACTGCCGTCAGGGAAACACACAGGAAGACAGTGTCACGAGTCTTTACATTGTATTGCAAAATGACCCCCTTTTTCAGACTCTGACTGTCAGAGTTTCTGGTGGGTTTTGGTGCAGATGGGGTTATCCAAAGTTCAACATGGCCCACTTTTCTGCTACAAATAATGTTTTTGTCGGGAACACAGTTGGATCAATGTGTTTCTTCTTGCCAAAGATTAAGCAGCAAGTTGTCTTTGATTCTGATTCATTCTATTTTATTTTGTTTTTGAACGGTTTTTCTTTCATCACTCTCTCACATACACATTACTTTCATTTTTCTCTCTGACCATTCTGCACATGAAACCTCATTCCTATGGTGCAACACTGTTTTTTTCCATTTGCTTTTGTAAGTTTGGGAGAAATTAGAAGCACTTGGTTTGATGCAATGGAGCTCCCTGCTGCTTCCTGCAAACAGTGCAGTCATTTTCATGTGAGAAGGGCTCTGCGTAACAGGCATGAGAAGAAATAAAAATAAACTCTTAAGCCTTTAGTCATTGGCTTGCAGAAACACCATCAGAGTTTTGGGGCAGCTCCTGGCTAAAATTGCAGCTCTGTCTTGCTGAAGTGAGCTGATGCTGAGAGATGTGATACTGCAGGTCGCGCTGACTGAAGTGGCTCCAGACAGTGGGCATTTGTACAAATGTTAACATAAAGATGAAAAAAAAGGAGATACATTTGTCTACATAGATACTGTTAAAATGATGGCTAGTGCAAACTGGAAAAAAAAAAGAATATGAAAATGAAGACATGTGATTGCTCTTTACCCCCCTGCTGATGAATGCACATTACTCCTCAGCCCTTCAGGCCTTTATATTTCCCATCTCTGGTGGAATCACACACACACACCACTTACACTGTGTGACATTCCTGTGCTATCGATAATTTGGTCTGTCATGAACTGCTGCTGCAGTGCTGTACACGTCATATACATCTCTTAATGGAAACATGGTCTCCACTTAGCTAAATTCAATAGCTCAGAGGATTACCATCCTCACTGGAGCATGTAATAACCAAAAGGTCATATCATCATCATAACTCAACAAACCGTAATCCACCGCTGCCTCTTTAATGGCTTTTAAAGTGTGTAAAGGCCTGAATTGCGGCCACCAGTATATATTTTTTTTTTCATTTCTAATGAACATGGTCTCCTCTAAAGTGCCAGTCATTCTGCCCAGTTCAGGTTTGAATGCCGTGTCACTCTATCCCCTACTGGGTTGCACTAGCCTAGATCGAGATGTGCGTTTGGGATTGATTTGTGGCTATTTTTACTTGTCCTACTTGAACTAAATGGTTCAGATACTCAGAGGAAGAAGTCAGGCACTGAAAAGGCTTATTGAACTCCTAAAAAAAAAAAAATCATTGGAAAGCTAAATGGTGGTGGAAGAGTGAACACTTCACTGTAGAGCTTTCAGAGGGGGAAAAAAGCACCTTTTAATAGAAGAGGTGTAAGCTATAGAGTACATCCTCCAGCCATCGGTCTATTATTTAAAAGGGTGCTGGCATTCTGAGGGGTGAAAATTAATGTGCCGGGAAAGATAAATACCTCTGTGATCGTGTGTAGCAGACAGGTTTAATAAAAGAAAGGTGGTATAAGCAGTCTCAAATGACCTTGCACCTTGATAGACTCAATGCACACAGTAGCAGCATTTCCTCCAGACGCCACACAGGACTGCATACAGTGCTTCTCTCCACCAGAGCAGATATTACTCCTCTTATTAAACCATAACTCAGGAGAGAACACCGGCCCTCAACAACACTCATTATCTGAGCATATAGCAAACAGGCTACTGTCCAATGTTGCTGGCGCTACAATTATGTTGGCACTGATGACTATCATCACAAGCCTAATGAGCGCTCTACAGGAGCACTGACGTTATGGGAGATGGTGCTGGGCTCTCCTGTGGAAATCTCCCACTGCCATTGCCAGCTCTCTGCGGTATAGTCATGCAAACACACCCCCACACACACACGTGTACACGCGGGGCAGTGGACAGGGCTAATGTAAAGCTCGACTGTGTATCTGGTCTAGGTGCTGTGAAAGGATTCAGTCACTTCACAGATCAGCTATCTACTCGCTGTGACTGGCACAAGTGAGTGGGAACAAAGGAGTCACTGTGGCTGTCACACACACTCCTCGTTACACTCACCCTTTGCTCTGCCAGCTGTCTCTCTGTCCCCTCCCACAGCCTACCCCCCATCTCACCCCCCCAGCTGTGGCTATACATCAAGCAACACTTATTTCACTCTCTTGCACTCACACACACACACACACACATGCTAAGACTCCCACCGGTGCACATGATTCGGGTGGCTTCAGGACCTGGCTTCACCAAAACATTGTCTTCCTCCCTGCTGGGTGCTCTTTGCCTATCCTCCATGCTGGCTGACTGGCTGACTTACTGCACTGTTGGAGGCACTGTGTTATTCACCAACCACCAACGGTTCATCAGTATCACACCACTGCACACAGCCACAACCCCTGAGCTCATGCTTTGCTACGAATAATACACTGGAGCTGATTTTCAAAATATTTTCCATGTATGTCTTTTTTTGTACTGTCTCACAGATGCTTGTTATTGTCTTTTTGCTCTTTGCTCCGAGACTTTTTGCCCAACCTCCACTTCTCACATGCCACACCCTTTCACCACAATGTCCTCCCCTTTCCCGACAGATGCCCCATGCCCAGTGTTTGGGCTCACCCTTTAATTTGCTAACCCCTAAGCCCTGCCCTCAGCCTCCCACTCTCCACTGCCTTTTTATTATTTATTTATCCCCCACATCTTTCTTTTAAACCATATGCTACACCCATGCCCTCCCCTCTCTGTGTTTACCCACTGACAGGCCCCAGCCCTGCCTGCCTGGTCAGTCACGAGCCAGCACTGAGGCCAGCTCGGCCTCCACCCTAGCAGTGTGGTGACTGCCACTGTTTAAACACTTTCATCCCTCCTGCGTGCCCAGCCCGATCCCTGTAAAGCCATTCATTGGGGCTTTGCTCGTGGCTGCCTCATTATTGTCAAGTTATAGTACAACTGAGGGAGGGGCTTCACTTGTGGTACAGAGCCAGTGACAAGAGTTGAAATGAGGCTGAAGTTAGGCTATTTATGGACTGGGGCATAGGATTCAAAGGATTTGATTTTTTCCTTTTATGGGTTAATTGCATGTAACCCACATTTATGTGGAACAGAGAGACAGAGGAAAAGAGGGGGCAGAGAGGGGGGAAGAAAAACACAAGTGGAGGGCATTCCTCAGGCCAGGCTTTCATTGCTGTGGGTACGATGTCATTGAAATGATGTAATCTGTGCATAACAACCCCCCCATACATCTATTCCCAGTACATGGAAATAGATAGGACTTGTGTCACACGTCAGCCTGCCCTGTAATTGACAGTGAAAAACATTAACAACTAACCACATTTATGCCGACTTGTGGGGATGTGTCTGCATTTCTTGACCTTTCTCGTGACACTTTCTGTCAACAGGAAACAGATCGGTTCACCTACCAAAGCCGGCAGGAAGTGGCTCGCGTTCCAACTTCAGTTCAGAAAAGGCGCACTCGACCACCACACGTGCTCTTCTTAGAATTTACTCACACCTGAAACTTTTGTTACATGACAAACTTTTAAAGACCGCTCTGCATCTAGTGTCTCTTCTGTTATTGTATAAATGCCTCTGGTATTTCCTGTGCCTTTCTTCCACACTACTGTCTGGGCTGGAAAATGCAGCCAGGCAAGTCGGACACACAGATACACACACAGAGAAAAATACAAACACAGAGTGTTAAGCTTCCCCTCCAGACAACAAAAGAACAGACACAGCAACAAGCCCCGAAGGCAACATTAAACCCAGCTAGTCTGCCACTACAATACCCCTCTTCTCTCAATAGAGAGCCATGCTGAGCCCAACTGAGCCGAGCTGTGCCGTGTTATTCCTCAGTTTTTAGCATAGCTGGGAGCAAGACAAGGACTGGGCACGCGGACAACGTGTAACGTCCACAGGAAACAGAAAATATTGATGCGTGGCCAGCACAGACCAGCCAGGGTGACACGGGGTAAGGCAGGTGGTTTACAGATGGAGAGAAGCTGCTACACACCAACAGAATCCAAAGCTCCACACAGCGGCTCCACTGATTCAGAGAGCCAACAACACACTCCTTGCTTGTTTGTTCTCAGATGACAGAGAAAACCTGCATCTATAGACACAACATGATGGCTGGCAGGGACGACAAGAAGGAAAAACACTGATAAGCTCAAGACAGGAAGTAGGAAACCCAGACACAGTATCCTATGAATCCTCACTGTACAGATACACACCGTTTCACACTTGAGTTTTATTATATATATATATATATATATATATATATATATATACTTAGTATATATGTATATATATATATATATATATATATATATATATATATATATACACATATACATATATACATATACATCTCAAGTGTGAAACGGTGTGTATCTGTACAGTGAGGATATATATATATATACTTATTATATATATATATATATATATATATATATATATATATATATATATATATATATATATATATATATATATATATATAAGTAAGTGATCCACCGGCCTCAGGATTTGCTGTAATTACTCAGCTCTGCCTCATAAGGCAGAAAATCAACAAATAAAGGTTTGATGATGATGTGTCTGTATGTGTTTACGCTCACCCATTAATACATGTCTGATATGCCTAATAAGCCAAACAGCCTGGGAAATGAACAGTAACGATTTTAGAAACCTTCATTTCAGGCCTACAAATGAACATCTTGGAAAATAGTCACAAAGATGTGACTGAGGGCGAGGGCAAGTTGAAACAACTCTCCCTGCACACTGTGAGGAAAATATCAGCTGTCCACCTGATCTGCAGCGAAGCCACTCAAACAGCTCCACCTGTTGACCTGTTGTCCTTTGACGGCATCAACAACCCCTTAGGCCACGCTTTGTTACACCTAAGAAAAGTCTTCTCCGTGCGGTGGTTATTTTCCAGGCCACAGATCACGTTTACTTGTTGTTAACAAGTGGTGAAAGGCAGCGTCAGGGTGTGAGGGTGATTATGGCTTGTTTTTAACCAGCCGGTTACAGCCAAAAGAAACTCACCTCAGGCGGCTACTGAGATTGAAAGTGACGACTGCTAGAGCTCTGAGCTAGTCGATGTTTTCCAGACGCCCTGAAAACACTGCTGCTGCTGCTGCTGCTGGTGGTCAACGTGTCGACAGTGAGGGTTCAGGAACTGGGCAACAAGTACAGGCAGAGTTGTTCAGATGGAAAGCTGTGGTGAAAACATGGGGGTGGAGGATGGGGAGAGGAGAAGGATGAGAAAGGAAGACAAAAATGAAGAAAGGGGAGCATCACCTAGTAAAAGTTTACAAGGGAGACGTGAATACGGAGCAAGAGGAGGAGAATTTAAGCATCTTGTTTCACGAACGTCCTTCTGCGTTTTGATTTATCCAGAGACTAAAAGGCAGCCCCGACATAAACCAACACACCTCCAATCCCTGCAGTTCACCAGCCGGAGAGTGAGTGAGCGAGCAAGCTGGTGACCTTGGCATGTTAAGAGAGGCCCTCCATTCCTCCTAAATCTCCTCCCTCTAGAGGGAGCCTTGACTGTTTTAATGGAAAACGCTGCTGCACCAAGTTGACATCACCAGGACCGACGCCGTGACAGAATGGGTTCAAATCCTTAATCTCACCCCATACATTAATTAAACAACATGTTTAGCTATGCGTTATTCCACCTCTCGCTCAAGTCC
This sequence comes from Caranx ignobilis, assembly GCA_021432705.1. Classification (NCBI taxonomy): domain Eukaryota; kingdom Metazoa; phylum Chordata; class Actinopteri; order Carangiformes; family Carangidae; genus Caranx; species Caranx ignobilis. The sequence continues at coordinate 2,631,533 of MU269991.1, read as the reverse complement.
TCTGAACAGAAATGACTTGAGATGAACATGCTGCAAGTAAAACAAGTTGGGAGAGTAGCAGAGGGAATTACTCCCCATAAACAGAGTTAGTGTTTGTGAAGCTTGAGCGGCAACAGCAGAATCAAAAATATCAAAGACTGCACTCACACGTTACACATTTCTCCAGTGTCCTCTGAGCAGGGCCCATGTTTTTGCTTCACTTCCATTCACAGTAAGGAATAAATTAAGTCTTAACAGAGTCATTTTCTAACCAGTCTCCTACAGAAATCAACACATGTTGAGGCTCTATAACCATCACTTGTTTGATTCTTAAGAACAGAAAGAAAGGCGAGATAGATAACACAAGAAAGACAAATTAAAGACAGAGTATGTTGATGATAATGAAGTAGTAATGTACAATTTAAAAAAGTATCATATATGGGTTTCTTTGACACAGTCTTGTCCTCCTCCTCTCCCACAGCCAGCAGAACAACAGGCTACTTTTATTTCCAGTCCACCTCCGCCAGTCATCCGTATGTCCTGTCCAGTCTTATCAAGGGACAGCGTTGACATGATCATTGTTGTGTGTGCGCAACTGTGACACACACACACACAGACACGCATGGGGCCGACCTCTGATTGGACCTAGGATTTAACATGTGACTCACTGCTTGCAAACACACATACGGATACAGAGTTTTCCTTTACTACAGGGTCCACTCTGGTCCTTCAGCATCATATCCTTGTGATGAAAACAAGCTGATGTTCATTGTTATGTTACTGGCCAATTAAGAGAAAGGCTAATGTGTGTTTGCTGCTCATTTTCTTATCATAATACCAGTGTATTTTCAGTAATGCTTTATCAGATTAAAACAAATCACTGTGACTATTTTTTAATAAAATAATCATGTTGTTCTTGGGTTTTCCGTTTCAACTCCATGTGCCTAGCATCAGGACAATATGAACTGTGGAAATTCCTTCAAGCAATGTCTGCAACATTTAGAGAAAGGGCTGCAGAAGTCAGCCAAACTGCCCCCGAGGACTTATCAGGTCTTCAACGAAGTAATCTTTAATTCAATCTGTACAACTGCTCAAAAGGTGGTAGACAGCTCTCTCCAAATACACAGCAACAGTCCTCCAGATGTGTAAACAGATTCTGGTGTGTATAAATCTGCAGAGTTTCCCTTTAATGAGTTCAATACGGCTGTTGCAAGATGAAGGTAAAACTAAATCTGCTGGGAGTTTTTAGATCTTTTAATATGGAAATGCCTGTGACCTTTATCTGTACTGCACCTGCTTTCTTTTAATGTAAGTGAAGCACTGAATCATCCAATTTCCTAATTTAGTTTTCACCTGTATGTTGCGCAGCAGGTGTGAGGATCTGTTCTATTATTAATTTTTCATCTAAACAAACAAATATTGAGTGATATTACAACATATTTCTCAAGCAGCAAGTATCTTTAAGCACAGCACAAGAGGATATGGCATCTCCTGCCTGCCCTTATAATTTGACACACTTCATTTGAGCTTCATTTAGTGACTGGCTCACACTTCATAAACTCTCTGTGTGATATACAGGGTGAAAAATTACAAATAGCACTGCAGCAAAACACACACACATACATACATGCATGTACACACACACACACACACACACACACACACACACACACAGTTCATGAAAATCCCTCTTGAGTTCCTCCATGGATCTAAGATCAAACAGAAAACTCATTACCACATCAGACAAAAACTTCCATGAACTAATGTTTCAACTTTTCTGCAGACACCAAGAGTCAAGTGCATGGTTTGGAGAGAGCAGTGCAGGAAACTAGGGCACCTCCATTGACTCACACTCAGTTTAAGACAGTAGTGGGTGAGACTGTCGGGGAGGAAGTGCACATCGCAGAGTCTAAAGGGATTCACACTTACACCTCTGAACCCCATCCAAGCCGCTCAGCTCATGGAGGGAACTGGCAATAACCAACGTGTGTGATGATTGATCATTGACCAGCACATCATGCTTTCATGAGTAGGAGAGAGGAGGAAAAACAGCAACGGAGGGAATGGAGTGATGGACAGGCGACGGAGTATGACAACAGCTATGTGTATATGAACAGCAACAGAGATCAAGTGATGGCCCATACTATTACACAGCACCTAAAGGGCTGAGAGACACACAAACATGCACAGAGAGATGCACATGCACAAGGGAAAAGCTATAATTAGGATACAGCTGAAGAAAACCTGTGTTTAGCACCTGGGTCATACTGACGCACCAGCATGCAGCTACTGTGAAAATGATGCAGGCAAGCCTTGGAGGAAAATAAAAACTGACACAGCAACAAACAGCAGCTCTGAAATTCTGCAAATCTCTGCAGCACTTGTGCATACATGCCATAAATCATAGCCCCCGTGATGTTAACACTCATGACACATTAGCACTATCCCACAACAACAGCTGCACGCAGCGTAACAGACCCCTACGCCCACTCGCAAATGGACAATCTTTGCAACAAAGTACCCACCTCTGAATGTAAAGTCAGCTCAAGCCTCTCACACAGCTGGAGTGGGGATGCACTAGGTATACTGAGAGACTATCTGCCCATTTATCATATTGGGTCAGTAGGCTGAGAGGCTCTTAGCTCAGAGATGCTAAATACCACAAACACACAGAGTCACACAGAGAAGGGGAGAAAGCTAACCTCTCACTCAATATTTACAGAGCTCTGCGGCAGCTCCACAGCTGGAATGCAGCGGGCAGAGCGAGCACACAGAGGGAACCGTATCAGTTTCTGGGTCATCTAGGGCTGCTTCACTCCGCATAAAGTCTAGACTTGGACTCAGTAACACGCCTGCGGACGCTCACCGCTTAAACTGATTCATATTCTAAGACTGGATGGACTCTGTGCCTGAGGAACAAAACATATACACTTATAGAAGCACAGGGTGAAAGGTTGCAACGCATTCATGAGTGTATTCCCTTATGCAACCACTAAGAGATCAGAGTTGGTCATAAAACAATAAGTTTCTCCATTGGTTTCACTTATTTATTTGCCTTTTTTTTTTTTTGCAGTGTGGCTCTGAATTTTGCCAAAGGCAACAATCAGGGAACTAAAGAGCAGAACATGACAGCCATGCCTATGAGATCTCTTCTCACCCACCTATGTCTGACTGGCTGTCTGGCACCTTCCCATCGCACCTACAGTACCTGCCTGCTGTTTTAATTAATTTCATACCACAGGGAACAATTATGCAAGGCAGCATTCATCTCATTTGGACCTGCAAATTAATCTAACCTCAAGCTACAGAAGGACAGACGCACGAGTGTGTAGTGCAAGCAAAAGTGCCAGTGCTTTAAAATAGCAAGCACTGTCAATGGCAAAAAGAAAAAAAAAAGTGACAGAGCGATGACAGGAAACTTTTTTTTGGTGTCATTTTATGCCGCAATCCTGAGCTTTTAGGAGAAAATTGGGGGAAATGGATTCATTAAGATGGACAGATAGCAGGCCAGGCATACATCAAGGAGAAAACAATTTACATACCTCCATTTCCCTGAGGGAGCCAGAATAGAAAGCGAGAAAACTAGGTGGGTGTGTGTGTGTGTGTGTGTGTGTGTGTGTGTGTGTGTGAGAGTGTGTGAGAGTGTGAGAGAGTGTGAGAGAGTGTGAGAGAGTGTGTGTGAGAGAGAGAGAGAGGGAGAGAGAGAGCAAAATGAGAAGAAAGTGCAAGAGAGGGGGATAGAGGGAAGGTGAAATGAGAGAGACAGCGCGATAGCATGTGCGAGAAAGCAAGTGTAAGAGAGTAAGCTAATGAGAGAGAAAGATAACGAGAGGTAGAGGGGGGAGGGGGGAGAGGGGGGCTGACAAGTGAGAGGAGAGGGAGAAAAACGCAGCTCTGAAATTGGCAAGGTTGCACTTGGGGAGGTGGTGCGAGGATGCCAAACAGTAGGCAGTGTCAAACAGATACACAGCAGGATCGCTCGTATGTGATGCAGCTCAATGAGAGAGGCCAGGCACCCGTCCTCACGCAGGAAGTCTCTCCAACCTGCCTCTCTGCACTAATCTGATTTTCTGGATTACGTTTCAGTATTTCAAACAAAAGACCAAAGTGCTCAAGTTTAATTCCGTCAGTTGATTTGGCACATGAGTTATGGTGCAAAATGAGGCTGCTGTATTTCACCCTCTCACTTTTCATTTACTCCTCTGTTGCAGCACTTAATTTCTCTCGCTGATTTTTAAGACCCTGCAGGGATTAAAAAATATCTATTGCCAAGCCAGCTAACAAGAAAACGAGGTTTGCTGTGGCTAATAAAACTAGTTTTCGCATGTGCGTGCATTCTTTTTGACATATAGGTCCCTCAGGTGGCTGTAAAAGTGAAATATTAGCCTTCTGGCATGTTTCACTTTTTAAACTGGACAGCTACTGGCTAAAGCTCACTGCGCACACTGAGCTTCAAATACCAGTTTAATGGGAGAGTGAATTTGAAGTTAGTGACTTGTTCCAAAGTATGAGATGAAAATTGTTGTTCCTTGACTGCTCGAGCTTTGCCAGACCTGAATCTAAACCCAAGCATCAATCTCTAAAGCCACGGTCAACCACATCCTTGCAGTGAAGTATTCTGCAGGAGACAGAGGCCAATTCTTCACAATGCATCATGAAATCACTCAGCTTAAGGCTGTCCCTGCGATGGAGACTCAGATTTTACGACTGTATCCTCATGGAGAACTATTCATCCATTCATCCCTCGCCCTCAAGGTCTCGAAAACTCCCCGTATCCGTCTGTCTGTCTCTGACATGGCTGCTCACGCCCCTGTGCTTCTGGATCTAGGTTATGTTTGGTTGTGTTTGTTGTCAAGTTGACACAATAACACTGGCGTGCGTGCAGCTCCATCACATCGGGGGACATCTCTGGTGGCTAACAGGGCATGTAAATGCACTCACACTATCAGAAGCCGCCTGGAGGGGCAGCAGTGGTGGAGTGGGGGTGGGGGCAGAGAGAGGAGGACGGCACGGCACCTGGACCTCAGAGAGATGAGGCACGCAGTGTTGAGGAATAAGTGAGGAAATATGGAGCAGAGATGTCCCAAAGCAGGATCCACAGACCACCAGGGGCCCTTTAGGGACTACTGTCAGACCAAAGGTGGCTCTGGTTAGTTTCAGTTTCTCATCTGCAGCAGTGATTCCCAACCTTTTTGTCAAATGATCTCCCACAGTCCAATCAGACATGGAGAGGATACCATCACTCAGTCATCCATTCACTAGCTGTGCCGCTCATTCCACAGGGGTCAAGGGGCCTGACACACAATTAATGCCACTTACAGTAACAAAATTTAAAGTTACAACAATTTTGTCTCTTCTATTCTACAATTTCAACTTTTCACCTTCTCTCAACCACAAGGAAGTCCTTACAACTGACTCATCTGGTCCTGTCAGAGCTTGGCCGGTTACTGAGGAAATCAAATTCATGTAAATGCATGTTATTCTCCAGAACACAAATATGTGGAAACGACTCTCTCAATTACATCTAAACTCGTGATTTTTCAAATTAGCAGAGCTCTCTGCACATAACTGTACCAACACCTCTGCTCAAGAATCTCTGATCCACAGACTATAAACATTTCAGGATTGTGTCAGACAGAAACAACAAACCCTCTCAGGAAAAGCCTACCTGGGGCTAAATCTTTTCATACGGGCTTGATGTTATCTCACCCAGATCTTTCATACCTGGGGAAAAGGAAGATTGCAAGAGATTTTTCTGAGTGCCTGTGCAACTGCATTTAACTTTGGTGAACTATTGTCAACCTTAAGTCAGAAGCATCCTGTGTGTAAAGCTACAATAGCTTCATTTTAAGTGGTAAAGCTGATCGAATGCACATAAATGATAAACCTGTGGAAACCCCGTCATGGAGGACAATATGCATCTTCATATCTTTGTTTTGCATCTTATGGAAGAGGGTGAAGAGCTTTAACACGCATCACAGTATCTGGCTTTCTCCTTCCTTTGCTAATCACAGGCCCACGGTGTGGTCACAGTGCTGGGCTGGAGTTACACCCCGCTCACCATTAAAGCAGCTCTTTAATTAGCAACTACTTAAGACAGAAGGAGGGCATCTAGAAACGCAACACTTTTTGCATCAAGCCAACAACAATGAACAAACAAGCCTGCAGCAGCAGCAGCAGCAGCCTTGGCTACTTCACGACAGCACATCAGCTGCAGAAACACACAACTTGCAGCCGAAACATGGGTTAGTTTATGAACCGCCAGACCTTTAAAAAGGAGGAGAGGAGCACGGAGAATGGGTTTCCAGGCGTTTTCACCGCTGTTCAATGTGCGTGTGTGTGTGTGTGTGTGTGTGTGTGAGAGAGAGAGAGAGAGAGAGAGATCAGAGCGATGCTTTTATCAGACATGCATGTCAATAAGAGAAGAACAGCGCCCAGAGCCGCTACAAAGGCCACTTCACAAAGTAAAACAGACAAGGCAGGGAGACCGTGGAGGAGACACAGCGCAGCGCTCTTCGCCACAGTGGCACAGACACGACGAGGCTCAGTACGGCGGCGAAACCCCAAACACCCGTGAAGCCTCAACATTTCACACCGACAGGAAAATAATAAGAAAAACGCAAAAACAGCAGCAACAACGCCACGGAAGTGAAGCTCGGGCACTCCAACACTCAACATTTCTGCGAGAAGAAGGAGGAAAACGTGCTGTGACAAACCTGCTGGAGCGAGGACACTTCTTCCACTGAAGCGCTGATGTCCGGAGTTTGTGTGTGTGTGTTGTGAGTGAGAGTGTGTGTCACTCCGTGGTGTTTTCTCCCTCCCTCTCCCTCTCTCTCTCTCCTCTGCCGTAGAGATAGCGCTGATGTTTCCACTTCCTCTTTTCTTCTGCCGTCTGCTGGCTGCCTCGGTGATGCCACACAGAGTGGATGTGTGTATGCATTGGATGTGTGGATGGATGCCTGCAGGCAGAGCTGCACTAAGACACAGGTTAATGAAGGGACACTCATATTTTTTAGACATTTTCGGTCTAAAAGTCAGGAGGATTACTTTAAAACAAAAAGTAAACAACGCCACGACTTCCTTTATGTAAGGATGACAATAACATCTGATCTCTGGGTAAATGCGTCTGTGTGTATGTCAGTAACTGTGGGATAAGTAAAGTTGAAATTCAAAATGTCCTCCAATCAGAGACGGGTCTGAGTGAGTCACCCTGCCCCCCTGATGTTCAGCCTGCAGGCGCACACACACAGGCACGTTGGTTGATTGGCTCTTTACACATGAGAATAGGTTGCTTTTTAAGGTGTACACACCAAAGCTATTGGATGTATTTGGAAAAACAGCCAATTGCTGTGGAGAAAGACAGAACCAAACAGTTCCCTGGATCCTGGCACAGCAAACTCATCATGACAGGATATGCACAATGAGGTTTCTCCAGTTTAGACCTAACCAGCTGACCATAGTATAGTGTAGTGTAAATGTTAAGCAGCTCTGTGTGAATAACACTGTAAATTGGAATAAAAAACAAACAAACTACAAAATAAGAAGCATTTGGATTTTTTTTTTTTTAAAAAGAAGTAATATATGTTTAAGTTTTACTGGTGAGTCTTGAACTCCCTAAGGGGATTGTGTATAGCCTCATGTCTACTGGCACAACAAATGTAAATAGGTGACTTTATGAATAAGGGATTTACAAGATGTTACATCTGAACAAATAAACTGAGGACGACATCCTTTCTCTCCATGATGGGTGAAACAAAAGTGCCGCTGCGTCCAATCCTGCAGGAGGGGAAGGCAAACAAGAACAAAGATTTCAATAATTCATGGTTATTGAACTCTCTCTGCAACTCCATACACACACACAAAACTGTCTGGAGGGTGCGATTATGACCCTCTAATGTTATTATTATGTTGGGAACCATTCTGACACAGCTCAACGTGGCCCAACATAACACAACACCATACAGTGGTTTAATTAGATCCCACTGATACGGGACACACTGAAGGAGTGCATCACAGACGACAGCAGCCCCGGGGGCCACATGAGGCCACTTCCCTTTAATTTTGACGGTGATTACAGGCCGTTTCTGATATTAAACCCAGGTTGTGTGTTTGTGAGCGGAAGACAGAGAGAGAATAGCGTACAGCAGACAGTCCTGCAGCTCATCCTTGTCTCCACTCAGCAGGAGCAGCAGGAAGAGGATTAATACAGGAGCCCTGTCTGTCCTGATAAATAATCTGGAACGACACATCCTGCAGAAATCTCTCTCTCTGTGAAAAACACAGGATACAGAGCTCTGCCTATTGAAATGACAGTGTTCTGTTCTTGGCTACATTATTAATTTGACTGGCTGTGAAGGTAAGCAGGAAAAAGGCCAAGACATCAGAAAACAAACTGACAATATAAGTTTTTCAGGAGGTTGCCGTTTGAGATGGCATCTTGAAAATACACAGACTACTCAGATCACATACACTATGTTTTTTCCCCCTTTGATTTAATGTAAACAAACATCAATTATTCAGACAGTGTATAATAACTCCCAGACACCACTTTGCTGCTTCCTCTTGGTTTATAATTGCTTTTTTTTGCTCATCAGAGACCTGGAAATAAGCAAAACAAATCATTTACTTATCAGTTTCATTGCTGTCATGGAGTTACGTTAACTTTTTCATCTGTAACTTCAGCTTTAGAGGGATGGAGCCGCACAACATCAGGCCGCTCAGAGAGGATGTAATCCTTTTATGTGAGACAGCAAAGAGACAGTGCAGTGGTTTTAAGCCAGCCCATGTGGTTTGAAAAGGACTGCGTGACGCTTTTGGGAAAGTGCAGATTCACAATGCAACGCTACAAGATAAAATGCCGAGTCACTCACTGTTGTTTCTTGTTGTGCATCTTGCAACGTAAGACTCCAGTATGTGTCTTTGATAAATGTGCTTCTGTTGGTTACCTGGTTGTGTAACTCGCTCTAAGTTGGACACATCCTGTTTCACAAGCACTGGCTGAGCCTCCACCCGTTTGCACATCTGGTGTGAAGATGATCTCACACACACACACGAACCAAAAAAAAAGAGGCGCCTTGTTACTGCGTCGCTCTCATCTGGAAAACATGATTATTATCTGCGAGTTAAATGCACAGCTCTGCTCCAAACTAGTTAATTATCTCCTCCTTTTTTCTCTGCAAAATATTTTAGGCCTTTAATACAACCGGTGCAATCAGTCTGGCACGGCACTCAATCTGACCTGTCCCTTGTCCAAGAAGACAGAGTGCTTCAATAAAGACTCTCCACTGAGCAAATTCTCTCTACGTGGCACAACCTCCCTCTGAGCTGCTTCTGTGACTGAATCTCATCTGGGAGATTCATTGTTGTACTCAGAGAAGGAGAGAAAAAGTCAACGTGGAACAGGCTGTTTCAATGAAGCTGATTTAGCTTTGGTTACTGGTCCAAGCAGCAGAGAAAGGATGGACAGAGCAGAGGAAGGGAAGAGAGGGGATGAGTGAAGAAATAAAAATGATGCTCCCCCTCAGAACCATAATGCTTTCATGTCTGTATAATCTGTCAGTCTTTGATGCAATTGTAATTTCTCACACAAACACACACACACACACACCCCTACAGCGTTTAAGCTTCTCAGAAAGCCCAAGACACAAATCTAAATGGATATCTAGTCTGCATGTTCCCCGTAGGTCCACTGTAATTGTCTCTCTATCAGGGTCATTAGGAAGAGGGAATGTTTCTAGTTCATTTCCACAGGGATTCCTTCTCAAAATGTGCTGCTCGTGAAGGAAAGAGGCGCCAGACTTCCTCAAATGCGACCTGAAGGGCAAGTGCTATGTGAAGCAAACTACCATGAGCCCCTCTGCTCGTCTGTTAACTTTTTTTTTTTTTTTTTTTAAATGCAAGTCAGGTCTGTGGTCGGAGATTTGATTGCGTTGTTGATTGAGTCTTAGCTTGGAGAGGCAGGATCGCTCTGCATTGTGAACGTTACAGACTGTGAAATGACTTTTGAGAACCGTTCTCTGAAGTATTCTCAGACTGCGAGCGGGACAAGATCAAAATGAGATGTTAACTTGGCACTTAGGGAGGTTGTTGCAGTTCTGTTGCAGTTTGCGTGCTTCATAGTGATCAAACTTCTCTGTGTGGAGGCTTGCTGTGCTCTCCTCTGAGGATCAGGCTGTTATCCACATGAAAAATTGTGTCACGTGTTAAATCAAGGCCGAAATGATAAACTGTGTTGTTTTTGCAGCCTTGAGTTGGGTAAAGTATTGAGAAAAAAAATATCAGCCATTTTTATTCTCAGAATATGGGAACACATTCACATACATTCTTTCCCTCTATGTGGCCTTTTGAGAAAAAAAAAAAAAAAAAAAGCAAATAAGCATTTTCCAACCTCAACTCATTCCAAATATTTATGTATAGTCACAAGCGTTTTGGCTTCTGTGGAAAACAAAACTGTGACTGTACTCAAATGTTTCATTTAGACTTTTTTTCCATCTCTCTGTGTTTAACAGACTCTACAATCAAAGTATATAATACCAGCGAGATGGCAGGGATAAAATAAATGGTGGAAAATACAATCTCTTAATGACACACTACTTGCTGACATGCTATCTTATTAGACTCCATAAAAGAACATAATCTCTTACACCAATGGGCTCTTTTCACATCCCCTCGGATTCATTACCCATGCAGTTAATGCTGTTTGACATACATATGCAGCAAGGCCCACGTTCGCACACTTAACTTAAGCAGCTATTCCATATGACCCGCGCTGTATGATCTAGCAGAGGGGATGGAAATGCGAGTTGTCACCCTGGAGTAAACACTCCAAGACGGCTGGGGGAAGTCATGCGCAGTGGATGTTCAGTTTGAAAGTTTCTCCCTGCAGAGAAAAGGCTTAAGGAGATCTCCAGAGTGCAGCTCGTGCACTCTGCAGAACAGGCGTCGCTACTGTGTAAGATCTAACCTCTGCTGCTACTTCATTCACAGTCTCTTCCTACGTTTAAAGCACGTAACTTGTGAGTACATACACTGGCATGTTCCAAACACTCAGTCAGAATCTGAGCGGGCACTGGTTTTGGAGGATTTGTGCTTTCGCTTCCTCTTTCTCTTCTTCTTATCTTTCTTCTTTTTGTCCTTCCTCTTTTTCCGCTTCTTGCTACGGTGGTGGTCAGAGGAGGAGGAGGAAGAGGAGGAGCTGTCTGTGTCAGAGGAGGAAGAGGAGGAGGAGGAGGAGGAGGTGGTGTCCTGGAGCAGCTGCTGCAGCTGTTGGATCCTAGAAAACAGGAAGGGCAGGGAGGAGAAGAAGGAAGGATTAGAGAGCGAGTGGGAGAAACACATCTGATGCAGACGTGGATGGCCGGATGGGGCTGGCAGGAATCTGAAGTGTCCTCGAGCAAGTCACTGTCTTTGTCTCAGGACCAACGTTTTTCCAGGCCGCGAGTTCGTCCGACATGTGACCGAGTTCGTCACATGTCAATCCGTGTTCCGTATTTTCAGTAAGTGCCAGCAGAACCTGTGAAAGCTGCAGGTGTGGAGCTGGGACATACCTGGATAATGAGGTCACCCTGTCACTTAAATGCAAGACACAACCTCAGATGGCTTTTTAAAATTTTACTACAAGAGATAAATAGTGACTTCACAGCCATTAGATGAAGATCTTCATTAATAACACACTACTTTTGAATGATGAAACTTCACATTCTGCGCTGTGCTGACCTTCAAAGAAACAGGTCACTAGTGAAGGTAGTTACCTAAACTAAGAGGAAACTTGAGCCCTAAATAGGTCAGATGAATATATCTATTTGTCAGAGCCAAAAAGGGTTCAAGAGGCAAGATTAAAACACCAACTCATTACAGAGTTGGGCAAAAGGCAGGAAGTGCAATATTTGATGTACAGAGCTGGAGCAGGGAAAGCAAATGATGAGCCCAGAAATGTACAAGTTTTAGAGACTGTGAACTACTCAGCCACGAAAGAGATGTCTCTGAGAACAAAGGCTGACATGCTCTGGTGAGATGTGTGACAGGCCTCATTACCGTGAGTGACAACACACAGAGCAGAATGACCATCTGATGCCACGCTACTCCTTAAAGCAAAGTCCTATCATGAAAGCAAAGCAGTGACCTACAGTTTCATCTCTAAATAAAAAATAACTCATCTGTCACCACCGCGGTCTCCGGTTCCTCAAACAATCTTTGAAAAGAAATGGTTCAACTCCTGTCCACTGGCAATCTGTGTATGTTTGTCAGCAATCAGATTCAGGATATCAAACATTCACATCAAAATGTTCTGTGACACTTTGACACATTACATATGATTATGTAATGTGTCAAAGTGTCACAGAACGTTGAATAAAGGTAAAAATATAAGAAACTGAGAGAAAAAAATTGAGAGACCATTAAAAAAAATAACCAGCCATTATATGTTTTTAAACAATCAGCACTTTGTGGTAAAAGGCTGCGATATCCAGCACAACTGGAGACACAACACTGCCCTTGAAATTGGAACTGGAAATTTGTGTGTCTGTTTCACTTCCCTTTTAAGATGATGCCACATTTAATATGGCACAGACATTCAACGGAGACTTCAAAGACTGAGACTTCAAAACTGGCCTTTGAATAACCTTTTCTCTAATGGATTCAAAAAAACACATACAATACACATGTGCACACACACACACACACACACACAAACACACACCTTGCAGTGAGCCTTCATGGGGAACAAACCTCAAATTCAAACATCCTGGTGTCAAACAATATTTGCTAGAAAGTGGCACAGAGAAGCAGTCACCATGAAAGAAATTTCTAGGTCATCTGAGACTGTCCCAGTCCTCGAAAACTGTAAAGACTATGATCTAACAGTCTGACTGTTGCCTTAAACCTGTGTGTTAGTTTGCACCATTTCAGTTCATATCAGATTGTAAATCAGGGAAACAAGATGTAAACACTTCCATGAGAAAAAAAAGAGTGTATGTACCTGGTTTCTTTTTCGTTCCTTTTGTTTTCCCGTATTATGTCATACATTGGGTCTTCATGAGCCTGAAAGAATAAAACACAATTTGACATTTCCTACCATGATGAAAGGACACACAAATGAACCTGACTTACTAAAACAACAGCTGCTGTTATTCATGTTAAACCTGGGAAATGATCCCAGCACATGTCAACCATTGCGCTGTTTTAACATCAGGTCAGCACTTGTTAAAAACCTCCCAGTGACAATACAAGCTGGGAAAATATGAAACACTTGCATTTATGGTAATCATTGCAGAGGCTGTGAGCTCCTGCAGTAGGCATTGTTCCACTGAAGGCACACTGGAACAAGCTGTGAGAGGAAGACTGTTGCCCACATGTTCCTCTGTGTAAACTCAACCTGTCTCAGATCAGTTGTTAAACGTCCACCCAGGTTTCAGACACACACTTTTGGTCTGTGCCACACACCTTGCTGACCCAGCCCCACTCTGTTTAACCGTTATGTGACATTTTTCCAGGGATGGTGGGGAGTTTTTTGTGAGGTACCAACAGACTCACCACTCTGAACTGCTCCAGTTTCTGGTTGCCTTTGATGAAGAAAGGACACTCTCTGTCTCCTGTCCTGTGGCCGTAGCGCTTACATCTCCAACCTGAGAAAAAGATAGATAAACACACAAACAAACATGCAGGTTGATGACTGAAGAGTTACTCAAAACCAAATGCAAATATATTCTCATTCTGTTCCTTTTAATTGAATGTCTTTCTTTATTAGCAAAGGAAATGCAAATTTTGACAATTCAATTCAATTTAATTCAGCTGTCATAAACATGATGTTTACAAACATAAAAAACCACAGAGTGAGTAAAATACAATATTAGCTGACAACTGCCTTGCACTGGGACTTTATTTACATTTGGACTAAAGAAAAAACATGGAGCCACACAGTGAAAGGTCCTGCTCACGTTGCAGAACGTACACCTTGTTATCAAAGAGACCTTTTCAATTCATTGTCACTCAGCCCTCACTGAGAAGAAGTGAAGCTTCGAAAAACCTTTTACTATTTGACACTTTGAGTGGCAGCGAAGCAACCACGGATAACTTTGGAGTCTTTGTAAAGCGAGACCACACAAATTCTGTTTATACAGTAAAAGTCGAGCGCAAAATTGTTTATTCAGTGCTTTCATGCCCATATCATTCACAATGAAGTCTCTCCGTTCCTAAACAGGATGCCATATTCAAACCTTTTTCTCAAAGGATTACACTGAGCGACTCATGCTCAGCTTCTGCAGAACAAATGCCAACTTGTGGACAGGCCCGGGTGTGTGCTGACTCCTCAAGTCCCTGGCTGTTCACACAGCATGAAAATGAGTGGGACAAAAGGACCAAATGGACATAATGACAGTCTTTGTCTGATCAAAAGGACAGAAGGTGATCTCCGCAACATCATTATTAATCTTTGGCCTGTCGTGTTTGACAGAAAAACACAGTGTTTGCTGTGTTAAATGTCGAGCTCTTCCAGTTATATTTATCATCTATCGAGGCTGCTGCCCACTCATGGTGGAGGTTAACTCCCTCCTGCAGCTATAAGTGCCGCTGATACTTCTCCAACTAATATGAGCTTGATATGTATACAGTGTAACCTCTGAGGACTAGACTTTCAGCACCAAGTAAAGGAATATGAGAGTATGTCAGTCACCATTCACAATTTAAAGTATTGAATTTAAAGTGTAGAATAGATGTGTAGTCGTTTTCAGCATCCAAAGTTTAAGGCCAAATAACTTCCATCAAATGAAGATGTTTCCTGGACTATTTTTAAAATTAAGAGTAATTACAGTGAACAACAACACTGTCAAAATGAGTCTAAAGATTAAACATGTAGTTACTACCGGTGGTTTAAAGATGCATATCAAAGGCTACAGAAGTGAAGGCTCGACTAATGTGATATGCCTCTTGTGCCCCCCACTCTGACAGCATCATGACAAATATGCTTTTATTTTACAAGTGCGTTTCATTAAAGATGAACTTCACCCTGACATCAGCTCTGCAGCTGTGTGAAGAGTCCCAGGGATTTGTGAAAAATCCAGAGGAGCATAGTTCGCTCTCTCAGTGAAAATCTGGGGGTACATTACTGAAACAGTGTTGCTGTATACTCACACTGCATCACCTTCACTTCCTTCCCCAGGGGCATCCACAGCCCCTTGGTGGGGGCGTGAGCCAGGAAGCTCCGGGCTTCTTCGTTCCCTGGTTCAGCCGGGATACAGTCCTCTGGTTTTTCCTCATTCTCCTGCAAGAGCAACTGTCACTGTCACCACTTTCAGACACAGAGAGCCACATGTGTTAACAACACCAAGCCCAACACAATCTGTTTGAATCACTGGCTCCACATTCATTAAGTGCTTTGTGTGTTTGCATCAGCATTACCTTTATGAGTCCTGGTGGAGGCTTTTCATAGCTGCAACAAGCAAACATGACTGTTAGACTAAAACGACCTCCATGTTATTAATACTTTAAAACTTATATTGCAAACTTATAAGGTAGCAAGCAACAAAGCCCTGTACAAAGAGCAACTCCCTGAGATAACATTAGCAGAAAGGCGAGGCATTTTCAGTTGTATAGAAAATAGC
Source organism: Caranx ignobilis (assembly GCA_021432705.1). Taxonomy (NCBI): domain Eukaryota; kingdom Metazoa; phylum Chordata; class Actinopteri; order Carangiformes; family Carangidae; genus Caranx; species Caranx ignobilis. Next base: position 2,615,958 of record MU269991.1, on the reverse strand, counting down.
TGCTTATTAAATCATATTTATAATTCATGTACAAGTTTGCAAGCTCAGACACAGCAGCTCGCCACTAGTATCACTCACAACGTCTCGACGTGTTTCAGTTTTTGGACTTCTTGGGTGAGTTTTTGCGACTGTGTCTTGAGTTTCTCCATATCGTGTTTGGATGTCTTGTGTTTCTTGTGGTCTCGTCTGTCCTCCTTCTCCCTCGCTCGCTTCCTGTCCGACATTGTCCCGGTGTCGAGGAACCGAGGCCCCGTAAACCCATTAATTTATAAATAACGCGGCTTTCACAGTTTATGTTGCTGCTCTGAAACAAACCCACGGCTAACGTGCTAAGCAGATGCTAACTAGCAAACATTGCCGTGGTGCTGCTGTGCTGACTGTACTTCCTGTGCAGTCTGGTTGGTTTAGTTAAAGTCCAGCGCCACCTGCAGGACACAGTGAGTAACTGGCCTGAGTACTGTTTTCTGGTTGTGTAAATCTGTTTTATTTTTTTTTCTTCAGCATATAGTAAGGTTATATTTTATTCTCTAAAATCACCAAGCACCTTTGACCTTTAATATTTCCTTCTCATTGACTGATGTTGTATCTGTTGTAACTGTTTAACTCAGTTTGAGTTCCTAAATTGGCAGGTAACTTCCTTTAAAACTTGAACTAACAAAACTGAACGAAGCTAAATCCTTTATGCCAAAAAATAAATAAATTCTGCTGGTTTGGATTCTTAATATAATTCATATTCATAAGGGAACAGACATGGATATGAAATCTGCAGCACTGAAGATGCAATCAAAGACATTTCAAAGCACTTATCACTGCCAGTCTCAGGATGTAGGAATAAACAAACAAGTTTCACGGACTGAAAAGGTTTTTATTTCAGAGAATCAAGATGTAGGTGGAATACAAATGTGAGGTATTTCAGGATTTAAACACATACATTGAACATCTAATGGACAACAGGTACTCAGGCAGTACAAAATGCAGTAGATATATTTAAATTCCCACTCTTAACAAAAAGATGAAAAGAGTAACCATTCACAAATACATACCTAAAGAAATTAAGAAAAGAGAGCATTGACAATAGGTATTGTCAGTAAGTCTGTGTATACAGGTTTTAGGCAACTGCGCCTATTCAATGTAAACAACAACTGATGAGTCCCGTTTTAGAAGATAATCATGAAAATCTTCATATGTGACTTGAACAGTCTCAAAAATCATTTGCAAAATGCAACAGTGTCAAATGTGTCATGTCTCGGCAGAGCCGTCACAAATACACAAACGCATCTCCCCACTGGAGAGGGCCAAAAAATAAAGCGAGAGATCAAATTCAAATAAAAAAGTTTCAACATTAAGTAGTATGTATACCAAATAGATCCGTATTCATCATATAAATGTGTCATTATAACTTTAGAAAAACAAATCCAAAAAGGGCAAAGGATATCGGCATGTAAACCAGCTCGTCATGCCACAAACGCCACCAAACCAAACAAAGACGGCTTTTTGGACGTTTCAGTCATTTTGTTGAATACTGAATAATTCCTCAAACAATCCACTCAAAGTAATATCCACAGTTTAGGAGATTACAAGAGGCGTGTGCTGAACTCGACAAAAGAAGCATTCTCCTCCGACAGGCTGAGCAGAGGATGTGATAACCCTGATTAATACTTGAAATAACCAGCACAGTGCTCCTAGTTTCTGCACTCAGGATTTCAGGAGCGTCATTCCTAACAGCCCAGCAATAGTTGTGTTGGTGGGCAAACTGTAACCCTTCTCACATGGGCTCGGGAACCAGAGTTACTCGCTTTAGTTCCCCCTTAGCCTTGGGTGTAAACAGGTTACAACATGGTCTAAACCCTTGCTTTTTTAAGAGCATATAAAATCATCAGAGTGAGGAAAGAAAATCTTTCAAGCCGCCCTTTTTGTTGCCTGGGTTGTCCTCACGCATGAGGATCTTGTTGAGACGCTGGACGACCCAATTTTTACCTTTGGACAAAGACTTGGAGGAAGATGAAGTCCCTGAAGTGCCAGAGGAGGTGGAGGACCTGCAGGGAGAGAAAGAGATTTGGTGAGGGAGGAAAAGTAGGTATAAAGAGGGTGTGGATGGAGGAATTAAGAGGCAGTAACTGGAGATTTTGTTGGTTGGCAAGAAATGTTAAAAGTGAACAGTCAACAAGTATATGATCTGGCAAGAATGGATACCAACACGTACACCGTATGTGTTGGTGCAGCAAGGTGCAGCTTAATGCTGACTTAATCATTCAAATCCTAACATGCCTGACACATCATCCTCTCGGATGTCTGCGACACCTCCTGAGTTCGGTCGAGGAAAGTTATTAATACCAGCGATCTTAAGTAACTTACCTAGGTGTATGAACGGGTGTCTTGTCTTTGCTCGGAGTCTTGGGGGTAGTCGTGCTGGATCTGCTGGCTGATTGTGGAGTCTTGTGTTTGCCAGTGCTCCCTGGGGTGCTGTGGGTCTTAGCGAGGGTAGCTATGAAGTCCCTGTTCATTCCTTTGTGTCTGGATGTCTTATTGCATGTGTGGCACGTGGCCATCTGGGAAGGGAGAGAAAGGAGAATATGCATTAATATTGCATGGCTTGCTTCTATTTCTCCAATACATAATAAGGTTTTGAGTCAATGGCATACAAGGTTTCCTAAACTGGAGAAAAAAATAACAGATTTCTCAAAGGTCCTCCAAACCACCCTGATGTTAAATGTAATATTTGGTCATTCTAGCTGTTATTGTTATTTTTCATCAAACTCTGTGTTGCCACCTGTCTGACACACAAGAGTTTGGTGTGAATTAGTCTGGACACTGATTGCAGCAACAGATTGACTCCGGGGACACAGAGTGCAGGACAGGCTGTAGTTGTAGCAGGCAAGGGGGCTGTAATGAGCACTTCTCCTATGCCCAGGGTGACGCAGGCCAGCTCAAACCCTCACAGATGTCAGGCGCGTATTGCCATCTCACAGCTGAGAAATAGTTCACAATGGCGTCCAGGAAGAAATTTCGTGACAGGGACGTGATTCACTTAACAGCTGAGACTCTTCCCATCGGCCTTGCCAAAAATCCACACGATTATCTTACCTTTGAATGTTTGTGCAGTTATGAAAATAACTGGATTAGTTAGAGCAGGATGGGAAACTTTTGATTTTAGCCTATGAGAGAGCGAGGAGGGGCTGTTGCCATGCAGCTTCACCTATTCAGGGTATGGATGCCATAAGAGTTGTCAGCCAGCTCTACCCTATGAACCCGTGTTTAGGTACAATCGCTGCGGCACTTCCGCTGAGTTCACTCTTTACTGCACCTCACTTCACACGAGCAAACTCGGAACAATTTCCAGACACAGATCACACACACACGCATGCAAACAAAAAGTTATTAGACCCTATATAAGGCAAAGCATCCAGACAGTTGTGAGAGTTACGAGACACAACTGTCGCTTCATGAGATTCTCGTGATTCAATTTAACAATCGGCATTCCAGATGTCTACCTCACTGTCTTGTGTCCCAGTAAATAGGTACAGTGCGTGCAACTGTGAATATGACTGGGACAAACTACAGTAAATATCTGTCATGTTGACTGATGGCTGCTGATTCCAAAGGAATTAAATAAAGCACAAATCACACAGACACTCTGGTACATTCCCAAACAGATAATTAAAACCTGCTCTGGTAATCGTCACACTTACTCTTTTACATTTACAGCTTTTAGCAGATGCTCTTATTCAATTGCTTTCCTGTTGACACAGCTAAGACACCAGCAAGCACATTATCCCAGTGATGAGCTTCCACTAATCATGAAATAAATTACAGAGACCAAGGTTTTTAGCTGTTGCTTCTTTACTCTGGTAAAGATTGAGGCTCTTAAACAAACCATCCAGTTACACTTGGAAGAAAACTTTCCTCCTTCATTCAGTTCAAACTCTTGAGTGTTATTGAGCTCTTCAACATTCCTCACAACCCAACAGTCACTTAAGTCCCATCAGTGGCACAAGCCCTCCAGAGTTGCACAAGGTTAAAACCGGTCTAAACAGACCACCACTGCAGAGGTCAGCAGGTCTGAGCCAAGCTGTTGACAGTCCTGAATGCTGATGAGATGGAAAACTCACCGACACGAACGTAGCCATTTCAGATTCTGACAGGTGTCTGTTGGCGGGTGTTGGAGAGTTGGGTTTCGATGCACCAGGCAGACTGAGTTCCCCTTTCTTTCTATGTGACCGTGTGTGTGTGAGAAGTGTTTACCACATGAGCCTGCCCGTCCGGCTTTATACAGGCCAAGCCCAGCAGCTGACCCACCCATCTTTGCACAGGGGTGTGGCTCAAAGGAAGACTGACCAATGCACTGAGAAAAAGGGTCAACTCATCTGTGACACAGCCAGCTCACTGCTGCCACTTTTCAACAGTGACTCATCCTTGTTTGCAAATAAATATCTATGGGACAAAGACATTCTGAACTTCATCTAAGCATATCCACACAGAGAAAGGTACGGCTGAAAGCTGTGTTTGAAATCTTGTTTCTGCATCACATGACAAATTATTCATATTTATTTCTATGTACACAAAACTTGTCAGTTACAATCAGAAGAACCAGAGTCGAAGATGATAAATGATAATACTAAATTATTGGGGAGCTCAGTGCAGCACATATAACTACTGGATGATACGCTTGGAAAAAAACACAGGCGAGCCTCTATTTCAAGAGAAAGAGCCCCATCCTGGCAAATAACAGTCAATAGTAAAAGCATTTCATCAAACTAATTATCTCCTCTGAACTGTCACTCCTCTTATCGTAGCAAAGCTCAGATCTTTTATGATTACAACTGCTGTATAAAAAAAGTCAAAAAGCTGGAAGTGAGTGTATTTAACATATTAAGGCAGAACTTGGCTGGAGACAAGAAAGATGTTCAAGCTTATTATTCGGGAACATGCGGTCTTTGTCTCTTCAGCCAAGAAAAATGCATTAATATTACAAAGACATGGCAAAGGATGTTATATTGGCACTGCTTTCTGATTATAAAAAGGTATTTCAGAGCAACAGAGGTGATCTATAATGGATAAAGCAGCACTCTACTGCAGGATGTGGATTCACGTTTATAGGAGGAAATATATATCCCAATGAAGTGTCCTCAAGCCCAATGCTTCTTAGTAGATATTAAAGCTGAATTAAATACATGGAAACCAGTAAATCCTGAAAATAAAATAAATGTCATGCTTAGAAAACAACTGGCACTGATGTACAACACTGTGTTTGCAGATAAAAGGTTGAAATGTGCATTTTATGTAGCGGCACAGCTGTGATAATAGTAAAATGAAACAGCTGAACTGAGACAACATTCTTGTTTAAGTTAATAATGTCAAGGTAGACTTCTAGACATCTATAACATATGTTATGTGTCTTGTCTTCTGGGTGTGTAATAACATCAACTGTGAAAAGATGCGCTCATTCTTTAAATTTAATGATGCCGAGCCGGCGGCATATGCACATTTTACACACTGCATCATTCCAGTTTTCCCCCCGTTCCTGTTTATATCTTGACAAGACTGTTGTGATGAACTGTGTTGTTCTATTTCACACTGCGCTTGCTTTATTGTTATTCAGAACCTTTCCATCACCTCCCTTTGTCATTTCCTACTACTGCTACTCAATTTCCTCCTGGGGATCATTAAAGGTTCATCTAATCAAATCTAAACAGGACACCGGTGCCAAATCCTCAAACAAAAAACTGTCTGTTCCCAAGTTATAAACGGTACTGTTATCTCAGTTGTAACACATCGTAAGTGATCAGGGCTGTGGACATTTAGGTGACAGCCTAGATTTTACTGATTTGAACACAATGATTGCCAAGGATAAAAAAAAAACACCTTAGCAAAACAAGAGGTTGGGTTCATGGTGAAGTGGATCACACACAGACACACAGCTGGCTGCAGATGGATGTTTACAAAGAGAATGACCTCTCGCTGTTTATCGTCTTGTCCTCTACTTACCACTAGTGGTCCCAATACCATCAGCTGGGCTGCACTGATATGACAGGCTCTATGAAAAGAAACTTCTACCCGATGAAAGTGTAGGTGTGTGTGTGCATGTGCACATGTGCAAAACACAGTGGCAAGACTAATCAGACCAAGTTCAACAATATGAAAGCGTCGACAGTGACACTGTCCATTCCAAAAAAAAAAAAAAAAAAAACATGTATGGTATGGTTGCCGCATAGTGATGAGAGCTCACAGTAACCTGACATGAAATCCCACCCATCACGTGTACCCGTTTAATTTACGCTAATCCTCTGACATGTAGTGTATGCACTTGGAGGGACACACGTGAGCCAGTGCCACAGAGAGATTTCATTTCCTCATCTTGGGCTGCTGATCCTGGCAGCAGACAGACCTACACAGCGACAACTCAAGCATATGGCAACGGCGACATGTTGGAGCTTCGGGGTATGAAGTAAACAAACAACCACCTATACGCAGCTGGGGGGAATATTAAGGACAATTGCGTTTTGCAGGAACTTGAATTTCTGCCTGGAAACATCCACGTTCACCATATGGTCACGGGGAGAAAACACAACTTGTTATTCTAATATTAAACTGAAATCCACCATACAAGGACAGAGACCTAGCACTGCGTGTGACCTGTGAATATATTTCTCTCACTGGGTCGGCCTTGACCTTTCACCCTGCTCCAATCTAAACAATGAAAGAAGCCTGCTTTCTGTCTTACAACATTTGCATGTTCGTGTTTGTGTTGCATTCAGTGTGAAATGTGAACCGACACAGACAGCCACAGACGCAAAGATACACTTAACCTTGATCCTGCGCTCATATATCACAGATATTTAGCGATAGGAATCCAGTATGTGCATGGACTGTCAACACCTACTAAATCACAAAACGAGACAATGTGCAGTGACTATATACCGCAATAACAGCAGATATTTATGGCTCCTTTGTGTGATTATTAAGTAAGAATAAACCTGCTAATTCTCATGATGTCTGTGCCATGACAGGTTGACAAGTAGTCAGGGCTCACCTGCATGCTCACACATCACCAGCCATCCCTTAATTTATGAGCTTCGGTGTGCATCTGGTCTCAGTTTACATAAATGCGCATGAATAACAATATGAGCCTTAATTCAAAGTATTGAGAATAGTTAATATATTTTTACCATTCTCTGTGAGATTGTGACATGCAACCCTACACCCTGAGATTACTCAAAAATAACATTGCTTCTGAGAACAAAAAGAGGAATTGCATGAGAAATAGTGAAAATGGCACATGCACACTGACACGAAAACACAGGCAGACCCACATAAATCGATCCTGCAGATGGACCTTTCTATCTATTAATAGCCCCTGTGCCATAAATATCTCCCTTCCTGTCTTTCTCTTTCTGCTGCCAGAGGTCAGCATGGGTTGATTAGTTTGACCTTGGCAGTACGATACCACCCAAGAGGAGGAAGATGAGAAGAGAAACAAGGCAACAGACCGAATTAGGTGCCTGTTACAGCCTTTCAAATTGAACAGCCTGACAAAGTAAGTGTGTGTCAATTGCGTGATGGAGTTTTCAAAATGCCTGCGTGCGGGCATGTGTCCATAAGCATGAACATCTGCATGCGCTGTGTGCGAAAGTCATTTGAGAGCACATCAATACAACACAATAGCGCTGAAAGCAGAAGAGCAGTTGGGGGATCAATACGAGGCAAGCAGTGTAAACTTTCGTCTAACCATGGCCTTGCACTGTGATGGCGCTGGCAGCCATTTAGTCACACTGTCTGGAGGCCGGCTGCCCGGTAAATACACAGAGACACCTGATCTGAATGTAGAGCTGCTACCCAATGCCATTTAAAAATGATGTCATATCTGTTCCTCTCTTTCTTTTCTGTCTCTGCTGGTGGTGATAAAGGTCACATTTTATCCTGCAACACACCAGGAAGTTTTCCTCAGAACAAATAGAGAAGGCTGGAGAAAAGACATCAAGATTTTAACTGATGATTTATCCATACTCCCTGACCACCATGACTTATCCAGATTAGATTTAAGAATAATGTTACCGAGGGTGCTTTGACTCTTTCATCAATTATACAAGATCTTTGATGTCTCACTCTGAAAAAAGTTTGATGAAGTCATTTCACATATAATGTATTACCTGGGGAGGCTTTACCAGAGCACCACACATTCACATTTTGAATTTATCTAAGTTAAGTTATGATATTTCAATACGACTTCGATCAAAGTTATTTGTTGCCTCTCAACTTCAGTTTACAAAATTACTTTGATCTGAGGACACGTCTGGACATCCCAGGTGTGCTGCAGCTGCTCAGAGCACAGGTGGAGGTTTGATCTGATATGAAGGCTCGTTTTCTGAAGCTGTAACCAAAGGCTTTGACAGAATTGCAATGAATACCATTGATCATCAAGGAGCAATACACTGTAAATCCTGGTGAGCGATGATCCAAACAGTGGCACCTTCCAAACCTTGGTATTCGTGACACTTGACAGTTACACCAACAGTGGATATTGCCAAGTTCCAGAGTAGTTATAATATTGCTGAAGAAACTAAATGAAGTGAGAGACAGAGGCTAATTGAGAGATGACATGCCGCTATGGAGCGGCATCAGGTTCTCTTTATGGGGTTTATCATGCTTACAGTATGAGGCTGGGCAACAAACATGATGACAGCAGGGAGCTTCAATGGCATCTGATCCTAACCCAAGGATTATTGTGTGCATGCATGTGTGTGTGCATGTGTGTTTCAGAAGAAAAATACATATGTGTTCTGAGTGCATTTTTCTTAATATACTCCAGCACACACGTTTCCCTGCACATATGACTCATGCGTGAGTGTTTCCACGTCCCATCGAGCCTCCTCTGTATCAAAAAAGCTCAAGGCCAGTCACCTCTGTCTGTTGCTGTTTCACACTCCCACCCACCCTTTCTCTACCCCAACACAACCACCCCCTCCTCTTGACATCCTGCCACTCGCCGCTCACCCTTGAGGTTTAAAAACTCTTCCCTGAGAGACAACATCTAGACATCGTTGTCTCCTCTTTCCTGTCATCTCCTCAAGAGGCACATTCTCCAGCAGCATTACACCAGTAAAGATAAATACAACAGAGAGATGTGGCGAAAAGACGGCCAAGAAAGGAAAGAGGAGAGGTGAAAGATGAGGATAAAATGAGGGGGAAGAGGGACGGTGGTGAGCTGCGGTAAAGAGAATGACAGGGATCGAAGAGCACGAGGAAAAACAGAAGAATATGGGATGAGGGGATGAGAGGTGGTCAGTGAGGTCAAGAAGAAGTGGTGACATAAATTACAAACAGAGGCTGGACTCATGTCAGAAAGAAATGGCCCTTGTGGGGGGAAAAAAGAGAGATTTTCCAACCACTTATGTAGTAGTCACAATGGCACCCTCTGGAAACAAGAGCTGTTTTCAGGGAATGGCATTGTGACTAATACACTCAGTAGACATGCCTCTGCATCTGTCACAGAAAAAAAAGGAGCTATTCTCCGGGTGAAAGACTCACTTTCTGTTTTCCCAAGAAGAAACTGTTGAATTTAGATGCTACGCATAAATCCCCCCCAAAACAACATGAATATATACGACGAAGGACAAGCTAGAAAATGTGTACTTTTTCCTCGTAACGAGCGAGCCTGCTGGGAAGTATAAATCTACGCACGAGGAGGGAGAGTGGAAGAATGAGGGAGGAGGAGAGAATGCTATCCTTCGCTCCATTTAGGGTCTCTGTCTCTCTTGCGGGGCTACAATCCAACTTATTTCCATAACCACTGCTAGATAACCTGGCCCGCATGCACAAACACACCTGATTTATAGCATCTCGACAACACAATTTCTCAGAGTTGAGGAAAGCATATCACGCACTGGCATCTATCCTGAGGGCGGCACATCCTAAAGGGAGCAGCAATATGGTGTGAAATGGAGGGGATTTACACCCTGGAGTATAAATACTGCGCACTATTCATGTGTGTGTGGGAATATGCATCTCCTGCTCATGTGCTTCTGATGCTTTTCTACTTATATTTCCTTGGGTTCAGTGCACATATTGCAGATTTTTATGAAGGATGAATATAGAAAATAATGCATTACAGCAGTGTTCAGTATGTATGCAGTATACAAATACAGCACAGTATACAAACTGTTTGGAATATAAAACATTTTTCCTACAAAAGCTGCAGAGACTTTATGAATGAAATGTGGCATTGATAAATGACTTTGAAAAAAACAAAACAAAAACAAGAGGCTCTTCAAAGTGTTCCACAACACCTCTCATCCACAGCATGATCCCAGACGTGTTTGGAGAACACCGAGAACTCAAGCAAACACGGACATCTGCGTCTGCAAATACTCACACTTTGTTTAAAATAAACACCTACCTCCCCTCATCCCACCCCCAAAAAGGCATGAATGGCAATAAATTTATACAACAGTGTGTTTTGCTTATTTTTCTCCAATAAAGCCTCCACTTCTTCCTGTTGGTGTCACGTCACTGACAGTAAGAGGAGCAGAATATTGTGTACACAGCCATAACACTTCACTCTGGGACATAGAAATGAATGATGAACCACTAACACTAACAAATTAAGCTCTTGTGGTTACTGTGACGATCTGTCTCACTGGGTGAGCGTGTGCAATGTTTTTTTTATACGACTAGAAAAATCAGCAGAAGCATCTTCTCATAAATGACAAATGGCACAATGATAAAAAAAAAAACACACTGCTTGTGATTCTCCCATTATTTTTTCTTTAAAGAGGAAGTGAGTGGATGTAAATCTCTTTGTTCGGGCTCTCGTGCTGAGCCCCTCTGCTTGGCAGGGTTGCTGTGCTCTGCTCATCAGCATGAGGCCAGGGAGGCAAAGAGCCAGTCTACATTCCCTCTCTTATCTCTCCGCTCCACCACTCTGCATTTTAAGGGTATCGCCTCGCTATCACCCTTCCGCTGAGCACAGGTGTATGCCGGCTCACATACTTGACTTGTTGCCCCTCCGCTTTCTGACAGGCAAGTGACCATGAAAACAGAGGATAAAAATACTCTGGAGGACATGGCCAGGGTGTGTTGGTTTACAAGGAAGTCACGTGATGAAGGAGCATCAACATTCCCCACGATGACCCAAACAGTGTTGACAAATGAGTTAGAGCTGAGGTGCACAGTCACAGCTGAGAGAGAGAGGCCCGTCCGTTTGTGTACAACACACAAGTGAGTGTGACATACTAGCTGAGAGTTAGTCGGACAGCTTGTCATAACTCCATTGTGTTACATCCTTTCAAGTTCTTAGTAACTTCAAGTTAGTTACAAAATAGTGATTTACTATACTGGGTTGCACCAAGATACCTCAGCTATTAAAGGCTGTAATAAAATGTAAATTGATAGCTAGTCATCCTCTGAGGCACCATCCAATGGAAATTAACATCTTTGTAAACAGGAAGTCACTGTAGCACACATACCAAAAAATAACAGATCAAGTTGCAAAGCTTAACCTGATTATCCTTTGTAAATGCAGGTATAACTTTAACTGTATACTGTCATACATGAGTAAGAAGAGAGACTGCGTGCTTTAGAGTTAACATACGTTTTTGTTGTTAATAACTAAAAGAAGAAATCTTTATAACTAACCTAACCAGTTAGCGCAATCATTTGTATTACATTTCTACTTGTACACTTCTACCCTACTGTTTAGTCCATGCAAGCCACATCTTACCAGGCTAACATTTTAGGTGTGTAAATCTCCACTGCATAGAAATTCAAGTTAAAACCATGTGTGAATCTAAAGCAGCTGGTGTGACTGGCTTTGTGTGAATTTTTATGGTTCAACAGATTTTGAAACTTATTAGTTGGATGTTTTTGAGATGGCTTCCTTTTCAAGGTCTATGTGACATGACACCACACGGCATTACATAACATTATCAAAAAGGTCAAATATTCGCTGTTAGTAAATCACCTAACCTTTACCATAATTTGACTTTTACTGCTCACCTTTCTAATCTCTCTACTTTCCACTCTCTCGGATTTTTATGATCATCCCTGTTTTTTTAGAAACTTTTTTCTCTTTCAACCCTCTCTGTTATTCTCCTCCATGTCTCTCACTACCTATTTGTATTCCTGCTCTCTCACTCCATCTCCCTCTGCCTCATTGCCCTCAGAGTCAACAGACACATAGTGGAGAGTGGGTTCGGAGTGCTTTGTGCGGTGAATACCTGGAATACCTGCATAGTAAATGAGCCCAACCAGATTTTAATGAGGCAGCAGCATTTCCACTAGGGTTGCTCTTCATTAGGTTGATGTCAGATCAGAAGAGAGGCTCTTCAGTGGTTCCCTCCTATCACTGCTCTCTGATGGAGAGGGAAAATGCCACAAGCTTCGCCGCTGGTTTCCTCATCTAAATGGGCTTATCAGTTGAGTGGGCGGTTGCTGGCCAAAATAAGCTTACCATGTTGTTCCCAACTGGTGCTACCCATTAAGAGGACAGAAAAAAAGAGCATTATAACAACTGAGGGGGCAGTGGGAGGGAACAGGGTGAGTATTGACAAAGCACTGTCCGGCAACATTAGTTCTCTTACAGTTAAGCTTAATGGAACCACTGTAAAGGCTGTAATGATGAGTGGAGCACCATAATGAAACTAAACACTTCATGTGAAATGAATACAAATGACTTCAGTCTTGAGAGCAATAACGGTTGGAAACAACACATTAGGAGGCAACAAAGAGCTTCTTACATTATGATAAATAATAATGTGATGCATTTTGATTACCACTTGGAAACTCCTTTGTCTTGCCTCCTTCAGAGGTAAAAGATCAACACTAGTTACAAAGTCAGTGCCCAGCTCAAAGACCTTTCGATAAGACTGACTCCTAAATCGCTTGAGAAGTAAATTAGAAACTGTGTCATTAGTTTCTAAGAAGGTATTTTTTCCTAAATACCAATATTAGCATCTGTCTCAAAACTCCAACTTTAATCAGGCAAAAAATATCAACCCATCCTTCCATCCAAACCCCCAGTTTGTTCAACACCACTTCTGCAGAGAACAGCAGATCAAGTGTCTACCCCTGATGTTTTTTCTGTAAGGATAATGTGCTGCAGTGCAGTGCAATACATAAGTCTGAGTTGTGTTGTTTTGTCTTCTCACCAGTACTGAGGAGGACTTCTGGAAGCGATGCAGCAGATTTTTTTGCACCAGGGTGAGTCGTTTGCCCTGGGCCTTTCTGCGAAGGATGCTCTGCACCCGTGCTGATGGACGCCGCTTGGGCCGGAGTCGCACCCGGTGATTGTCAGGCTGCAGCCACTGATAACAGTAAGGACACACCAAGATGTTCTGCAACAGATGGGAGCATTTCTGCTTCGGTGACCCTGAGAAGAGGGGAGAAGCAAATTATATAAAAGCTGAAAGCAAATATTCTGGTGCAGTCAAGCATATTTGTTTTCAACAAAAGAACACCCAGGTACCCATGGTAGTGGAGGTGCTTCTAAGGGTGAGAATGAGTTTTTAAATTGTTTTCTATCCCTTTACGTGAGCATATCAAGCAAAAAGGCAGGGGGATATCTTTTCACAGTAGTTAAAGAATCAGGGTTGGAAATCATCCGAGGTAAAACTTCATCACAACATCTCATCTGTCTTTCTCCACAATCACATTAAAAGTTCTTGCAACAGATAAAAAAAAAAGTTCTCCCAATGGACTGATGGAGAAACACCATGTTGCTCGCTTATTGATCAATCCTGGTGTTTTAGAGGAGGAAAGCCTGAATAGCACCACTATCTATTGATGTGGTTTTAGCAGGCATGAGTCTGAGTGTGTGTGAATGTGTTTACGATTGTGTGTGTGATCCCATCAGGCAGTCTGCCACAGACAGCTGGCTGACTCAGTGTGTTTGGCTAAGGGTTTAGTGAGGTTTATCAACCTTGACAAACCGGTGACAAGGTCCTACTTACTACCGCTCTACATGGCTATTACACTCCAGGGCTTCGTTGATGAAAACATGCCAAAATCAAGCTATAAATTAAAATGGCGTTGCTTTAAAGAAGCACAGGTCTTTTAACTTACCTTTTGCATTGGCATTCACAGGCCTCTCTCTAGAGAAGAAGAAGAGGAGACAAGATCAGACACTGGAGGAGAGATTTACACCTGGTGAGAGTGAAAGTTATTTGTAACTAGGATTTAATGTTAGAAACCATTAGTATATTCACAATTGGATCTCCTCAGTAATAATGTTTTGGGCTGTTAAGCTCTAAAATACCAGGGAAATCCATTTATAAATGATTTAATGTGCCCATTTGCGTATTTTACTCTTGTCAATTTGCATTAGAACAGCTCCTTTCACAACACAACAATGTCATAAACAAGTTAAGAGGTTGAGTTAAGAGAATATTTGGACTAATTTCCTTCCACATTATTATCAGTACAAATGATTTAATCTTGAACTTAACAATTCTAGTAAAATATATCCATGCAAATAAATCCATTACTCAATGGAAACAGCACTTTGGAAAGGAAAAAACTAAACAAAACTTTGTCACAGACATCCGTTCCCATTAGGTGTAGTGGAAAACATGCAGGCGGAAAAGCAAATAGGTCTCCCCCCAACAATATAGGACAACTCTCCAAGCCATTTCAATGCACCCCCCACCCCTCCCCTCCTCCTGCAGGGCTGTGACTGTTAGGCTGCCTCCAGTTTTGGAACTCAGATATTTTCGCAAACATTTCAACTAAGCCGCAGTTAAGTCCCCCTAAAATTAGCCGCAGGCTTAAATCAATGAAGGGAAATTTGCTGTCCGGCAGCACGTGTGGTGGAGACAGGGACAGGGACAGGGACAGGGACAGGCCTGGCTGTTTATGGAGAGGACAGTGAGACTTAATCCGGAGTTGACCTGCCGGCTGCTGTGGCCGCGCCTGGCAGCAGAGGTTTGTTGTCACTCTCCACTTGCACTCTGAATCACCCCTTATGTGAGATGCCGCATTACACTGCAGGTTGATGTTGGATACAGCTCCAATCACTCATCCCACAGTCTGAGTCACTGTCCCTTGACCCCTCCCTGCCACCCCAATTTAATAATCAGTGACTGGATTAAGCTGTCAGATTATATAGAAGCCCTGTCAGAAAACGCTGGAAATGAAGAGACGCTGAGCGAGGCTGGCGTGGTGGATTGTGACTCTGTAGAGGACTGATAATGACTCATGGACGTTGAGCAGCTCCCCAGACACTTTTGGCTTGTCATTCAGAGAGCCTTTTTCATTATTCTTAGCTGACAGGAAAGTCCTCTTCAGAAAGTTTGCAGGCTTTGAATACATTTCCTGAGGTGAACGCTTTGCAATTGATAATCAATGATCATTAGATCCACTTGACACCAGTGACAAATATATTTTGACTACACATTTTTTCATTTCTTTACACTACTGACAAAAGCAATTCATCTTGAAATATAAAGAAGCTGGATCCTTGAAAAAATGTTGTTTTCCTGCACCCTCCCTCCCCGCTAACACTCCCCTGATGAGCCAGCTCTCCGAAACTGTACACCACAAAGACCTCTTCCACTAATCTTATTAACATACTTGTCATGCATCTCCTTTTAAGTGCACACTTAGTTGCGGTGATGAACACAAGAATTTGGCTCTGCACATGGACTGCTGACAATTGGGAGATGCGATCAAAAAAACCTCAGAAGATGCAAAGGCTGGAGGTAGGGGAGGTCACTGTGACATTATGCGTTGGCTACAGAGTGTTATTGTAATTACAGACAGAAGTACTTGCCGAAGTACTTGCCCACAAAAATTAAAAGCTTTATGGACATTTTATTGCTACCATCAGGGAAAACAGTGCAACTGCTGGCAAATCCTTAAAAACCTCCAGTGATGCTTGTAGACATTGGCCTGGCACCGGCAGCGGTGTGGCCAGTGTCAATCTGTGAACACTCCAGATAGTGTATCCCTTTGGAGAACAGATTGGCAAGACTCTCATTTATCAGCTGGATGTGACAGAGGGAGAGAGGACAGCAGGTGCCTTCAAGTCTGGGGCTGGGGTAGTAACGTCGGCTGGCTCCAGCTAAGAGTGGCCGAAAGATGAGATACAGTACGAGAGGAGGTGAAAGCCAGGGGTGGATGCAGGGGAGGGTTGGGATGAAGAATGCTCAAAGAGGTGGCAGCTGAGGAGAAAGGGAAAACCATGGAGACTGATTCTGGGAGAAAATTAAAGTTAATGAGTCAGAGCGCAGTAATGAGACGGATGCTTTGGATCTGGAACAATTACTCAGCAGGAAAGAAAATTGATCAGCAACTATTTGCAAAACTGAGTAATCATTCTGTTCATTTTTCAGACAAAACTCTTTCATAAACGCTCGTTCTAACATTCAAATATGAGGACGTGACGCACTGGCTTGATACATACAATAGTAAACTGAATATCTTTGGCTGCTAGACTGTGACTGTAAGCCACCTGACAATATCCCACTGGTCTCTGGGAAATTACAAGCAACATTTTTCTGTGGCACACACAGTCATCAAGTAATAAATTTACAGAATAAGTAATAGATTATATCA
Organism: Caranx ignobilis; assembly: GCA_021432705.1. Taxonomy (NCBI): domain Eukaryota; kingdom Metazoa; phylum Chordata; class Actinopteri; order Carangiformes; family Carangidae; genus Caranx; species Caranx ignobilis. Next base: position 2,599,413 of record MU269991.1, on the reverse strand, counting down.
AGCCCTACTCTGCTTTGAATGGGCTCTTCCCGAACAGATCTTCACTGATTAATCAGAGTTCCAGTATCGTTGACTATTAATGGATTATCGCTGATGATGAGAATGTGAAATGCGACAGTCCAGTATGAAAAAAAAACCTTCCCGAACGTAATGCAGAGCAAAAACACTGGAGGCTATTTAAAAACACCGAGACATCGTGACACTGTCCAGCAGACATCCCACATACTTTGGTAATCAGAGCACTTCACTGAGGTTTTAGTTATTAGACACACAACGACGATGACGAACTTACCGGAAAAAACTTCTCTAGTGAGGCAGTGTGAGCCCCAACAACAAAGGGGACGCCATCTAAACACAGACACTCATCACTGCCTGGCAGAGGGTGAGGACAGTGGCAGAAGGCAGTAACAAGATCTCCAGCAAATATGTGGAGCAGTGTGTATGAGTAATGACACACACACACACACACACACACACACACACACACGTGGAACAAACAAACACTCCAGCCATGGATGAGCCAGAAGACACTGGAAACCCCCAGAAGATCACGGAGAGACCACTGAGGTTCACTGGGCCCAATAACATCATTGACACGCACCGACCACGTGTGCCAGCAATTTGAGTGGATGATGCTGATGAAAACATTTTCATTTCCACTCAATTAACTCATTGACTGTGCATCCAAGACGTCTATGTGAAACATTAATTCTTAACAGTAATTTCCCTCTCAGTACTGCTCTCCATATTATCTCTCTGGCTTAATTAGCTCATCACACTAAGTGTAAATTTTGGATGTGGTTGCTAATTGTGTGTCGTGTGCCAGGCACTTTGGAATGAAACCAGTGAGGTCTTACAGTCAGTGGTCCAAACATTTAGATTTGTGTCTTGCCTGCTGGACAGCTGCTCGTAGTTAAATAGGGTCAAAACATCTTTTATAACCACGGCTCATCAAAGCCACAGAATCATCTGGGGAACAGATCACTGCACAGTCATGGTCAAAACTACTGGGGAAGTCCTGACTTACATCCCATTGAAAATCTCTGGAGCTGAAACCTGTCATTGGAAAAAAAAAGACCCCTGTGATCTTAAAAGAGCTTGAATGGATAGAAGTGAGTAAAAACAACTAAATGAGGCCAATAATTGTGTCGGGGATATATTGTGTATTTTGTATTACACAGTTTTCCTTATTTTTTTCTTTTGTTCAATAACCTTGGATATTATTAAATCATCTGTTTACACAAAATCCTATAATTTGCATTAATTTCTGATGATATTCTGAATTTTGTACTTGAAATTCAGGAGAGTCAATACTGTGCCTGAATGGGCTCACACGCATCCGTAAAATGACCTTGACTTGAGGTTTCACTATAAAAACCTCTGGTTTTGTTTCCATTCGTGGTTCTGCCCACAAATTTCCTGGCCCAGGTGAAAGAGAAAACAAGCTGGAGGATACAGGGACATGGTGGGAACCCAACTCCAAATAAAGCCACAAGAGTCCACGCATGCACGCACACACACACACACACACACACACACACACACACACACGGTTACACCTGTTAGATGCATTAATATCCGTATGATAATGGAATTTGAACACTTGGCGTGGTCCATGTGCATGAACAAAGAATGTCTTTCTCTGTCTCTGTCACACACACACACACACACACACACACACACAAAACCATAGCTTAAGAGGATTTTTTCTGAAATTACTTTTGGCTTTCACTTTCCACACAATAAGGCAATCACCCCTGTGTGGGATACGCCATCAGAAGAAAATGGAATAGATTCCCATTTTGGCAGAAGCAACAAAACTGAGGCAGTGGACTGTAAATGATCAAATAAATTAGAAACAGCCATTAATTACTACTGTGTTATTCTGATAGGAATGAAAATACTTGGCTACAGGAGGCTAATTAGATAAAGACAGCTGGTTCGTTGGAAAAGACTTGGTGCTCTGTATGGGTCCTTTTAACAACCATGAAGAGGATGTAAGAGAAGAGGCTTACAGACTACCTGGCTCTCAGCTTGGCTTCTTCATACTGCTCTCATTTTGTTAAGAAGGTACCATAATATTCCCACCAATGAAATCTACTTCAGTCTGCAACTGCATAAGACTTAATGACAGTCGGGTCAGTCGCAGCAGCACACACATGCTGCACAGACTCACCCACTCCACCTACACATGAGCAGCCACTGGACTTGAGACTGGCTCACGTCCAGCTTCAATAGGCCATTGATGTAACAAAAATAGCAGGCACTCAAGTGGAACAACACAAGCATTTCTGCCTCACAACAAGAAGCACAATTCAGAGTACAGATGAACAACAACACCATCTTGATTGAGATGTCACTAAGGAATATAGGCAAAGGCGAAATCTTACGCACCAATCTAGTTGTTTGTTCTTGAGGTTCAAGCACATAGATAAAGCAATGTTATGTCAACACTGGAGATGGCTGTGACAAAGACAGAACCAGTTTTAAAATACCATGCTTATATGAGCACCACTGTAAATAATGACAGACAATTCTCTAATACCTGTGGATACTCAGCCCTTTGAGCAGTAGTTCAGTATTAACACTACAATCACAGCAAAGGCCCGCCACCAGCGTCTCCTGCTAGTCCTATCAGACTGATTGACAGGTCTTTTGTGGTGTTAGACATCAATTACTTTGTTACTTTGATGTTTTCTGATACATTTATAGGTCTATTAGTATCATTTGTTGACATCCCAGCAAAACAGGCCTTGTTTAGATGATGCTGATTTTCAGTATCTAAGTGGAAATAAGTGATGTGAGTGAGCCATTGACAGCTGTGCATGTTTATCAGGATTTCTACTCTACTCAACTACCTGCTAAGTTGGTCAAAGAAATGATCATTGAATTGTATATTGCCTTGGTTGGAACAAATAAAGAAATGAAATGAAATGAATGAATGAAATCTGAAGCCAAAGCAGTCATTACTGTCCATCACCTCTCTGTGGAAACATCTATATTATTTGTTTTAATAATATATTTTTTTTTATATTGGATATCGTAAGCATTTGGACACCACTCCGAGACAAATGTTCAGAAAAAAAAAAAAAATCAGTATAATGTTACAACCCTCAACCTGGAGAAATGTAATTTCCCGGACAGGAAGTGAACTGTTAACCCTGGTCGAGCTCTTCCCCCTAGCGTCTAGTTACTGCCATTGCAGCAATATAGGTCAGAAAGTACGCACGACACCGTCAAAGTGCAATTCATGGAGATTTAAAACAGTTTTCTTACAGTAAGAACCGTGACAGCTCTGGACATGTGTCCTTGTAGAGCAGAGAAGCGTCGATGAGAAAGTTTGTCGATCTTTTATCGGAGGTAGTGGTCATCTCCAAACTGAGTCCTGCTGCGACGTGTCAAACTCCACTTTTCAAACGTTTTCTTCGTTCACGTAGTCAACACATTGGGAGTGAATGTTAAATGTCGTCTACAGACACGACTGGAGCCACTAAAGAGCGTGGGAAAGGCGTTATTTTGGATAAAACTAACGTTGGGTTCCTACGCGACAGAAGTCCACGCTGGGTCGCGAGATTCTGACGCCGCCAGCGGTGCATTGTGGGAAAGTGAGTCAATCAGAGGCACTGCGGAACAACTGCGTGGTGGTTAAAGTGGTCGGTCCTGATACAAACGGATTGAATGAAATGGGAAAAAAACCATATTAATATACAAAATAAAACAAATGCAGAATGTTTCTCACAATCATGAACGTCACTTGACGTTAACTTTTAAAGGCTTTATAGGGACAATGAGAGAAAAGTGTAGGAAATAGGTTACAGCCGGTGTGTGAGCTCAAACATGAACTCATGTCTGTTTTCTGAGATCCTATCCAATGGTGACAAGTTAATGTAGCGCAAGTGCAGTCAACCAGGCTCTACTGAATAGATACTCTTTTATGTCGTCATTCCTCAGATCTTATTGGACAGTTAGAATTACCAATGTTAGGCGACAGTGGGGTATATTGACATCATTATTGCTGTATCCTGCGCATATCAGAGCACTGACAAACCAAACCAGGTTCCTTGAGCATCTAAAACACCCTACGTCGTTAGAGTCGGTGAAACTCCTGCTGGATCCAGTGAAATAATTGCATGGGATCTGAGAGGGGATTGTGTTGGGAGAAAGAGAGCCACGATGTGAAATTGGATATTTTAAAGCGGCAGCAGGGAGGAGAGGAGAGTGCGCACCGATGGGTACCCTCTGGTGTGCGGATATCAGCAAGAAGCAGCCCGGTCAGACAAGAGACCGGTGGAGCAGAGACGTGAAATGACAATCAGAAGTTACAAAGAGGTTGTGTTCGACACCAAAGAGGATTTTCATTCGGCACCACAGCGACAACAAAGCTCCTGCTCTGCTCGAATCCAAGGGCTGATCCTCGGACTGGCGCGTTTTACGCACATCTATTCCCGGAACATCCATCCTGCCTATCAGTAGGTTTTCAGGCTTTAATACAATTTTAGTCAGAGGGAAACAATTTCACAACATCACAGCTTTATATTTATGCACCACGGTCCCATGTGAACCTGAGTTAGACACAGAAATAGGCTTTAAGATCATCATTGATAAGTAATATTTTTTCTCCTGTAATTCTCCTTTTGGAACTTTGACATAGAAAACTGAAGGACAATATGGTTTATCAATATAATGCACTGGAATTAGGCCTAACCCTACAATGCAAACTATAGAGTATCTGATAGTGATTAATTTCATGCTTAAATGACCTATTGTGTGTATCCATTGTGGTTTAGATGTAATGAATGCTTTTCAATAGGGGGACATTGTGCTGCTGATACAACGCTGGTCTTTACAGGTCACACTTGTGTCTTTGCAGTGCGTGTGCGCGCGTCCGTGTCCGTTTATGGAGGGAAAGAGTGGAGGAGGTGGTGGGTGTGTGTGTGTGTGTGTGTGTGTGTGTGTGTGTGTGTGTGTGTGTGTGTGTGTGTGTGTGTGTGTGTGTGTGTGTGTGTGTGTGTGTGTGTGCCACCAGACACAGAGGAGATATTAAATCATCGGGCCAGTGCAGAGCGTGCAGAAACTGATGGAGTAGCCTAAGCTAAAGTGTGAGGGATTGCTCCTCACTTTGTCCGCGAGTAAATCTTCACTTTATCAGGCGCCGTCAGCCTGGTGCCTCCACGCCAGGCTGAAATAGCCCGAGCGCTGCAGCTCCGCGTTAAGTGTAGTCTGCGGATAAACGGATTTTCCCTTTACTACCACGACTAAATTGACTCGCGATTCCAAGGCAGAGTTAGTCAGACAGAGAGACAGGCTGACAGGCAGGCAGAGAGGCTGATGATGGTGCTCAAAGCGCGACCAGATCCTCATCCCGTCTGTAGCTACCTACTGCCGCGCTGCCGAAATGAAAGAGGAGCAGGACTGTAATAGAAAGGTAGGCTGGATGCTTTTCTTTTTCAGGTCTCACAAAAATAATTAGCTGTGAGTTATTATTGCAGAGGTGACGTCCCAGACAAATATAGCCTTAACCATCAAAGACTTGTAGAATACGCCACTTATCTATTGATGTGTACAGTTATAAATGAACCTTATTTTCCTGCAGAGCAGATAAAAGCTGAAGCCTGTATGGAGATTAATCACAGAACTATCAGACAGAACTGTAGTGTTAATAAATCTCAGAAGCCAGTCTTAAAGTGTGGGGAGAAATGAAATCCCATATATAACATTAGAAATTCCAAAGGATGCTTCGCAGCTTTTAACTTGAGAGTAGTTGACATTTTTTGAGTCATTTTTACCAGTCGGGATTTGAACTCTAAAAGTGTGGTGCTCTGCTGACTCATAGATGATGGAACCTGCAGTCCTGTAATGCACCTCTCGCTGAGCCTCACAGGACCACACCTGTCTCCACTGTTCTGTGGTGAGACAGAGTCCGGTGCTGGCAGGACTCTTCTTTCACCTTTACAGGGACCTCACAGTGGGGGGGGGGGGGGGGGGGGGGGGGGCAGACATCCCAGAGTGTCCTGTCAGCATCTGCAGGGAAAAGCCAATCCCAGCAGCAGCCACTGAGCCAGCTATCACTTCTGAAACGCAACACCAACTCCAATAGTGCTGAGAAAGCTCAGGAGAAAAGGCACAATGCACTGTAATGCTCTCTCTCTCTGTCTTTCTGTGTGTGTGGCTGCGTGCTTAAGTGCACTCGCGTGCGTGATGGCAGTCACTTTGTGTCTGTTGTGCATCTCTGTGACGACTTCTCGTCTCCGCGGAGTTTCAGCAACTCAAGGGTCCACTTCACTGCACAGCGATGTTAACCGCAGATAGGCGTTCATCTGCTGTTATCTCTGGCCATTCTCCTGCAGAGACTTTACACATCTCCAGCAGGAGCAATGCTGAGTTTAACAGTATATTCTGTAATGAGTGTAATTATCCACTTGAATGAATAATTAATAGGGTATAAGGTCACTCTCAGTGGATCGGGCTTTATGCTGATATCTGGCTGCATTTGTTTCAGTCTTTAGTGCATGAACATCCTGACAGTGCAGTCTTCCTTAATCCTGAGCTGATGTACAACTTTTTCAGCAGCCAGGACTTCAGTCTGTGGTGGTGGTGCAAACATGATTGTGCATGTTTGACCAGTCTTCTCTGTTTCTTTGTTGTCTCTGGCGAAGCTTTTCTTTTTTCAATGCATCATTTAAAGAGTAAGTACTCTTAGAGCCTGAGATGCATTTATCACAGTCATTCTTCGAATCACAGCATGGATGAATAGTCTGATGCAGGAGCACAGAGTAGGAGAAGACCAACCAAGGTCACAGCATCACTTGCTCAAAGTGATTTTTGTCAGTGTGCAGATTGGAAGTTGCTTTTACCTCTGTGGGAATTATCACACACTCCTAAAGACAATACTTCAAGGACAACACCTCTCACATCCTACTTTGACGAAATTAGTAGTCTGGTGGCTTTGAAAAGAAAAACTACTCTGTGAGATAAATATAATTTTATATTCAACATCTTCCCGCATGTTCTATACTTCTCAATGGAGGAACATGTGAAAACTCAAAAGGAGGTGATCTGGTTTTTCGACCTTGTTACATCTTCTTCCTCTAACACAGTTTTTTTTAAACAACGCCCCAGAGCAAAATTCTTTATAGATCTCAGTATTGAAGTCCTTTTTTTAGACAATGAGAGCATGTGTGTTTTTGTGTCTGAGAACAAGGCAGAGTGCACAAGTGAGTGAGTGTGTGTGGATGTGCACATTTGTATGTGGATATACGTGCACTTGGGAAGCAGAGCTGTTGGTGCAGACTAGTACTTTTCTACACCATGCATAATCAGGTTGAGGCGAACAAAGATGTTAAGTCTACAAACAGGGTTTGTTTGGATCAGGACGATCCCAGCATCCAGAACCCAAGAGAACAGTGGCTCATTCACAAGATATCGAGGGAGAGGACCCATTGGAGGGCCCAGCTAAGGTTGCTGTAAAAGCTTGTGTATCCCTGGAGAATAACAAGGAGAGGAATGGTGGAGAAAAGTAAAGCCTTCTTCTATTATGTGCTTTTCATAATAAAATGATAGAGTGTAAGTGTTCAAAGACATGCCCCGAGAAGCTCTGAACAAGTTCAAACCAAACTTTCACGCTAGAGTAAATATTAGTAATCCTCTTTGCACGTTAGTTTGGAATAGATGGAATAAGAACATGCCACTGCTGTTGCTGTGCTTCATGGATACCAAACAGGCAACCTTGGGTTGACCTAAATGTTTTGATTTGGTTCATCCTGTGGATAACATTTAAGGTCACTGTTAAAAAGTTGTCTGCTGAATGACAAGGCTTAAAAGTTTAGAGTCAAGTAAGTGGTGTAAAATCATGGTGGTGTGGAGTGGTGTAGAAATAATGATGCCTGTTTGTTTGTTACTACCCTGTGGCCTAGATTAAAATGAGTGGGCACGCAGCCTAACACCCAAAATGGCTGCCAGACAAAACTTTCCTGCCTCTCTTAAGTCAAATGCCAGACTGCTGATTGTTGCACAGCCAGCCGGCAGTCTCAAAGTTTTAAACCATGGCTCCTCTCCTCATGGTTTGAGTAACATCCTGCCTCCGTATCACGCACTAATCAGAGGAGCTGCACCACTGTAACAGCTGGCACAATGCACCATTGTTAAAATGGCTATTGTGTACTGTGTTGTGTTTTTGAATGGAGGAGGATCTTTTCAAACGATAAGGTTTTGGTAAAGGGATGCTCGGCACGTATCCATTACAGTCTCTGTGATCATTGTCCTGATTATGGAGAATAAGCAGGACTTATTACTCAACATCAATACTTCAATTACAAGTCCCATTAATTGCACACCGCGTCTGCGGCATTTTCATCTGGCAAAGTCATTTCGACTCTGTCAAAGCCCATTGTTGCTGCGGTAATGAAAGGCAATTCACGTAAACGATTAAACGTAAAATCTGGGTGGCCTCTTTCTCACCATCAACTTGCCTTGAGCAGTTTCCAGCAGTATGCCATCCATTATTAGCCTCTGTTTCTGTCCTAATATCTTATATGAAGGCAGGGGTGCACTGTGGCTTCGATTACAAAAGGAGCCAACGCCTGGCAGTGCCTCATGCACTTGATGTGGGAGACCAAGTATTCCTGACAACATACTTCAAAAGGATCATTCACAAGTGTTAGGCAGCCTTTTTCTCTACCCCCTGATAAAATATCTGTGCAATCCTATCCGACATTGTTACCTTTACTCTGACCCAAAAATACGTTCAAAATCTCAACTGTTCTACTTTTTCTTTTTCTTTTTCTTTTTTTTTCTTCCAGAAATGAGTTCTCTTTTACCAGTTTAAAAAAGCCCAGCATAGAAAGTTGGGGTTAAATGAACTGAATTCTGCCCCTGGCTCTCCTTTACTTTCTTATTTGCTTGCTTCGTCCTTCAGCTCCTTTCATCTGTCCTCTGAGTTCATATCCCTCTGGTCTCAAAATCTAGGTTGGACCCATTTTCATACAAAGAACTAGGCGAGGTAGAGGTACTCATGTAATTGCCTAATCGTACTGCACCACAAAAGAAGTCTGGTTGAACCACTGAGGCTGATGTAAGTATCTTTGCAGAAACTGAGTAGCAAGCCTGACAGGAATATACACCACAACAGAAATTTGGGGTAAATGTCACAGAAAAAGAAGGACTTTATGGTTATTGTTTGTTGTTTTGCCTGTTGATGCTCCTTGTGCGGATATGATGACATGTGACATGTGAAACCATGACATTTACAGACCTTTGTTTGTGATACACACAGCTTAGAGTTCACTCAGCTATGACCTTTTAATGCCTGTTACATGGCGGACTCCCCAAGAGAGACAAGTAGAAAATGAGAGAGAATAACAGAGGCTTGGGGGTGGTTCGGGAATTGATTGCATGCCCTCTGCCTCTTTGATGACAAACTGCTCTCCCATGAGACCAGCAGACAGCATAAACAACAGTTTGCTTGCACACATTTCTAATTTTTACACCCAAATCATGCAAACAGATCTTAATTCTGTTCCACATGAAATGCACAGCTATGATAATGATTACATTTATTCTCAATGACATGCTCCAATTCTGCCACAGGGCTTCTATATAAGGACATTGCAGACGGATCTTTTTCTGTGGACCCGTGGCACTAGTAGTCATTAACCTTCTAGTCAGGCAATTTGGGCCAGAGGAGTGTTTTTCTCTAGATGTGGAACAGGGTGGATATGAGATGAAGCTGGGAAAGCCAGCCCCCACTTCACAAGGTGAAAAAGGCTATTTTCATTGGCCAGGTGATGAATGTGGTGTCTGTGGAGGTGCATCGCCCTTTTGGCGCTCTCATTCTCACCCTCATTCATTCTCCATTAGTATTTTCCGTCACTCTGTTTCTCTTCTCGTTCATTTTCGTCCCTCATTCTCTTGTCCCACCACTCGCTGTCACTCTCTTCCTCTCATTTTCTCCCATCTGCTCCCTCTGTCTCTCACACGGAATCTATTGTAATTGACTTTATCTCTTTTTCTGCTCCCCCCTCCCTCATTTCCTTCCTCTCTGTCTCCCTGTCTTCCTATTCACAGTGGATCAGCTGTTGCTGGCCGGAGCTGAAGGTGACCTGTTGGCTGGGCCAAGGGCTGCAACACAGGACATGGGTCCTGCTTCCCCTCCCCGCTCGTGTCTTGTGTTGCAGCCAGTGGAGCTGCCTGTCTAACTCTGCGCCAGTCTGTCAGCCCACTGCTGATGGACTGAGCTCCCAGAACAGATGGATCTGACCAACCATGGACCTGCTGACCCTGCTCCTCATGTCATAACAAAACAGTGCTTTATCAATGTCATTTTCAGTGTATTTTTAATGGCAATATAATGTTCTTTTTCCCAATTTGAAGGCAATAAAGTACTTCCAAGAAAAATGTTACTCCTGTTGTATTTGTAGTAATCACAGCAGGACTCCAGGATGATTCATTTTGGTATATGATACGAATACGAATACGAATACGAATTACTTTATTGATCCCCAAAGGGAAATTCATGATGATGGTGTAAACTTAATGTCCCTGGATCAGATTTAGTTGTCTTATCAAGCTCACAGCTGTAGCCCTCAGAGAACTCCTCCCTGATGACATTTGAGCTATGACATTTAAAGCAAAGTTAGCAGCATCAGACATTATTATTCTTTAGAAACTATAAACAAAAGGCATGGATTTTAATGAGGCTTGTCTTGCATCAAATGAAGCAGCACCTATGACTATCCCAGGGACCAAACATCACTGTGAAACTATCACTCCTGACAAGGTCAGCAGCAGTGTACCTCTGGGTGAGGCAGGCAGGTGCTGGAGAGGCACGCACTGGCTGTCCAAGCCCATTTGAATGTTTCCTTATCTTCCCCCAGGTTGCAAACGAACAGAACAGAGGAAGAGGTTAACAGAGTCACATGAGATATAGCTTTTTGTCTTTGTTCTCATCTCAATAACAAGAGGCAAGATGCAGAAGGGGTGAGGGAAAGGACAGGGATGTGGGACAGCGCCTCCATCTACCAGATGTGACCATTCACTTTGCACAGTCACTCCAGGACTTGACCAGAAATAACAGTGTGTGTGTGTGTGTGTGTGTGTGTGTGTGTGTGTGTGTGAAAGGCAGAGGGGAGGACAGTGCAGTGAGCTCAGGAGAAGTGGCTGTGTGTTTGTGCACATCAGGTGTGCTTGTTTTGTATGTGTGGTTGGATCTCCGCAATAATGGAGTTTGTGTGTGTGTGTGTGTGTGTGTGTGTGTGTGCTTTAGAGTAGAGAAAATGAAGCCATTTTCAGACAGGGGTGTCACTTGATCCGGGTGCGGATGCTTGCTGTTTTCAATCTCCCCCTACCCGGACTGTTTACCAGAGGGATTGAAAGGAGGCTGTGTGCTGAATGCGGTGTGAGCTGATATTGGCTGACTGTGTTTACCCCGTGTTGGTGCAGATGTCTCAGAAGCAATATTATTTATTTACCATTATGCAGCCCCGACATGCCGCCCGGAACGTTCCTTGGCCTGATGTTAAGATATGCTTAAAGTGGAAAAAAAAAAAAAAAAAACTCAGACACAGTATGTTATCATTGGTGTTCATCTTTCTGTACCCTCTGCAAGCTTAACTATAACCACTTCAAGGTAACTTTTTTCAATTCAAAGTTTCCTCTTCTGACACTCGGGTTGGATGTTTACAGGCCTTTTCAATTGCAAAATTTCAGAGGCATGTTTTTGTCTGGAGATTAAATGTCCTTTCTCAACTTATCCACAGTGTGGAATTAAAAATTCTTACACCGAGTTAGATAAGATTAGATAAGAAGACAGACTTTTCTTGGGTCAGTGTAGGACACAGGAAATCATGACAAACAGCAAGATATCTTGGTGTAGCATAAAAATTGAAAACAGTTACCTAGCTCTGCCAAAGCTAACAAAATCCATCTCCCATCATTTTTTATATCTTATGTTCGTGTGAAAACTGGAAGAAAACTGCAATTTATGTTAAATTCCTAATGCTAAGCTGAGCTAACAAGCTGCTGGAACTAACTTCTAATTCTGATCAGATATGAGAGGTCTCCTGTAATGAAATAAAACAATGACACTGCATATTCCCATTCTTACCCTGCAGTCCCAAAAGAAATAATTCCTTAAATCCAATGCTACCAAAATCAAGAGCTTTATAAACACTTAATGAGCCAAATGAAACATTAGCATCTTACACCCAGAGAAGTGAGCAGGACACTCAGAGGTCCAACAGATTGCTGGGTTTTAACAAGGATTTGCTGTGCTGCATATTTTTCCACACCAGTGCACTTTGTGTCTGCAATCAGCAGTTGCAGATTGAGGAAAAGAGAACTATCCCCCTTGCTGCCGTGGTTTCAACTTCTAACACCCTGTGTGGAAAAATGCTACAGCAACAATATCAAGTCAAGGAATTTATTCAATTCCCAGTGAGGGAGATGAAGAGAGAGACTGAAGGCAGGTTCTGGAGTGGGAGGGATGAGCCAAGAGCAAAGTCCTCTTGTTACAGGTGTCTTGTCACTTTGTGTTAAATTGGATATGTGTGCATCGCACAACATGGCAGACACCCTGGGCTGAATGTCAGGCCACTAGGTTAAAAGAGTGACATTTGTTTGATGATGACATGTGATGAAATGTAGTCAGTGTTGTGTTCTGACTAAGAAAAAATAAAAATCAGAGTGGGAGTAATAATATGAGAGAAGGAGATATAATACAGCTCACAGTTATCAGCTCCACAGCATTCCCTGGCTAATCAACTGTTATTTATGTGCAGTCATTGCTGCTGAAGAGCAGGTATTGACAAAGGAATGAATGATGATAAGGTTGGATGCTCATAGTCAATTACAGCACATTAAATGTACTCAAAGACAAAGAGTGGACACCAAGGCCTCATAAAGTCAGGCTCACTCACTGTGATAGAAGATTGCCAATATGCATTGGATGCATTTATGAGATGGAGTATGTGGCAGCGTAATCAATTCTTCAGTCTAGTGACTATAAATCCATTCAAGCTCATAGGGTCATAATATATTTTATGTTTTGATGCCTATCACAAAGGACAGGAGGCCAAAGGTGTGGGCAATAAGAGGAGAGAACACATGCTGAAGAAAGGAGAAGAGTGAGTGTGAGAGAGGTCCTTCTCCATTAATTATACCATAACTCTGACATCACTCTGCAGAAAGTGAGCAACCCACATTACCTGACTCCATCCAAGGACCCCGAGCTTTTAGAAGCGGCTCAATATACCAGCGCTCCCGGGGGAGATGACAGAGGAAAGGCTCTTTTTGAGCAACTTAGCAATGATAAGAGGCCCGAAAGAGAGATCGGAGAGGAGAGAGAGAGCAATAAAGACGGAAGTGGAAGCCAAGTATGAGAGCGGGGGAGTTGGAGATGGTAGAAGAGGGATGAAGAGATTGGCAGCTGGGAGCGATAAAGACAGACTTGCAGAAAGGAAAAAGTAAAGGGAAGGAAAGAGAATGGCAAAACAGATAGAGAGTGGCGAGGAGGGAAGGCAGCAGCCTTAGATAAGTGGTGAAAGGGACCAAGCATAGAGGGGCAGAGAATAGTGAGTGAGAGAGAGAGAGAGGGGGACAGAATGACTGGGGTTGATTTATTAAACCCGAGTGAAGCAGCACCGCAGGGACAGCTGCCACTTTTCACTTTTATTGCAGACAAGTCGAGTGACATTGACGCATCAGTCAATAGAAACAAAAACTTTGCCCAAGTGTTTGTCAAAAAAAAGTTCAGAGCAATGTTTGATGATCTGTTGGTGGAGTTCACTGACCTCGTAGCTGTTCGGGAGACACTAAAATATGAAAATCTTCTTGAAGTATGCCAGAGGTGCTGTGTGGTCTGTCAACAGTTAGTACACAAAAAAGAGTGATGGTTCCATTCTCAGTCCCCGTACACTGTTCCTGTTTCTCTTTTGCTGATGCTATTTTCACGCAATTTTTCTATGCAACTCTGTTTACCCAATGCAGGCAAAACACAGACAAAAAAATCCCTCTGCATGCAAGGATACACTCCCCATCACTGTGAAATGGGAAAAAGCAGTCTGACAGAAAGAATGAGAGAAAGACTGAATAAAAGACATTTTCACCCTCTGCAGAGTCAGCGCACAAAACAATCATTACCAGCGCGACAATGAGCGCCGTCTTCAGTTGTGTGGTAAAGATCTTTCCCAGGTAATGGGGACACTCCAAAATAAAAACACAATAGAAACAGATTGTATAGTAAATTTGATGAGAATCATATAAACACGGTTACACTGGTAGGTCATATGAGGGTGAATACGAGCATTTGCCAGCTTGGAAAGCGCTCCTGAACACTTTGATGTGACTTTTCAAAGCAATATCTTGCTCCAAAGGAAGAAAACCATCAGTTCTGTGGATTAATATGCAAAGAGGAGCGGTCTTAGAATCTGCCAAACACAAACTGAATTTCCAATTTGGCTGTGTTGTAGGGGAGTTAACAAATGCTAACTGACATGCAACCTTATGCAATCCACTTTCATCCATAAGTGTGATGGGGATTTGATCCTTGATCCTTTCCTTCAAATTTAATGCCCTTTCTCACACATACACATCTTATCTACCTTATGCACATACCGTGCCCCAAAGAGTGATTGTACGTCCACATCTGTATGTGTGTGTATGTGGGGGCTGACACTGGGGGAACGCCCTTGAGTTGATAGACAGATTCAGATCACAGATTTCCTGTGAACTTGTCGAGCCGTGTCGCAGGAACAGGCAGGCAGACGTTTCCGTGACACCCCTGGAAGCACTTGTAAGCTGCTGGAGTGTGACTTTGATAAAGTAAATGTCAACATATGCTAAGCCTGTCATGATTTCTGTCTCAGCCCTGTTTTGTTGGCCTGCTGCCGTACTCCACCCACCCGCCAGATGTCCCTGGACTTTCTTCCTGTTTCCACCTGCTCACCTGTTTTCCATTTCCAATTACTGAAACTTCCCCCGCCCACTTACACACCTGTCCGACACCTGTTTCACTCATCTGCTCCCCAATATTTACAGCAGCCCTTTACCCCACTCACTCAACAGATCCTATGCATAGTATGTCTCTGTGTGTTTCCTTCTGTATTGTGGATACATGCTGCCTGAATGCAGTTACCTGTCCTCTTACCTGTGCCTGCTGCTCATCACTATGCCTGTTAAAGTTAGCTGATTGTACCGCAGCCTCCCTGTGAGTTTTCGCTTCACGCCCTCTGTCTGTGCTTCTACCACCAGCTGTGACAAAGCCTCACCGGACCGTTGGCCTGTAGTTTTGGGGGGAATGTGGTCGTGAATTTAATGAAATCCTCCATTTCACCACCATGTTGACACCTGAGGTGAAATCGATTCTCGCTGCTTTTAGTTATGGGGTGTGGATTAAAAATCATGCTGCTTTTCAGAGGCTGTCTCTTCGCTGAGAAAATAAATAGGCTTGAACTTACTTTCCCAGGCTGGGGCAATTTATATGAAGTCAATAAAAATCAAAGTTCGTCCTTTGAATTTCACATTCACAACAGAACGGCATGAACTGATGATGAAACGTGAATCTGAGGAAAAAAATGTTCCGTCTCATCTGCTGTGTCGGGTTGGGTGACCGCAGTTTCTCTCCACGTCAGCTCCCATGAGCACCACTGTTCCAGCTCAAGGGCTGGTGGTGTGCAGGTTGGGCAGGGGTGTGTGTGTGTGTGTGTGTGTGTCTGTGTGTGTGTGTGGGTGTGTGTGAAGCTAAAAAGAGGCAACGAGGCAGGCAAAGAGACAGGACTTTCAAAGTAACACCAACATTTCTATAAGTGAAGTGGATAAAAAAAAAGAGCTTAACTGAAACAAGGACAGACACATGGAAAGTTATTGTTCAGAGACAGGCAGAGAGAGCCAAGGAGACAGAAGAAATGGTTGAGATCAAAACCAGGAAATTGTGTCAGACAGAAACAGGCTAAAGCAATTAAAAACCTGAGAAACAGAGACGATAGAGACAGAGTAAGATGGAGGAGAATAGGAGCAAAGAAAGACTGCTAAAAGGTCTCAGCCTGAGAGAATGAAGAGTGAAAAAGACCAGAGGTTCGTGAGGTAACAAATGTGAGAGGGTCAGAGAGAGAGAGACAGACAGGAGAAGGAGAAACAGAGGGAAAGGGAGACAAAAGATGAGAAATGAATCTCCAGTTGACAGCAGATAGGGTCCAGTCATGGTAAGTGTCACCCTCTCTATCCACAGTGGGAGTATAGTCCAGTGCTGAGTTATCAGCTGCCAGTCCCCTGCTCAGGTCCCATAGACACAGGATGACCTTCTGTGAATCAGCCAGTCAGTGGCAGGGAGCTGGAGACTGCTGACAGTGACAGGTGTTCACTTTCAGTTCCCAGCTCCCACTGGCACACTGTCATTATGGTTTATTCATCCATCCTGAATGCACACAAAACTTTAAAGGGTAAAGAGGTCCCCTGCAGGGAGGACGTGAATCAAGCATCTCCACACATGCTCCTGTGCTCCTTTTAAAACAGGTTTGTGATGTTCGCTGAGTGAGGGAAATCACAACTTGCAAAGCAAAAATGTTGACACCCTGTCAAATCCACTCGCAAATGATGTGAGGCTAATTATGATGCTGTTCCTTAAAGTGACAGAGCTTTAAAATGGATTAAGAAGACAAAGGCTAAAGTGATGAATGGCTGTGTTTCCTGACTGCCTGGGATAATGTGTTTTCAACAGAGCCTGCTTTTCCTCAAAGAGATAACGATTGCAATATATCAGTGAAATGTGAATTTAATGTGCTCAGGTTGCAAGAGATCTGGAGAGCGAAAGGAAGGTTTTTTATTTTAATTTATGACCACGATGTAATTTTCCATTCCATTATCAACACCTTTTTAGTTTATCACCACCCACGTGAAAATATTCACCTGAATGGGCGCAAGAGAGAAAAGAGCTGAGCTCACCCTGATGGAAATAAAGCGCACGTCTCTAAAAAGAGTGGTAGACAGATGTGTAAGATAGTTATAGGAGCTAATCCTGATAAGAAGCTGCAGTGTAATGTGTAATTATAACCTGAGTGTAAAAAAAAAAAAAAAGACATTAAAAATCCTCACTCATACAGTTGCTCATTTGGAAGCAGGACTTCAGTGCCGCACCAGCTGGTAATATACATTGTTTGCTGATGCTTTGGTGAGGATGTTTTTTACGAGGCTAGCGGCCATGAAAGCACCACTGTGCGGACTGGCTCTGAACAACTGTATTGTCCAAGGGCTTTTGATGAATATGAGGAGTGGCTGAGGAACAATTCCAGCAGTGTTATCAGGAGCAAACAGAGGGACACAAGGGGCCCCTGAACTCAACAGGGGCCCCATCAGTGGGTCCCCAGGATGCCTGGCTATGATTCAGACAGCTGAATTATTGATACTGTCTGATGTGGGTTGTGTTTCTGTTTACCTCCGTGTGTGTGTGTGTGTGCGTGCGTGTGTGTGTGTGTGTGTGCATGTCTGCTTGTGATCACAGCTGGAATGGAGGGAATTGTGTCTCTGTGTTTACCCTATGATTGAAAATCTCTCTTCCACTGCACTTAACCACTGATTGGTTTGACCTTGTCGACACAATGCATTTGTATTACCAGCTACCTCGGATAAAGAACATCCATCAGGCTGCATTTCACTGCTGAAGCCATTTATGATGTAAATACTGAAATGAAGACTAAGATAAGAGCGGATAGTTATTCGTCTGATGTGAGAGATCCTTTGAAGCAGCAATAGCGGCACATACCATCATTTTTGAAAGTCTAGACATGCACTTTTATCTTTGGCAGCTGCGTGATAATTCCCTATGATGGTAATCTGTCTTGGTTCTAATTACAAATACTACCCTGCTTCCCTACAAATGAGGCTGATGTATGAACAACTCGCTCATCCAATCTACCAGTCCACTGGTAGACCCAAACGATGTTGCAAAAGGTGGAGAGGGTGGGGGGGGGGGGGAGAGAGAGAGAGAGAGAGAGAGAGAGAGAGAGAGAGAGAGAGAGAGAGAGAGAGAGTACCTCCCTGGAAGGAAGCAGCAGCTGCCACGCTCATTTAAGAAGGAACCAATTATAGCAATTTGACAGTTGTGCTCATTTCTGAACAGATCCTGTTTCAAAAGGAGCAGACCTGGCGTACTGCCTGGCACACAGAACTTTGCGCCTGTTTCTGGCAAAGGAGCCTCGTTTACATGCCACCCTCCTCTCCTCTGTTTATCCCTCAACCTTTTCTGTCCTTCTCTCCCTCTCCCTCTCTTTCTTGCCACCCTATCCCCTCCCATTGTGAATCCGATGTGAAACAAACAAGTTAGATGCTCACTGGACTGAATGTGATGCGTTGCCTGGACGACGGAGGGACAGGCTGGGGGAGTCTGGTGCTGGATAAGAGATTGGAGGAAAGTGAGGAGTCGGCTGTGTGTGTGTGTGTGTGTGTGTGTGTGTGTGTGTGTCTTTTAGACACTCCCATCGGGCCCCCTGGCTGGCGAGGACTGACTGCTGAGTGGGCTGATTGGCACAAGACCCCCCCCACCCCCATCCTTCTCCACTCTGTATCTCTCCTTCTCCTGCTCATCTCCCTTCTCGTCTTACGCCTCCCTCGCTCTGTAATCCTGATGATACTTTCTGCTTCAGGTCACTTCATCTGCATAAACAAAAGGATGGTGCCCTGAGCTGCAACCTTGGCCTGGCCATCTAACATACACACTGCAACAAAAAAAAAAAACAACAAAAAACGAAGCATGCACACAGACAGACTCAGCCTTGGTTGGCAAACACTAAAGAGAACCTCGTCCTCAATGATCACACTTTTTTTTCTGTAGCCTACACAATTAGCATGCAGAGAGAATGCAGCTCAGCACACTGACCTTAACAACCATATTTCTTTGGAGCATGATGTACACACAGTTGCACAACTAAAAAAAAAAAAGAAGTTTTATGTTAGGTTTAATATAAATAATCCTTTTGTACCACTCACAAACTGATATATTACATCACAATGTGCCCACAGCTTCACAGCAGCGATCAGAAAAGCACAGGTGTTTCTAATAACATTAACACTCGCTCCAGGAACTGAGCAACTGGAATTCAGCCGCAGTTAATTTTATTACTTAGACTCGCTGTGATACGTCAAACTTGTCTCCAGTAAATAAAGCATACTCCACACACTGCTACAGGACTGAGAGGCCAATTAGAAGAGTTCCTTTGCGTATGCGCTTGTATATTGAGATGACACTGTCAAATGAAATCTTTCCTCTTACAATGACAATTTTTTTCATGAATCACTGTTCTGGCCTCAGCAAACAACTGGGAGATGCAGGTAGACTTGAACACATAAAAAGACCTGAAAAAGCGGCTGAAATTCCCAGAGGAAATAGCCCTGTCTAGCCTCAGACCAGATATTGTTCTCTGGTCTAGAGGTATCAAACAAGTGATGGAATTAACAGTACTCTGTGAAGAGAGGATAGAAGAGGTGCAAGCTCAAGAAATACCAAGCCTTTATCCTTGAGTGTCAGCAAAATGGATGGAAGGCCTGGAACCTACCTGTGGAGGTCGGCTGCAGGGGTTTTTCTAGGCAGTCGCACTGGAGGACCCTCGGACTGTTGGGGATTGAAGGGGTGGCAAGCCCCCCTATGGTGTTGTGGGCTTTAATCGATGAAACACCAGTGAAGGGGGGTGCCCACCTGAAGGCCTGCCGTAGCCACCCAACTCTTGCCCAGTGGAGTGGAGAAGCCATGTTCTGCAGTCAGTGCCTTGAGAGGGAAGGAGGAAGGAGAGAGCGATGCTGCTGGAACAGAGGGTGCAGGATGGGGTACAGGGGTAAAGTGGGCCAGGTGGAAAAAATGAAAAATGACCAAATCAAATCATATGTGTTTTGTTAATCTGCTTCCTATGATGAGCAACAAGATGCTGCATGAGCAAAATTATTTTTTCTTAATTTTTAGTGAATAATCCCTTCTCCTGGTATTTTATTATCTTAAATTGTGACTTGTTTTGTAGCATACCATACCATCAGCTTACCATCATAAATACAATGTAATCTAAAACCTCCCAATCTCACATAAGGCACCATGACCTCAGATTCACTGAGGCGTCTCAAACACACGTACACAGCGATCTTTGGCACTCAATCAAGAGTGTAGTGCCAACTCTATCTCTGATTATTCAACACACTGTGCACAACTCTCCTTATAAGTTAAAACGTGTCAGGTTGACCTCAGAGGCAGAGTTAGAATGGACTGTTCTGGTTTTGTTTTTTACATTTTCCTTCATCAGTTGTGTTCTTATGGCCACAAAGATCAAATGTGCTTTTGTCTTGACTGTTTGACTGGAGCAGTGTTTTTTTTTTTTTTTTTTGTCACCATGTCTTTTTATATCCCTGTGTGGCACAGTCTTAACCACTTGCATGTACACCCCCACAACAGACTGCAGACGTGCCAACCTCTCAGAGGCATACAATATAAAATATTAACCAGTGCAGTGGGCATAATGATGCATCTCTGACAGATGTTCTAACCCATCATTTTAGGCATACAATGAGTCATATCTGACTGCCCCATGTAATAATAGTCTATTCACTCATATTGCGACCAAGGTCATAAAAGAGGCCTACCCTTCACTATCAGAATCACTAATTGATAACCATGCTCAGTCCTTATGGCTGAAGGTCACTGTGTCTTCTTCTCTATGGGGAGCTAATAAGCCAGGGGAGAGTGTGGGCCAGAATCCATCTCCATTAAATTAAAGGAGCCTGGTCCCACAATGTGACCTCTATTCACTATGATTTATTGCACGAACAGACTAAATGAACATCAAGCACAAAGGACACCCAGCTAATGAAATCATTGGCCCAACAGTTAAGTCAGTTCAGATGTGAATAGTGCTGTAATTGAATTGTAGAGTTGTAGAGAAGCAAAAGGACCAGACACAAATTCCTCACAGCACTCTTGTGTTGATCCTGAAATGTACTGGTTCATCGACAAAAACTCAGGATGTTTATACTCACTTCTGTGCATTTAAATCCAGAGGTTGAAGGACTGTGTCAGATAAGGTGCCAGTCATAGGTAGGAAACAGAAACCAGTGATCTTATACACACGTCTCAGCTCAAGATGAAACTTTTGTCCAAATACATCACAGTACCTGAGATACTGTCTGCTCCAGGAGGAGCCAATGTTTCACCTATGCTTTGTTACATCTTAAAGAAGAGAATTGGAGCCAATCTGTTTAATTGTTATTTCCATTAAAGTGGTAAGCCACAGCAACTTTGTGAGGTCTAATTAAATGGGATGTATTTTATGCAGTCACTAGATGGCGTTCTTCACTTGGACTGTTTCATGTGATCCTGCTGCCTGTGGCACCAGGTCAAATCCTGACTGATGCTGCTCCTCAAATCTGTTTCACTAATTTTCTTCAAATCTGTGAAATGAGAGCGATCTCAATCATGTGCTGTGCAACTGCTGAACTGAGTCCAAGTGGTGATTATCGTAAAAGGACCGTGATAGGCTAAGTCTCTGGGCCACATATTGTGAGCCACTACAGAGCTGTTTAAAAGAGCCGAACACACTGGAATGGCTTTGGATTTCAATCAAACCTCTGAGGTGATTTTTTTTTTCTTTTACAATTTATTAGGATGGAGATGTTTTCATGAGGGCGAGGGTAGGTTAGTATAAAACCTGTTGCTTCTGACACATAAGTAAATCTGCTGCTCCCTAAAACACTGCTTAATCCTCAACTGATTAAATGGGCTTTACCACTAATTTAGGAATGAGTAACTTATTATGCCTGTAAACTAATTAATAGTTTGAATCTGCAAAGGTTGAAATGCAAGACCTCCACAAGAGCTGTCCTTGTAGCTGTGAAAGCCACAGATCCCTATCACGGAAACGGGTCCCTTTTCAGTCGCGGATGAGAGCACATCAGCCTCATACAGAGAGGTGTCAATTGGTTTCAACTGAGGAGAAGAAAGGGAGGAGGCAAGAAGAAGGAAAGAGGGGGAATAAAAGACATTGGCAAGTTACCAAGTGGTGCAGGTGCCTGCCTAACAACAGTCAGCACTAGGGCATGTATACTCTAGGCGAGCGTGGTCCGGCCTGAGCAGGACCTAGAGACTATGGGAAAACAAACCAAGCCTATAATGGCAAACACACAGAGGGAAGGCCTGTTTGTGTGTGTGTGTGTGTGTGTGTGTGTATGTGTGTGTGTGTGGCACATTGTCCATTCATGCAGTGGAAACGAATAGATCCTTTCAGCATCCAGACAGGATTTAAGACACTTTGTGACTTTAAATTTTGTCAAATCTATCCAAAGCTCAAGTAAAGCTGTGTGATATAACCACACTCCACAAATCATTAATTCTGAAAGCTTAAAAATCTGAATCCCATCCAAACATGCCTCATCCAAAACCAATTCTCTAGGTTCAAAAAAAGCAAATCTCTCCCATCTGATGGGTTGCACAAATTTAGCTACTGAATAAACTTGGATCCATATTTAAAGCTTTTGATGTTGATGACAGTTCTGTAAAAATTAATCAGCCGTGGGCGCACTCTCTAAACTGAGTTGTAGCTCTACACCTGTTCCACTATCAGCACTTAATACAAATATAAAACTAAATTTGTTTTTGAATCTTGACAATTTATTGTACAAGTATGATGTTGAATTGGATATTTTGACAAGCCAGATGCTTCCAGGGCATACTGTCTCTCATACAGACCTCGGTCACTCTGCTCATGTTGTCAACTCATAAGTCACAGATATAATAAATATACTACAGAGGCGGTATGTTTCACTTTGTCTATAATTAGTGTGGATGCTGAAGGCATTCTCAGTAATAATTAGTGATATCTGATTAGTGTTAACAGAAACATAACCATTTTTGATGTTATTTATTATTTTAAAAAGAGATGGAAAAGAGATGAACTTCAACAACTTCTGCGTACTTTCAGCTACAGACTTCATTCAACCTGTAACTATTCACAGAGCTTTTAGCTATTCAACTATGATTCAGTTTATTGATATTTTCTAACAGTTATTGATTTATGACAGTCTAAAATTCATTCACACTTTTGACATTTCATAATAGGTGTGTATTGCACAAAATGTTCAGGGCTAGAATGGCTGACATCATTGCTGGGTGGCAGAGGGTCTTAAAATCATCTGAAATTTCATCATCCTCCTGGCCAGAAATTACAGTATACACACGTGACGTTTGACCTTTTTTTTTTTTTTTTTTTAATTCAGTCATTGTGATTTATGACCAACACACACACACACACACATACACACACGCAAATATCCACAGCCCCTAATCACAGCTAATCTCAGTGTTCAGAGAGACAGTCATGTGTGTCTGATTAGCTCTGTCTTTACAATGTGTGACTCTTGATGTTAAGGTCTTGGCTTTGTGTCCCATGTGGACAGAAACCCTGTAGGTATAACACAGATTGAAGCCTTGGGTTTTTAGCAATGGCATTCAACCTTTAGCATTCACATGCATTGTCTTCAGGAGATACATATTCTAGTTTAATAATATAGTCCTCTTCTATAATTTATAGAAACTTCTGTCAGTGAAAGGATAAACTTCAACTAGGCACCCTATGAGACACATGTGCTATGAAGCAACACATTTTTAATCAAACGAGACAAATGCTCGTTTCCATATTGGACTGGTCTGTATTATTGCAATTTTTTGGTTCAGTTGAAACTTATAAACTTACCTCTGAAAGTTTTCACGCGCATTTGCTTGCCTTTAATTATAAAGTTAAACTTGGCCGCAGAGTACACACATGCTGAACGCACCGTTAAAACCAGCGACAGGATCAATTGTATTATGTAGGTTGAGGAGGTAAATCTTATGGGAGACAGATTACAGCTAGCAGGCTAGCATGGACTGCTGCGTCAAGCTAACCAGGGAGCATTGCTGACAAAACCGGAAATGCGATCTAAGTGAGTATTTTTTACTTTTCTGACAAACATTATGAAGCAAATAGTGAGCAAATATAAACAGGCGCTATTGATCAGAAAACGTTAATTCGAAAAATAATTCTACCGAATCAATAATTAGGTGTATTTTCAACGAAATACTTAGAGCTAGTAACGATATTTTTAAATATCAGGGCCTGTAATAACACAAAATGTTTGTAATTACGAAAAATTATTTATCGTATATGAATTACTAAATGTGTTCTTTGTTGTACAGCCGAATAGCTGCCGTCAAACGTTCAGTATGCCCCTGTCCTGCTTTTATTACGAAGGGCTGTACCGGAACTTCTTCGGTTTTTGTCGTTGCCATGATGCAGGTTGGAAGCCCAACGTGGAGGAGAGGATGTGGGTATGCTGACATCTGCAAGCCAGAGGTTTAAGTGGAAGACAACCGCAGACAGGCGGACAAACAACGGCTATAGCAACCTCGAAGAAAGTCCCAGACATGTAACTTTCTCGCAAGGTAAATAATTTTCACATAAACAAGCCACACTCTTCGTTTTCTTGTGGGAAATGTTCCTTTGTGACTGTCACGCAATGTTACGTTATGTTCTTAGTTTACTTGGCAGTTAGCGTTGTCGATGACTTAATTTGCATTTCCGACTCGCTCGCTTGTTTACCCGTAAAGTGACACAGTCGTTCGCCTCGGTGGTTTGACAACGAAGTAAGTATTGACTTAAAAGTTGATAAAGCGTCACCGCTTCGCTACTTTTAGTCGTTTGTCGTTGACGCTTTTTGGAAGTTGAGGTTTTTTGTTATTTTTCTTCTGTGTCACTGCTGTCAGTCTACAAATTTAATGCAGTGTTAACCTGGAGTCTACGATGTTAACGAAGGGATCCGCTTGAGATTTCACCCTCTCCGCTGTCTGTTGGACAAATTATGATCCTTACATTGATTCACTTTGACAGACCAGTAGACCTGTTGCTGAACTGTGTGTTTTGACGGCAGTCAGACCCGTGACAGGGACTCACTACACTTGTCTCCTCAATCTCCAAATTGCCCTCGAACACATTTGAATCCTCTGTCATCGTAAATCCGATAAAAGCCAGACTAATGACTATTTCCGTATGTTAAAAGTTACATCAGCAGACAGGCCGTGAGAGCCATGGGCTGACATTTCACTCAGTGGAAATGTAGACGATCGTGGGTGTTACGTTTGCTTTCAGGTTAAACATTTTTGGCATCGTCTCTGTTTAAGTGACCCGGGAGAAGAGAATCAGCATTTCTGAAAGCTTTCTGTTTTATAGCACTGTTCAAGTCTCAAGCCAACTATTGAATTAAGCCTGTCATCAGTCACCACAACCTGGCTCCTTAAAACACTCACTGTCAGCGTTGTGTACACAGATTGTAATCAGCAAAGAGCTGTTTGAAAGGGAGCCACTGATCCTCTCCTGTGGTTCTGCAAGGCAAGGCAAGGCAAGGCAAGGCAAAGCAAGGCAAGGCAAGGCAAAGCAAGGCAAGGCAAAGCAAGGCAAGGCAAGGCAAAGCAAGGCAAGGCAAAGCAAGGCAAGGCAAGGCAAGGCAAAGCAAGGCAAGGCAAGGCAACTTCATTTATATAGCGCATTTCTTACCAAGGGGCAACTCAATGTGCTTTACATAAAAATAAAACATTTAACAGTAGGAATTTTTAAAAATCTAAAGTTAAAATTTAAAATAAAACTCAAGACAGTTAAAATTGGAAACATTAAATACAATTAAAAGCAAGAAAAAAAGAATAAAAGAAAGTACAGGAAAAAGGCAGAGAGGAATAAAATATGTATATATACTAAAATAAATAATGATAATAACAAATATGAGTTTTCAGATTAAGATTTAAGGTTCTTTAAAAGCGCTCAGTCATAAGCACATGAAAAGAGACATGTTTTTAACCTGGATTTAAAAGTGCTTACAGTTTGGGCCGATTTCAGTTCTGCTGGAAGTTTGTTCCAGTTGTGTGCAGCAAAACAGCTAAATGCTGCTTCACCTCTGTGCTCAACTATCTGACGTGAGGCAGTAGATCTCCGAGCTCTACTGGGGTTGTACTCTACTAACATGTCATTCATGTATTCTGGACCGAAACCATTCAGTGATTTGTAGACTAGTAGCAGTAGCAGACTTTAAAAGCTATTCTGTATCTGACTGGGAGCCAATGTAAAGACTTGAGAACTGGGGTGATGTGCTCTGATCTCTTTGTTCTGGTTAAAACTGGAGCTGCAGCATTCTGAATGAGCTGCAGCTGTTTAGTCGAGTCGAGTCTACTGGAGATGAAAGCATGAATCAGCGTCTCCTGATCTGATCTGGACATAAAGCCTTTAACTCTGGATATGTTCTTTAGCTGATAGAAGGCTGCTTTGGCAACTGATTTGATATGACTGTCGAAGGTCAGATCAGAGTCTATCAGCACGCCAAGGTTTCGGACATGGTCTGTAGTTTCTATGGACAGTGACTCAAGGTGTTTCCTGACAGCAACCCTTTTCTCTTTATTGCCAAAAACACTGACCTCAATTTCTTCCTAATTTAACTGAAGGAAATTTTGGTTCATCCAATTTTTGACTTGCTCTAAACAGTGACACAATGACTCTATTGGACTGCAGTCATCTGGGGACAGTGTGAGATATATCATAACTGTATAACTATGATAGTTGACATTAGGATTCTGCAGAATTTGACCCAAAGGCAGCAAATATAGGCTGAACAGAAGGGGCCCAAGGACTGACCCCTGAGAAACGCCACATGTCATGTAACAAAATAAAATAGGCTGATGGATGAGTGGGTAGTGTTGCATTGGAACTTGTTTGACTGGTGCGTGCTGTATAGTATGCAGGTTAATACTATTTGTCCTTCTCTTTTGGCTTGCTGATGAGGAAATGAGTGGTGTATTGTGTGCAGAACAGACTATTCATTCCAGGCAAGCCATGGTGAGGAACGTGCCTTCCTCCTGTGACACGCAGTTAACCTCAGAGTTTACATTTGAAACTGAAGTGACTTTGGCATCAAGCATAGTTTATTTCCTCTGCACACCTGTAGTGGAAATTATTGAGCCATCTTTTTCATTTGCTCTCTCTCTTCTCAGTCTTATTTGGGTGGTGGAAGCAATAGCAAATCTTATCCCTCACCTACTTCTTTTTTGTTTGTGTCATTCCCTCTCAACCAAAAAAGTGGGGAAGGATTTAAGCTGCATCTCAGCCCTCCTGCTCCTTCCAAACAGCCCTCCAGTATGGCTATCGGATTCAGATTGAGTGGAAGGTGTGATGGACAGTCAATAAAAGGAGGTTTTGTCTGCAGGCGTCTCCATTTTGTAATCTCAGGACTCCCTAGTCTTCTGGCCTGGGCCCAGACTGGAGTGAAAAGGCTGTGGTGATGCCTTGAAGGGCTCATAGTGGAAACTGAGTCCCCTCTGACTTTGTAGCATGGAACCGTTCACTCTCCCTCATGCTGTCTTGTTTTATCTCATTTTACCATCAGCAAAGTCAGATTATTTGCAAAAATAACTTTTTTGCAGTATTAGGAAGTAATCATCATCGGGCTCTGGAGTGAGGAAAGAGGAGGACTGCCTGTGTGTGGCTGCACATCAGTATTGCTGCTAAGTCTGTCTGGCACTGGCTGGCACTACTGTAAGCAGCACTGTGCTCTAATATTAATGCTACACAATTATGTGATTACATTCAGTTCAGTGTCAACATGGCTATGTGCTCTGTTTTCACCACAGCCCTCTTTCAAATTCTGGCATGCTAAGCTGATCTGTCAGACATGAATGTCTAAATTGCTTTCTGTGTGTGTCTACAAACCTAGGATAATCCTGTTTTTAAGGCAGAAAAAAAAGGGATCCGTCCTCGTCTAAATATTCCACCCAGGTTTTTAGGCAATCTCTAATTTTGGCTCAGTGGAAGAGAATGATAATCCTGAAATGAGGAACCCTTCAAAGAAGCCTAATTCCTAATCTAAATTTAAACAAAAGGCTTGTTGTTGTGCAAGCGCTTGGCATAAAACGTACAGTGTGAGTATTATAACACAAAACTGATAAATTACGCTGTTGCATTATATGTTGCAGAATCTTGACTGATGAGATTGAATGTGATGGATTGAGTCAGACTCTTACAGAACAGATTTTATCTGTATCTTAATCTATTGCTTCTTTTGAGAGGAGGAGCGTCAGATATGAGCCTTTGCACACAAGACTTAAGCTCTCTGAGGTTGTTCTTAGCAACGATGCCCACATGAGCGAGCATGAGTCGACTGATTAGAAACTTCACGTGACAAAATGAGTACCATCACAGTAGCTCTTATTTAATAAAGCTAAAACTGCACCGTTGCCGTGAGGTTCATCAGGTTAACACCACTCTCATTGGATTGCATCACAGACTCAATTTATTCAGTACATTACAGTACTGTAAGGCGTAATTATGCCTCTTTCATCTTTGCAATTTGAATGTAATGAGCATCTTAATGCAGGCGTAGGCATGCGATTATATTTATGATGCTGGTGTTGATTACCAGTGCTCTGGTCTATTGGAGCTGTTTCTCCTCAGGGCACTTGAATGAATTCAGAGTCCAGCACTTTCTTTCTCGGGTTAGTGTTTAGACAAATAATCTCGTTTAATTGTGAGTGTGGTTTACTATATTTAAACATCATTCTAATGGGGAGAGCTCTGATTAAGGAGTTCACTCTTGGAGATGTCTCATCGGCGGTATTTGTTTGGTGCCATGGTTACACTTGTTCCTTGTTCTGTTTTCTGTTGTATATCTCTGTCATGCTGAATCATATTTTTGTTGAACCCTGTCTCTCCTTCTGTTCTCCAGAGACTCGTGTCCTGTAGGGCACCCTGCGGCTCAGCCTGTCACTGTGCCTCCCTGGGGCTTTCCATCATGAGGGGGCGTTGCTCTCGAAAACTGGGTGTGGCAGCCAAGGCTGGCTTCCTGATCTGGCTACTGTGGCTGGGCTACCTTTTGCTGGAACGCTCCTCTTTCCCTTCCGCTGCCTCTGGTGGGGAGGATGATGAGGAGCATGATCTTCAGGCAAGACAGCTCTCCATAGAGGAGAGCGCAGCTAATGGGCAGCTGGCTAGGCCGCTCTACATAAAGCCTCCACCAGACAGCAATTTACCGGGGGAGTGGGGTCGGGCCACGCACCTTACCCTGAGTCCTGAGGAGAAGAAACAGGAGCAGGACACTGTGGAGCGCTACGCCATCAATATATTTGTCAGTGATAAGATTTCCCTCCATCGACATATCCAGGACAACAGGATGATTGAGTGAGTAGAGCAAAAAGTCATCCTAAAAATAGAAGGGGGGAGCCCTTGTAGCTCACCTGGTAGAGCACTTGTGCTAAAGTCTGGTCCTTCCTACAACAGCCAAGGGTTGAGTCCAGCCTGGCCCCTTTGCTGCATGTCATTCCCCCTCTCTCTCAACCCTGACTCTCCTGTCTCTCTCTTCTGTGGCCGTAGGAATAAAGCAGAAATGCCAAAAAAAAGATAAAAGAGAAGAATGACCCATTTGTCACATACAGGCCAATGACTAATGGGCTATGACAGCCAGTTGCAAAAAATTGTTTCTGAGCAAATCTCTATTTCTTATTGCTTGCTATTTTCTTTGAGGCTCCAGCCAAAACATATATGTATCTCTGGCCTTGAACACTGCATGGAGCTGATAGCTGTGCTGCAGCTGTGTCAGGGATAAATTACTCAATAGAGATTAAGTTGAGCTCTTTACTGGAATCAGTTTTCCACTGACAGTTCGAAACAAAGATGATGGCTCTCATGATGCATTGCAGGGCTTACTGAAGCTGAACTGAAGCTGGTGTAAGCAGCCCCCACCCCCCAATGGATTTATTCTATCCAGAGTTGTTGTCCACAGCTCAGCTTGTGATGAAAAACAGGGTATGATGTCTTTTATTAGTATTTTTTTTTTTTTTTATCTCTCACTGGCTACCACCCTAATGAAACCCAGATGTGGCATCCACCAGTGTGGTGAGAACCATCATTTGACTGTGTTAAAGACCATGTGCTTGTTTTGTATGCCCTGGAGGGTAGCAGCAAAGCATAGAGTCTCTTAAGCAGAGGATTCAGGATTACATTTGAGAGTAACCTTTTAAAGATTACAGGCATTAAGCATGTCATATTGAATTGTTTTGAATTACTAACACTAACACTAAAATGAATCTCATAGGTCGCTAAGGTGAAAGTGGAGTAAAATCTTTTACTAGTAAAATGATCCCAATCCCGGAGATGGACTGATAAGATGCTTTGATCTTCTCGCTGGGCTGAGGAATCTGCCTTGAAGGTGGAAAGTCAACCCCTGTGTTTAGTTGAACGTAACAATCACACAGGAGATATCATTATCGAGTTCCACCACTATAGCATTCAGTGATTATAAAACAGGTTTGCCTTCCTGTGCAGACTGTCAGTGTGTGACAGAGCATGATGGGTCTCTGTGGTAGCACTTTCTTGACAAGTTCAGTTCCCCTCCCCACCCCCACCACTCACTGCCTGTTGCTGTCTTAGTGACTGGCTGTGAACTTGACAGAATGCGAACAGGGGCACAGCGAGGAGCGTGTTAGCAAGGGTTAAGTGGTGTGGACTTTTGGTTGCTAAATGTGGTATATGAAGTTTTAGTTTTTCTACACAGCCAGTGTTGTCATTAACAGCTGTTTACTCACCAGCATAGAAGAAACATTGCAAGATAAATATCAAAAACTTCATTCCTTAACCCAGCAATAGCTGTGTCCAGCAATGGAAATCCAGCATGTTACCAGTCAGCTGTTATTCCTTTTAATACTATGTGATAGTAAGCCACGATAGCATCCAGTCTGATCTTAGTTCAAAACAAGAGAATAGAGAAGTAGCATTGATCAGAGCGCATATTCTACTGTATTGTGTTGTGAGTGCAGTGAGGGCTGAAGCTTTTGTGAAGTGACCCGTTTTTACCACCAACTGCTCCTGGCGGTTGGTGGAGATGACATTTGGTGGCAGAGAGAACTTGAATATTGCCCCTTTAGGGAACTCGTGTCCTTCATTGTTTTGTTTGCTCATGTCATGGTGCATGTGCAGGACACAAGACACAGTGGTGCTCTGTGCTGTTTTTGAATGAACAGATCTTTTTCACCATTTTAGGTCTCGTGTGGACAATTTGTTGTTTGGTTTTACTGAGAGAAATCATATCTGTGCTGTTGTGTTGTAAGTGGCACTCATTCAATGAAGAACCAGCACTCGGTCATTATGGGCTGTTATACATGGGGTGTGATTTGGGGATTGCATCATTCACAGATGTTGGTGAATGGATGGTGAACACTCCTTCCTGTTGTTTATACTCTCCCAGGTGCACTCGTGTCTCTGTCAGGCTTTAAGCCTTGCAACTATGTTATGTGCTATGTTTTCCCAAGCTAATTTATTCTAAGGTGTTGTGTATGAGCTTGCTGCAGTTCTGCACCGGCTCCATAATTACATCAGTTTCCTCTTGGGAGCTGGTCTTGTGGCAGATTCACTTTGGACTAGTCTGTGCTCTCACAGTAAACACATCGCTGCTGAAGAAATGGAAACTAGCTGATTGGATTGGTTGTGACTAATACTTGGGCATAACATATTTGTTCTAATCTTGACATGCTTCCAACCGTGTCATAATTGTGGGTCAAGCCTCTGGTAACAAAATTACCAGAAGTCATTCAGCCTGTGCCAATGGTTACACTCTGACAGTGTTGTACACACTGAGTCACCAAAGTGCAGCTTATTCTCTTTTCCGCTCTCCCTCGCTCCATGAATGCTTTTGTTCTCACTTCATAAAGTTGTTGGATTCACTTTAATATTCATTCATTTTCATCTGTTTTTTTCCGCTCCCTCTGTTCTGCTCCTTTTTGTCTCTGTGTTCCCAAGTCTCTGTGGTC
Source organism: Caranx ignobilis (assembly GCA_021432705.1). Taxonomy (NCBI): domain Eukaryota; kingdom Metazoa; phylum Chordata; class Actinopteri; order Carangiformes; family Carangidae; genus Caranx; species Caranx ignobilis. The sequence continues at coordinate 2,567,585 of MU269991.1, read as the reverse complement.
TCTCCCAGAGTGCTGCTGTGGTATGTTGCTCATTGATGTGATACCCTCCCTACCCCCATCCATAGTCCTGCGGCTCTTTATTGTTGTAATGACTGCCATCTGGATTAAGACCAGCCGCTGCCTCTTGCCACAGTAGTTGCTGAAGTCACTCTGGCCATAGACAGAAATGCTCTTTGCCAGTCTTTAGGTCCACTCGGGGAGACATCTTTTATTGTTGTTTATTTTCTTTTGTAAATATGTACTCTACATGCGTGCTATTGCTTATGTCAACTCTTGTCTCTCCCTCCATCGCACCCACCCACACAAACATACTTAAGATGCCGAAGTAAGAAGTTTGACTACCGGCGTTTACCCACCACCTCTGTGATCATAGCCTTCTACAACGAGGCCTGGTCCACCCTGCTGAGGACCATTCACAGTGTCCTGGAGACCACGCCAGCCATCCTGTTGAAAGAGATCATCCTCATTGATGACTACAGTGACCGAGGTCTGACACTCAACATGAATAGATAAACCAATGCTTTATTTATTTATTTATTTTTGGTGTGTAAAAATAAAACTGACAGAATACAGAGTCTTTTAAGCTCAGAAACAAACTCGGCCTAGTTTAGTAAAGTGAACAAACCAAACCTCGGTTGTGCTTTGATTGTGTCACTTTGACAAGAACAAGGGAAAAAAGACCCAAGCAAGACTCTATATATAGACAAAAGATTCTATCTGTGGTGCAATGAATAATGTGTCTAGATGTATTCTGAGAGCAATTAGGAAAACATCCTCACAAACAAGTCAAGAAATATTCCCTTCATGATGGAGTGTAGATTGGAGTTACCGCATCCCAAACAGGAAATAGTTTGCTTTTCTTTTGTAAATATTTACAAGATTATTGATTTGAATTCCATGTCTTACAGGCTTCTACACAATGTCGGTATCTTTATGTTGAAAGTTACTTAAAATGACATCAAATATGTATTACACAAGTCTTAACTCAATTGGCTTTTTTTGTTTTTGAGCTTTCGAATCCATAAGTTTCCGTCAACAAATGGAAAGTCAAGAGAATGACACTGCTTCATCTCAGAAACTGGATATAGGAGTAGCTTGATGTCCATCTGTGTTAATGGAATTAGTATTTGTTCCCAGCTCGTCTGGTCTGTGTGTATCGGAGACATTACACCATAATGATGGCTTCAGTGAGCACTGAGCTGCCATGACATCATTTCCTCTTCTCTGACCACCCTGACCAATTGGAATGCCAGAAATGTCACTCCCTGAACAAGAACAGTTACTGTGGACAGACAGCCACGGGAGAACTTGATAATCTACTCTCATGTTTCCTCATGCTTGAACAGGGTTTTTCATACCAAGCCACCAATTGTCTGCAATTGACCTGAATCATGCTTTGTCTATAAAAGGTGTGGTGTTCATGTGGCCTCTCTGATAGTGGAGTTTAGGAAACTGTGAAACACATTTGAGGAGGAATCAATCCATCAGCAAAGGTTTAAGTAAGCAAGTGGTGAAACGTTCATCAATCCATACTTTTGATTTTTTTTAGCAGTGAATTTAATGACTCTCAGTCATTTCTAGCCTTCTAATTTCCTTAAGCCGAGTCTGAGCCACACTCCTCAAATGCTGCTGAGCTGCCATTTACATCAAAAAAGCTCTGATGAGTCATTGCATGGGCATTACCTTCCCAGCACGAGTGACCAGGGGATAAAATTAGCAGCAACCTAGTCGACAAATGTGGGCTTCTAACTACATAAAGAGGAGAATGGAGGAGAAATTGAACATTCGATTCATAAGGAGACACAACTCCAGATAAAAGCTGTTTTTTGCTTGATTTGAATGCAGACAATAATTGTTGCTTATCTATCTATTGTGTGTTTTGAAAACCAGGCTACCTGAAATCCCAACTAGCTGACTACATCAGTAATCTGCAACGTGTGCGGCTCATCCGGACCAACAAAAGAGAAGGTCTGGTCCGTGCACGTCTCATTGGTGCCACCTATGCTACAGGTGACGTGCTGACATTTCTCGATTGCCACTGTGAGTGCGTCCCTGGCTGGATTGAGCCACTGCTGGAACGGTGGGTCGACCAAATTAGATGAGCAAAGACACCAGAAACATATTCTTGAAACTGCGCAAACTTGCCATGAACTCAGAATGGAAAGCAAAACAAAAAACAACAGTTTAATTTTTTGTCTTTTGTCTCCTGCCCATGCTTTGTGTTTAGGATAGGTGAGAATGCCAGTACCATTGTGTGCCCTGTGATCGACACCATTGACTGGAACAGTTTTGAGTTTTACATGCAAACAGATGAGCCAATGATCGGTGGCTTTGACTGGAGACTCACCTTCCAGTGGCACTCGGTCCCCGAAGTTGAACGCAAGAGGCGCAAGTCTCGCCATGACCCCATCAGGTGACTGTTTGATTCTTCATTAGGTCTTCTCACATGGAACATCACTTTGTCAGATTGACACATGACCTTTTTTTCCCAAAGGTCTCCTACCATGGCAGGTGGGCTATTTGCTGTGAGCAAGGCCTACTTTGAGTACCTGGGCACATACGACATGGGTATGGAGGTGTGGGGAGGAGAAAACCTGGAGCTCTCCTTCAGGGTGAGTTCATTCAGGCCACAGCAGCACTTATCCACTTAGCAATCTGAGACAGTGAGCGGTTTTTAAAACGCAGGGAAAGAGTGACTAATGTAACTAAAAATCTAGCAGAATCTCTTACTCACAGACAGAACATTGAATTGGCTTTTCTTTTTTTAATCGTGGTAATCAGAGAGAGAAAAATCAATAAACGGAGGTTTATCGGCAGTTGATTAACAAAGGGAATTTTCAGATCATTGTTATTGCCCTGATGATGTTATTCAACAGTCTACATAGTGTGAGAGAGACACGTCAGTGTCAGATCGCAGTCAGCCATGCCGTCTGAAACTGCACCCTGATATTGCCTGATACCTTGTTGTGACATTGGTGTCGCTTTTCGCTTGTTTGCGTCAATCAAATTGGCACAGATTTTCGGCTAAGTGTGAGTTTGCAGGAGGAGCATGCAAAAGCAGGCAACGTAGATAGTGTGTGCATGATTTATAGTGTGTATGTGGTTGCAGTGTGAAGACGAATGGGCTGCTCCCTCGAGTGATGTGTTATGCATGTGGAAATAAAAATGCCTCTCACTGGGACTTAAACATAAATAATTTATGTTCAATGAATTGGTTTCAAGTCTGCTTCTGGAGTGCTGGAAATAAATGGTGGGAAGTAAAATGCCTCTTGAATTAAGATGGAAGCAACTGTCATGTATTAGCTGGTTTGGCTATGTGATGTGTGATGACGATTTTGCCTTTTTTAATTGGAACTGGGAAGTATTAAGAAATACCTTGTCAACAACCTTTCATCCTTTAAGGTTATTTGTTTGTTTCTTTTTGTTTTTCCACGGTGAAAGATCAAGCAATTATACAATGCAAATGAATCCCATAAATCAGCCGTATTCAGATGCGATGGTATGATTTGCAAGAAAGTGGGTGGATTTTCACAGTTAGGTTGAAGGGTAAAGAGCCCATCACTTTGTTTGTCATTCAGAAAGGATTTTTAGCATAGCTCATCAGTGCAAATATTATCATTTCATTTGAAGGAAGGTTTATATTCTTCAAAAAAGGATTTAAGCCTTTATAGCTCTGAACAAGATAGCACAAGAGTATAACTTATTTTGTGCAGAAGGGCTGTTCTTCTGTTTTCCAATTTCAAAAGTTACTTTTTGCAACTTACAAATGATCTACTAATTTATTGGCAGGTAGGTCAAACATGCATAACAGACAAAGTCATAAACCACAGCAATTACGTTCCTAAGTTCACTAGTTGTGGGAGACCAGTTCAACACGTGGTGTTGAATTGATAATGTAGCTGGTTAATGATGAACACATCTGTGCTACCAGAGGTAAATACCACAGCTACCACAGGTGGTTGGCGGACAAGCAGGGGGAAATAGGGAGTGGAAATGAATTGAATGAATATTTGTTGCTGGTTCCATTGTGCTGACCTTTGTTTCATTGAAATGTAACATTGATCCCTTTTTATTAGTTGCTTCCTCTGCTGTTATCAATGATTAATTAACATTGGGAACCACTGCTCTATCATGATGTGTAAGAATAAATACACACAGGGATCAGGTAAACTTTTCTTTGAGGGCTTATGTAACCACAGATGTGTCAAAGCTATCTTCCATTTAAATATTAAAAAGGACCAGGTACATTATGAGCATCTTATTCACAGTATGTCATGTATAACCCCCCCCCCCCCCCCCCCCAGGTTTGGCAGTGTGGTGGCAGTCTGGAGATTCACCCCTGCTCTCATGTGGGCCACGTATTTCCTAAAAAAGCCCCTTATGCACGACCCAACTTCCTCCAGAACACTGTGCGAGCTGCAGAGGTTTGGATGGACTCTTACAAACAACATTTCTACAACAGGAATCCTCCAGCCAAAAAGGTAGGGACACTGACAGATGAAAGGAATCAAGTTTTGTTTTAGTTCAGCCTGACATGTTGCTGTGATGCTGACTGTAGCATCACATTTGGACAAAACACTCGGCAGGCACTGAGCTCTGTTTTAATTGGCCTGTTACATGTTTGTGTTGCCATTCAAGCGGAGCTAAACTGAAGCCTTGTGCTGATGCCATGTCCTGCCGAGCAGCACCGTGTTACTGTGCTACGAGGAGTGGCTTATCTCTGATGTTAGATTGAGATGATTCATATGATATGATTCACCTGTCTAGGTGTCAACATATGATGAAACACTGTCCCTGTGACTGGGTCAAGCGGATGTGTGTGTGTGTCTGTCTGTGTGTGTGTGTGTGTGTGCATGCCTCTCAGGTTCTGAGTATTGGGCACCATCAAAAATTCATGTATCTCAGTTACACCTATCTGAAAAAAGTACATTATTAATGTCAGGGATCTTTGATCAAACAATAAATTACCTGGTCAGGGGGAGATTGAACACAGTACTGCCAGACCACATAAGAAGCTGCAAATCTATCAGGCGTTCTACATGATAACAGAGTATGGACAGGAAATTTATTTTCATAGAGTTCTTTTTTTTTTTTGAATTAACTTTAAATATCTTAGAAAATGACATTTAGTGTGAAGTGGCTTAACTGTTTTCAGAAAGAATAAAAAAAAAAATGGTTTAAATCATATTGATTGGTTTTGATAAATTATGCAGTTTCCACTGTCCACCCCGGTAACATTTTCTACTTATTGTGATCTGAAGAGGCTGACTGGAGTACTGAGTTAGTGGTTGAAAAAGTTTGGTGTGTGCGTATTTACATTTCACAGGTAGTTTAAGGGTGTGACGTGTAAATGTTCTGGACTTTGAGTTGCTTAAGGTGGAGTCCCACACCTCAGCAAACACAGATATGTAGTACACACCGCGTGTATAGATGGATGTGACCAATCCAAAATCCAAAAGGTTGTGGAGTTACAGGACTCAGCTGTCACATCCAGGATATAAATATTTACTTTTATGGTGTGACTGATGCCACACATACATGAGAAAATGCCAATGTACCGCAAAAGAACAATGTGCATGTAATGAACAAAAGCGAAACAACGATATGAAGTGACGACTTTTAGTGGCTTATCTTATATGCTTGTGCACTTACTCCACAGGAAAACTATGGGGATATCTCAGAGCGGCTGCTACTGAGGGAGAAGTTAAAGTGCAACAGTTTTGACTGGTACCTGAAGAACATCTACCCTGACCTACATGTACCTGAAGACAGGGCGGGCTGGCATGGTGCTGTGAGTGTCTGCCATCTCTATCTGAACACCACTTACTCTGATCAAACTGCTGCGTCACGCTCTGATCACATCACATCTGAGCTGATTTGCACCCGGAACCTGAAGTCAGAAGGAGATGGCATCGCAGTTATTTTCTGTTTTCATTTTTTCCATCTATTTTTGGGGCTGAAACTGGTCTCTGGGCATGATGGGGGAAAACCTTGCTGAAATTGAGAAGGCTAGGCAAAGACAAACAACAGGCTTTGAAACCCATTTGGACTGAGCTCAACACCATTATGATCCAGACACCTGGTGTCTTACCAAAAAAAGAAAAATCCCCACAAAGTTTTTTCTCTCTTAAGCCTGTACTTCCAAAATTCCACCATCTTGCCATGCTGCTGCTTGTTTCACACTGACAAATATGGCATTTTTCACAGGTGGAAATATTGGCATTTTTATAGCAGAGAACGTTAAAAAAAAAAAAAAACACTGGTCATCTATTTCATTTTGACTGCGTAATGTGTGTTGATGTGGAAAATAGGAAAACAGCAGGCAAAAGTCTGTTTTTGTTTCGAGGTGATATCCTGGAGACTCATTTAATCAGGAGATCTAATCTGCTGCTCTCAGGGTTTGCTCTTCTGTATGTGACCTGAGAGTCTGACCTGCCTGTAAAGGATAAAAACAGCCCAGACAAACTTGTTACAGCTGTCACTATAGTGCAGCGTTTTATTTTTTATTGATATTTATTGCTCTCCTCTCCACAGCTGCGCAGCTCAGGAATACATTCGGAGTGTCTGGACTACAACGCTCCAGAGCACAGTCCTACAGGTGCCCACCTCTCTCTGTTCGGCTGCCACGGCCAGGGAGGCAACCAGGTACACTAAGCATTTCACCCCTCGTTTATTCTGTCTCTGTCCATCTCTCTCCATCTCTCTCACGCGCGCATTCTCTCTTGTCACAGTCTCATGACCCCTCTCGGCCCAGCGGGAGACGTATCTTAAAATGTCAGCGCTTTCTGTGAACTCCTAAAACGAGCTGCCACAGTTGATTCACGCCAGAAAATTGCTCTCTGCTGGTGTGTTCAGCCTGTTTCGAACGTAATGGAGAGAAAAACTAACTTTGGTATTACGTCCACATATACCCCCAAAATATTGAACAATTGAATCACATGTCCTCTTAACCTGCATGCCTGCCAGCTCCAGTGATGGATGGTTTAGCGGGCGGCAGATTATTTGCCTGTGAGGATGTATATTTAATGTAGGGAGTCAGGCAATAGGCAGAGCTCCTTTCTGTGAATCTCCAACCTGCTTGATACTCTGATTACCCCACTGATGCACCGCATCAGGTGTCCCCAGTCACAAAAAGCACCATGTGTGACTGAAAATCAATGTTTGAATAGCTCTCTGCTGAAACAAAAACCTTAGGGCCCTTTGCTGCCTCCCTCCTGCTCCCCCTACCCTGGCCCACATAAGAACCACGTTCCATTTAAAAGATACATGAGCCTTGCAGGCAGAATGAATGGCACAGCCTGGGTAAATAAGTTTGAAGCCAGACACAGGGGCCCCAAGTGAGTCTTTTATTAGAAACAACCATTACAGGGCCCAATGCACCTGAAAGATGTATGAGATGTGAAGAGCAGGATGGGGAAGTATGAAGATTGATTACCTGACCTTCCGTTTAACTGGTAGCCAAGGGATTGTTGCATCTTTTGTCCCAGCGGGCCAGGATGTTGAAAGGACACCAGAAAGGGGAGAGACGGGTTTGTGTTTATGCGTGCGTGATTGAGAGGGCCAGGGCCTCATCACCACTGATGCGATCCCTTGACACATGCAGACACGCCACACAACTAGCCACGACCTGATCCCACAGTGGAGCAAGAGAAAAACATGTTGTAATCCTAGTAGAAAAGAACATGCCAACATGTACTAATGTGGTTTTTGAAAAGCTCTCTGGATAAAAAGATATTAATGGAGAGAGAAAGACATGCATCGCAACACCTGGTGAGGAAGTGGAACAGTGTTTTTAATCTTTTCGTCACTTGGGTTGATTTCAAAAGAAATTTCAAAACACAATATCCGTGTTGCAACAGCCACCTAACCAGCTCTTTCTCCTGCTTCAGTACTTTGAATACACATCTCAGAGGGAGATCCGTTTCAACTCTGTGACAGAGCTGTGCGCCGAAGTGCCCGAGGGTCAGACCACCATCGGGATGAGGCACTGTCCTCGTGATGGGGAGCTCAAGCCTCCCAGTATCATCTGGGAGTTCAGACAGGTAAGGGGTGTGCACATGCGTGACACCACAGGACACCACAGAAATGTGTTTAACACATTTCTAATCTGAGCGTTAACCTAACCATTTCCCCCTTGAACCTCTCTTAGGACGGGACCATTTACCACCCTCATTCAGACATGTGTGTGACAGCCTACCGCACAGCAGAGGGCCGCACAGACACCCAGATGAGGCGGTGCAGTCCAGGAGACAAAACCCAGCAGTGGAAGTTTGAGTGGTAGGAGGAGGAAGAGAGAAAGTTGCAGGAAACCTCAAGTGGCCTTCTTTGACCATAGTGCAATTACTACAGTGGACGTTTTCTCCGCTGCTCCCGATTCTGTGGCTCTCTCCAAGTCTGCACTCCATTTGAATGGGAATGAGTGAGCAAATTAAAGATGGTGAAAAGTCACTTTAAACCAATGGTTCACCCAGTTCAGTGCTTTTATGCCCATGAGAACGACTGCAGATTGTGGTGGAGTGAAAGAGAATTTTCAAGATGAGGTTTATTCGGTCCTCTTAAGGGGACCAGCTCAACTTGAAACTTTTATTATCATGTTGCATTCATCCAAGTGCCTCTGCAACCAAAACAGAGTCCAGCACACACCATAAGTGTCTCATGAAAGCAGTGAAATAGGTTTGACTGTCATCAGCAGCACATCAAGAACAAGTGCCTTTCAGATGAATTAAAGACAAAGTATTTCCTGGAAGACTAGATGCAAAAATCATGCTGCACTACAGAAGATCACCTTAATGTGAGATTAATATTCATTATCATCGTTAAATCATCATGCTTAATTCTTTGGTTGTGGAAAAAATAACCTACTCAAAGATGACTGCTCAAAGAAGACATGCCAGGAATTTAAGGTCAGCAGCATTTGCCTCCAAACCATCTCCATTCTAACATGCTCCATCATGTGAGAGAGTGAGAGAGAGAGAGCGCTGTGGTCATACGGCCAGTCAAGGCCGTCAATTCTGTCTCTTGCCCGTGGAGCTGGTTTCATAGTTAGATGCTGCCTGAACAAGACTTGAATCAGAAGCATGCACTAAGTGCAATTTGCCCCAGAGGGCTAAGTGAGATGACAAGAATGGTGTAATCTATTCTTCCCTGTTGTGTAAAATTATCAAGCCCTTCATCAAACCCCGTCATCACTGTGCCTTTGACAGATTGTCATCCTAAGAGGAACACGTTTGTGCCCAAATGAAATGTGCCAGTGGATGTCAAATGTATTTAGAGCGTTTTAAATGCTGAACTCTAGAATAACACTGGCTTGATGCACTTGATATTATTTAGTCAGAAAAAGCCTTAAAGGGAGCACCTGTTTATTTTAATATTTCAACTTGGCTGTGCCAGAATGTATTGTTAAGACTCCTGTGTCTCTCCTGTACTTGAAACGGCATCAAAAACACTCCTGTTTTGTTTGTTGTTTTTACTGAAGACCCCGTCAGCGTTGGGATGTAAAGACAAAGAGAAGCAGCGTAAACTGTTGAAGTGTTTGCTGAATAGCAGCTGTATTTGCCGTAGACTGCTTTATCAGTGAAAAACATTTGGTCTCTGTGATCTTTTGAATTCACTGAGAGGGGACATTCACATTAGTCGATGGATACAGTGGATAAACATGTAAGACAGCTCCTGTTTTGTGTTACCTTTGTAAATAATTTTTGAAATAAGGGACCAGTGGGGGACACTCAAACTACTGATAATGCAAAAGGGATGATGGTGATGATTACTTGATATGAAGAAGAGGACAGAAATGGGATGGATGACTCAAATAAGATAAGATAATTGTTGGGATAATTGAAAAAAATAAAAAACTAACCACAAATGCACATTTGCCATCTTCTTTTTGCTGTCACCTAGACACACTCAGCATATTGTACAGTGAAACCATCAGAAAGGTTAAGTCAAATCGTCAATGAAGCAAAGCAAAGCAAATAAAGTGAAAACCAGACAAACTGGCTTACTTTTCAAATGCTAAAGTTCTAGCTACAACAAACAACAAAGTTGTTACTTTATTTGGGGCTGTGGCATTTACTGAAAAGCTTCAACCATGTTACTCACCCCCTGTTCCACTCTAGAGACTGTATAGAGTCAGACAGTGGCTCTCAGCATCCACAGTCATGTGGCACCACCTACTGGCAGGAAAGCAAAAGAATAACTGCCACAAAAGCAGGCAACAGGGCCAAGATGGAGAAGATTTTCTTTACAAGGTAAGGGAACCACTGAGATTGTATTACAGCAATAAGTTATTTTAAATAAAATGAATGTCTGTATGTCTAGGGGCTCACCTAATGAGTGATAAGCTGGTGGGACTCAACATGGACATCACATAAAAAATGGTTTACTATTACAGTCATGTGAGTTTGTGTTTTGAATTTTCCGCTGCTGCACACACTAATAACATCACTGAGCCTGGAATGGGTGTGCATGATCTTGAATACCTATCTGGAAATGTGAAGGCAATGTGTCATATCAGTACTATGAATTTTGGATATCATCACATTTCTTATAGTCTCGTCTTGAAATCTGAGCGATGATTTTGTGGCATATTAATATAGAGAGACGGAGGTGCTAACAGTGTTTCTGTCATAACAGATGAAGGGAGGAAGGTACAGTCGAGAACATAGAGGGCCAGACTGGGCCCCCTGCAGAAGGTGAGCATCAAAGCATCAGAGAAGCAACTGTCAGCATTAATTTGGCCACAGAAACAGTGAACAGTCTTGATCTGTCTGTCTTTTGGTGTAGCTGTTGTAGTCCCTGGGTTCTCCACCACCTTCACTTGATCCTTCCTCCTCCAGCACTGAATTTCCTTTAAACCCTTTTCACACATGAAATCTGTGACATTATTCGTTAGGGAACTTACTTTAGGGGTTTATTGATCTGATTGATATGGCAATTGTTGCTTTCCACCCACTTTACCCATGTTAGTCTTTGAGGTGCTTTATCTGTTGCCTTCACACAACCAAGCAGTCATCAACCAAAGTTGCACAATTTGGCATCAGGCAAGGACTTGTGTGTATGCAATGCTTCTCTGACAGTCTGTGTTTTTGTGGTTTCACAACAAGCCTGTCCTATCTTATTTTCATTGAATTATTTGCCATACATACAGTATATAGCAAGCTGCAGTGAGGTGACAACAGATGGATAATAACATATTCCAAAGGAGCATTGTTCTTTTTTTTAATCTCCTGTGAATATATTTGCAACAAATATCTGTTGCATGGAAAATGTTATCTATCATGCAGTCCTAAATGAAAACGCCTTCATGCATTAACAGTAATATTGTGTCTCTGACAGACACGACAAGCCCATTCTAGCGTGGCATATTACAACACTCCGGGTGACTTGTTGCCTTCCCTTGTCTCTTTGTGGTTTTCACAATATGGGTGCTCGATCAAACAGTATGCCACTCAAATTACCTTCTCGCCTTGAATGATCACCTTAATAATTTAGCATTTTAATTTGCTTAAACTTACATTTTGCGTCAGATTTCATTATGTCGAGAGTTTTCATATCAGTTTCATGAGTGCCAACTGGCTTCACATGAAATAAGACCACTGAGGTAAATGATTTCTAAACTTGGGTCCTGGGTTCTTCCCGGGTCACTAATAGTGTCGTACTGTGTTTTTCTTTGGAAATGTGTTGAATCATGTTAAATTGAAGTCAAGTACAGCTGAAGGTTATTTTCCAATGTGTCGTTGTGTCAACAAAATGTATGGATGTTACGGTACGGGCACTACATTAAACCAGTCTCAAACTATAATTGCTGAAAAAGATTTACCTGAAGATATATGGTATAACGGTAATGGCCATTTCCGGATTAACTATTTTGCCTTCAAAATAAAAGCGTAAAAAGCATTTGCCTCAATTTTTTGTTTGTGCGAATTTTGCCGTTCCTGTAAATTCAATGCAACAGACGAAACGGCGAACTATGCTGAACATAGCACGACACAGAAGGCTGACAACCATGCATTCAACATTCAACATGACTGGAGTTAATGTGACTTAGTTGAAGAAATAGTACATGGCAGACAACAGCCTGGACGCAAGGTTTAGCCCTGGATGCGTAGCCAAATATGTCACCTTTGCACATTATCATGGACGCAAAGTAATTACAGACTGTGGAGGTACTGTGTACTTGAATTGAAGCCGAAGATGAAGCACGACGCAGATATTTATTTTGAAATTCTCACACCGGAAACGGGGCTGCTACTTCGGCCACCTTCACAGCTCGTCTTGAACTTCAAAGGCAGTAAAAGTAGCATAACTGAGGGGAAAAGTTTGGCTTGTGTGACAACATCAGCGGGTAACCCCGCCTTCTCATTGGAGGCAGTTACCGGACCCAGGTTATCACTTCTTCATCTGGAGAACGACTCGGCATTCGCCATTTTTCCGCTGACAACTAAAACAAACTAGCGCCATAGATTTGTTTTGTGCCCAGCGGGGAGCTACAGGTTGTGTAGCTAGCTAAGCTCAGGACATAATTAATCTGAGTCATTGCGTTAATCACCGTTAAGACAGTGTAGGGGGTGGAGGGAGAGGAGTAAACCACACCAACGTCTGTCGAGATAAACGTTTTAACGCTTCTGGCCGCACACAGTCACTGTTGCTGGGTCAGTTTCTTCGGGCGAGTGAAAACTCTCGTAAACACTATTGATGCCGTAAAAAAAAATATGCGGGACAAACTTGAAGTCGTTACACGGAAGAGTGATAAGGCTGTTGTGAGTGAAGGCGTCACGTCAGCTACCGGAGTGCTGCCCTGCGGGGCATGAAACCTCCACACGGCTGTGCACCGAGGAAGGGAGCGACACGATGGCACCCTGCGGAAGAAGGAGTCGACTCAAGCTATATTTCTTCCTCTTTGGTGCCACTCTCCTCGGGTATCTGATATTTTTCAGACACAACTCCGGGAACGTGAACGCGACAAATCGACGGGAGGCCCCCACGGTGGAGGAAGAGGAGGAAAATAAAGATCTTAAGAAGCCCGTGTACGAGAAGCCCCCCCTGAATTTAAATTCCCTGGGCGAGATGGGAAGAGCTGTCAAACTGAATCTGGACGGAGAGGAGAAAAGAAAAGAGGAGGAAAGCATCAATAAGAATCAGATTAACACTTATGTCAGTGATAAAATATCCCTACATCGCCGGCTCCCGGAGAGATGGAACCCACTGTAAGTTACCGGTTGAGTGATACCAACAGCACAGAAACAGTGATCAGCCTGAAGTAAAGTTAAGATCAATGTGGCACAGTGTGGATCTCACAGCAGAGTGAAAAGGACAACTCAGTAATTGCTTTTCAGACATAGTTCTGAGGTGCAAGAAGTTATTTGCTGATGGGGTGGAGTAGTGACTGTGCTTACTGTAAATGAAAACCTATTGTTGTGGTCACTGGATGTCATCCAGTGGTATATACCAAAGCAAATAGTTTAAAACTTACTGTAGTTTCCAATGTGTTCCCTGTGTAGCGTCCTGTCTCGCCTCCACTAATTTGTTCTGTCACCTAGCAATTAAATTCTCCTTTGTAGTTGCAGAGAGCTGAAATATAATTACAAATCTTTGCCAACAACCTCCGTGGTGATCGCCTTCTACAACGAGGCCTGGTCCACCCTGCTGAGGACAGTCCACAGTGTGCTGGAGACGTCCCCCGACATCCTGCTGAAAGAGGTTGTGCTGGTGGACGACTACAGCGATAGAGGTACAAGCACAGGGAGACTGAGACAGACAGTCGGATGGACAGGGGGAGCACGGTGTGGACAGGCAGGCTGGCAGACTGACAGTCACGAAGGACAGAGAAGTTGTCAGAGCGACACACAGAGAGACATCCAGATAGGTGGCAGGAACTGGTTTGTTGGAGAGAGTGGCAGAGTGACATGTTGTGTCATGTATGTTGTGACATTTCGAAAGCCAAGCAGATACAGGAAGTTGTGGCCAGGGATGAAATTAAGAAGTTCTGTTGAAAATATGTTTTGGACACACATGGAGCAGTAACATGTTTTTATTTAAGAAGCCTTATTTTAATTTATTTGTTTAATTTTTTGAAGATCATCTGAAGGACCCGCTGGAAAAGTACATCTCAGGATTGAGGAAGGTGCGTCTGATTCGGGCCACCAAGAGAGAGGGGCTGGTGCGGGCCAGGTTATTAGGCGCTTCCATTTCCACGGGGGATGTGCTGACCTTCCTGGACTGTCACTGCGAGTGTCATGAAGGCTGGTTAGAGCCCCTGCTGCAAAGGTGAGGAAACCCTCAGGCAGATATTTGGCAGTCCATTTTTTTTTAGGAATGCTGTCAAGCAATGGCCTTGTGGTTAGACAGGTTTGTCACTGAGTAAAGTAGTAATCAAATGAGTGCTTTAATGTAGCTGACTCGGATGCTTGGTAACTCGTTGTCAGGGACAGATCCTTGCTATGTAACATGGCCTGCCTGTGTCAGCAGCTTTTTTTTGTCCTTTCTCCACAAGAATCAAAGATGAGCCAACGGCTGTGGTGTGTCCTGTCATTGATGTGATTGACTGGAACACCTTCCAGTATTTAGGCAACCCCAGTGAACCTCAGATTGGGGGGTTCGACTGGCGTTTGGTCTTTACATGGCACACTGTCCCAGAGCATGAGCAGAAACGCCGTCACTCGCCCATCGACGTCATCAGGTGTGCATCATTTATGGATAACTTCACAGAGATGAGTTATAATTTAACAGATGGGGGGAAGTTATTGTCTGAACTGTTTCCTCTTTATCTCTCTCTCAAATTGAATCGAAGGCAACTGGACTTGTACAAGTCCAGTTGCCTTCATTCAATTTGAGAGAGAGATAACAATGACCTGGATGAATGAGAACATTCACAGACGTTTCCTCTTTAGGTCTCCTACCATGGCAGGTGGTCTGTTTGCAGTGGGGAAGAACTACTTCCATTACCTGGGAACATATGACACAGGGATGGAGGTGTGGGGAGGAGAGAATCTGGAGTTCTCCTTCAGGGTAAGAAACTATTATCACTGTGCGTTTGTTCATGTACATACAGTACATGTATAAGTCGTGCTAACTATGGTAAGAAGGATAATGTCCACACACTTGCTCCATACTGACTTGTAGTATGGAGAGATTTTTTGCACCAAGCAACAAAACACAAGCCATTAAAGAGGCAGTCCTATCTGGATTATATTTATCAAGACTTGTATTATATGAGCCTGTCAAAACCAGCCTGAAATAATTATAATTATGAAATATATTATAATTATCATAACAGCCAGTGGAAACAGGCCTGATATTTTAATTGCAGTGAAGAATTTCTACACCCAAAGGAGGGAATCAAAACAGGTTTTTTTTTTTTTTTGTCTTCATCAACAAGGCTGTGCTTTGTGTTGTCTGATTAAATGATTAAATCGCGGCTGAGACACTAACCAAATCCTTGTGGTGATGTTGATGTTTCTTAGATTTGGCAGTGTGGGGGCAGCCTGGAGATCCACCCATGCTCCCATGTGGGCCATGTGTTCCCTAAAAGGGCCCCTTACTCGCGGAGCAAAGCTCTGGCAAACAGTGTGAGAGCTGCTGAGGTCTGGCTGGATGAATTCAAAGAGGTTTACTACCATCGAAGCCCCCATGCACGACTGGTGAGTCTGCACAGATGGTGTTGTCATACATGTGTGTATGTGATAGTTGTCTGAAACACAGAACTAGTCTTTAAGCATTCTGGCACATTTGATAACTGAATGACTTGTTTTCTTTGCGTAGCTCTGTGATGTCAGTGTGTTTTCTGTAGGTGTACTCATCACAGAACTGTCTGATTGATTAAATGACTTGATTTCACCAGTGACACACTCTCAGTCCCACACACATGCTTAAAATTACATGCACTCCTTTCTCTCTCAAACATCACACACACACACACACACTGCACTCCCGCTGTGGTGAAAAAGCTCCCCTGATTAAGTGACACTTGGGATACATGAGCGGTGGACACCCAAGGTGACAGGGGTGTCAGGGCGTTCCGGTGTGTGATTACCACCTTTCCATGTCGCTCTGTGCCAACGGGTGTCACCAACCTGTCCTTGACGGGGTGAGAGCAGTGCTAACCCATGGGGTGCCCTGCCTTTGTATGTGTGCATGCGTAGGAGGAGGTGGGTCAGTGTGTGACAGTGTAGTTAAAGAGGAGAAGCTCTCTAAACACAGATCAGGTGGCGCTCATCTCTCTCAGAGAGGCGGTATCCTTTCAGACCTTTGGCAAGATAAACCCAATACACCAGATCATGCATAGTGGCACTGCTTGGTATAAACAGACATGTCAACACAAACAACAGGCTCTCTCAATGTTTTGTAGCATGTTTTAACAAGTGGGATTCAGTTTCTATTCTGTGATTTTTTCCCCCCATTTCATTTGCTTCAGTTTTATGAGTTTTCAGATACTTAAATGCAGAATAAAACTTCATGAAGATGTAAATCTGAACACTACATTTGTCACAATACTTTTTGCATAATCCTGCTAAAACAAGTAACCACCAAAGGGCCACCCACATCCTGCCTGTGGGCTTGACCACTCTGCCTATCTATACCTACCTACCTACCTACCTATCTATCTATCTATCTATCTATCTATCTGTTTTAGTCTACCTGTTGGGAGTCAAAAAACAAGACTAGAGAGACAGCCTGCATACATTTAATCTCCTATAAAGACGGACAGAACACTGAACCACACGGTAGTCAAGTGGTTTGGAGTTGTGCCCACTGACCAGTGGATCCCATCCCTTCTTATACCGTCTTCTAAGCCTCTGACAGTCTCCTTACAGTCAGAAGATAGGATGCAGGCAATAAAGCAAGCAATCAGGATACAACATATATTTCTCAGATGTTATCCTGCAGGTAAATGGTTTATCTACCTAGGTCACACTAATCAATCTAACACACGCATGCACGCACACACACACACACACACACACACACACACACACACACACACACATATGTATGCATGCATGTATTGCTTGAGGTTTGGTTTTGCCAAATGCCTTCACCTTTAGTTCTGAATTGTTTCCAAGCCCACAATCTAGATAACTTGAGTCAGTCTAATACATGTACATGTTAGTAGCTGATTGTCAGCCTGGTAGGTCATTACATTTCCAATCCCTCCACAGAGCAAAAAACAGTATATTGGGAGTTGCAAGATGGTGGTATTTGTATTTTTCCTTGATGACCACAGCTCTAGGTTAATAAGTAGTCAATTGGTGTGAAATCTAAAAGAAATTGATAACTGAAAGGATAAAGTTGGGAAAATCTATAGCATGTTTCTGTTGTTTTTCCCACCATCCTTTTTATCCTCTAATCGACCCTTCTCTGGCCCCTCATGTACATTACATTGACCTCATCTTATTCCATTAGATATTTTTTTCAAGGACCCCTCCCTGGGCCTTATACTGCTATATTGGATTGTCATTGGGCTGCTTGTCAGCCTTGAGTTATATTTAAGTTGCACCTGTAGTGGTCCTTAATTTTGCTGGTCCATAGACTTCCCTCCCACTGACAACAGCTTGTCTCCTTTGGGAATCCTGCTCTTGACCCAATAAATTGATGAGAGGCCAATTAGAGCTGTGCTCAGGCAAACCACTGTCATCCATCATCGTCCTGCAGTGCTGCAGAAGGTTTGCTGAGCATATGTGCATGGGCAGATCAAAGTGGAGACTGTCCTCTTTACCTCACCACATTTCACTTGTCATGATGACTGTGGAGTGTATGTGAGGAAATATTTGTGTACAAAGGTATTTACATAAGCACACTTGTACTATTTGCCTACTGACAAGCTCATACGCACTCGTAATAAAAAGGTTGATGCTCTCTTGTTTGACTAGGGTGTAGGAATGGTTTAGTGGTAGGAGGTTCTGTCTGAGGCCGTTGTTAGTTGTAATGTTTTGGAAATATGTAGGGATATGGAACAACTATAGATGGTGCTATTGTACACTGTTTCAGCACAGAGCTATGAGAGCTATGCACGTAAGGGTCTCTCTTTGATTATGAGATACCATCGACTGATACTTAACATCATGTAATTTCCAGTTCACTGCAATTGTGTCCTTCCTGATATTGTTGTGGATCAGAGAGCATTAGGGCAGAATGGTCCTGAAATCATGAGGTGGAACTATGATTTGTGCTCTTTGTTTCTAGGAGGCCTTTGGAGACGTGACAGAGCGGAGGATGCTTAGAGAGAAGCTGGGCTGTAAGAGCTTCAGGTGGTATCTGGATAATATTTACCCTGATCTTCACGTCCCAGAGGACCGGCCGGGCATGTTTGGAATGGTGAGAGTACATCTGCATTGCTGATTGTCAGCTTTAAATTAAGAGTATGAATTTATCAATTATCACGAATTTGATTGCATTTAAACCAGCTGAGCAGTTCAGACCAGAGACTTGTCAGAAAAAGCCTATAGAATAAACAGTGTGATTGCCTCACCCCTGTATGAGCTGCTGTTAGCTTTATTCTATAAATGCTTATAACAGCTTTTTTTCTCTCACTGTAGCTTAAAAACAGAGGCAAGATCAACCACTGCTTTGACTACAATCCTCCAGATGACCACGTGGCAGGCCAGAGAGTCACCATCTACCCCTGTCACGGCATGGGTCAGAACCAGGTACTGGACCGTACTCTTTCAGGCTTCATCTAATACATTGTTTTTTGATATGCTTTTTTCACTAAATTCACGAAAATGTGTTGATGTAAAATTGATTTGTAAAATATGAATAGTTTTATCAATCTCAGTTGCTGATTTCAAAAACCTTATGCTTTATGTTTATTGCAGATCTGTGCCTTCAGTGATGCACATATTTGTTTACAGGAGTTAGAAACGGCTCTTCAGATGTCCCTGTGTTCACATGGCCCAGTCATTAACCGTGTTGTGATTTATCTTCCTCTTTTTTTATCATCCCTCTGTTCCTCCTCTTTATCTTTCCTCCAAACTGAGACTCTTCAGTTCTTCTCTCTTACATTTTTATTTATCATCTCCTTACATGTCCTTCATGACTCCCTTATTTTCTGTTTAGCTGAGCCAGCAGTAATCACAGTCAGAAATAACTCCTCAAAGTAGAGTCAAAATGCTTCTATTTCATGGTAGACAGTAAGGGTTAGTTGCTGTACTTTTACAAATCTGGGAATAGTGCACTGGATGTGCCAGATTGAAAAATGATATGTCGGCCTTGTTGATGCAAGGGAGAATATATTCCGCAACAGCTACATCCTCTGTGGTTGACAGTAGACCAGGACACACTGTGAAATTTACCCTCGTTACTCCAGCAGCCCTCTCTGGGCACACACTGATGTTGTCTCTGCAGGAAGTGGCCTCTGCAGTGCTTGAGCTGTCTGCCCTATGAGAGTGTTCACACTTACTCCACACTTTCATTTGTAGGCGGCGCACATAACACGGGTGTGTACAGACAAACGATCCTTCAGGACAGTGTATCCGTTTGCCGGTTATCTTTTTCCCATGAGTCACACATAAAATGTATGTGCACAAATACATACACATACTCTGTTACAACTTAAATGCTGCATACACTGAATTAGGCTTTCCTTGGGTTAACTGTTGTGTGAGAGGAGGAAGAGCTCGCTTCTGCCGAAATTGCATTGACATTTAAAAATTTCCATTTTAAAAAAGGCTTTAATTTGACATAACACATTTTACATGAAATGGTCCA
Source organism: Caranx ignobilis (assembly GCA_021432705.1). NCBI lineage: Eukaryota > Metazoa > Chordata > Actinopteri > Carangiformes > Carangidae > Caranx > Caranx ignobilis. Next base: position 2,547,881 of record MU269991.1, on the reverse strand, counting down.
GATTGAAAGCCGGCTGTGTCATCTCCACCCACAGTTCTTTGAATTCTCCATGGACGGTGAGATCCGCTATAACACGAGGGATCCAGCAGGATGCATTGCCGGTGACAACATCAGCACTTATCTGACTGTCCAGCTGTGCAGAAAACGGGACCAGTCTGTGCCTGCAGATCAGAAGTTTATCTTCCGAAAGGTAACGAGTCCATACAAAAGAATTTGTAGCCATTTTTCAAGACTTCACACACCAAGATTTCACACAAATGGTTAATATTTTATGACTCTTCTACTACTCTACTTCTTTTATAAATAACCTCTGTCAGTTTGACAAAAATAAGCAAAAAGTGTTGTTAAATTCATATGACTAACAAATGTGAATCTTTATGTGCTATTTTTGGACTCACATTGAACTGAACCACAAGGTCCCCACAAGAATCATATCACAGTGAAAGTCATGTCAGTCACACTGCTGAGCCTCTCCACAGGTATAGAGCACCAGTGTAGCTGATGATAAACTGTAAATCACAGAGCATCAGCAAACTGGGTTTTCACTACACAATGCTGAGAGTTGTTTAGCGTGTGTTTGAGTGTAGATATGCCATACCCAGTGCTGGTAGCTAAACCATGCTATCTAAATGTAAATGGAGCCAAGAAAGACTGAATGGATGTGTGAAGGAGGCCAGAGGCAGAAGAGTGGTGAATTCAACATAAAGAGCGGAAGAAGAGAAAGTGAAGCAAACAAACATGTTAATGTGGAGCAATGGAATGAGTAGATCAATCAGTGCAGAATCTCCCAGCAGCAATACTAAGCAATGATGCTCTTAAATGGTTTTAAACATAAGTCAGTGGTTAAAAATCATACCCACTCTATAGAGCAACAGCTCTACTTAAAACTGTACTGTTGTGTAAAGCCTTTTTTTTATTACAACATATTTATTGTCATTGTATGTTTACTTCAACAAGCCAATTCTTGTATTGGCTTCAAAATCAAAATGTTAAATATGATATAAGGCAAGTCTGTTTTTACTATTTCATGTGTATCACGTGGTAGACTTACTGCACACGTAACAGAATTATTGCATCTTAACCAGCATGGAACTGTTTCAGTGTTGTAACAGAACATGTGCTCCTGCAGGACGGGAGTTTGCTCCATGTGATAAGCCAGAAATGCGTTGAGGCTGTGGACAGCACAGACAACGGGACACCAGCCCCTTCACTCCAGCCCTGCTCTGACAGCCTCCACCAGAAGTGGTTCTTTGAGGAGAGAGCGCAGCAGAATCAACTTTGAACATATTTTAATTCAGGCCAGTATCCTGGTGGATTGAATTGCTAAATGTTTTTTTTTTTTTTTTGGATGAGTGTGTCTTGCTCTGAAAGGAGCCCAAATGAGGAAGTAGCTGTAGTCCCTTCCACACTTCAATCTATGCACATTTCTGCCAGAGACTATAGTGATAATAACTGATTTTCTGATGTACTTTATATATGTATGGGGATATTTTTTTTTATTCAGATGATGATTCTGGGAGACTGGAATATTGATTGTCGAGATAACTTGCAGTTCTGCACATGCTGGCATTTTTTTATATTTTTCATTTATCCACTCCACAGCTCCTGGAATCTTAGTGAGATTCTCAGTTCAGCTCATTTGGTTGATGTGCACACGGACAAACCATGAAACTTGTGTGCATGTACCGGAATGAAAACAACTGCCTAATACCTCTGTCACCATACCTGTGGCCTCTTGTGAGCTGGTGGCTGGAATTACAGCCATCTCGGATCCACGAGACATTTACATCTTCTCCTGTAGAGGGGGCTAACGCGCCTCTCTGCGCTTTTCCTCTCTTCACTGTGCTTGCTATTTGTCAAGAGAAAGTGGGACAAATCTTCAGGTATTTTGTTAGGAACCTTTTCGAGACAGTTTGAGTGCTTGCTACTCTTACATACAGGCGGCTTAGAGAAAAGCCTTAAATCACAGGCATTAGGCAAGTACCCTAGCAAATCTTGAACTTTATCACCTAACTACTGATAACATGAGAAACTCCAGTCTTATGCTGTTCAGCTTTTTACTGAGGTAATTTTGAAATGCATGATCTCACTGAGGTAAAATGACATGGGTCATTTGACAGCTTTTGTAGTCATTTTTATAAAGGAAGAAAAAAAACACAGGAGTATTTGCCCATGCAGCTTCAAAACGCTTAATCAGAGCCATATTTTATGGATTGAATTCATATGGTGTCAACTATGTTTGTTTATAGGCTGTATTTGGTGACGAGACTAAGTTACTCTGATATTTCATAGTTCTGACATAGCACAACTTCAGTTATAAATAAATGGGGTGACGGTAATCATGCTGGTAAATGGGAAACGGTCATTGGCCTACTCTGAGTAGGGAAAGGGCTGGATATATATATATATATATATATATATATATATATATATATAGTCTTTAGTCATTTTATTTTCAGATTCTTATTCATGTTATTAGGATCCAGAAGAATGCCCTTGAACTGAAACCCAATGTGACAGACAGAGAGCAGTATCTAAAGCTGTGAGTGTTTGCACACTTTGAGTAGGTATGCACCTCTGCTGAGAATATGCACCGGCACAGGAGGCATTCCCCGGAGTGAATGCATATTACTCTGGTGGGCTGTGCTGATTTGTGCACACTGCCTCTGGTTCCATCCGTCAGAATTAGACAACTATAGATCCCTCTGTTCGGAGCCGTGGTCACTTCTGTGGCGGTCCCTCAGGCTATGCAGAGGGAATAAGGGAAAACACAGCAGAGGAGTAGACAGTTGTTGGTGTCTCAAGAGTGCTGGGATGGCAGATGGCTTCCTGATTGATTTTCTGGTCCTTTCCCAATTCGTTATCACCACCTCTCCCTCTCTGTGTCAGAGGTGTGCAGCAGTGGACTTATCTTTTGGACTCATGCCAGCCAAATTCTCACAAGACGAGCACTTGTATACTCATGTGCTTGAAGTTTGATTTATGAAGGGAAATCATCAAGAGTACAGTTTTTGACAGCAGAAGCAGATAATGGAGGAGACTGACTGAAGCAATTTGTGACCTCTACCTTATCATTAACCTTCACAGGCTGTTGGCCCATCAGTCTCAAAGGAGCGCCGTTAGAAATTGATGTTAGGGGATGATCGGCCTAAAATAGATTTTTTGCTATTGATTCAGAATGTATACTCACAATAAGATAAATGGGAGATGGAAAAAGATTTTGCCAGTACCACAGCTGGGACTTGAGTAGAATCAGAATCCCTCCGTTTGCCAAATATAATGAATGCAATGTGCAGCGGTGACGATGTTTTGAGAACACGGTAACATCTGTGCATATGAGCTCACTTAGTACAAGCCTAAAGGGACAGAGCAAGATGTGCATTGCTTACCACTGTGAACATACATTAACAGTTTAATTGCAGTGTGCAGAGCAGTGTAAAGGAGTATCGTGAGATAGCTGTGCTGATGAAGACATCAAATAAGTTCAAATCAGAGTGGAATATGAAGTAATTCCCTGGGATAACGTTCCCAGTAGTCCATCAGGGCTTTTGCTCCCATTATGGAGACGATGCTCGTAATAAATCAAATGGACCAAATGACCAGTAGGAAGATTATGGTCAGCTTCACAAAGGGGGGGGGCTGAGGCATCTGTCTCAGTGTTGTGTGTGGTCACAATGCTTGTTTTTGGTCCTAATAGCAGAGCACCATATGCCCGAGAACATCTCAATAACAGATTGTTTCAAACGGTTTCTAGACTCTGTCCCATGGTCCATGGCTTTCCTGCCAAACTCCTGAGGGCTGAGCTTTTTGTAAATTAAGAGTGTCATTCATGAGAGATCAGTTTCACCAGGAACAGGTGACCCCTGTTTTTTGTTTTTTTTAATAAAACAGTACTCATGCTTTATGTATCAAACACTAATGAGGTGACAGTATTCCCATTTTCCTCAGCTTGTGTCTTTAGCCCATGAGTGCTGGATAAATATTCTTTGTTATTAAAAAGGGTAATTTATTGTTCAGAGGGACCATCTGTTATTCCAGGCATGTCCTACATACGCTGGCCTGATATTGTATCTTAATTTGATATTCCACACACAGCTGCAATAAAATTGATATTCGCCCGTCGGGGTCATATCTCTATGGCAGGTCATATAGGGCCTTTATATCAACCAAACGTTTGTCGTAAACAGCGGTGATTTCCAGGCATATGTTGGAGAACTTGAACCTGTAAAGTGGCTGGTTGCACTGTCACTCCAACCCTAATGGACCAGGCACTGCTGTTTCTCACCAGTGTGCACATCTTCTGTTTATAATGCTGAACAACTCCCAGTGGAGACATTTTAATTATTTAAGTGGTAAACGTGCAAGAATAATAATGCTGGAATTAAACTCTGTGTCCAGTGAGTTAATGCTGTTAAAAACTTCAGTGGCCTTAAATTGTTATTAGGAAAGTGAAGGATGCAATTAATGTTATTTTTGTATTTGTTGGATCCAATAAATGGACCAAATCTGATGATGTGGGTGTGCTCATTTAATTGTTGACAAAAAGTAAACACATAAATAATGTTTGATATTAATGCCTGTTCTCGCTCATTGTGCTCTTTGTTTTTTAAATGTTCACTTTTGTGTCTTTAAAATGTGCATCAACGCTGGAGACACTTGTGGCTGAATTCACTTGTGAGGAAAAAAAAAAAAGATCTGACTAAAAATTCTTTTGATCTCACTGTACGCCATTGTTTATCTATAAGACTGTGACTCATCTGCATCCAACGCAGAGTAAAACAGGCTATCATCCACATTTAGCTGTGATGGAGACGTGAATCAAGATGCTCAGAGGGTAATGAGAGAAGAAAGAGAGGAGATTTTCCAACCATATCTGATTGGTTTGATCACCAGCTGCTGAGTGCGATGGAGAAATGCGGCGCCTCCGCCAACTCACTCTGTTTCCCCTGGTGTTGATGCTGTGCCCTGCAGTCTCTCCCAATTACTCATTGATGATGCTCTGCTGTTTGTCTCCTAGTACATGCAGTTTGTGTGTGTGTGTGTGTGGACTAGGGCAACTGATGTGCCACATCTTTACATCAAAACTGCAAAATGCTAAAGACTTAGACAAGGTAAAAATTACATACAAGTGTTATCTTTCAATTTAAGTGCACCACACTGCAGGAAATAATAGCAGGGAATATTTATGCCTCAGTGAAGGCACCGCATTCACTGAGACAAGCTGGTTTCTGTCTTGTACAGGATGACATGCTCTGATGGAAAACTTGCCAGAAATCTTCACATTCTGACAAACGCTGCACAGACAACACTCGGCTGCTTCCTAGGAAAATGAGGAGCCCTGCTGCAGAGGGCTGTGATGCTGCCGTCTCCAGCACTGCCTCATCCTAATCTTTTGGGTGCATCTCTGTGAAGTATGCAGTACAAAATCGTTGCAATAAAATATCCGCAAATTTCAGCAAGCTCTGTATTTTGTTGGAGCCTGAATACAACGTAGACCTAGTTTTTTTTTTTTTTTCACAGCACCACAGTCTCCCACACCCTATATGTGTCTTTAATGATAATGCAAAACAAGACTCCCTGTGGTGCAAGTCTTTGGAGATGCTTCAGTTGTCAGGGAGTGAGAGGAACCATAGGAGGAGCAGTGCACACACACACACACACACACACACACACACAGACAGATAGGAGGCCATCTCTACACTCCATGATGGTTTAGTTTATGTAATCCCCAATACCCAGAACAGCTCAGGAGCAGTGGCTGCTGGCTGCATACATTAGATGACACACTTTCACTTTCAGGAGGGCCTCCAGACGGTGCAGCAAACATGTGAGGCCTAGATACAGAGATAGCATAACATTTCTTATGCGCTGCCTCACATCTGATGAGGTGGGTCATGCAGTGAAGAAAGCAGCAAGGCTTTCATGGAGCCTCTCAGTTGGCAAATTCGTTTAGAAAACCATAACCGACTATTCTACAGTTCATCAGCTACATCTGAGCAGTATTGTGGTTTTATTTGCCGGATCATGTGTGTCCTTTCCATTTGGCAGAGCTCACCACTTTTGTGGAAATCAGTTTTTCAAGGAGGCAAAAACTAAATTTAACGGCAATTAACCTTGCCAACTTTTCATGTAAAAGCTGACAGCTAATTATTAGGATATGAAAAATGTGAATTGAAGGTATTTCTGGTCCTAAAAATTTTGTAAATCATCAATATAAACATCCCATTCACAATGGAGCACAGTGAGTGCGCATGTGGAGATTTATCTGTAAATGAGGTACTCAGAATTTCTCCAAATACTCCCGGGCGTGCTTCGACTGAAAGTGCGTTTCAGCTGAAAGCCTCCTTCAGTGCAGGATCAAGCCCATCTAATCCATTTCTGTGGAACCAACCAATGCAGCATCGAAGGCAGACTGATTGTTGCTTATTTGCCTTGTGTCTAGAAGGCGACATGTCGCAATTGCATCATAGAAGTTGACATGTCGCGATAGCATTGCAGAAGGCGACATGTCGCGATAGCATCATAGAAGTCGACATATCGCAATCGCATTCTAGAAGGTGGCATGTTGTGGTCACATTCCAAAATGCAACAGGACGTGATCACATTCCAGAAGTGGTCATGTCACAATTGCATTGTACAAGGGGACATGACACGGTTGCATTCTAGAAAATGACACCTCACGATGGCATTGTAGAGAGTCTACATGTTGCGATCGCATTCTACAACTTGACAGGTGGCAAGCCCCTGTGTCTCTATTTTTCTCCAAGGATCTTGCTCAAGAAACAGCGTGAAAAGTCGTGTCTTTTCCAAAAATACAATCCAGCTGAGACCCTGCAAACCCCAAGAAACTTTGACTTCTGCTGAATACGAAATGCACACTCGGCTATAAACAGCTGCACTGGAGGTAACGGATAATTAGGCAACTCTTCTCTTCATTCAGAGATCCTCAGATCCCATCACCGTCACCCTGAGCAGTTTAAACATAAGTGTGAATCATTAAAACAAGTCGATGAGAATCTTTGCCTTTGATTATGAAGGTGATTGTGGATAATATCTCACAATTTTCAATTACTGCCACAGTCACAGCTTTGAGAGTATAGCTGTAAATTAGTGGACCACATCTTTGTTAATGACATTAATGGACAAGTCCTTGATAATGAGTCACTTGTCACTTGCTCAGACTTGTTACATAGATGATTCTGAACATGGGTGGTAGACTGTTACAGACGGGTGAATAACCCTTTTTGTCATGTTCCTAATTTTTTAAGTTGAAACAAATATATCTCTATTTTTTATTTAAACAACACATGTGACTCTAAGTTGCACATTTTACTTAAAATAGCTGGGCTGTGAGCAGCATTTCAAGACTGTGTGACCGTCTTTGCTCTTGTAATACATCAGCATGGCAGAACGCGAATCTCAAGTGGTATTTATAGTGACACTGCTGATGTAATTAATTATCAGAAGCATTTCCATGGTGAGAGAGAGGAGAAGGAGTCACAGCACATATCACACTTGTCTGCTAAAAACCGGAGTCTGTCACCCTTTTCTCTCCCACAGCTAATGGACATGGCAGAGCCTGGAAATATGAGTATGTGCTGAAATGGCACGGATGGAGACAACAGTTCGGACTATAGCATCTTATTCTGTACCACATTTTTCTGTATGTTGAGGTTTTGACTCCTCAGACTCTGATTGATGTTTCTCCAGTGAGTTTTCTTACTCGCATCCTCTTTTTTCGCTCCTCCTGTCGGATGCGATGTTGAATCCTCTCAGAGAGCAAATCATATTTGGCAGAAATTATGTATTCTGCTAAAGAGAACACCAGAGTCACATTGATTCACACCCTGGCAGACTGTGATTTTTCACAGCCTCCCCCAGTGTAGCCTACATTGACAGAATACCTCTTTAATGTGTTCCTACGAGATAAAAATGCTTCCACAGGCGATTAACCATTCCACCCTGCTCCCATTCATTTCACTTCATCAGATTACTTGATTGCTTGCCAAATGGACTGCCTCTCCCCCCCTTAGGGAAATATACTGTATATATTTCCTCTGGACAGAATGATATGTGGTTGATTTATTTCTCCACACTCAATGTGTTTTTAGACATTCGATCGGCTTTAGTTCAGTTCAGTCATGTGTACCTCAGGTTTAGAGTTGTTATTAATCCCTTCCAACACTCATTTTACTCAGGATTTACATAGTGGCCTAGAGCTCTTTTAGAGTTTCAGCTTGTGAATGGCGAAACTGGGAAACTGGGAAAGTATCAGTTTACAAATGAAACAGGGAGCCATGTTTCTGTGACATGTCCTGACCACAAACTGTGCCACATCATCAGCTTCGATTTCCAGCAGGGGTTAAAGTATGTTGTACCCACTACTGTAGGCAAGAGGTACACTAGAGGAAATATTAACATACGCTCGATAAGAGGATTCAGTTGCAGGTGTTGTTTTAGACACATTGGAGAGTGAGTGAGATCTCGCCGCCTGATGCTGTTTTCTCATCACTCTCCCAGGAGGTAAAATAAGTCTTACACCTTGACGTGCCCCAGATTTGGAGTGCTAAAGACACGGACACTGCTTTTCATAGTGTATGATTAAATTAAATCCTGCCTTCTCTTGAGGGGCTTTTTTTTTTCCACTAAAGGGGTGTAGCGATGCAGGTCAAATGAACAGATCCCTTGCTGTCTGGGTGTAGTCATGTGTGAATTAAATGCCTCATCACTTTGCAGAGGCAGTGTCAGCGCTTAAGTTAATTGTGAGGGTTTTCCACATGTACAAGATACACACATGAGCATGCATGAGTGTGTTGTTTGTGTACCTAATACAACCCAGTACAGCAGTCTGAGAAGTCTGTGTTTTGATTTTACTCTCCAGTGTGTTTGAGACGCAGCATTCCCAAGCTCCACACTTATTCTGAATGAAAACACTTTTTAAAACATAATTTTCCTGCCAGGAAATTAATGACTGTAGTGTATTAATATTATCTGTTGGTGCAGAGGCAGTGGATAAGAAACTGGGGAGAGGGGGGGAAGAAAAGTAGCAGGAAGCAGTCAAGCTCCACACTCAAGCATCTGAGAACTGGCTAATGTTCTTTTAAGAGAGAGGCAGTACTTAGAGTTAGAAAAAAGACTATCTCTGCCTCTGCATAATTCATTACTGATGTGATGATGATGTGCTTGGTCAGATAGACAACCAACTGCCCTGGCAATGGAAATGTAACTTAGATTGATGCAGCATGCACATGGTATTAATCATCTAAGTCATTAAGCTGATGCTTTAGTCAGAGTTGATAAATCATATTCATCAGTGGATGTCTGTCAGTGTGATTGTCCTCCACTTTTTTTTTTTAAACCAGTAGTTTTACTTCCTAAATGAAATAGTTCTGTAAATATGATGCTATAGCCAGCAGCTAGTTACAGCTTGGTTACAAGGATGGTCAGCTACACTGGTGCTAGCCAAAGTAAAAAACAAATCTACCTATCAGCACCTCTGAAGCTCACTAATTAACACGCTTTCAACTCATTTGTATCATTTTGTGTCACAAATTAAGAGTGAACATGACATGACACATGACATGTCTTTATAAGCTAAACCAGCTTTATATTGTGTATTTAACCCACTGTCAGGAGAATCATTTTCTGTGATCAAATTTTATTTCATTTCATTTTCTTTTTATTTGGATTTACAATACACAGTACTGCACAGCACAGCTGCGACACATACACAAAAAACATCATATAGGTTTTGACATCCACCACCCATTTGCCCATCATCACGCATGCCCAACCCCACGGTGTCGGGAGAATCATGTACTTCTCTGCAAGAAAACAAAATGGCGTTTAACTCAGTAAGAGACAGTAACAAAAGTTAAGCAGCATCAGGATTTAAATGAGGTGACGGGATAAACAAACACAAGGATCCAGGGCAGGTGAAGGAATCCAGGTGGGGGGAAGACAGACAGGAGGAGGAAAGGCAGGGGGCAGGCATGTGGCAGGGCTAGGAAGCAAAAACAACAGCGTTAGTCTGATGCACCAAAAACACAAAGTACAGGAAAGTGAGGCCGAGAGTGTTATCACGAAGGCTGAAACAATGAACTGATGGGGAGTGGAAGGTGAGGCCAGGCTATAACTGCACGGAGGTGGAGATGAGTGGTAATCAAGCTGATGCTCTGCAGGTGTGTAGGAGCGCAAGTGCAAGGACTGGCAGCCCCGCACAGCCCTGGAAATGACAGGCAGGGAAAACAAGACAACACCAACAACTGACATGCAGTGGCGTTGCTAGGGTCTTTTGGGGCTCCAAGCAAGAAATTCCTGGGGCCCCCACCCCACCCATGCACGCCAAAATTAGGTTTTTGCACACATAAACTGATGCAGATGCAGGCTGAAGGCAGATGGGGCGGGGGCCCCACAAGGGGGTTTGCTACTACGGTGTCATTTCATTGCAAAAAAAAAAATGCCCATTGTTGTCGTTGCTGTGGAGTACATTTTGGCAGCCCTTGGGGGCCCCCTAGAGGCCGGGGCTCCAAGCAACTGCCTGGCTTGCCTGTCCGCAAGCCCCGCCCCTGCTGACATGAAGGGAAGGGAAACACACAGGGAGAGACAAGGTCTTGGCCAAATTCTGACAAGCAGTTGTAAGAAAAGATTAAAGTGTGCTAATAGATACAGTAGATAAAGTTTCTATGTCCCTACATAAACAGCAGAGTAGTCCTGTGTTTCATGCCTCCTCTAGCACATGATGCCAGCCTGGTTGGGTAGCAGCTCATTGTGGGTGCAGCATTTCCAGAGAAATGCCAGAGCAGAGGGGTGAGGTGAGGAGGTGTGTGTGTGTGTGGGGGGGGGGCACTAAGCCAAGTCACTGACCTTTCCAGCATGGCGATCGATAAGGCTCAACATTGCAGGGCTCCGGAAATCTCTCAGCAGAGAGACAAGAAGTAGTAGACTCACACTGTCAGATGATGCGCTAATTGCTTGTGGTTGCTAACTTCCCTTACCCCTGCTGGATGGAGCTCAGTGCCGAGATTCAGGCTTCCTGCCCCTGGGGCCCTGCTGTGGAGGGTGGGCCCTCAAACCACTCGGGGCCAGGCTTGGAGCTCATGCTGTGTACCTACTATACATAAGTCACATGAGGTGGCATATATATCCATATACAAAGTGTCATTGTAGAGAGGAATATACTGTACTGGTTATGTCACAAAAGCCTCATGTAAATGCTGTATCTGCAGACATCTGTTCTCTATCTACAGACATCTATTTCACTGTCTTGATGCAAAATGTTGCATAATGATATGTTATGAAACACAAGTTGTACTTAACTGTTGTTTTGGATGCTCTTGCACTTCTATACTGATATGCTAAATGAAAAGAAACTCAAAACACTGCTACATGTGCCCCCCCCCCAATGGAGGCTGTCTTTTCACCTCAGAAAGCTAAACGACAAGTGCTCGCGCTGCTCTGTATAAAGACCCAGTTCTTTGAGTAATAGTACACCAAAATGACAGGTGAGTAATGCTCAGCGGGTAGTGGTATGGAAATGGTGCATGTAGGACTGCGCTCATTGAGCCCGCTTGCTGATAATGAGCCCGCAGACATGTGGAGGAGTGGCAGCGAGCAGGGCCAACTCCTCTCACTGCCTAACTCTGCTTTCATCGCCCGGCTTTCATCAAGCTCAAGTGCCACAGCTATTAGACCTTTGTGCAATGTTGAAGGGGGGGAAGCTGAGTGTGCCAGCACGGTTGGCTAGGTTACTTCCAAACTGCTTTCCACAGCAGCTCTTTGATTAACTACTCAAAATTATGATTAGCCTTTTTTTTAAGATTTTTTTTTTTTTTTTAGATTTTTTTTCAAACATACTGTATGAATACATTTTGATTGAATATTTTGTGTTGCTTTGCAGGAATAATCCAGTTTGCAGAGGCAGAATTGATTTATTTCAGTAATGCTGAATCTAACAACATAATGGGACTTCCTCCTTTTGCCCACTATGTGTTTGAGCAGGGAGTACAGTTCAGTTATAGTATAGTTTTAGACTATAGTATAGTAAAGTATAGTTTCTCATCTTTTTCACAGAATTGTGTTGAATTGTACAAGCAAGTGGACTTTGCTAACAAGTCACTGATGTAGAAGGACACAAGAACTCTCATTTCCTTTCATGTCCTCCACAGTTCCCTTCAGTGGTCTGACTTGCTCACCGGTCACCACCTGTGCAGGCTTTCGCAATGACTTCACAGCTTTTACCCTCTGCTGTCTTTCTCTATTATTCTTTCTCATTCTCTACTTTGACCATTGTTGCTTTATGCCTCCTGATGTCTACACAATTAAGTTGCTCTGTTTTCTTCAAAGCGTCAGTGTGTCTCCTCATATCCATCACTTGTGTTTGCTGCATATCTTCCACTGGAGGCCAGAATACTACTCATGATGGGTGTCAGCACGGTGGCAGGTACAGTATGTAGTTTTTCCCTCCACTGACACACTTTCATGAAGAAAACACACAAAAGGATATGAGAGAAGATGCAGAGACACAAAATCCATTGAAAGGAGGCAGCCAGAGGCACACAATGCAGCTCCTGCCAGAGAGGAGCCGGTGAGTGAGTGGCAGGTGGCCTGGCCCCAGGGACTCCTAATGAAGAGAGTCTGCCTGCCTGCTTATCGATCCAGCCACATCAGCTGATCTGATGCTTGGCTGACTGGCAGACTGGGGGGCCTTAATGGGCACCCGGGGCCACACACACACAGAAGACCAATACCATCTGCTCAACAGGTGTGTACTTGGGTACACAAGTCTTGCACAACTGACTCAAACCTATATATAAATAAATATAGGTATGAGTCAGTTGTCTTTCATGTAGAACCTCTTTCCTGTCTTTTGTTGAACTGTTGTACCGCAGCAGAGGAAAAGGCAGAGGAGACAACAGCTGCCTGCCTGTCAGACTGTAACACAGCATTTCTAAGGCACTGTCCAGCATAATCTATTCACACGTACACACATGCGCACACCTCTGCCATCACAGATGCTCCTTCAAGCTCATTATTTCTGGGACTGTCAGCTTATGGCTTGTTGTGTTGGCTGGGTAATGCATCTTAAGCCCAGCCATCAAATATGAATGAAGCACTGACTTCCTCATCTATCTTTCATGGCTTTCATTTGTTAAGCTATTTGCCTGCAAAAATATTTTTGGATGTTCCCTTACTGTTGTGAATAATGTACTCAGGCAGCAGCAGTTGGTCTATTATGAAACTGAACACACAGTTCTGGTCTGTGTGAATATTATTGTTTGAGTGTGTGGGATTGGTTGAAATATTTGTGTGAATGGGCTTTATAATCATAATTGATATTAGAATTTTTCATTTCATGGTTTGTGTGACATCATGATTGAACCGGCATAATGGACAATAACATGCTGTGTCTGTGAATGTGAATGTACAATTTACTATGTATTTAGCTGTGTGTGCTCATTGTTTTTAATTATGATCAACGTTTAGTGTGTATGGTTCTGTGTGTCACTATGTAGGACTAGGTGCTAGGTTGTGTGTGCATACATGTATGTTGTCATATGTGTCAGTTTGCATTTATGTCCTTTTCCATGCATAAATGAAAGTGCACATGAACACATACATTTTACATGTATTCTATGTTTAAACATGTTTGTATACAGTTATAGTGTCTACATTTTAAAGTGGAATATTACTGCACATATATTGTGTAATTCCAATGGCCTGAGACAAACTTGTCAATATGAATGGACAGTATATACTTCTAACTTGTGTCAGCAACATGCTGGCCCATGAGCCTCTCAGGGAGCATCAAATGGAGATTCCTGGCAGATAAGGGAACTAAAGGAGCTTGTGAACAGCTAACACTGCAAAAGAACAAAGCTGAGGCAAATATATAAACTGAAAATACTCTGTGGAACCAAATATCAGTATCCGATTGACTGTTTGAGAACAGTTCACAGGTCTGGCATCTTGATGATGGATAACCCAGATTTGAGTGTAGCTCTCTGAGGTCTTTTGGGGGAAAGTTGTCCCTCTCCAGATCACAGGGACTGTCCTGGATTTGAGAAAACACGAACAAGACTCCAGGGACTGGACAGCATTTCTGCACAAGTGCTCATGAACTTGACACTGCACCGCACTGCTCACGTTGCTGAGCTATCAGGACGAAGCTGTTGGCATTCCACAAGCAATCACTGATCAATACACATGTTGGGGCACAGACAGGCTGGGTGTCTCCTGTGTCCATTAGTACAATCACTGGTGAAGAGAAATAGAAACTACATCCCCAAGTGCCCTTCATGCACCCCATGGAGCCATCCTTTTCATGGAGAATCCCATCAGCTCACACATAGATAAATTATCCAGTGGCTTTTAACCTCTTAAGAGCAGGCACCTCTTGGTCTTGGTGGATGAAGAGAAGCTGTGTATAATTAATGCTGGTGGGGTGGGTTGGAGTGGGAGGTCTTCCAAAGCTGCCGTCCTCCCCTTCCATCTCTGAGCACATACACTGTGGGGCGGCACATGCACATGCATCAGTGGCTGTCATTAACTTGACCCAGAGAAATGCCTTGAGATTCTCTTTCTGCGCCTCTTTTTTGTGCAGCTTATTCTTCATCTCTCTATCTAATTTGCCCTCCATTTCTCCTTTGAACTATTTGCTCTCTGTGCCCTTTTCTCTATCTCCCTCTCACTCCCCTGAAAGTGTCTGCATTATCACTTTGAGTGAAAGTTTGTACTAAGATTTTGTGTGTGGGAGAATGACCATGCATGTGATGAGTGTGAGAGTCTGAGAAGCTGTGTGTATGTGCGTGCGCGCGTGTGTGTGAGAGAGTCTGAGAAGTTGTGTGTGTGTGTGTGGATGATATGCCTGTGTGCATATTTGTCAGTGTAAGCCAGTACACTTGTGCCCGCTTTTCTGTGTATGTACCTCCTCTTATACCCACTAATTAGAGTGACAGTTTTTATTAATAGTTTTGGGCTAATGTGTGATAGCGTGACTCCAGCCTTCCTACTAGCTCGTTTACCCTGCTCTCTTGCTACCCCGGGCCCTAATTATCGTGCAGACGATCTGACATCCGACCACTAAAACAGAGATGACACATTGACATATTGTCACTTCCGACTTTAGACTTGGACCTCTAAACCTGAGGTTATGCTATATTCCACAGATTTGTTCCATGTTGTTCATTCACCTTTAAGCATGTCTGAAAAATGTGTGTGGGGTACAGATTATGAAAATAGATATATTTATAGATACCAGATTTCCCAGTCTGAGATTATGCACATAAATTTGCATGTCAAGAGTGTTTAATCAATCTCAGACAACAATATCAAGACAGCAGCTAGGCTTGGTCTTATTAATTCCACTACAATTTTAGGGTATTTTCACATGTTATTTAGGTGTGGTCATGTGAATCAAGAAAGTATGATTCACATGCAGCATTTTTCATTGTTTTTTTTTGTTATGAGGCTTTTTTACACACGTACATCAAAAGGATGCTGAATCTTCTGACTGTGTTCTTTGCCAGTATGGAGATAATTTCCTCTTTCATATCAAGACACACATCCTTTCGCATGTCACACATGCATGTGAGGATATACATAATATTTTCTGACAAATCTGCAGACTGTACACCTCTTTTGAGGACGATATCTATTTGTCTATCTATATTTGCTTTACATACACATTCTTATACACATACACACACACACACACATATATATATATATATATATATATATATATATATATATTCCGCTTTTATGTTATTATATTCATCCTGCAGGCACGTGGAATTGCTGTTGAAACAATCACCCTACAGTTATGCTGTAGATGATGTTGGAAACATTCACTGTAAGTGTGATTATGTAAGACATAGTTCTTGCTATTACTAGGACTTGACAGTAATCAAAATAGTGTCCTCCCACAGCAGAACCGCAACTGAAGCTCTTTTGAAGGCAGTGGCCTACTTTACACAGTCTCTTCTCATATTCTTGATTTAATTTCAGAATGGAATAAGAAAGGCTATGATAACCTCTTCTGACCAGGACAAATGTAGCATGCCCATTCAAGATTATCTTTGTAGGGTGCACAGCACAGGACATCCTTTAATTCAGAAATATGCTGTGTGTGTTATCTGTCCGTTCTGACACAACCATGGGCCTGGAAATCCTGATTGTACCATGCTGTAGTAGCTACTGTTACCAGCTTTTTATTTGTTTGTTTTTCATGTTTCATGTTTTTTTGGTTACATTTGACACTTTTGCAGTGATGGGATGAATTGATATCCACGTTATTGCACAGTAGAGGCTATACAAAGTTAGCACAAAATGCATAAAATTGCCTAAAGGTAATATAGAGTTAAATGTAGAGCTTCAGTTCCTTTCAGTTCCCATCATCTTCTATCCGCCTTCATGACACGTTGGAAAGTCAGAAATTACAAACTCCAGCCTGGGGGAAAATACATATATTTGAAGACATGAACAGGTCTCTCTTGTGATGGGAGGGTCACTTTTATTACAGTTTTTTTATACGATAGGTTTACACTGTCAGTGTGTCAGTATAATCACAAGAGTGCTTTCCCTTGAGATGTTTTCAGTTTTGTTCGTCTTGTTCACCATAGGAAGCAGCTGCAATACTTCGTGTGTGTCTTGCAATGGTTTCTAGTGAAGACGACAAATTGTGTGAAAAATGTAACCGCGGATATCCCTATTATTTTCTTAGGCGATCATATGAACGTACTTTTTTGGGCGAGGGGCTGACGCATTACGACGTGTTGTCGCGTGCATCAACAGGTAGCGTGACGGGTGGACGGCACGTCCACAAAGTTATGTTAGGAGCAAACCAGTTGCAGAACGTCACACCTAGCGGCCATCTTTGTAAAGGAAAACAACAGCGTTAGGCCACAACAAGGTAAAACATCTTCTGGTTACTGTGCTGTTCACTCAGTAGTTTGTGTTGCATTTAGATAAAAGGAAATGTTGTCGGAAAGGCTAACGTTGGCTGCTGTATTAGCATATTACCGTATCCATGGTAGCGTATTTTTTTCTGTGGAAGAGAGATTCTGCCATTTAGCACTGGGATAGTAGCCTACAAACATAAT
The DNA here is from genome assembly GCA_021432705.1 of Caranx ignobilis. Taxonomy (NCBI): domain Eukaryota; kingdom Metazoa; phylum Chordata; class Actinopteri; order Carangiformes; family Carangidae; genus Caranx; species Caranx ignobilis. The sequence continues at coordinate 2,530,779 of MU269991.1, read as the reverse complement.
AGTCTTCATCAAAGCAACACTAATGATGCCTGTAGCTTATTTTGTTTTGCTTTGAATGTTGTTGGTTTAATTGTTGCAGAGCAGTTTAAACAAAAACACCACCTTAAGTGTTTTTATTGATAAAAGTTCCTGTATGGTGGAAAGTTTGGTCTTTTGCCTCTAAGTAAACAACTGCCCTACTGAAACATGAACCATTTACCTTACCCAACCTTTACAAAGCAAAACATTTTTTTTTTTTACAGCAGAGGGTTTGAAATACAATAGGAGAAGCACGGAGAAGGCGTTTACTGCAATAACGTCAATGCCCTTCCACTCATGTTCTTCGGTCCATGTCACAGGTGACTTTAATTATCTTGACTGATTAGACCTCCAATGAGAGCTGAGTGGGTTTGAACAGACTGGGCTTGACTGGCAACCCCCTCACCACCTGTTAGTTAAACAAACCTGCCCTTGAAGACAGTTTGACATGTTACATTAAAACAGACTGCTATAACCCATTTAGTTGCCTCAGTTTCTGGATCCTGCCGGCGTGCAGGTTGGCTCACTGCCACACTGTCAGAGCTTACTGGATATCTTGATTAAGACAAAGCCATCATTATTAGCACCTGTGTTTTTCCTAGAGTGACAAGAAAAACTGTCTGCTTTTAAAAGACCTCTCAATGTTTTATGGTTTAAATGAATTTCTTCCTGTATTTGTAGACTGCTGTGGATGATGAGTTCACGGAGATGTGAGGGAATTTGCAGCTGTCTTCCTCAGCCTTTCAAGGTGAATTTCTGTAGTGAGTATATTTTTAAGTTACTAAAGAGTTTTTCTGTCATGAACCTTCATGTTACTATGTGAGCTCTCAGCTTACCACAGAAATGACTAACACAGAAAAACACTGCATATTCTTATTCTGGTATACATAGTTAGATTATATTTTCTTTAGGTCTGGCCAGTTGGCATTTGAAAGTTATTATCTATTTTTATTTCTTTGTTTATAGCATGAAATGACAAAGTGATTGGTTTGTCTACTCATGCAAGTGGATATATTTACAGTAGTTCTTATATTTCTGTCACATCGATGACCAACAGATGCCTCACTTGTTTTATCCAGAGACTGTCTTCACAGAGCGTGTCTCACTAAATGAGTTGCACAAATTCTTTAAGACCACAACTGAGGGAAAAAAAAAAAAAATTAGGAAGCTCCAGTTCCAGGCATCCCAACAAAGGCCAATGTGAGTCATCCCTCCTCTTTATCCCAAGGGGAAATTTCCTAGTTGACAGTCTGCGGTGTTTTCATGTTTTCCAAGCTCATAAAACATGCATTCACCACTGCCATGCCTGGAACACGCCCTGTTGAAGAATTGCTCCTCAACTTGTTGGTATGCATGGAATTCACAGGACTGTGACTCCAGATTTTGAAACCAATTATTCAAATAGCTGCCACTGTAACTGGCAGGGCAAGCGTGTCGAGAACAAGGGAGAGAAGCATCTCAGAGATTCATAATAAAATGTTCTCTGCCGCATAGTGCAGCAACTTGTCTGTGCCGTTTCGAGATAGTCCGTTGTCCTTGGCTTGGTGTTTTGAGATCAGTCATGTGCGAGATGACTGTGAAGTGAGGTGTTGATCTGGATAAATGAAAGTCTATTCTAGCTCTTAGTTCTTGTACATGTATCTGAGAAGATCACAGTAAAACATTTTTATGCTCACGTTTGTGCATTGTGATGGTAAATCAAACTAAGCCTCCATAGATGCAATATGATCAACATAAATGTCCCGGTGTGAATTAATAGTGAATTGACTGGATGGATAGTTAAATGCACTAACCTTTCTTGCCTTCCTGTCTTGCACTCACTCTCCAGAAATATTAATCAAAACGGCAGAGTGGTGTGATCAAGTGTAGCTATAAGAGGAAAAAAAAAAGGTTACAGAATGAATTTGCATGAAAGTGACATGAAGTTGATTAATTATCCATCAGACCATTCAGTCCCCTGCTCATTCTGCAAACAACTCACAAAAGATGTACATGGATATTCCTTCCATATGCACAACCATCTAAGCTGGGAAATATGAGACCATCATAAATATCATTTTTCATTCACCCTCTTCTGAATACCTGGCATTTAAAATTCATAGAGCATTTGTGGCGTATTGTCAGAGTTTGGTGAGGGATGTCCTCAGGCCACCCCATTAATCTCTATTAAACAGGGACATGTGAGCCCTCTCTGTGTGTTTATGTGTGTGTGGATTGGATCATGTGTTTGTCAGCCTTCTGAGTATTGGATGTCAGGTGTTTGGCAGCACAATCGCTTAAACCTTGATTATTCTTCAGTGTGTTTCTTACCGCAATTCAAAAGAATTTGTTATGGACAAACACAGCTCTGGCCCGAGCTGGTACACGATCATGGTCCCTGATTCTATGGCCATAATATAAAATTTCATCTTTGATTGCTCAAGTACCAGCATCGGCATAATTATTTCACCGTGCACCCCTCATACCACACAAGTATGTTCCAATTAGTGGTGATATATTGGCTTGACATCTCGTTTAGTGAGGACAGGCACACTGTAGGGCCGTGATTGAAAGCTTAATGAATGATTCATAATCTGGAATGAAATGGACATTTTCATTTGGGTGTCTGCAACAATCATTAGCTGGATACATAGCATTTCTACACAGAAAAAACTGGAGTGTCCATTTAGCGTTGTGATGGGCTGTACGTGGAAATGCCTGTCCGTTCTATCGCGGTTTGCTCACCTGGCAACTACAGACTTTCATTTGCTGTTGGATGCAGTGTTCTACCTCACATTTCGGTCTGGGTGTTGGAGGAATGTTTAGAGCAGGGAACGATGTTGTCTTGTGTGAAACAAACAGATGGGATGACAACTTGACCTAGTTCTTCATCTGGACTATTCTGAATAGAAAAGTGGGATGACTACAGATAGGGGAGTGAAAATAGAGACGTGTGATGAGTTTATTGTGTGGATGAATATAATGTGCATTAAGGGTTTCTTTTTGACTTTTAGTTATGCTTTGTGTTAACCATGTTTACTGCACAAGTTTTCTCTCTTTAGTGTTCTGTTGTGGAAAACTTTCCTTCACTGTTAATAGAAGCAGACTACAAGGTTAGGTCTGGGCTACCTAGCTCCTTTGTGCGTGATGTGCATGGAGCTGCTTGGCCTTGTGATAAATTAGCTGTGTTAGGAAGCCAGGAGGGTCAGCTCTGCCATATCAATCATGACGGCTTTATTCTTCAAAACCCTAATGAGAACTGAGGCCATGGGTTGTGTTATGGGGAGGACTGAATCATATTGTGATCAGTTGTATTTGCTTTGTAAGAATGACTTTATAATACCTTTTTTCTGATAGCAAGATTAACTCACCTTTAAAAAAATGAAACAGATGGTATTTTTCATAGTGCTGTATGTGTACCAGGGATGGGAATTGATAAGATTTTATTGATATCAATGCAATTATTGATTCTGCTTATCGATCCAATTCTTTTTCGATTCCCTTATCAATTCCTGTGGATTTTCTGTGTGGAAAAAGTAGGCCTTACAGGTTTTCAGTGTCAACAGCACATTTTATTGAGTTATTATGAGTCTCTGAGCACTGAACAAGATAACTGCTTGAGAAGAGACTGACAATGTGCTAAAATAAATGAAAGTGCATATGTTAAAACAAATATAAAACTGGTCTCTGGATCCTAGATCTCTTACCCTCACTGCTGAGAGCAGAGTCAAATACATGGCACTCCTGTTACTTAATGCCATGCGTCGACAAATGCTGCAGCATGTTGCTGGTGTTTGGTGTTTTCTGGTGCATGAAGTGTCATTTATTGTGAAACTAAGCCACACTTTGGACCGCTTCTGTCCCTCCGCCATGGTGTCGCTCACGCTGATTGCCTCTCGCACGCTGGTTGCCTCTTGCACGAGCGTGACGTCATTGTTTGCAAGGCACGCGATGAGCACGCAAAAGTAAGGCATCGATAAGGGAACCGTTAAGCATAAACGATGGATTGAGCCAACTGGACCCGGTTCTCAACTGGAACCGGTTCTCGATTCCCATCCCTAATGTGTACTGGTATTCTTTCACCTGTCTTGCACTTTGAACTTCAACATTTTTCGGGCCATATGGCACAGTCATCTTAATCTTGAATAGGAAGAAATACACTGCTACTTGTGTTTTTATCCAAGCACTTTTTAAACAAACCCCCTTGATGCTGATTGTAATTGTGAATGTGATATAATTGCGTAGGTCAAGCTGTTTGTGCCTCTGTTTTGAAATGCAGTTGCAGCTGATGACTTGAAAGGCTTTCATATTTTCCCACATGTGGAGAACAGTTACCCCCTCGCAGCATATTCTGTTCTCTTCCCACGCCTCTTTAACAATACCATGAATTGTGTTGCAAACTATTGCAATAATTGCCTGTTTTTTTTTTTTTTTTTTTTTTTTTTAGACCACTGTGCCAGAGGAGACAGTAATCCTCATGCACAGAGACTTGAATAAAAGGTGTAGAATTTGCCCTGGGCATGTACAGGTAATGGGCCAATGTGCAATATACATCATTAGTGAGTAGTATAAATACAGTCATTAAAGGTGTTCCCTATGATGAACTGTTGCAGAAACACAGTTGTGTCCATTACCAGTAAAACTGTCAGTACTAAACAGGGAAGTGATAAAAAGCCATGTTGCAAAAATGAGAGGACTCTTCTTAACGTTACAAAATAAAAATGTGTTCTGGTTCTAGTTAAGGGCAATTGAGCAGCAGCTGAGTCTGTTGAATCACTAGCAGACTTAATACTGACAACAATGGCACCACATGGGAGAGATTTGTCTGGAGACCTGAGAAAAAAATGATTTTGTTGCACAAAAGGGGACAAGGGAACAAGTGGATTAGAAAATCACTGTTATTAAAGAACACAGCAGCAATAATGATACAGAAATCCCCAAACTATAAAGTTGTGACAAACTCTCTGCTACTTTCAGGTTGTTGCCTTAAGTTTTCACCACTTAATGAGGTGAAAGGTTTTGGATGAGAAAAGTTTTGCAAAGGGAGTGCCTTAAAGCTGGCCAAAGCTTTGGAAAACTCAATTACAGTAGCTGTTTTGTCTCACAGGACACATTGTATAGAGGTGGAGGTGCAAAGGTGAAGACCTCTGGGAATATATACTCTTCTGGTCTGATGAGACCATGGTTTGATAGCATCCAAGATATGTGCCATTGCAAAGGGAGTGTCAAGATGTGTAGAGATAACCTGTGGGGTGTTTTTGAAGTTTTTTTTAGTTGTGACAGTCTGTAGTCAGCTGATACACATAATGCCAAGACACATGCAGGAGAGGGACTCTTCTCTTACAGAGTTCAGTACTGTGGACAGTGCAGAGGCTTCTCCACAGTTCTCTGTCCATGGTGCTGAAATGTTGCTGCATTTGTGGTTCTAAATCCACTGGTCTGCTTATGTTACAGTCCAGACATTTAGTCATTTATGGACATCATCACTCAGTTACATTGGATAGATAGAGCTCACTTCCACCATGAGAGTGAAGGTTCAAGTTAAAAAGTACATCAGGTGTTGTCTGAACCTACGACTTCAGTCTGTTTTGGCACGTTTTGTTTTGATGCCTGCTAGGTGGCACTTCAACCAAATTACATTGAAAGAGTCCCAGTCCTTTTAAGTACGCCAAATAAAGATTCTAAGTAGTTATCCATTTATTATTGGTCCTAGTAGGGATTCGGTTGTCATCCTAGTGTTGAGACGTGCACAGTCATCTATTGGGCCATTTCTTGTGATGCTCAAGGATACTTCGGCATGTTGCTGCAGGTACACAGTGGATCAAAGCCCAGCTGCCTGCGGGAACAATCTCACCATCCCTGAGGTTCAGCATTTATAATGAGCGTCTGAAAATATAGCTCAAAGAGGTGTTTTTCTTTTTGATATGACTGTTATGTGACGTGCAACATAACAGAGCTACACACGTGTATACAGCCCTATATATTTTAACTACCCAGCTCTATGCGTGTCTGAAACGACGTCTGCCTCCTTTAACATAAAAGCCCAGTAAATCACCCACGGCTGTCAAGCCACTGATGAGTCTGCCCTGCACAAAGCCTATGCAGCCTTTCCACAAGGCTGTTGTATCCCTCTCCCCCTCCCTCCCTCTGTTCCTCTCCTCCTCCACATTCACTGCTCCCTCTTGCGCGCACGGCGAGCAGCAGCAGCAGCAGCAGCAGTAACGGCTTCAGCGCTTCTCTGACGCACCATCGGAGATGAGCATCCCAGTCCCACAGGCTGTCAGGGAAGACTCTCTCGACGTCCCCCTCTAGGACCTCTGCGGTTAGGCTTTCAGCATAAACTCTACGTCTCTTTAGTCTGTTTTCCATCTCCCTCGTTTGTCTTGTAATTTTGTCAGATTCGGGCGCTGCGTTTGGCGGGGAAGCCCGCAGTTGACATCTCTTGACTGGGAATTTACTTCGGAGGTGATTTTGTATCCGCAACAACTGTCAGCGAATGATTGATTTCTGCCTACACTTAGGGGGTTATCTCCGCGGTTTCGGAGCATCATTCGGGACATTCTTGTGCTTCTAAGATAAGTGATTGAAATTAAAGGTGAAAGCGGTCTAGAAACAGAGGGCTGTTTGACAGGAGATCGTTTGGATGACGGACACCGAGAGGCAGTAGCTCTCCCTCTGCAACGCAAATCTCTGCGCCCTTGGAATATTCTTACAGAGGCGCTGTTAGAGTAGAAATATTTTCACAGTTTGCAGTCATAATCCATACGACGAGTTTGCCCACTGCAGGGGCTGTTGCGGCTTTCGTGTCTGCTCTGTTTTGAAATACGATTTGCTTGACGGGCGGGCGTCTGAGCATCCCGGACGAGCCCGAATTTGCGATGCCCAAACAGTGAGAGTACGGTGGGATCTCATTCGGTCACCCTGCACGGTAGCATGGCTCCAGCCCGGAGGGACTGCAGCGGCTGGGAGATGTTCCTCCCGACGGGATGCCTGCTCCTCTCTGTTTTGCTATTTCACCCTGCCCTGGCCAAGGTGTGCAACGACCGCACCAAACACGGACAGGACAACAGCTGGTTCACCAGGGACGGGGAAAACTTGCCCATCATGGTTCTTATGCCCATGAACGAGTCGGCCCTGATGAGCAGCATCAGCCAGGGGATCGAGCCGGCGGTTCAACTGGCCATCCAGCACATACGGGAGTCCAGGAAGTACTCGTTCTCACTCATCACCAAAATCTACGACACAGAGGTAAACATACAGACTGAATCATTTCACTCAGCACATGCTGTTCGGAGTGCCTTGTTTAATACAGTTGTATATGGCTTGTGTGAGTACGCCTGTGTATGCGCGTCTATGTGTGCACGTGTGTATGCGCGCGCGCCACTGCCCCGCAGCGCTCCACACTGTGCGTCCAAGGGGAAACGCTGGGCTCTGTTATGTTTGGGATCTGCGCAGCCTCGTTGTCGATGAGCCTGTTTTCATTGCGCTAAAGTCAACTGATGTCGCTTTGCCCGCAAATCATTCTGTTTCCCATCTTCGTCCGTGTCGCTGCTCATTGACAATGAATTTAAATATCCAGGCACCAGGAGGCTCTGCATCCCCCGGACACCCCAGAGCCACACTCTCGTGCTCTCCCCATATAGGACGTTTCAATGGTTACCGCAATCTCAGGATGAAACAGGATGGCCAATTTGTCTGATAATACAATTGTCGTCCCTCACTGTCATACAGCGGAGACGCTATTCGGTCTTTTTTCTCCTCTTTTATTTTGTCGTCAGTTTTTAAGATGTATGCGCGACTTAAACTGGCTGTGTTAGAGAGATTTTCAGTCACGAATCCAGTGTATCCTGCAAGGATTAAAGGGCTGCTTCTCATCGTGCCTGAAGATGGCGGTAATTGGATGTGCGATTTCTTCTGACTCCTTGCACCTCGAATCTCAGTCTTGCAGCTCCAAATTAAGATCAGTTTACTTGATAACAGTAACAAAAGTAATGTAAAGCTTTGACAAGGCAGGCCTATTCTCCACAATTTGTTTACACTTGATTTATTTGACTCAGTCAACAGTGCTCACAGTGGCCTTCAAGGCTTTGCTGATTTGCTTTTGAAGACAGGATGTAGTTGAGGAGCTTAAAGCTACGGATGTTGTTTGTGTGACAGACAGTCCAGATACAAGAAAAATCTGTAACGACTCTTTACTTTGGTAAATTGTTACTGTATTTATTGTGTTTAATCATCTCTGGTCGATCCAGTTGTGTCACAGTAAAACATCTCATGGTAACCCCCCCCCCCCCGTATTAAATTACAGTATTCTTTTTTTTTTGCCCTGTGTAGCTCTTATTCAGTATACTCTAGTGCACAGGTGTGTCTGTGTGAGAGCACACAAATCTCTGTTGACAGAGGTAAGCTCTTACAGTGTGCATACGCTCAGACCATGGGATTAATATGCTCTTATGAGAGTTAGGATTTTTCTCCTTCTATTCCCCTGAAGAGAAAGATGAGCTGGAAGCAAGAGGTCAGTGGGCCAGCCTGACATCCGCTACTGGGAATGTCTGACAGTGATGCCAGCTTTCTAATACTAGCAATCAATGGGAGGAGTAGAGAACAGTGTTATTTGATGACTTTGTGGTCAAAGGCTAAACTCTATTACACTGTGGCACTGCCAATCCCGTGATATTTGACATTTGTTTTGTATACAGGCCAGCTGAAAATCCATGCTCTGATCATGCTTTTCGAAATGTCAGAATGGAAATATTCCTATAGAGCCCCATGTTTTTCAATCAATAACAATTTTTGCACAGTGCACAGATACATACAGAATTATAGTCAACACACTTCCTGTTTCATCATTTTACAAGTGGCAGGATTTATAGACACGCATTTGTTACTTTTAGATGAAATGTGTTAATGTGGAACGCTGGCCAGACATGTCCTATCACTCTGTTTTAATAACTCAGACACAGAGCACCATGCCAACAACTTAAAAGTATATTTACAAACTGCAGGAAAGCATCTGGCATAGGCTGGCATGGTAAAAGTCAGCAAGTGACCACAGAGAAAGCTGTGAAGTGCAAATGGCAGTATATGACTACGGCACGTTATTGTTATTATATATTTACAGAGAATAATAAAGAGACAGTCAGGGACTTTAGTGAGAGAAACATGATTCCAATAACATTTTCAGATATGAGAAACTCTTATTGTTTGTTTGTATCAGATGAAGTGGTCTGAGGTGTTTGCACCTCAGACCACTACTCATGAGCTACTCATGAGCTTTAAAGGTAGAAACTGCTGTAGTGTTCACTATATTGGTTTTGGAGCCTCTGACATGTTTATAGGAGCAATAATATGAAGGTAGTGATGGCTCTGCCATTAAAAATGTACCTTACATGTACATGCTTTCATTATACATTTATTGCCATATAATCTCTTACTTACACATGAATAATAGTCCTGAGCACACATGCGCACATGCACCCAGGCTCCCAACATGCCACATGCTTATGTCAGAAAACAATACATGCATCAGTGCATTCGTTGCAGCTAGCAGTAGGCCAAGTGTGTGTGTGTGTGTACACACACATGTGTGTGTATGTGTGGGCACTGGGATTTGGCCTGGCAGATGTAAGTAATCAGTCCCTGAGCAGAGGCTCTTTATCCCTTTATCCCCTGTCGGTGAAGCCATGGGTAGACTGAGCAGGCCCAGTCCATCCCCTGGTGGTGTGGAGCTGGGTGGTGGTGCTGATGATGGGGATGGTGAGGCACTGAGGTCCTGTCCCACAGTAAAAGGCCCAACAGTTTGAGGTTAGAAGATTGAACAAGCAGTTATTGGAAGCAGTGCAGATATCCAGATGTTGACTGTTGGGAGATGATGATCTAATGTGGCTATGGTGTGAACTGGTCTGAACAGACTCAAGAGAATATTTCACCCATGTAGGCTGAAGCAAATGCCAAATTTACTTTTGCTTTAAAAACCAGAGCATTGCAGGTAGAAAAGAAGCAGGATGGATTATATTAACCGGGAGGCTTAGTGCTGGAGCCGGAGTTGGTCCTCCACCGCAGCTCTAGATGTGTGAGTGTGGGTTTTAGTGTAACCGAGGACTGATACTGTAACTCTGCAGGCTTAGGGGATCAAAGCTTTGGAGAGGATGGGAAGCACTGGAAGAGGATGGAAGGGAGACTTTGGGCAGTGAGAGCGTTCTAGGCTAAGCTACGCTAGTTCACGGGCTTATAGGATGTGTGACAGGCTTTTGAGATGGGCCACTCAGAGAAAGATCACTTTTTAGCAGAGTAGTGAACTGTGATACGCAAAGTTTTTGAAATCAATGTCACCTTGTCTTCATAGCCAATCATGTCAGCCAGTCGGTACAAATTTAAAACTCACATCAGAAAGGCAAAGTTTGATGTTAGTAGGATCGCACTCTTTAAAAACATGCATAAATTAATAAAATAAAAATTCAATGCTAATATTTGTATAAAGACATCAGAGACAAAACTTCAATCAAAAAAGTATGTTTGTCCTACATCTCCTCAGCATAGTACAGTAGTTCGCATTAGTAGTTGCTTGGACTAAAGCACAAGGCCTGCTTCAGGATTTTGAGAACTGTTTGTATAAAAGGCCTGCTGTGTCACAGATTGAAGGAAATTGAGAGAGAAGAGGACAAAGAAAGTCTGAATCCTTTCATTTGGCCTCCTAGAGGAATGAGAGACATGTATAGTTTCACCCACTAGGCCTGTCACTCTTTCAAAAAAAAAAACAAAAACAGTCTGAACAAATGAGAACTACAATGTAATTCCCCCGGATTTCTTTAAAAGCAAACCCACAAAGCCCTTGTTAGAGGAGAATCGGCGTGGTTTGCTCTGGGTCCACAGCTGACTTCAGATTTGTTGTTGGGTTTTATCCACAAATTTTACACTTTGTAGTACATGTTATATGGTTTGGTGCCATCAGCCATTCAGTATGGCTCAGTGCCTCCATTTTGCATTCAACAAACTCAGTGACAGTGCAGTTATATACAGTTACAGGTTATTGGTCTTATATGTAATTTTCCAATTTGTTTACATTGTTACAGACTGAATATTTCATTTGTGCACATGTTTAAATAGTTGTTTGAACTTTGAATAAAAAGTGACAGGCCAATTATGCATCAGCAGTGATCCAAAACCTTTTGTTGTAGAAAGGGGAAATTAGGTGATGCCATAGATAAAGCATAAAAAGGGGTATGATAATGTTCTGGCTGACACCCTTTCTCAAGGGTGATTGTTTTCAAAGCACTTAGATGAATAAAGCTAGTGTGTTTGTTTTTCATTTGTAAGGATGATACGTTGCCCTGTAGGTAAATGTGTGTTGTGCCTCAGCTCCAGCTTTCCTCCTTGCTTTTCTTATTGGCTGGTGAATTGGAGAACCTGCCTATTATATTCAGTTTTTTTCTGTTTTTGGGTATTGATTTGATTTTATGTCACATGTTCCAGGTTATAACATCAGAGGTGGATGGTCCAGTCTTAAGAAACAATCAATATGTTATCAGGTTTTGGAAACTTCAAGTCTGTCATCATTTTAAAAAGAGCAGTCCTCATTCCTTGAAAAAAAAAACCAAAAAAAAACATCTTAAATTCAATTAACATACTTCAAGGGAATGTACTCCTGTGCTATCATGTTTCCTGTTTTCTTGCAACACGTGAACATGTGTATTTTAAAAGCAAATCAATACAGCCACAAAGACACAGAGTCTACATTTGGAGATGTGGATCTTGTGCATGTATGTTGCACCAGATACAGTACGAGTATTTATAGCATATGGCTGTCCATCCATGCAATGCTATGGGCCTCCTGAGACTATGTTAGCAATGACCTGTGATCAGAGATGTGAAACACAGATATGGACAGTATGAACTGCCTCCCCTCCTCTCCTCAGAGGACTACATGCAACATGTCACATTTGTGCACATGTTGCAAGCCACTGTACAGTACACTTGTTCACAGGAGGAAGAGCCCCCCCAAGCATATGTAAGGCATTCTGTCATTTTGTCAGAAGAAGTTAGGTTTTCTGTGAAAAGGCATTACCATAATGGAGGTTGTGCTGTTGCTAAGCATAGGTCTTAAGTCAAGACAAGCTGGTTCAAGGCAGTTGGCTTTTTGTAGGGTTGAGGACAATCTGTTTTAGCATTGTATCATTTTTTTTTAAGTGCAGGTCGTTCCTACATTTATTCAAACTGAATATCTCAGAATACGTTAACAGATCTCACTGATTCACACAGTGTACCTCACCCCTGAGCTTTTGTGTAAAACTATCTGACATGGGCCAAATGAAGCAATGAAGCAGCACTTCTGAACATCTTAGATGTCAGGGTTTCATATTGTATGCCACATATTATCTAAATATCTGACACCTATTCAGTGCTGTGGCAGTGACCCTGGAGGGTCAACAAAGATTACCTATCACTGTTCCTAGGACAGGGTGAATATTCAGGGATAGGAGGGAAAAGCAGCCTCTAACAGTCTGGGTACTCTCTAGGCATACAGAAAGTGCTGAGTGTGGCTGTATCCACTGACCCGACACAGATAGTGGGGATCAATGTGCAGCAGCCCTTCTCATAGAACGAACAGGATCTCAGGGGAGAATCAGAGAATGAGGGGAGAGAGAGAGAGAGAGAGAGAGGGAGGGAGAGAGAGATGTGTAGGGTTATGAGATGGAGATCCCGAAATAGGATTATATCATCTTCTGTGCAGGAAGAGGAAATGGCCAGCCTCTTAATTCTTATTGGATCATAATGTAATACCATTTGGGTTGTTTCTCTGAGGCTACATAGTTTAATGGCCATGTGAAAAAAGCAATTACTGCATTCATTGAGGTATGAGCATTAGATCAGTAAAAGGCTCCAAAGATCTTGTGTTGTTATATCGCTAATACAATTTTGCAGGTTCAGAAGTGTTTTGTGTATATATCATTGTATTTTTTTTCCTCTGATTTATTCACAATTGGAGAATGTGGGCAACTGTGTAATAAAGTTACTGAATTTGAACATTAATTGCTGACCTTTTTCTGAGTCAGGCTTCCAGTGGCCTGGAGGGTTGAGCAAGATAACCAGAAACATGAACTTTCTTGATAAAAGAGGCTCTTGATGTTCCCTGGAGCTGGGTTTACCACAGATACGGGGACATACTGGCACACTTGTAATCTAGCCCATGAAGGAACAACAGTATGCTTTTAAACATTGTACTTTTAATTTTCATGCCAACACAGGCCTGTGTCCTACACACACACACACACACACACACACACACACACACACACACACTCACACTCCCACATATGGTCATGGCTGTTGTTGTTGGCGTCCCTGCAGCACTGCCTGAGGTCAGGACAGTGTGGTCAGTTGAGCACTCAAATGCTAAGTGTTGTTTAGTTCCAATAAAAATGGAGTCGCATTATGGTCAGATTGCTTTGCAGCACATTTGGTACCCCCCACCCACCCCCACACACACACCACCACCACCACCACCACACCTCTGCTATGGGCAATATAATACAAACAGTTTTCATCTATCATTAGAAACCAGTGTAACATGACAGGTATCTTTTTGTACAATGGGTTTTTAATATTATTTTTCATTTCTTTACACTTCATCTCTATCTCTTTTTTCCCCTTGTTTTTTTGTAACAAAGAAGAGCCACAGTAAGCCTCCCCCTTTCTCAGTGGATTCTGAACTTCCTTCTTCCCATCTTTGTTTGACTGCTCTCTGCTTCTGTGGTATATAATTCCACGTTAACCATTCGGCATCATCATCTTGCTAATATGCAAACAACATAATGCCTTATTTCATGTGATATTGGTATTCTGAGTGTAAAGTTCAATAGGTGAGCTCGAGTGTGACAAAAACAAATTAGCCTTTTGGCTCTCCCCACAGAACACCTTGTGTTTGCCTGGAGTAGATTACAGTGTGTTTGACTGAATCTCATTGTTTGTGTGAATATGTTGCTAATTTGAGAGAGAAAGAGTGAGCGTTTGGCATTATCTCTTGTCTGTTGAGTCACCCTGCAGGGCTCGATGTGCTGACCAAGTCAAGGGCTAATCACATGAGAGAGGCAACGGCTGAATCCAGTTTCAACAGCCCCCTGAGCAAGTCCTGTCGGTTGCTTACAAAGCAGTCAAAATGTGCATATTACTCTGAGTGCTGCTGGAGGTTGGCAAAGGATGGTAAATAGTCTGCACACAGGATGTGTGGGCGGAGGCACTTATGTGAATGCGATTCTTAGAGATGGACGCAATCACCCCACTGATAATGTTAAAAATTGTGCAGTTAGATCGCTGCCTCCTGCTGAAATACAACACGGCACAGTGTTGTGATTCGGGGCGTCACTGTGATTACATTTTTCTGCATTGGCAAATCGCCCTCAGTGTGACTGACTGGAATCTAATCTAGCTCTTTGGTAGCCCATTGAACAAAAATAATGTATAGTCAAGTGCCATTGAAGCCTTAATGCATTCATAGTGTGGTCAGGGGTCTGTACTGTGGTCAGCACCATCACTTAGGTGGTGTTAAATGAATGGCAACCTAGTAGAAAAGTGTAATGTATATATGTCAGGAAACACAGCCTCCCCTACAAAATGGTGATGATACTTGATTTCATTGCATGGCACCATATTTAGATACATTCTAGCATTGTACCCAACCTGAATAGATTAATACAGTTTCCAAAACTCTGCATATGCTGCCCTGAATCTTAATTACAGCCAGCTCGACTCGCTCGTATAGAAAAGCTTTAATGAATTTAGTTTGTGATAATCAATTAGGCTTCAAATGAATTTGTCATTGTCAAATTTTAATCTTCCTTTCTTTGTGCCAATGTATTGCATTTTCCCAGCAGATGCTTCGATGAGACATCTGTTGGTACATCCCCTCCTCATTTCTTTCTTTCTTTTCTCCACTGCTGACGAGATGCACAACACCAAAAGGTGGTGAACCAGGCATCTGGCTGCCATTAACATTAAACAAACAGTTACTGTCTGATTCACATGGCTGTACTCTGGTACTGAGGGACACCCGCTGGGAAATCACCCAGGAGATGGAAACAGGATGGGGGATGGATGAAGTGGTGGGGGAGCCAGACAATGGGAACTTTAGTGGGACGAGACAGGGGAGGCGGAGAGTGGAGACATAGCAGGTGAGCCAGATAGACTGAACACTGAAAATGCAGCTTTTTAAGGTAGTGATAGTCTGGAGCTGGGATAAGGATGAAAATCCCCCATTTTTATTCAGTGCTGCTGAAAGTACCGACAAGATGGCTGCTGCCATGTTGAGTGCAACACTAAGTCTGTCTGTCTGCTTCTGCTGGTGCAACTATAAAGCTGCCACTGATCCCCAGCCAAGCCATTTGCACAGACAATTAACACAGTGAACGATCTGCTGCTATAGCATGTTTCACAGCAAACAAGTGAAAAAATAACTGTCTTCAACTCCCAAATGTGGTTTGAGCATTAGGATCCTTTCATAATAATCATTTGTGATGTTGCAGTCTGTTTACTGAACTCCTTTTCTGCAGACAAGATACAGGAGAATATGTGTTTGTGTGCTTATGGTTACCAACCCCAAGAGAGGTGCCCTGCTGTTACATGTCTGGAGAATTTCCATCACTGAAAGGCTGAGAGAGAGAGACAGGCAAAGGGGAGAGAAAGGTTGTAGGTGTGAGATGGTTTTCAAATGTCTTAATATTGCTTATATTCTAATGGGTTTTGACCCTTAACCCTTAAGCACAGCAGACTGACCAAGGTGGTGCTGTTCCACATGACCTTTTTGAAGGATGACTTGTTTTCTACTCAATATTGCCCTTTGTCAGCCATTATTATACCTTAATCCTTAAAATTTTACATCCCCCCTCTCTCCATCACTGTCTACTCCTTTCACTCTTCCATCCCTCACACACACACACACACACACACACACACACACACACACACACACACACACACACACACACTCACACTCACAGATTCACCTCTGTGCCTCGCTGGTCCTCTCCTGTGAGTGGACAGAAATGAAAGGATTACAGTGGAAAGGGTGTGCCACTGTCATTAGAGATTGGACAAATACTCTGTGCATGTTCCTATCCGTGGCTCTTAAGGGGGCCCGGCACAGAGCAATAAGCAGAGAGAGTCTGTCCTTGTCAGTCCTGTAATTACATTAAAGCTCATGTAATTCTTGGACCAAAAAAAGAGAGAAGGCAACCGTTGTCTGCTTCTTGTGAAGAGATGGGTGCTTATGTGCATGTGGATACACATGCTCCGTGTATAAGGAGTCCATGAGTATGCTTACCTATGAAGAGATACATGGTGTTTGGTGTTTGGTGTTTGCATGTATCTGCACATATGGTACTTGTTTGACTCTGAGGGCTGGTGACTTTGTGTGTGTTTGCAATTATGTGATCCTGGTAGCACGCAATGTGTATGATTGTAGCATGTGTGTGCATCCTGTTCCCAGGGGTGAGTGGCAGTTAACACTTATTCCCACAGGATGGGCTGGCTGTCATGGCCACAGCTGGGATGTGTGGAGACTCGGGCAGGTGCCACAGAAGAATAATGACCTTTCTTGCTTTGTCACCATGACATTCAGCTACATGTGAATACACATTTAATGCCAATCTCTCTCTCTCTCTCTCTCTCTCTCTCTCTCTGTCTCTGTCACACACACACACACTTACACTTACTCGCACACACTAGACTCTCACAAAACCTCGACCACATGTAAGCAGACCATGATGAGACAGACAGGTAAACTAACCATTTTAGTGGTCAACAGAGGGCACCAGGGTGCTGCCCTTCCTAAAATGGCTGTGAAAAAGCTACATAATTAGAACTTTTGGTGATTTAATTTACCTCAGACTGCACAACCTTCCCTTTAACAGAAGGATAAAAAACAGATGGTGACTAACAGATATTTTCTGTTTATAACAATTATCAGCCAGGCACTAAAAACTTCTTCTGTGCTCAGATTGTACATTCATACACATCCACACACACATGAAGGACTAATTGTCACTCACCAACAGCCTCTGTAGAGTTACTGTGCTGCTGGGTGAAATGTTCCAGCAGCGTACACAGCAGCAACCCTGTAGTCAAGGCTTTCTCACTGTTTCACCAGAAACAGCGGAACTGAACTGTCTGAGAGGTATTGCAATGATGACAACTTGTGACTGTATTAACCCCTTAGGAATTCCTCACCAGTAAGACCAAATCCAACAGTTACACCGCAGCTTTTATTATACAGATTTTATAGCTCTTATAAAGGATCAGGCAGAAGGAAAGAAGCCGTTCCAACCATAATGCACTTCACCAATCTTGGCATTTTTTCTTCCATGCAGATTTGCTTTTCCTATCAGAACAGGTCATTGTCATTGCTGCTCCTCTGTCCTCCTCTAGAAAGAGATGCTCCACTAGAGGAGCGATTATACGGTTTCAGTCACACTGATAAGGACCTTCGTGGAGCACCTGTCAGAACCCAACCTTCACAGTTATTATTTTACAGAAATAGACTGCTGGATTTAATACATTAAAGCTCCCTTGAGCAATATATCATGCTTTTGTGCTCATCCAGCTGTAAGGTAACAAACTGTCAGTTTGAGTTTTGCTTTTCCTCTTACGGTTTGTGCCATTTAGATTTTGCGGTTGTCAAACACTGTAATCCTCTGTGTTTTCCAGTATTTTTCTGCTTTAACTGACTACATACTGTCGGTATGTACAAGGATTGTCTGAGAGTGTAACTGTTGTGATTTGTTGCTGGTAGTGGGCCTCAGCATGTGTCCATGTGGCATGCTGCAGCTCTTTGCTCCAGCAGTCTATGGATACACATCAGACCTTTGTCCATTTGCTGCCCGCTCATGGTGGCTACAGCTTCTCCATCCCTGATTGCCGGGGCCTGTTAGCAGAAAGCAGTTGGTGAGCCCATTGTGTGCCAAGAGCGATAACAACAGACAGTAGAATCACAGATGTAACCCACACACAAATACACACATGCACACACACACCCTCCCTGCCACACTCTCTAAGTGCCCATGCACGGTAGCAGCGGTATACACATCTGTCATGCCCATCCAGAGCAGGCAATCATGCCACATGCAATCACAAAAGCCTGTGCAATGATGATAAGAGATCGTTTGCTCTGTCTGCTGTGGCTCAGTCCTAATCTTTGTGCATGTACGTATGTCTGTGGGTGTGTGCACGTGTGTGTTTTCATAGCTGGATAGTTGGATAATTGGAAAGCAAAACGGATTAAATTGTCCTTTCTTATGTTGTATCAGTGGAATTGTGTTTGTCAGTGCAAAAACCAAAAACCAAAATAAAAAGGTAGAATGTGGGTGGGTAGCATTTTGTTTTGAACAGTCCCCACTCCATTTGGCCAAAAAACTCCAATCCACATCCCCAAGTGCACAAGAACATGACTACACATCCACATTCTCTCTCCTGCACCACGACACACAGACGCACATCGAGCAGTGACTGTTGTTCTCAGCTGCTCTATGCGTTGCTTTTTCTAATACATCTCTGAACACACCATGTTACAGAGCAGGAATTGTAGTTGTAAAGAGTAGTTAGTGTTACAGAGTGTGTGTCAGACTCTGGCTGATAGATGGGGTGGGGCCCTGATTGGACAGACCTGCGGCTGCCTGTCTGACTAATGAACTGTTACTGTAAGGCAGGAGCCTTTTATTGCTTTCTTTATGGGGAGAAGAGGCTACACTGATGACTCGGCCTGCTCTCTCCTTTTACTAGTCAATTTCTTGCCACACACACACACACACACACATGGGGGCTTCACATCGATCAGCATTCTGGAGCCATGTTATTAAAACTCTGTCAGTTTGGGCTCTTGGGCCTTTTTCATTAAATTTGCAGCATGCAAACTGATATTTTCAATATGCAATCACTTATTTGACATGTGTCACAAATAAATTACAATCTCAAGAGGCAAAAGGGCCTCACAATGTACAATGAAGCAGGCAATCTGTACCTCTTCTTCTGTCATCATTTCAAAAAAGATGAATGTGTTCATGAAGTACTCTACCTGACCTAGAGTGGGCTATGTGTTCTCTTCTTCCTCCCCCTAACAGTAAAAAACCGTTTGAACTGGTATGTACAGTGCACTCTTTTAGAACTAATGTGATTATTACTGGGACTTTGTTAAATTTCACATTCAGACATAAACTTGTGTTGATGTGCTGTCTGAGCTTGTCTTGCTTTGAGAGATTTTAATAATCACAGCAAGACTTAAAGCATTTGAAACATGAAACCTTGGGAGTTTTATCTGATTTGTGCACATGAAAACACAGCCTGTTGAGACATTTTTAATGTCTGTCTCCACTCCATAAATTAATTGAATTATTTCTTTGCTTTTAAAATGAAGTGAAATGAAATCTGGATATCCTGGGCTGTCATGTAATTAGCATGTTGAGAAGTGACTGAGGGAAAATATTTAGTGAAATCTAATCTTCACCTCATTGTAATCTAGTTTTAACATTCTGTACATAATTAGATGCACCTACTTGTGCTGATTTCTTGTCAGTCTTTCCAGAAAGCAGCTCCTCTGTTCACGTTGCCCACCTGTGTGTATTGGTGACATTGCTAAAAACAGGGCAATGGCAGAATGCCCGTTTTTGTTCTTCCTTTTCGGAAACATTGAAGAGCAACTGATGCCAACATTTTGCTGTTTTTTTTTTAAATGGGCGGTGTTGACAGTATAGATCCAACTGCAGCTGAATTTCTTTACTTAAATTCTGTCACTTAAATCATATTTTTGAACAATCTTTCCTTTATATCCTATTTTTACTGGATTTGTGTTGAAATCATTCCCTTAAACCTCACACCTTTTCCATAATGTGATGTTTCATGGTCACGCTGGGATGCTTGGGGAGTGCGCTCTCACCACTGCTGCCAAGAGATACCGGCCCTTACTTCCTCTGCCAGCAATCTTTTATTAAACCCTTTCATTATGTTTGAAATTCCAAGGTAAAGGACCGTCTAGGGACTGAATGTCAACAGTTGTATTCAACCACTTCAACACACTGTACAAGACAGATAAAGCAATTAAATCACCAAGGTAATGCATACAGTACACCAGCCTGAGCTTGCATGCAGTTTGTCTTTGAGATGGCAGCCTGTGTTTAAAAGGAGACCCCCATTTTACAGTATGGCATGAACATCACTGCCATGTATCATTCCTGCTTTTTGTACTGTGATGGTTATTGGGCTCTCGTGAGCTTTTATTGCCTCAGTTGTCTGTGATGGATGTGCCCAATGAGTGCTGAACGCTGGTTGGCCAGATGACACCCCAAGCTGTGAGAAGGAAGGATGCCTATCATGGTAATTCAATAGAAAGCAGTTGGATAGTGAGTGAGATTTCATTATGCCACGTAAAGCAGATAATTCCAAGGGCCATCTGGGTGGAGGGAGGACATCACTCCAAGGCGTATTCATATCAACGTTTATATTCACATAGACAGAGCTATCGCAGCCCTATGCGGGTGTTTTTGTAAACAAGCTGTCTATTGGCCAGCATGGTGTTAGGCTAGCTAATGTTCATCTGATGGAAAGGACAGGAAAGGAAAAAAGGTCTGCTAAATGTGACATTCTTTGAGTTGGAGTAGCTTTTAGTGTTTGAAAGTTTGCTAGTGTTAAGCATCTGCCAAACAAACCTAAATGCTAATTTTAAAACCTCCACTCCCGGCCAGTGATTTAGTTCCATTTTACAGGCTCTTTAAAAGGCAAAACCAACTCTTGTCCACACTGAGCTACAGCCCATGTTACACTAATTACTACCCTTATTAGTATTTTAGTGGAACATTAGTGATTAACAGAGCCATTAAAACCATAAGGATCTCCTGTGGAGGATAACAGAAGAGAAAAACACAAATGAGACAGAAATGTTTTTAGCCATTTTTACATTGCTCTGTTGGTGCAGTTGCGTTTCCACCTTTCGATCTTGGCAGACAAATGTTTAAAGGGTCCTTTGGCAGTGCAGTACTGTCTAATGCATGCAAATTGTGTGAAAAGGGGACATCAATTAGAGTTGGCAGTGAGCACACGGCTGTGCATTTATCATGAGGTTGGTAAACCTGTTAATTGTATGTACTGGAGACGTCCGTCATGGGTGCTGTTGGCTGGATTAACACAAACACAACTAATGACATGGATGCACATGATGTGTCCCATGGAGTGCTGTGTAGCTGTGATCACGGAGCGTCACAGTCAGTCCACATACAGAGGTATGCAAACTTGAATGCATGAGTGTGTGTGTGTGTGTTGTGGTGTGTTCAGAGTAGGGCTGCTTGATTATGGAAAAAATCATAATCCTGATTCATCAAAGGTAGACCAGCATCGTGGACCTGGCCTGCACACTGCACTTAGGTGTGGTGAACAAGAACAGAGAGTAGTGGGCTGGCCTCATTGTGTGTGATAATTAAGAAATTAGTGGACTCTGAATTTGTTCAGTCAAAAAGACACAGGAAATGTGTGTTAAGTGATGTATGAAATATATCATTAGAACTATGAAACAACATGAGTTAGTATTTCTTTATGAATCTCAATAAATCCACCAAAATAATTATTGTTAAAAATTAATATTTAAATGTTTAAAATTAAAAAAGTGCAGAAATAGGCACATTTTTGAGTTTATGGTTGTAAAACACAAGTTTAGTGTTTCATCTTTTCAGAACCACAGATGCTTCAATTGCAGAAATTCAACCAAGCTCATTGTCCTCTGCAGGTCCAGCATCAGACAGCAGAGCAGCAAGTGAACATAACACACACGACTGTCCAGCAGATAAAGAGCTTTTCTTTTTCAGACCTTGGTGTGGCACTGCAATAGTCTTCTTGCTGTCATTGTACTGCTCATCACTTTCTGTCTGAGAAGCCTGAACTCTTTGTCATTTCTTCCATTTGTGAGAATTTCAACTACATCTTAAATGTGAAACATTCAAAACGAAAAGTAGACTGTTGATTCTTCTCTTCATTCACAACAACACACAAAATGAGATCACAGACAAACACGGAGGATCCTTTAACTCCTGAGTAGCTCTTTATACATGGAGGACCAGTGAGCTTGGTTATGAAAACCCTTCCAGAGAGATTTATGACAGATAGCAGGTTATTTTGAGGTAAAACCTAGACGGGAAAATGCTAGTGTGAAATATCGCATCGTTGTCTGCTTGGTGATTTGTTACTACAGCAGGGGCCTCCTGTACGATGTTGCTGGCGCTGTAATTTTTCCATGTTTCACTTTGTCGTATGTGTTGTCACAGTCTTAGTGATTGCAGCCGAAAAGCTCCCGGGATATTTTGTGTTTCTCAGGCAGGGCTTTGGCAGCTACCATCTCCATGGGGCTTGCAAAGTGGTAAAAGTAGCTGTCAATGAGCAATTTGACTCCTGTAGCATCACACATGGCAGCGTCAACCCTTTTGAACACATCCGTTGTACGCGTGTTGCCTACAACGCGGGGGCTGGCCCTCAGATCCACATCAAGGATTGTATTACCTGGAGTACAGGAGGTAGGAAGACACGTGAGTGGATGATGTATTTATCAGTTGTGGAAATCTCCACAGATGGATGGATGACAGATTAACCCACACTAATGCTTGCTAATGTTGACCCCCAGTTGTGCTCTTACCCCTGATGTAGTGAGCGATGTGTTGATCCTCGCAGATGAAAACAGCATCAAAGTTGTTGAGGCCCAGCTCCTCCGTAAGACCCTTAGGGTACCCATCCAAGAGGGTGTGGGGCTCATCAACTCGGTACGCGTATACATGGTTAAACTGAGGTGGGCAGAAGAAAGTCATGTGATTTCAGCATTGAGGAAGAAAAGTTGACAGGATGAATGTGTGTCTGTGTGTTTCTTCTTTCGTTTACCCATGCAATATAAAGGTTATTGTTATAGATGAAGGCGCTGTCCATGTCTTCGTCCAGCCCCTTGAAGGTGCTACTGATGGTGTCAGCCTTCCATGTGTCATTACCAGCATCTCTATGCAGGAAGTGTCGGTCTGCAAAACAAGATTAACAATTAGGGCCTGATCTACTAAGATCCTAAAGAACGACTACTGAATTGCATGCTTGTGGTACAACTTTGCGTGATTGGTTAGTGTACGTTTTGTGGGTGATCTACTGTAACTGCCTAAATAACAATATGTGCAAAGCGCAGTATTTCAGTGAGGGTTTTGATGGTGATGTCGTGCACGTGAGCCTAATGAGTGACATAAGGAAAAGGATGGATGGAGAACGTCCTGTTATTTTTATCTTATGCCAACTGAAGAATTAAATTTGTTTATCTGGGTGTTTTAGCTCTTTCCTCAGAAAAAGACACGAATGAGATCATGAATCAATGAGGGAAAAAAACAACATGATTCGACGATTAGTCGACTGAAAGCAAAATCTGACGAATCAGATTTGACTTTGAAAATCCTTAGTCGAAGACAGTTGTGAGACAGTTGTGTTGTTGAGTGACAGTAAAGAAGAAACGTGGGAGAATATCTGTGAGAAAGTAAATGTGTTTGGTAAAACAAGAAGAGAATAGATGAAGTGAAGTAGATATAAGGTAGAGAACAAAAGAAAAATAGCTTTAATAAAACCTGAGCAAACGGGGGAGAGATGCCTCTGACCAGTGCTGAGCAGCAGGTACAGCTCACTGTCTGTGATAAGCAGGTAACTGGAATACTAGGCTGTCATTCACTGGGCCGAAGGTGAGAGCTATGGCACCGTGCTCAGGTGGGACACTCAGGCCACACTCAGAACTAAAGGCCCTGGCAAGAGGGATCAAAGATGGGATGAAAAAAAACTCCATGTTGCATATTCATGAAGTCAAAGGCACTAAATGGATGTGTGTTGCTCATTGCTCATTTGAAGGATGCAATCTTTGGTGTGCACTGTTAGTAGATCAGCTTGCACATTTTTTTGTGGGTGATGTCAAGTTTGCACACGTTTTTACACATGAAGAACTTTAGCAGATCAGGCCCTTAGAGAGGCTGCCAAAAGGGAACACTGCAGCAAGCGCCAGAAATACACCTGAGAGCATGACATACAGTACAAACCTGAATGTATGGCTATCAGGAGTATGCTACAGCCTGGTCCCAAAGCAAAGCATTGAGGAACCATCTCTAAAGAAATATTCTGCAGCCGATCTCACTTCTGAAGGCAAACATGTTTCCAGCGTTGTCAGATGTGATGGCATCGACGGAACCATGGTGGCAGCGCTCTCTCTCCACATGGTCGCTCTCATCCCCTACACGGTGGAGACGCATGGAGTTACTCAATTATATAAATAAATATTCACCACCTTTGTCTGGGCCACCACTGATTCCTATTCCTATAAAGATATGACTTTCACTTACTGAACTTGTCACATCTCATGAAGTAGTCACGTGCCACCTTGGGGTAACCGCTGGGCACCTCACCAGTCTTGGGGTCAAACTTGGAGAACATGTGTCCATGGAAGCAGTAATAGCGGTCATTGAAACGGAGCGCAGATGTGCAGTTTGGCATGGACTTGAAATCTTTCTCATCCACAGCCTTGGTTTTGAGATTGTAGTAGTAGATGTTGTCTCCTGCAAAGAGCCAGAACAAGCCATTATGTTAGCGATGTGTTTCAAGACACTGAGCATTCAGTAATTTTTTTAAAATATGTTTTTTTTACATGAGGAGGGAAAAAATGTGCACCAGCCCTTGAAGAAGATAACAGAGTCTTCATTGCAGTCTGACTTGGGGCACTCCACAGCAGCATCAAGGTTGTCAGGGACTCCAGGGAAGACCATAGAGATGTCCTTGGGGTAGCCATCCTCCAGCTTGTGCTTGTAGTAGTTGAAGACTTTGGTGTCCTGCATCAGAGTACCATCAGTTAAAATTACAGATTGGCATAGATAACTGTCCACTGTGGGTTTATGCATGGTCAGAGTGGTACTCAACCAAAGACTGGACCGTACAGAGAAGAAGAACATGTGGTCATGATCGGCTTGGTTGTCCTCGTTGTGCATGCAGAAAGCAGCATCTACGCGGCCCAGCTCAGCGAAGGTCCATCTAGACTCCTCAGGATGGATATATAAGCCCTTGAGCACATGGTCATCTGACAGGAAGTATGGACATCAGAGCATGGAGTGAGTTCACAGGAAGCATCGCTTAGTGAATGTGAAATGACACGCTATGTTATATGTCAGATGAATACTAGCTATGATTCCTCAATGTGTAGAAACTTACCCTTGAAAAAGTACGGTAGTCCCTCTTCGTTCACAGCAACAGCGTCCATCTCAATGCCCTCACAACGGTTATAGATAGCTACAGAACATCATGGGCAGGTGAAATAGGAAAGAAATGTAAAGTGTTAACATTAGTGATGAGAAACGTCAAAATGAGAGTGATGATTGAATGATTTCCTTCAACTCACGAGGATCTGGTCCTGATCCTGGTCTTGAGTCTGCATCTGCATCTGTTTCTGTTCTGGATGAACAGAAACAGAGAAAATTATTTTTAATTATTCTCATTTCAGAGAGTGAGGTTGTTACACATTTTAGGATTTAAGGTGCATTCATACACAGCAGCCAAACAAAAGTGAAAAAATGAACTTTAATCGGATTAGAATTTGAAAATGCAATTACTGTTGAAAAGGCACCGCATAAAATGTTCATGCATCTTTATTAAACCTTTCTTTAAACCATAAATCCTCTCCTTAGCATTACTATTAGCATCTAGGGGTTAGCATTAGGGTTAGGGTTAGTTTTTTGTGGTTGTACATGCACTGAAATCACTCCCATAGCCGTTGAGCAATATCCACAGTATGCAGAGTATTATCTTGCAGTGGAAATCATGTCATGTCTACATTTACTGTTTGCAGAGTTCAGTTAATGATGCATGATAATGCAGTTCTGAATTCTCAAATACGCACTTTATTGGTAACCCACAGTGACATAACATGTTGACTGTTGTGGATTATATAAGATAAGCAAAAGTTTTACATCTCTCCACTGAAAAACAAACAGCTGTAGGGGAAAAAAAAAAAAAAAAAAAAACAATATTTAAAACATGTAAAAATTGCAGGAGTCTTGCAGCTTTGATCACTTACTGAGCCCATGCCAGGGCCAGGCAGAGAGACAGAATGAGCAGCTTCATGGCGAGCCGTCCTCTGGTCCACGTGTGACAGGAGGAGCTGGGAGAGAGCTTGGTCAAACAGTCCAGTTTGCATGGGCTTGGTCACGTTGGGTGACCAGAGGAGGAGGAGTAGACGATGTGGAGACTTACTGGGTTTACCAAAGACCAGCACAGTGTTTGACAAATACCCCAGCTGCTCTGACTGTCTACCTGGAAAATGAGTCATGGGGGGCAGAGAAGTTGAGAAAGCCCTATGTTTACCATGAAAATCTGATCAATAGTTCTGCATATTGTCCTCATAGGGCTGTGCTCTGTATGCTCTGCAAAGCTAGTTCAGAGACATCCTCTGAACTTAAAAAAGAACAAGACACACAGTCGTCCTGTGTGCATAAATATTTAAAGGTGGCATACTAAACGATTCTTCAGCGCTGACCTATTGGTGGATGTAGTCTTATTGAATAAATGAGCATCTCTCATATTTACTAGATAAATGCTTTCAAGATGTACTGTATGAATAAGAATTATACATGGTCCCTGGCGGTTGTTGGCAGCCTCCCTCTACATAAATATTATCTGTATGCCCCTGCTCTCTGCTCTGTTGACTTGCTCTTACACACAGGGGAGCTTCTATTGATTTCTACAGGGCCTTCATGCCGGTTTCTTTAGCTCACAGGAATCACATTTTCAGGAACAGGCCTTCCATCCCAACGCTGCCTGTTCTGTGAGTTTCTGAAACTCTGCTGTTATTTGGCTTCTTTCAGCAGCTCTTCTCATTATCATCTATTTTAGGCCCATTAAGAATTTATGTGGGAGATTGTTGCTGGAGAAGCGGTTTAAAGTGGGGGAAAAAAAGATCACTCTATAATCACTATGGATATAACATTGTTTAAAACATTGCTGCATTAAATCATTGTGTCTGCATGTTCCTCTCACCCACTCACGCTGTCAGTGGTGTTGCATAGATGGGGGAATCAGTGTTAGCTCAGTTGTTCCTCAAGGCA
Organism: Caranx ignobilis; assembly: GCA_021432705.1. Taxonomy (NCBI): domain Eukaryota; kingdom Metazoa; phylum Chordata; class Actinopteri; order Carangiformes; family Carangidae; genus Caranx; species Caranx ignobilis. The sequence goes on along the minus strand of MU269991.1, from coordinate 2,503,666 downwards.
GAATGTGTGACAACGATGGCAAGGGGACCAGGGGGTCATGACCATTCTTCTTTCTTTGATAGAGGGCAAATGTAAATGTCAGCGACGTCTGAAAAAGGAAGGTCTGCTTCTTTCTGATGCTGCACAGAATAAGCTGTGACAGATGGCAAAAGCATGGCAAGCTAGAATTTATGGAGGCGAGGCTGAGAGGAGGAGCAGTAATACTAGAAGAGGGAGCAGGAAGATGAGGAATTGTGAGGAGAAACTAATAAAGGCAGGATTTTTAAAAGCAGTGGTATTGAACATAACAAACAATATGATATTATCTTGATAATTACTAGATAGCTGCACTGTAATTACCCGAAAACACAGTTGATGTATAATTTTCCAAATTTGAGAACTGCTTTCCCAGAATTTTTCATCATCATCTTTTTTTTTTTTGGTTTTAACATACAAAGTTAAAGTAAAAATTCTTTACCTGCACCCTATTTGCTGAAAGCAGTCACAGCCATTGATTTCTGTCTAGCTCTTCTGTTGACTCAACCGATCAGTCACAGAGTTCAGATGTATTACCTAAAAAGCCAATAAAGACTCACTGAAGTGCAAATACATTTCAATAGTCCTAGCTTGTGAAATGTATCACCCACTGCATCATTGGTTACTGGGCTTCTACAGAAATCTACATTATTGGTATTTTAATACATAATAAGAAACTGAACTGCTAATTCAGGGAAGAATATTCTCTTACATATCTCGCTGTGGAACTACAGCTTTCCAGTCTATGAAAGTGTTACAAAAGAAGGTTTTGGCTGAAGAGTCTTGTCACATCTTCCTCCCACCACAACAAAGGCAGACCAAGAATAATGTTAGTGCATATTTAATTCATTTATTCATGAGGGTAATTGAAATATTAACGCAGCTGGTTAGACACTGGAGACTGAATGTCTTCAATACTCAGATCCTGCACAACTCACCAAGGAAATTATGTTTTATTTACACATAGATTCCATCCGTCACACCATAATCCCTGTGTTCAATGGAGGTACAATATATATCTCAAAGGTCCCTGGGCAGTTTTTCCCTTTGTCAGGTATGCAAAAATGTGTTGATGATATACACAGTCGTTCTGTGTGTGAATAGTCGACGAGAACTGACAACATCTGTATGAGACTACGGTTAAATAATTTAGTGGATGAATAAAGGTTAGATTGTGGAGAGATGAGAAGAAGAACAGGAGCGATGTGGCTCGGAGAGAGAGGAAAAGCTGCAGGAAGGTTTTGAGAAAAGAGGATTTTGGAAAAGGGAGGACAGCAGCTCAGCTAGAATTGTACAACGAATGCATCTGACTGGTACGAACACAACCTGACATGTTTACCCTTTTCTAATGACATGAGAGCTGCGCCGGAAAAAGGTGTGCACAATGAAAAGTCAGACAGAGGCACAGCATCTCTGCATCTATGAACAGTTTGATCTGCACAGACCTAGCACATGGCTTTTATGCTCATGTACTTGGACTTTTGTGTGTGTTATTATGTGACTCTAATTGCACAGATATCTGTCTACGTGGGCCGTATGTGTGGCTGTATGCATGGGCTCGCCTCCGAGATACATCATTTGGAGTTGCTGGCTGGGGAGTGAGAAGGAACATGACAAGTGTGCCAATCTTGTAGCGGGGTGTTCTCAGACAGTCTGGGGGGGGTGGGGGCAGGCCTGCAGAGGAATGGGGCGGAGGAATAGGGGAGCTGGGAGGCCATGTGCTGCTCTTGTCACATGTCGCTTGGCACAGTAGTGGGCGAGCGGCAGGCGGGCGAGGAAAACACCACCCACCGGGAACTGTGGGCGTGGGGGCTGGGTGAGCAGGATGGCTGCTTCTTCCCCAGGCTTTATCAAAGGAAAAAATAAAATGCAGAGAGATAGATCTGCCACTAACAATCAGACTAGCAGCACACACACTCTCTGTTGCTACAGAGTGTGTGTAGTAGCACACCCTCTGTGTGTGCTACAGAGAGAAAGAAAGAGATGCATGCATACTCACTGTACTTTATGTATGTATACACTAACCTACAAATGTATTAAAAGACTATTAATGGACTTGTCCTGAGGCTGCACTCTTGTTTTGTTTTGTGCATTGGGTCGCTTCATTGCTGAAGTCATCCCTAGTCTGAGGTCATGTGCACTCTGGAACAGGTTTTGTCAAGGACCACTTTTGTGTTTGGCTGCATCCACCGTTCCTTCAACCTAAGACCTGCTCCTGACTCACTGTTTAAGAACAGTCATACACGTAGCTAATGCCACCATCACCATGCTTCGTTGTACTGTAAGGATGGTAGAGCATTCGCCAGTTAATCAGAGGTATCTATTCATTTTTAGCCATGTGTCATTCAGCATTCAAGCCATAGTCTTTAAATCCATTAAATGTCATTTTGAGGACTGACTAGTTTCTTTCTAGCTGTCTAACAAAAAGGTGGTTTGGATAAAGCAAGCAGATAATGTTTGCTATTCTCCTCTCTGTGCGGGGGAATTTTCATAAAACTCTTCTCTTGAGAACTTTTTAAGCATAAAACTTCTGATATTCTATATTTGTCTTATTGTCCTCAAATCCAATTAGAGCAATCCAAGAGCAACAAACTGCCAAGGATAGTCTGTAGCCAAAATCTGATCCTCCTTATAGTTACTCAAACATTTCCTCCCCTGCTGCCACAAGCAAATCCCCATACCAATTCCTTACTTACTACTTTCATGTTAGGTTAGGTGACTTTTCACAAACAAATCAAAAATGGCATTTTTTATTATTTTTGGGCTTTTATGCCTTTAATTGACAGGACAGTTGGAGAGACAGGCACTGGGGAGACAGAGAGGTGGATTATAATGCAGCAAAGGGCCAACGGGGGAATCAAACTGGGGCCACTGCAGCGAGGACTTTAGCCTCTATATATGGGGTGCCTGCTCAACCTACTGAAGTCCTATTATTTAACTTTTTAAAGACACTTTGAAGGCTTTGAGGTGTTAACAGTAAAACAATATGATCATAATGATGATGATTTTGTCATAATGTGACTCCTTGGATCATTGTGTGTAACAGTGGGGAGAATCACCAGGACCTTTCTCCCGGAGATCAGCACCATCTACACCACCCGTTGTTGTGCATAACATTCTGCGTGATCAGCATCACACTGCACATCGCCTCTTCCACCTTCTGCCCTCTGGAAGGAGATACGGGAGCATCTGCACCAAAACCTCCAGACTGGCCTGCAGCCTCATATCCTCAGGCAGTGAGGCTAATGAATGAACAGCCCCACACCCCACCCCTCTGCCCCCCATTCATCATTACAGGCCACACTCCACCACTGCAGTAACTGTGAACTAGACTTTGCATTGCTGCAACTCACATGACTTTCCACTCATCTCAGTTTACTGCCCCCTATTCTTCTCGCACACAGAAGATGGAGTGCTGCACCTATTTCCTCTTGCACTGTATTATTGTTTTGTTGTTTTGCTGTGCTAAATAGCATAGGTGGATTAGAATTAGGTGAATTGAATTGAATTGAATCCTATTGAACAGATTGATCATGCCTGATTCCTGGTATTGTGATGTGCATTTCTAGTGAAGGAAAATGTTTTCTGCTTTGAAATGCTCTGCAAATGGTGGAACCGTTTGACGGGTGTGTACGTGATGTCCAGTCTCATTTAGATCAAGAGACATCTCAAGTAAGATCAAAGGGAAGCAGATACATCTAGGCTCAGTGTGTCACAGAAAAGGGGGAATACATTCAGTATGTAAATGAATTGTTTCTGCATTTCAGATTCAGCTGAGAAATCTTCAAAAATACATTATAAATAGAGAGCAGTAGCAATAGAGAGCGGCAGAGAAATACGGGAGGATTAGAAAAGGAAAAACTAAGACAGGGTGAAAACAGGGAGCTTTTTAATCTCTGGAGGAAACCTGGCTGTGTGTGTGTTCATGCTCTCTTGAATGTAATGTGCAACATATGTCAGTGTGCTCACAGCATCCACTCGCATACAGAAACACAGACATGCTTCCATAAAAATGCTGGCCTTTTCTATTTTTACCCATAAACATGCAGCCACGCAGCCCACATTTCTTTGAAGACCACCGCTTCCCCGTCAACCCTCATGCCTCCTGTTTGATTCTCAAGGCAACCAGCAATCCACACCCTCACACTTCTATTACGACATCCCTCGTTCCCCCTTTAATTTCTTCCTCCCCATCACTCGTTCCCCTTGTCTCCAGCACCTCTACCCTCTGCTTGGTTGTGATGGATGTCTGCTGTATGCGGCATACAGCAGCCTGGAGGAAATATTCTGTCACACATCATCATTATGCGCCCAAGGACGCCTGTGTTTAAGCCAGGGACCCTGGTGCTGTCATGTCCCCTGATTATTGTGTAACAGATTGATTAACCCTCGAGTGGAAGTAACCTTTTTCGTCACGGTGGCAGGTTGCTACCCCTCTCTGGGGTGTCAGTTTGTAAATATTTGTCTCTCTCTCATTCCACGATGCATTAAACCTGTGGCACAATTGATTAACACACCCACAAAATCAATGCCTTTGAGGTAATGCGTCTTTTAGTCACATGTGTCATAGCAAAGTGGGGGTTGGGGCAGCTTTAATAGGTTCTCCAGCATAAGTTTATACGTGGTGACAAGTGGACTGTGAAAAATGTCTATAAACTGTGCATTATTTACTGAGCAATAAATGCTACAAAAAGCAGTGAAAAGACATTGTTTATTTAGGCAGTAAATACAAGATGCAAATGTAATATTAATGAATATTCTAAATCTCATTTATTTTAATGTTTAGAACACATACACACACACACACACAAAACCAAAGGATTCAGTGTGTGCCTGAAGATACAGCATTAATTGTTTCAAAACAAAGAATTGAATGAGGTGAATAAATTAGCAAAGTGTTCTTTCAGTTAAGTAGATCTCATATATTCATAACGGTATTTTTACGTGCATTTAAATAAAGTCTATATTCAGGAGTAAAAAGTGTTGAATTTAGAATAATTAAGAAGGAAAAGCATTTGTTTATACACTGAAAAATCTCACTACATCCAAAATACTGTATTTTAATGAGCCTGCAGGCACAGAGGAAGATTTGTTGTTGCTTGTTGCATGTACTCGTGTGCCAGGATTGAAAAGGGAAGGAAAAAAAAAGATTTCTTGGGTTTAATCTGCTTCTGACTTTCTCTGAACGGAACATTAAACTGCTCGACAAAGTCTGAGCGAGAGTCACTCTCTATCTAATCTGCTGATTTGGCTCTTGGCGAGATTAAGGGTTATGGTTTTAGAATGAAAGAGAGAGTGAGAGAGAGAATAGCTGAAGAGATGAGATGACGGAAAAAGGGTGGGTAGAGACAAGAAGGCAGAGAGGGAGGAGGGGGCAAAGCAGAGTTGATTAGAAGAGATAGAAAAGGGGAGAGACTTGTGCAGAAGCACGGATGGAAAAAAAAAGCGATGAAACAGGAGGCACAAAGGCCTGTTCTGTCTTAACTGTCAGGTAAAATCTGTGGAGTGTGTATGAATTCATTCACAACGGTTTTAGGAGGGGCCAATTGGTAATGATGGATGAGCCTTGTGGGTTAGTGGAGGTCACAATGTCCTGCCCTCTTTTAATGAAGCTGTTGACAACACACTCACTCACAATTTCTTTTACACAGCTGAGACATGACTAAGACTGGGGCTTACGCTGTCACGACCAGCAGCTTTGCGCGTTCGACGAGAGCAAAGGTGCAGCCGCTTGTAGCGGAGGTTGACAACAGAGCATGGCATATTTCAAATACGTTTATTCCCTGCAGTTTTTTTTCACAGTGGCGTGGAGGGATTAGAGTTAGGATCATTCTCCAGTGTAAATCGGTTCAGGATTGGTTGTCGATTTACTGGAACTAAAAAGGAGAGGAGCCGCTCTTTCTTTCTATTGTGCTACTCAAGAAACTTAATGTCGCAGCCCACTGTATGACAAGTGCTAGCACTTCTGTTGTCATCCTGCTGAGCCACAGATTTATCCCTGGGCCAGTTATTATTGTGACCTACTGACAGTGATGGATTTTACTTTTGATGACTGAACTGAGTTGAGGGCTGTTGATTACAACTATAAGTCTCCCTACCTTATCACTTATCCCACATAGGCCCAACAGCTCAGGGTGGGTTTAAGTTCACGCACCTCGTCCCCGCTTTCATATCCACAGAGTGATGAACAGCTCCATTTTTCACAGGGGATCGGAGGGACTTTCTTTACACAAACATGACATAAAAGGATATTTCCAGGGTTTTCTCCCGTGGGGATCTGTAGCTGTAAGAACCCTCAGTTAAGGGTCTCCCAACTCCCCCCCTCCACTGCCCCTCTTCCTTGACAGTCCTATTTGTCTTGCCTGGTCAAACCTATTCATTTGGCTCATAACTGCCATAAGTACAGTAGTGGTACAGTTTATTTATAGCTCTGATTCAAAGCTTAGTCTTCTGCCTGGCTAGCAGTGCTTGCGTGCAGTACAGTATAAATATAGCATCTCCTCTGTTCCTCCCTTGCCTTTATACATCACTTTTTTCATCTCTTTTTCACTTTCTTTGCTTTAACTTTGACTCTCGCTAATAGGAACACTTGCATGTGTGTGCATAAACACACACTCACTTCCTGTGCATAGCCTGCAGCAGCAACAATGTCTAATTGGGCTTTCCTTTTTATATTTCCTTTCAAATAATATCTTATATACACATGATGTCAGTGGCTCCACCTACCTTCACTTGACTTCATCTTTCATCTCAACCTGTGTGTGTGTTTAAAGAACATACAATGTATGTTCTCTCTCTGTGCAATATGCTGGATGTGCAAATTGCAGCATGCATGAGAACATGAATAATGGAAATGTGTAAGTTTTCTCCTCTATCTCTCCCCAGCATGGTTGTTTGAAGCATGGCTAATATGAAGTGTTTTTAACCTGCAGGGTGAAGAGAGGGAAATGCTCTAATGAGCTTGGATTGCTGCTAAAGTGTGTGTTTTTTGAGCGTGCCCGCGATCGCAAATTTGCTCAGTGTGTGTTGTTGTGTGTCTTTGCGTGTGTGTGAGTGTTTTGTTTTTGTTTTCTGTGTGTGTGTGTTTTTTCTCTGTGGAAGACAGGAGGTCTTTCTTCTGCAGCACTTAAACATGACAGTTATCAGAAGGGAGGCGAGTGTGTTTCCTAGTAGTCCCAAGTTTCATTAACTCAGTCAGTATCCCTGAGCCAAGCAGAGGGTGAGAGAACAGACAGTGAGAGAGAGAGGGACAGTGAAAGAGGTTTCCTCTTGAGATTAAAAAGAGTAAAAAGTAGGGATAAAGGAGAGAGAGTTTGAAAGATCATACATGCACCTGAACCCAGCCGGAGGGCCACTTTCCTGGCAGCTGAGGCTGCACGACCAGCATCAAACATACACCCTCAAACCCTTACCACACACACACACACTCCTCCTCGCCCACGCTGCTCAAACCCCCAACAAGCCGGGCCCCGTTCCACACCAGTGGCTAAAAAGATGGGGAGCACAGCTGACACTTGTGCCGAGGAGAGGAAGAGCAAATGCAGCCAGCTCCCCCTTCTCTCTCCTCTCCTTCCAAGTGCTGCTGCTGCTGCTTTTATAGCCCAAGCTCCTTCTGCAAGCCATTTAACATTTCATAGCATTTCGTTGCAGTAATGCAAGGGCCCTCTCCTGGGCTGAGAGTCACAGCACTGGTTTATTCATCAGACCTGACCAACTTAGCTGGAAGATGATAGTCAGATTTGAGACCAGAGAGGAGGGGCGCTGGTGGCATTTTTTTTATTCCACTTATTCTTGGTGGGTGGACAAAAGCTACTGCTTTGTCACGGTACAGTGGGGGAAAGCAAAGAGAAAAAGCAACCTCAGATCATCTTGGATATGTTTGAATTAGTCAGATGACTCTTGGACTTGGTTATGTGGTGGCTGCGTAGTCAGAGATGCTGCGTCTCACATGCTCTCTGACGTCACTCGTCTGTTTTTAGCTCTTCTCTGGATTACAGCACATTCATCTTCTCCATCACCTTCTCATTCTGTCGCCCTCTTTTCAACATTTTCTCTTTCCGGCTCTCTAATTAACGCTACCCGGTTCCTCCTCTTCTCCCCTCGTTGTTTTTCTCCCTGCCTCCTCTGTCAGGAGGAGCACGGGGAGCTGGTGTTTTCTCATTAAATTAGCAGAGAACTGTAGTGCACAACATTCTAATATCTGCCCAGATGCCCATTAGTCCAGCAGCTTGGCCTAACTGATGGGAACACAGATCAGAGGGCAGACAGTACAAGTCCCCACTGGCTCTGCCTGATAAAACATCCTGTTTCACAAGCAGTGTCTAGCTGGAGCAGTCAGTTGGTTGTGACGAAGCCACAAAAAAGGCTGCTCTGAAGGGGTTACAGAGGAGTGGGTAAATGTTTTCTGTGCAGATTGTTAGGTCTACAGAGCGTCTGATATAGAGCAGCCCCCCTAAAAAGGCCTGACATTACTGATGTCGTTCCAGCAGTAAAAAAAAAACATGGGTAATCACATTCGAGCTCAGCTTTAAGTGTCAACAGTGCTTTGACATGTAGCGGGCGTCTTCAAATCCCTGAAAATGTTGATTGTTTCTGCAGATTCAGTGTGTTTTCTTGTGACAGCAGAGATACAGAGGGCAGGAAGCAAGGGACTGAAAGAGAGAGGGAGAGAGAGAGAGTGGAGGCAAAGATCAGTGGGAGCTGGCAGGGTGAAAGGAAGTCAGCCGGGACCCCCAGAGCTGAGTGATTCACCGCCGAATGAATAAACCACATACACACACACAAGCTAACACGCGCACACAGATGTGCCAATACAGACAGACACAGGTTACGTTTTGGGGATGTCAGGACACATCACTGTCAGAGCATTGTCTCTGTCCTCTGAAAGAAGAGGACACGACTAAATTAGAGATGGATCACACTGTTTTTCAGTGTCATTCACTGTAATTGGCTCATGTCTTTGCTGTGTACCCTCCTCTGCGTGTGTCAGGGCATTGAGGACTTCAAGCCTCTTATTGTCACATGTGGACAGTGTGAAGCAAAAGGGAGCGGTTTCCATTTTTTCCGTCTTCACCTGAGTTGAGGTTTTGTGCATCTGTAGACAACAGCATTTTGCTCATTAGACATTCACAATGTACATTTCCTACTGCCGAAATCCTGAGGCCATTCTGCTATGTTTACAAGTAACATCTGGATTATGGATCATAAATCATTTGTCTGGGCTGTAATTCAATGCCTTCAGTGTTTCCTGCCATATCATACAGCTATGTTTAGATTTAGTTATTGTGACCACTGGAAAGCAAAAGTGACAGGTGACATCAGTCTTGCTGAAAGTTTTGATGACAACAAGATGAAACCAAGGGGAACGAAATACACTGGTTGCAGAGACTGATGTGTGTTTTTATTGGTCTGAGGAGGTGCACAGGCACAGGCATGTGTGTTCATGTTCAAAATGTAATAGTCACTTGAGCCATTTCTATTGGTGATGATCTGTGAAAAAAGAGATTGTTATTGATCCTCATTTATGCTTCAGTGTGCGTTTTGTACATGTGCAGTTGTCATGTTTGACATACAACACACACATGCAGGCTGAGTGAGCGTTCTGGCCATTTTGTAGACCAGCTCATTCATTGCTAAAGCAAGATATACTGATTTGAATTGATGGAAGCAGGTGGCCTGCTGTCCATAACATACGTGATCAATCCCTGACCAAACCCCTCAAGTTACGAAGCTACAAACAGCATTAAACAGCCTCCTCCAACAACCTCGCCCCCCTTTGTGCATGGCAGGGTCAGATAGATTGTACAGAAGTGCCTGCAGCTGACTCTGCTCTTCACTGAGACCAGCCTCAGTGACACCATGGTGGCTAGAAACATAAATACTCAGTGGACCAGAAATGGAGCTTGTGTGCTGTGTTGGCAGTTTCTGTGCATCATCTGATTGTCTGATGCTAATTAACTGAATCACATTTACATAGCAAATAGTAGGCATTTAAGCACATGCACACATTCTCAGAGTGAGAAGTATCTTCAGAATCCGAATACATGATTGCGTAATTTTCACTCTAATACCAAATGTATAATTTAGGAGAAACAATGTGATGGCATTGTATGGTGTCAGCTTGCTGTGTCATTCATGCACTGGCTAATATCTATTTCTGAACCAGGTGTTGAAATACATTAATTACAGTACACTGTCATTTATGCAGCAGACTCACACATGAATGTTATGGTATGTTCACACCAAAACCGTCCGGAGTGTCTAATTTCACTCTTGCTGCCCTCTCCCTGGTGCTGTTCAGAAAGTCGTGGACGCTTGGATGCACGGCAAAGTAGTTGAAGTCAGTTGTGGTTAGGGTTGTGGTGCTTCTTGAGTGGAGGGCATCTACACTCTGATTGGTTGCCTCTGCTCTGCATCACAGCTCATTTCCATAAAATTCATGAGACTTCAACATTCTCTTGATGCTCTTGCCGCTCAATGCTGGTTCTCATAGAAAATGAATGACTTCTGGCCACCACGCTCCCGACGGTTTGGTGTGAACGTACCATTAGCCACTCTGCTGTTCCCCACTTGTTTCATAACCTTTCGCAATGACCAAAAAGTATTACAGTCTATCATGTGATTACAGAGAAGTTCAGTTAAATGCTAGTAAGCAGCCATCCCTCAGTGAAGCATCATACAGCGTGAAACCCAAAATGAATGGAATTAAAGTGAGGACCATCAGTCACCTGGACATTTAGCTCAGAAATCCATTGATGAGAGTAGTCAATCAAATTAGTCTGGATGAAGAAGGAGACAGAAATCTCTGAGTTCGACAGGAAGGCCAACAGATTAAAAAACAAAACAAGAAACCTCACTCTCTAACCTGAGTTATCATTTGACGATGCAGTGTGTCAGCAGTAGTCCTGAAATGTGCTGGTAGTTGACCCCTGAGGACCAGTAAACTTCTCCTTGTGTGACTAATATTATTTCTCTGCAGCAAACCACAGCATCAGCATTTCCTAAGCCTTGTGCCCTGCAACAAAAAACAGTAACCACAAAGGCATCACAAATGCCACAACATGTTGTATTGTTAGCGCACGATGCCCTGCACTGCTGAAAGTGAAGCATGAGGTAAAAGGAGATTTAACTTTGCCCCTTTTTGCTTAGAACAGTAAATTATTTGTAGTTGAGATGATAAATTATGGGATTGTGCATAGCTCATATTAAACCAGTGAAAGTTTTTTTCTTTTCTTCTGCCATCTTCTTTAAGTCCCCAGATATTGTAATTGGATGTTGGATAATGACTGAGTTGAGGCTTTTGTGTACTGTTAAACTTCTGGTGCAAATAGACATCTAACAGAAAAAATGTAAAATTTTCTGACTAATAAGTTGTTTGACTAAGAGCTACTCAAAGACAGAAATGCATGTAGACCTTTGGCTGACCAGCTTTGCTGTTAGCATTTTACTTATCACAGATCAAAGTCCTATTTATCCAAGTCTATGATCTAAGTTACTGATTTGGGTATAAAGATACAAATTGTTATTGAATGGTATTCAGTTTCTTTTTCGTGCACTTAAAGCCAGTTTATTGATCTGTGTGTGTGTGTGTGTGTGTGTGTGTGGAGAGTGGGCTGCATAATGGCAGTCATGTGTCTAATTGCAGTTCCACCGAACATTTGAAACCTTTCTGGTTATTTGCAACAAATCCAGTGGGAGACTGTGTGTCACACACTCAACACAGATTTATGATGAATTGGTTCATTTAAAAATATGAACTTCTGCAACTAAGGAGACAAGAGCTTTCAGTGATTTTCTGCTCATTCATTCCCACTCATGTTCTTCCTCTACCCCTCCTCAGCCTCACACACACATGAACAAACGTGTAGACAAGAAAAGAAGCAGACACACGTCAGTACACACTGCGTCAGACAAACACAGATAGACACACACAACACATGCACAAACACACACAGTTTTGGCGGTGGACCAATTCAAATCTGTAAAAACCATCGCACCAAAACCTATCTCCCAAACACCGGTGATGCAGTTCACCCCTTCAACAGGTTCTCTGTTGCCATGGCAACGTACTGCAGGCTGACCGAGCGGGATGTGAGTGAAAAACCCATTTCCTTGGCGACCAGTGGAGACATGCAGAAACATCAAATGGTGTGTGTGTGTGTGTGTGTGTGTGTGTGTGTGTGTGTGTGTGTGTGAAGTGCATGAGCTGATGTGTGTCTATGTGAGGACGTGTTAAGATCCCATCAGTGTGCTCGCCACCCGGCTTTGTGTCACATCATTTCCACCAATGATGAAACGGACTGTAAGTAAGAGGCGGGATTGCTCCTCAGTGATTGACATGACTCTTTGTTCTGTGAAAGCAATTGACACACACACACAAGTACACGTACACACACGTGCACATTCACACAAACACACAGACATGGCTCCCCTTGTTCCCCTAATGACTGCAGCCATTATTATCTACCAGCAGTTTGTGGCTGTGTGAGGGAAAGTGGAGACATGAAAAGAGAACAGTCTCATGCTCATTCTACATCTCTGTGGATGAGCTGATGTGGGGAGAGAAAGAGAGAGAGAGAGAGTCATGAGCCAGTTCCCTCTGCATTCTTCTCTCCCATGAATCTGCCCACACGCTGCCTTCCACCCACATCATCGCAGCAGTGATGGAACTTTTCTACCTCCTCCCTTGCTCGTTTTCTCACTCTCTGCTTCTTTTCTCCCTCCTATTCACATGTTCTCAACCTTTTTCTATCCGTCACGCTTCCTTCCCAATTTGTGTCTCCCTTTCTCACGCACTCCTCATTTGTCATTGCTGAACTCCAGCTTCTTCTTTCTGCCATATATTCTTTATTTCTGTCGCTCCATCCCACTAACGTGCTGTCTTTTCTGACGGAGAACACATTCGGAAGAATTTCTCTGCTTCTCCGTGAATCAGCCATGTGCCCCCTTTACAGCAAAACTCTGGAGAAGGCAAATGAGGTCCGCAGAGTTTCAACTGTTATTGTAAAGTCGCCGAAGAATCCTTGTGTGTGTTGTGAATTTTCATTGAAAAGATATAACAGAAGATGCAATGATTGTGTTTTGAAGGTGCCAGAAAAAGGGAAAGATACAGTCAGTTCAAGCTGTTATTGTGTGTATTGCTCTGAATTCTTATCTACCTTATAAATATTGCTAAAACACAGCATCAAAGCCCAAGCTGCAGAACTGAGTCCCAGTATTATTCAGTAGATCCATTCCACCATCAGAGTCATAGCATCATCTCCAGGGGCAGGTGAATAAGAGGGGAGCAGTTTTATCCGATCACAGCCAGTGGAGGTGCCTCATCAAAGGCCTTCTGGGCTGGTGTGCTCCCTGGGGCATTGCCATCCTCCAGGAGACGTATCAAACACATGAAAGAAGTACATCCAGAGTCACACTCCTTTGCCTTCATCACAGCAGTTCACATTTATCATCGCACCTTACCAGCAGTTATTTACTGTGATGCTTTCTGCACAAGCTTACTTTGCTGATTCTTTTGGTTTTGATTTATGTGAACTGCTTTTCAAACTGCTTTTAGGCAGAAAAGCATTTTGGAAATCGTCATGGTACATCTCAGTCTTTGGCCACATTTTAAATCACTAAAAGAGGAGGAGGAATAAGAGCACCTCTCTTTTTCAACCATGCAACAACTTCATAGGGACGTGGTCCCTGCTCCATAACGTATTCTACTACATCTACAACCGCAGTGTGCTTTCCCACTGTCAGCTGTAGCAGACGACAGTGTTCACAAGCAGGGGGCAGAGACGCAGCCATCTTGGAGGCAGTGGTGCATGCCAATGTCTGCTTGATGAGTTCACAGAGGAGGTAGTTCATCTTCTTCCACTGTTATTTTATTCATTACTGCCTGTCGGAGAGAACGGACACACGCACACACACACACACACACACACTGAATACAGTGTAGGCAACCATACACACAGGCAATCAGGTGGACAGATGGGCAGAAGAACACATTTTCATGTAGCATTGTTTTCCCTAATGTTTTCTTTCCTTTCTGTTTTCTCTTAATCTCTTGTTTTCAGGTTGTATGTATGTCCGTCCATCTCATTCTCATGGACAGAATGTCTCAGTAACACTTTAATGAAACTTCCTCAAACTTGGCACAAACATTCACTAAAACCCCCAAAATGAGCTGATTTAGATTTTGAGGGTCAAAGGTCATGGGCATCCCAACCTCATAAAACAGTTTTGGACATGGTATCTTTATATTTGACAAATATACTGACAAGCTGATTAGATTAGATAAGGTACATTTTTTAAGAAGACACATTATGCCCCTTTTCCACAAATTAAAATAGTCTTAAAGACATGTCTGTGACCTGCTTCGGTCAAAATACCCCAAGGATCAAACATCACAGCTCTTTTCATCTGCTCAAATAGCCCTGTTCAGAACAGTCTGTTTCAGTGCCCTGTCCCTTTAAATGCAAACGAACCACTGCTAGCCCCACCCCACCCCCTCTACCGGTACCAGGTAGGGGTGTTATTATGCAATTTGAATTTTTTGTCAGACAACCGAGGGAACAGCTTGAAACTCCACATGGATTTCAACCTGTGGAGCCTGAAAATTACAGATTTTTTTTTCAATTCTCACATTTTGGGTCAAGGTCACAGTGACCTCACAGAACACTTTTTAGCCATTACTTGAACTTGACTCAGAAGTGATGACAACATTTTATACAAATGGTTAATATTTTACATGACTTTGGACAAACAGGGATTAAACCTGAAAATAGTTGAATGGTGGAGTCAATGACGAGGTGGTAATTCTAGTTTGTTTGTTATTTTCCTCTCATGATAGTTATTCCTGCTTATCTACGCTCTATAGCCACTGTTTATATGGCATGTTACTGAGGCTCATTATACTTCCCTGAGGCTTTTAAATACATCTTTAAATAGTAGCTCTGAAGCCTTCAGAGGATTAAGTAGAGATATAAGAACCCTGACAGCCTGCGGTGGTACGCTTCTGCTTTGTGTTTGTCTTTTGTTTTGTCAATTTGAGATGAACTGCTTTGGCCTACTTGTGGTGGGGGCAATTAGAGAACCCTTGGGCAGTTGCTCTTGAGGATTTCCGGATTGTCTCACTTGAGTAAACAGTACTACATTTCAAACACACACATGTACACAAGCTGAAACACACAGAGCAAGAGGTATCAAGAACAAAGGGGCAGCAGAGCACTGTGTTCAGGCCCCGGAGGTGTAGTTATTTCAATGTTGCTTCTTCGTCTTTGTATGACACGTTGCGTGTGCAAAGTTGTTGGTTCACTGGGAAAGAAAAGAAGCCATTGGGTATTGTAGAGTCAAGAGGGGAGATAGGGAGGAGAAAGAGTGTGGTGTTCTGTAACTGCCTGGTAGCCCATTCTTACCGGAGTTCAACAACACTCATTAAGCTCAGCTGCCTGTGCAGGAAAGTTTGGGAGATTCAAACTGAAGAAGACTCCTGTCCTCCCCCTGCAGGCCAAAACAACCTCTGAGTTACATTATATCTCTGTGGCTTCTTCTTGAGATGGAAATAAGTTTTGATTTGGCTTCACTGTGGTCTGAGATGGGAAGGCATGAGACTACTCTGTGGCCATTTTGGGGGGTGATGCACTTTTGTGCCAAAATCCTGAAATAGTTCAATGAAAGAGACATCCTCCAAATTAACAAAACTCTCCTCTGATGAAAAAAATGTCAGTGGTCAAGTTATTCCACCAATGAATTTGAATTATAGCACTCAAATGGAAGTGGACTGGATGTGTAGTCTTGATGATATTTTGCAGTCCAGGGGGTTTCCTTCCATTAAATCAGTTTGAATAATGATTACATTAATAATGCACACAAACATAATAGTCTTGACATAGCTGAGGCCAATGTGAGATCTCACACAAGGATATTTTTTATTGCTGAATATGACATCTATGTATTCATCGCTCACTCCCTCAGTCACCAGTTCCCCTCCAGTTTAACTTCACACTTGATGATCTCATGTTGATACCTGAGGTGAGAGCTGCATGTGGAGACACTGGGAGCGGTGGCATTACACAGCTTTTCATTGACACAGAAACAACCTGCCAATTTTAACTTTGTAGCTGCATCCATGAAAGACTGTGCTGCTAAAATGGTAACTAGCATAAATGAGACTGCGGAAGCTGTACAGATGTAAGTCAACAAAGAGAACAAACCCACAGCTATATTTCTTCCTTTGTTGCGGAAGATAGTAACCTCACGTGTGCTTACAAATGCCTGAGGATAACAGGAGAGAAACAACACTCGCTGCTGATTAACACTGGCAAAATGAAGGAAAACAGTATTCAGTGAACAGAGCAGCATTTCCTGGAGTATAGATTTAAGCTTAAGTGTAAAAATTAACTAGTCCAGGTGCAGTGTATGCAGTTTGACTTCATAATGTTTAAATCAATACTCAGCTCGCCCTGATAGGTCGTAAAAGAAAGTCAGAAATGAGGGACAGAGAACTGTTGCTTTATTGATCGCTGTGTGGAAATTCACATTTTACTTGTGTCATTCAGAGAGATCAGTGTCTGCTACAGCGATTCTGTCTCTGCCGACACTTCTGTACAGGAGGACAGGATGTCTTTGTTTCCTAAAAGTCTCAGAAACCCCACAAAAGAAACGTGAATGAAGCTCTTGCCCTAACACATTGTGAACGTCAGCATTGTTATGAGTGTGTTATAGCTGTATCTCAGGCTTAGACAGTGTAAGGACAGGTTGTGATTGTATGTGTGTGTGTTTTGTATGAAGCATGCAGTATTGTAGTAATTAGGCTCTCTTTAGTGTATTTAGTGATTTGCATGATGATTTTCACCCGGAGCACCATATAAACAAGAACAGCCACTGTGACAGTGTGTTGTGACGTTCTCCACTGAGGCCACCATAGTTAGCCGTTAGGGACTGTTTGCGTGTTGACTGTCCATCAGTGACACATCAGGAGAGATTGTATGTTTCCCTCTTCCCTGCTTCTGCTCATGCACACACCAGCATCTTTTCTGTCTCCCAGCATTGCAGACTTTCTGAGTTGAGAAACCTAGGGTGGCTAACTCTAGTTGATTTATTTATGAGGTGGAGTTCAATACTGGCTTTAAGCCTGTCTTTAAGGCTGGCCTCTTATATTCTATGCTTATTGACAGGGTTTGTGGTCTTCATTAATATTACATTTTGACATCCTGACAGATGCACATTCCCAAAGGAAGGCAGCAAAATAAAGTTTTTCTACTTCCTCAAAAAAATTCTCTGTACTTTCATCCTAACTTTGACAGGAAAGCTGAGTATTTCCTGCACACACAGTGGCAGGTTTGAGTTTTTGTTTTTGGTCTAGTTTCAAATACTGCTAGAGGGCAAACTGATCAGTTTATGTTGAAGTTTGCAATTTTGATCTTTTTCTTTTCTCTAACTTTTTTTCGTGGCCGTGAACCAAGTGCATGAATCAGAACCAAAATAGATTGCTGAGTATTTACTTCGAGTTTAGAGCAGTTTTCAGTCTAATAGGCCAGGCCGGGCATAAAGCATGTTGCTCATTTGACAAAAGAAAGCACTCTTTGTTATACGGCTGAATTTCAACCAGCAGCACCAAAAATGAAAAAAATAAAATCAATGAGGATTATTGTGTAATAAATTACATGACAGGAAATGAGAATGGCTTTGGGGCAAGATTTTAACATTTCAGATGGGGAAAGAGATGCCAGCCGTCGAAGAGAATTATAAATAGACTAGATAAATTGATTAGCATTATACAACGCTTATTCAGTTATGCATCTTGAGCTTTCCTTGATGTGGTTTTCTTACATGTAATTTAGAATGGGCACTTTGCTCTCTTAAATTATTCAGTCACACAAACAGGCACAGAAAGACCCTCTCCACCCCACCCCACCTCACACACTCCCTCAACACCCACACACAAAGGAGCACCGTGATAGGTGAGGCAGTCACAAAGACTCAGTGGTGATGACTGTCACTTGTGGTCCCTTGGGTTTGCTCCGTGGTCAGAGTTTGGGATGTAACAGAGGAAGACTATTATTGTGATCTGCTCAATTATTCATCTATGGATGAACTCAATACACAGAGTGGAGGAGAGTGACGTCTGGTTCGACGTTAAGCGTAGCAGCCATATGCCCAAAGAGAGATAAAATGTCTGTCCAAGTTTTAACATGACTCTTGTGAATTAAATCTGGAGATCATTCGGAGCTACTACTAAAGCAACAAGTAGTTCTGTCATGTATTTTTCATTGATTTAATTCTTTGATGCAAGTAAAACATCTTATAACACACCACAGCTCTTACAAAAGGCCCTGTGAGCATCAGTCCGAACATTCCCACACTGTGTAAAGGTACCATCTCTTGATTGCTCTCTCATTGTCAGGAGGCAATGCCGGAGCTTATCTTACCTGCATTCACTTTGTACCCCCCCCCCACCCCCCCCCCACCCCACATACACACATTCGAGTCGTCTGACAATGGAGTGTATCTTTGAAGATAGCATCACCAACCAGCCTATAGCTTTGCCAGTTGGAGCCAAAATGCTCAGCTTGCTTTTATTTTAACCAAACTCGAGCCAAACACAGGTCTCTGTTCTGCGCAAAGCACCCTCTCCATCAACACTAGCACCTATTCAGTAAGTGGATTGCTGCATTATAACTTCATGAACATCCCCAGAAAATGAGGAGCGCTCATGAATGCAACTGCCAGAGAAGGCATTTTTATCCCATGTTGTGTTTACATACCAGCAGAACCACCTTTGATGGGATTAGAATCACTAAAGATGTGCTTTAGCCGGCCCGGGAAGCTGCTAGCAGGGAGAATGTGCGGGATTTATGCATTTTTGATGCAGCGTGGGGAGGAGTGGAACTCTGAAAAGGCTGCATGACCTACTTAGAGAGCCGTGGAATTCAGACGACTCGTCATGCCACAAAAAGAGAGAAATCTTTCTCTCACTCTCTTGTACGTGTGTGTCAGAGAGGTGTATGCAAAGTGTGCGCCTGTGCATGTTCTTTTCTGCCTGCTGGTGTTTGTTTGCAAGGGAGGACACACACACACACACACACACACACACAGAGTAAATTGTGCCTCTTTTCTGTCATTTGTCTCTTTACTGTGCATCAGTGTGTGTGTGTCCTGCTCTATGGGCTGCATCTTATTTTAAGCCTTTGAGCCTGTTTTATTTAAAAGCCTCTGTAATGAGGAGCCTTCTGACATCTTGCGACACTTCGGCCCACAGTCCACTGAGATGGCATCAGGTAGGCTGTTGACACAATCATGTGCTTGTGCGCATGGCACACACAAAAAACGTTCACTTTTATCCATCCAAGCAGTGGACTAACAACAGCTTCTCCCTCTGTTCCTATCTAAGGGAAAAATGCAGTCTTCTTTGCGACATGGCCTTGTACACAAATTAATTTTCCTCTGGACCCTTCTCTCTCTCTTCTGTCCACCCCACCACCACCATATACAGACGCACACATTCTCTCTTTCTCTCTCTCTCTCTCTCTCTCTCTCTCTTGGTAACTATGGCAACACAGTGTTGTACGTCAGCTTCTCAAACGAGACTGTATTGTCCGACTGCTCAGGCTGTCACATTCCTCATTCCAGCTTTACTGTCGCCCTGTAGGGTGAGAGAAGAGGGGCGAGCGAGGGAGCAGAGAGACTCTTTCTTATTGCTTCTATGTGTTTCCAGTCACCTCAATACAGACCAGTCAATAAGCCATTCATTAGAAACGACAAGCACTCCCAGTCAATGCCTTCAACTGGAGTGGGTTTTTTTTTGGCCCGGAAATGAGCTATTGTGAGACAAGAGTTGACCACCTGTGTGTGTGTATGTGTGTGTGTGTGTGTGAGACTGTCCATGCTTGTAAATCCTGGTGATTGATGATTGTTTGCAGACACTCCTGCCATGGCCCCCAGCCTGGTTAAATATTCGCATGTTGATGATTGTCGTGGTGTGCAGTGTTTGTGTGTGCTTGCGTATGTTGGGAGCAATGAGTGCGTGTGCTGGTGGCAGTCATATGAACATTTAATCAGTTGCAATAATAGCAGTTGTTGACATCACCATGTTGCTTTTTTACTTGTTTTTAGAATTTCAAGGCAACGTGTCAATACGTGTCATTTTCACTAGTAGCAATTACAATTAAAGATTTCTACGATTCATTTCTTACTATTGAACCTGTCCATTGTAGATATCTGTAACTTGATTTACTGAATTTAACAACTTTTACATTGACTTCTATTCAAACTTAATGACAAGTCTCTATATCAGTAAATTCTTAGTAATAATGTCTCCAACTCGACTCTCACTAGACAGATGCTAATTCTTGATAATTCAATTTGTTGCCAATCTTCAAATCAAAATTGGATGTTTTGGGAATTCCAGATATATCTGGTTACATTGTGGATATTTACTGCAGAGCATAATTGAATTTAAAAAGTAAAAAAAAAAAAGTATTATCTTGACCAAAATTATGAGGGTGACCTGGCTTGTTGATCTGTCAGATATGCCTGAAATTACATTTTGTATTTTAAATTGCTTCTTATTAAAATAACTATGGTATCAAAACTGAATAAATGATCTTTAAATCTAATCATTGAATCATTTGAGATGTATTTTCTACATGTAAAAATATATAACACAACATGTCACAGGTCTCTCAAACTAACATTTTGAGTGAAAAGTAAGTCCTTTCTGATCATCCCTGTGCATGTTAAATGTTGAAACAGCTTGTGGTAGGCGGCGGACCCAGGCTGTGTGGTCAACACTGCAGGTCCAGAGCAGGAGCAGTAATGAGTGGACCTATGAAAAACCAACGAATACAAAATCTGCTTTAGTTTCAACATGAGCTTTGGAAGGTGATGGATGTTATTGTGGATCAAAGCCTATTATAATGGACAAACAGCCTGGCTCGAAGGCTGCTTTTGTGAAGAATAAATCACAGTGCTGCTGTGCACATCGCACTCTCACTCCTGCGCACAGTTCACCCCTGTATCTTTTCATTTCACTTGGATGTCATTATCCATTTACCTTCAACAGCTAATCTGAAATCCCTGTGCTCTCCTGTCACTGACTATTGAATCAATTTTCAGCTAATATTAATGATTGATAAACACGTTTGTTCGCTGTGTTGTGTCAGTCCACTCTTTGAAATCATGCCTTGAAAAAAAATACGTTTAGGTGATTAAGTCAGAAATTAATTGCACTGAGCAGAAATGTGCTACGTTAACATCCAGAGAAGATGAGTTAATGATGCAACACTGACAGCCATGACCCTTAATAACTTTAAACCTGCTGGAGAGAGAGAGAGAGGTGTGAAGGAAGTGGTAGGGCAGAGAGAGAGAGCGAGCAGTGAGCGAAGGAGGGAGGTAAGAGAAACTGGAGGATCGAGATGGAGTATGTGTGAAAGAATGAGATGGAAATGATGATGATGAAATGGAGAGAGAAGTAGTAGATATGGAGAGGAGATGAGAGGTTTGTGTTTGTGGAGTGAAGGAGGGGTCCTGAATCCAAACAGACACTAGGCCAGGATTCCTGGGAGGCGGGGTTTTGCTGTAACAAGATTGATGTGCGTGGACAGAAGAATCCCTAGGCTGCAGAGAGGGACAGCCTGAACTGTGCTTTGCTCTATTCTACTTAGTACACACACGTACACACACGCGCACGCACGCTCACAGACCTCCATGCACCCACTCACCCAATATGACAGGCGTTTATTTATTTATTTTTTTGAATCCTGCTCCACCATGCCTACACTCTTAAGACTCCCATCTGTCTTGTGTGGAATAAAGACAGGTGCTGCACTCCTCTCTGCCTTCCACAAAGTTGTCAATAGATGGCCCATGTAATTTGGAGAAGGATGAGTAATCTGCAAGTGTTTGGCCTTTTAGACCTGACTAAATGTCAGCGGCAATATCTTCCTTTTTATACTCTTTAAATGGCCATTATTAGATAACCAATCATAGAGAGGACTGCTGGCAAAGTCATCTGAACACACGCACAAACGTGACTTGTATGATGATTGTGATGGGAAGTGTGTCCTTCCAAAAGACAAAGTCAAACTGAATCTTAAAATAAACTCCCATTATGTGATACATGTTAGAAATTAATGAAAACATCATGCCAAAGTGATGGAGGGGTGAGGTCAGAGCAAAACACAGTGTGTGATCAAGAGTCGGTCCTCCTGTTTGCCTCTGATTATTTAACCATCATCACCATCCTTCTCTAACCTTGAGAGAATCCATTTTACTGTACCTATCAAAAGTAGATGGCTAATAACAGAGCGTGTCATTCAGCCTGTGAAAGGAAGAGTTGGAAGAGCTTTAAGTCCAAGGAAATAAGATGATGTCAACAGTTGCCATGGTTTATGAATTTCTGACAGAAAACAGAAAATGAAGGGCTGCATCCAGCACTGAATAAGTTTGAAGGTGGAAGATGTTGGAAATTTAAGGACATGGATTTTTAAGAGACAGGGAAGGTCTAATGAAAATCCTACACCTTCAACTAATAGCTGGAGCACTTGAAAATATTGATCGTTAATACTGAGTAGATACAGTTCATTCAATGTCAACATTCTTAAAAAATGTGAATTAGCCAGCCCGGCCCATCAGGTGACACCAGAGAGCTTCACAGTGATGTCAAGAATCCCAAAGCCAAGAACCTGTCCAGCACACAACCCCCCTTAAATTACTGTTTCCCATTTTGCACAGAGTAAACAGATGCGAAATCCAACGTGGTAAGTAATAAGCTTTTGCGGCACTGGTACATGCAGATTTTGTTTACTTTGTATGAAGCCACTGTAAATTTGCTCGATTGAATGCCCAGTGAAAGTGGAATTAATCTCCTCATCTGTCTTGAGGCAATAAATATTTGTCTTTCCCCAAAATAAGTTTCTCCTTTAAATGTCCTTTCAAATCATCTAAATTTTCCGTGGTGACTCATCTCTCTTCTTTAGTGTGTCATGTTTCCTGTATCATTTACCGGCCTGAATGAACTGAACCCCAGCAATTAGGGAAAGCCATCATTCTGTGTTTCTTCCCTGCTCTGCTGGGCAGCTGAGCTAATGCAGTCCATCAGGGTCTACGTGCTGTATGCTTCTGAACATTCCTCTGGTCGTCTCCACTCTTGCAGACAGCACTGTATGAGGTAAACAGGTCGGAGATGGCTTATAAAAAGAGGCTGGGATGTTTAAATGTGAATTCTTAGAAAGCAAAGCTCATATGAGAGTTTGAGGAGGAAACATGGGGAAATGAGGGAAAGGATGGATTGGATTAAAACTTTCACACAGTTGTTGTCCATAAACCTTCAATATGCCCAAATGACAAGAAATATATGAGGGATTGGATGTGCTTTCTTATTCAGTTTCTAGGCTGCTCCACTTGAGGAAAACGCATACTCAACATGATCTAACAAGTATCTGGAAGGGTAGCAACTTTTCATTGTGAGTTCATTTGGGGTTGTGATGAAGCATAAAAAAAATGTTGTGGAGAGTGCCTTGAGTCAAAATCGACTGCACCGCATTTTGTATTCGCCGATATCATGAATTCCCCAAATGGAGAAGACTGTAGGTGATTTGCTGCCAGACATGGGGAAATATTTCTCTCTCTGCAGTAACCTTAGCCATCTGCATATCGCCAAACTAACACCGTACCATTACCCAGAACCACCCTCTTTTCCTCCTGCTTTCTTTTTTCCTGCTCTGATTTACTGGATTCATCCACGGGAGAGAGCCGAGGACCTTTGGGGCCAAGAAACAATTAACTTGATAATGGGCTCTCCCCCTCTCTTTTTCTTCTTCCTGCTCTCTGTCCACATCCCCTCTCTTCCAGTCTTTATCATTTACTAGTTAGCAGATACACCAGCTACGGCACCTCTGTGGTTGCCAAGACCTTTTATTAAATAATTTAAAAATACATTATATTTATTGGACTCTTGCGCTCAAATTCTGCTGGGTAAGTATGAAAACGACCTTCCTCTTGTCAGGCCAGAGTTATCATTCATGAGGCATCCAAACTCTTAGCATTGAGCCATGAATGTACATTGACTTTTCTGCTCTTCAGTGTGACTTGAATGGGGAAAACTGCAGAATACCCTCAGCTATTTCTACTGTGAACAGAACTGCCAGTGATTTAGCGCTGCTTCTGCCCCATACATTTCTGCCCACGTCTCTGATTATGTCAGGAATTGAAATGGGTCTCGTGTTGTGCTCCAAATCACAGCTTAAATTGGCATTTTTCCGTGATCAACATGACAAATGTTAACTGCTCCTTGAAACCACTACCCTGATGTGTGAAAATTACTTTTGATTGGAAGGACAACTCGCTCGCTACTTTTGGTTTAGGCTAAATAACCACTTTTAAGTGGAAAAATGGCTTAAAGTAGGAATATGCCCTGATGTGAAAACGAAATAGCAACACGGGCGCCCTCGGTAGCTCACCTGGTGGAGCGCATACCATCGAACTTGACTGATTGGTTGAATATGTTACCAAAAACTATTCCCTCAGTCCTCTCCATTCCTCTCCTCTGCATCCAGTGTCTCCTTGGGGACCGATTGGCTTGTTTCAGTGGGATAACACTTTAGTTGGTCCCCCTCACTGGTAGTGCAACATGTTCCAGCTGTTGTCAGGCCTTGTCAAAAGCACAACAACCTGTAATAGGCTTACCACAGCGTCTGCTTCCTGCACAGCACAGATTGCTAATAAAGGTGCAATGTGTTCAGGGTGATTTTTGTACCACTGGCCAATTTCAGCTTATCTCGGATTGGGGAGTGATGCTGATGTGTGAGTTGATGTGTGTACATGAGTGAGTTTTGGCACATGTTTGTTTAAAGATGATAATTTATTTAGTGTATGTGTGTTAGGAAATAAGCATAAGCACAGGGAGATTTGTGTGTGTGTACGTGTGTGTGTGTGTGTGGGAGTCACAGAAAGTGAAAAAGAGTGAAAGAGACTTGACACCACCGAGGAGGCTTCCAGCATGCCATCATGGTTATCCTGGTGGCCATCTGAGCTCTCCAGAAAGCAAGATACATTGAGTGCAATAACAAGAGCCAGACTGCAGGGAGAGAGGGAGAGGGGAGGGGATGGAAGGCAAACAGCCATCAGCTTCGAACATCCCAGTCAGTCTGTCGCAGTGGATTTTAAAGTCTAGTCTCTCCCAAGATAAGTGGTGGGTTCCTCAGTTTTTTTTTTTTTCATTGTGTTGCAGGCATGTATTGTGAAGAGAAGAGATTGGAAAAAAAAAACTCTATCACTCCCTCCTGCTCTCAATTTTACTTCATCCACTCTCACTCAATCAATGTGTACTCTCTTTGGATACTCTGGGGCCTGCTGTCTAAATGTTACCACAAGGAGACTTGACGCTCGCTGCATTCACAACTCGGATTCATCCTCGCCCCTTCTTCCTCCTGTTCTCTCCCTCTTGTTGCTCTTTTCAAAGAGTCTCACTTAAAGCCTTGGCTATTGCTTTTTACACTGGTTCCCTAAGTCTGTGAATTACCTGTCAGCCATGTCTTTGTGGTTATTTAGAAAGAGAAAGGAAAGGCATGGTGGGTGATGTGTTACACCCCAGTGGACCTCACAGGGGGCTCACTGATGGTGAACAAATAGCTCCAGCTTCTTGAAGATCTTGAGTCTCTGTGTGTACGGCTGGTAGCAGGTGAGATGAGGCTGCCACTGATGTGCGAGAAGCGAGTGTCGACCTTAACTGATGGATGAATGAACTCAAAGGAGCTACCTTTATTAAACAAGTATCGATACTATTAGGATAATCAAAGACCATACAGTTACCCTGTCTTTACACCAACAAATACAATTTTACTAAAATACTGCAGACTGAATCACACACACCCCCTCCTTTACTCTTCTTCAGAGAGTAGTTGGTATTGACAGCCATGACGGAGTTTAGAGGATTAGTTGGGTTTGTACATGGGGAAATAGATAATCTCCTTTAGATCTGACCTATTGGCTGCACCCTGCTAACTCTATAGGGCTTTATAATGCCAAGCATATGTTTTAGCAATCGCTGGATTCAGCCTTGCTCTCATTGCCCCTCCTGGCTTGGAGATGTGGAAGTAATTCAATGAGGAGTGCATGCAGGAGGCAGATGTAGTCGCTAGAAAAGACCGGCTCTTTGCAGCTGCTGCACTGCTGCTGCACTGCTTAACGCGTCAGGGAAGTGTGCAGCATAAAGGCACAAGGGATGCCTACATGTGCCCCGAGAGCAACATCAGCAGTGACAGTGTTGTGTCTGTTGTTAGCGCAAAAATGTACATTAATGGCACTGCAGTGTGTATGATCTAAAGGGTTTATGCTGACAAATGTCTGTAGCCCCGTGAACATTTGTTTTACGTTATGATAAGTGTTTCTCATACTTGTAGAGGCATGTTCAGAAGAGGGAACATGCACCAGATGTTTTTCTCAATTCTAAATTCATTCTTCATTGCAGTGATGTGTGTGTGTGTGTGTGTGTGTGTGTGTGTGTGAGTCTGTGTCTGTGTCTCTGTGTCTCTGGGTTGTCATTTGTCCCTCTTTTGTGTATTGGGCTTTCCTAGATAAATATTGCCTGCCTCCTCAGTGAAGCATTGCAAGAAAAATCTACCGGCTAAAGACTGGAAAATAATTCTAACACAAATGAAACCAAGTATGGAAGTTCACAATTAATTGTGCTTATTCAACTGAAAGAGAAAATGTTGTAATGTTGTTGCACACATCAGATTCACACACAGCTAAAACTGATGTGTTTGCCGCTTTTTTTGGGGGGGGGGGTAAATTGCATCACATTATCTCTGCAGATGAGCTGACAGTGTGTACACATCTGATCGTAACCCATAAAGACACATAATATGCGGTGGGATTCTTGCACATTTTGTTCTTGGTAATCACCTGTGCTGTTGGCCTTGTCATGAATAAATGCAGTGTGTGAAGAGCAGATTGCTTCTGACATCAGATCAGGCTCTCCCCTCCCTATGTCTCTCTGTTGTTATATCGCTCTTCCTCTTATATGTATGTGTATGTGTGCAGTGTTGGGCCTCAGGTTGCTGATTTGGGTGCAGTAATTCGCCATTAGACGAGGGACAGGTGCAGCTGCCTCTGTTTGCAGCGCTAACAAGGCATTTCATCATGGTTAGCTCCAGCCTGGTGCTCTTATCAGCTCCTGTTCTTGTCACAATATCACACACACACACACACACACACACACACATATTACACACATGGAAACACTCCAGTGGTCTGCACTGGGTCGTTCTACATACACTGGTGAGATGGAGGTGAAGCTCTGGCTTTTTAGTGAAGGACAAGCCCCAAGGCATGCTGATCTATGGCTGTCCCTAGTTAGTAGGGGCAGACTAATTTTCCAAGGGAAGCAGCTACACTTTCCCCTCTGTCTTACAGAAACACTGGATCAGACTTTCATAAAGATTTTGGATGTGTTTAACCCTCTATGACTCATGAATTATCACTGCTACAATGTGCTTCAAATGTACTGCCAGAGAAAGACAATGGGCTTTATCTCATACTATATCTACAGGCATCTGTGCAGGATGACCTTTAAATACATGCGACATTACAGAGTGTTGTTCAAAATTAGATGCAAATTATCACATGGAGCATTATATAATAGGTTAAAAAAAGTTCCAGGGCAGCTGTTTCCTCACATTTGGCCTAATTGAGTGTGATTTATCAGTAGCACAATAACAGTAGGCTAATGCCATCATGTAATGATAAATCAATAAGAATGAATCTCAGTAGCTTTGTGTAAAGGTCAGAGTGAAGCAAATGTAATGGAGACAATGGATTGAGGAGCATTTGAAATAAACTCTTCTTGGCCAGCTGTCCCATCAGTAATATCCTCCAAATGGTTAGGGAGGTGGTTCAAACTCAGTGGAGTGAAATGTCAAGCTGAGGAGGAGACCATTTGGCAAAAATAAAAATGTTAATAGAATATTGTGAGAAGTATCTGTAAATCCAGTGACTGAAGAGTAAAGCCCATTCCAGTGTGTATGAACAGGCAAGTCTCCTTTCTCCGTTGATGGATGTTCAGCTTAGACAGGTCTATACACCGCATCTGAGTTTCCATTTCTAGGTTCTTCCAAGACCAGCCCTCACCCCGGCAACCCCACCAGTCCCACCTTCACACACACACACACACACACACACACACACACACACATACCTTACTTGGCCGTCTCCCAAAGCGGTCAAACAGATTACTACGGGCGTTAACTCCATCGATCTGCTCCAAATGGCCTCCAAATGCCAGGAATTAGATTTCAGAGTGCAGAAGAGGGAAATAAAGTGCTGTAGTATTTCTTGCTGGTCGGCTTGGTAGTTAAGTGCTGCCATGCCGTTCTCATTGTAACAGCTTTTCCTCAGAACTTATTTGTGTTTTCCAGGACTGAGATATTTGTCTCTGTTTGTACCTCGTCTGGAGCATATTTCTCAGGGAAAATTGGGCTGTAAGATGCAGCGTATACCCAAACCCCTCAGCAACTGCTCGAAAATCCTTGAAAAATGCTTTAATATCTCAGTGCTGCTGAAAATGGATTTGAAAGAGAGAAAAGTGAAGTGTGGAGCAAAGGAGGGAGAGAGGGTGTGGCTAATGTACTGGAAGAAAATAACACGGTGATCTTAAGATTTGAAATATAATCAAAATAGTTTTAGATTTGATATTAAAATGTCCTCCTTCTATAATTGTCAGACTGTGGACAAATCGGCAGGAGAGTGTGCAGCTGCTGAGCATCATAGAGATCCACTGAATCAATCTCACGGTCATGAATTACTCCATTGTGGGGTTATAATGGAGGGCAGGTTTATAATACTGGTTGACTCGGCTTTATTAGAGCACGGTTAATGTCAGGCTAATACCTCTTCGCTCCTCTCTCTCTCTCTCTCTCTCTCTATTCAGCTGCTCCTTTCTCTCCCTTTCTCCTGCCATCACCATCACTATCTCCATGTCTCTTCACTCTTTGGGTCCCATTATGTTCGGCCGCCTCTCCTCTCTATCCTGCGTTGCCTATCTGGCATTAAGCTACCCAGCGTCTCCATAGCTGAATAAGTATTGATTAATGTCTGAGTGGTTGTGCTACCTAATGAGAGGCTAAATATAGCCATCGCTACACCGGCCCTGCCATGGCCTCCTCCCTCATCTAGTGCACAAAGTGTGGATAGTCACACGTTGGCATGACAACACACCAGTCAAGGCTCTGTGAGCAGTCACAACAGATTGTGTGCATGTGTGCCCGGCAAAAGTAACAGAAGATGAATGAAGCAGGGGGAGTGAAGAGAGGAAGAGAGGAGAGGAAAGAGGAGGTAGCGTTTAGCTTTACTTGAGAGAACTGAAATAATTAGTTGCTGAACTGATTAACTGATCAACAGAAAAATAAGCAACATGAGATGGCAAAGGGTTCAAGTCATTCAGCAAGCAACCTTGAGCTTTAGGAAACTGATAAGACTTTTAATCATTATCTTAAATCTCGTAGACCGAAATGGTTCATTAATGAATCAAAAACAATCTGCAGATGAATTGACTTTTGGGTGTCTGTTACAGCCTGTTTCTTTTTAAAGCTTAACACAAACCTGTTTTAAAGTCTGTCCAAATATAGCTGTGGTCACAATGAGCCCTGACCTGCCTTAAAATCACCCTGCTTGCACAAACTCACGTACACAGGTGCGCAGACACACACACATGGAGAGCATCTGTGGTTTGAAATGCTGTAAAGTAGTTTTGTTTGCTGCTGAGGGGGTGAGGAAGATAACCATTCTTGACCACCTACACTACATTGTCACTCTCCGTAATAAATCAGCTTAAACCTGCAATACTGCCAAGCTCTATTGTACTCACGTTGACAAGTTTAGTTGCCCACATTTCTTTTCTGTTGCATGGTAACCAATTGAGAGTTGCAATCCTACCAGCCCACCTTATTATGGCCAGCTGGAGAGAAATGAATGATAAGAGTATGCAAATGGGATATCTTCGTTAATAGCCTGCTGTTTTATTCAGCTGTGTGGCCAGGATAAGGAATCCCCACTGTGTCTAATCACATCTTCTCCCTCTCATTTCACCTGAGGCGTATCCGCAATCTAGTCTATTTTTGACTGGCATTACAGCATACATTGTTCTCCACTGGCGTGAATGTACATGCAGAGGGGAAAACCATGTTTTTACCAGTAATTGGTCCTCTACTTTAAAGAATGAAAGACATTCAGACAAAAGAGTCTGATGACTTCAATCTTAGCACATGATTAAAACTGACTGGTGAGGGGTGAGTGTACAGCAGAGTGATGGCCACAACAGTTTGTGTTCTTGCTCTCAACTTGTGCCTTGAATGAAGTCAGAGCGTCAAGACTGTGATCGTCCTCTCGATGAACCAGACAAGAAGACCACTAGATGTTAACTTGTCATCCCTCCAGCCATGACACCTGCCATGCTCTTAATAAAGTTACCAACGGATCACAACGCACAGCCCCCTATATGTAGTTAGCGGTCTCAATCCTCCATATTCGATTTTCAGTTTTTCAATCTGTGCTCTGGAGGACCTGCTGTGCTGTTGTTCAGTGGGAAATCTCATTCAGTTGCTGGCTGATGGCTAACAAGGTCAAATGACTCTTCAGATGAGACGGACTGTGTCAGAAGGCAGAAACACACACACACACACACACACACACACACACACCACCTGCCATTCAGGCACCCAGTCCATCTATCTATCAGCCGCACACAGGAACACATCCTGAATTGAGTGGCAATAATAGAAGACTGAGGGGGGAAGTGTTTACTGCTGATAGGAATATCATTACAAACTGTGGAAATCAGGGAATCACAGCAAAACCAGTTAGCCAGCTCATGTAGCAATCAATAGGAACCAACACTGTTTTTTCCCTCTCTTCTTCAATTCTCTCTCTCTCTCTCTCTCTCTCTCTCTCTCTCTCTCTCTCTCTCTCTCTCACTCTCTCTCTCCTTTTTGCACACTCTTTTCCTCTGGTTGCTATAGTGACTTGAAATGGCTGCATTCTGCTGCAGCGGATCAGAGCGGGGGCCGCTCGTGCAGCTAGTCAGCTCTGTTGTTTTACATGATGGTTTCAAAGAACAACACACACACAGACACGCACACACGTCATAGTGCTAAGACAAGTTAAAATTTGTTATCAAAATGTCGAAACAGTTTTCCGTCAGCAGTAGGCCGATACATGGACATAAAATGACATTAGTCATGATGCTGGTTTTGTCATGTATCTACCACAGTATGTCGAAATGCTTTTCCTTGTACAGTAGGTATTGATTCATTGATTGAGTCCGATGTTAAGGTCTTAAGTATTAAAAATCTTCTACACCTTGTCAGGAAGTGTAGAACATTTTTGATTGGTTGATATGATCAAAAAGAATCTAATAGTTATATAAAAGTTGTGGTTTCTGTATGGGAGGAGAATGTCTGATATATCATTCAGGTACTGATAATCCAAAAAAACTGGCTTGAATATCTAATGTTGCCTTTTAAGAGTCTGTAACTTTCCCCTCAGTTTCTTCCTTGTTCCAATCCTGCACATTTTCTCAACCCTTTTTTCCTAAATCTGATATTTGGCTACATTTTTTCCTTTTACCATCCTTCCTTTGCTGTTCCCTCCAACAACTAATTAATGTATCCCCCCTTTTTCTTCCTCCCGTCTCTTCATCCCTGCTCTAACTCCACCTTCACCACTGCTCTCTGTGTCCGCAGTGTGACAACGCCAAGGGACTGAGGGCCTTCTTTGATGCCATATGCTACGGCCCCAAACACCTGATGATCTTTGGCGGTGTCTGCCCCTCTGTGACCTCCATCATTGCAGAGTCCTTGGAAGGTTGGAATCTGGTGCAGGTAGGAGACCTTTTGTATATATCATAACATGTGCATGTGGAATATATTTACACTGTTGGTGATCGAGGTCCATCAGTGGGCTGAATAAAGAGGAACAGACACGTTATAACTCTTGCTAACCTACTTATAGCTAAGAGCTCAACCAAGTGTCACTCTGCTGGTCAGTCAATGTTAATTACCTACTTAATGTTCATATCATAGATTTATGACAAGTGATAGATTTTACCATTTGTTCTTGTTTGCTAAATGGCATTTGCTGCTGTTAACCTAGTAGAGCTTTGAGATTGCTCACTGTCAGCACCATTCTTACATCTGGTAAACTTGTGAGCCCCTTAGTTATTGCGTACAGTTTCTCTGATGTCCCTCTGATGTGGAGGCTCATTACATCTTGAATCACATGTCCAAAAAGAGCCAGGCTTTGATGTGTACTTTTCTTATTAAGGAGCTGATGTTTATAAATGGTGTAGGTTAGGGTTTATGTGTTGTACACTCTGGTTTTAGGTGTGGTACATTATCACAAGCTGAGAGTAGTGTTCTGAGATGTAAGAGGCCTTTTGCGGACCTGAGCTGCCTACTCATCATGAAGCATGAGTCACCAAGAAACTATAATGTTTGCTTAGATTCTGCAGTAAGACACGTCAGTGGAGGTGAACAACACACCAGACAGTTTTCAGTTGTTCTGTGGAGCACACAAATGCACACAGAGGTGGCAACTTTGTGTACTTATCAAGCTGGTCCTTGCACTCAGGGCCTCTACATTGTTGGCCTGATACCTTTTGTTCCAGCCCACTAACCTTTTATTTGTAGCCTTTGTATGGATATACTGTATGTGACAATATGTACATACAGTAGTGTATATGTGTGTAAACATGTTTGAATGCGTATACTTTTGACAGATGACTCAATGCTTTTTGATGGCATGTGCTGGGAGTTAGTTACTGTAGCCACTCCTGCAAGCTGGGATGGAGCTTTTGTCTGTGTGAGAAAAGAAGCCTCATTGAAGTGGAAGAGGAAGGTACAGAGGGGAGGAAAGATGAGTGGAAGTCTTGAATCCTGCATCTCACAGTGTTTAGCGTGCCATGTCAGCTGGAATCTGTTTTTTAAATTGTGAATTCTGTCACCCTGCATATTTATTACCCAGCCCTGGCATCCCGTCTGCAAGACTTGAGTTGGTGTGCGAGGAAATAGAGAATTTTCCATGGTGATTTTTATGGGCCAGGCTTAACAAGCTCATCATTTCCACATCAAAACAGGGATCTGGCAGATACTATCTACAGTTGAGATAGCTGAGAGAACAACCACTCCTGGAAAAAGCTTAATCATACACCCATAAAAATAGATTTCAATCAGTGTTGATGCCTAATGAAGTCAGCTTTGAAAGGCTCAACAAAAATAAACTCCCACTGCATACCCATTCATTACGCTCCATACACACACTTGAATGCACATACTCATACTTAAAGCAGAGGAGGTTTTAGAACAACATTATCAGTGTCGATTTTTTATACTCAAAATTAACAACAATCAATATATATATTTATCAACAGGTAAATAATGGCTGATGAGAACTGCAAAACAAATTATGAGCTCAGTTACATCCTTCAAGGTGAAGGACATGTGAGCAGCAGACAGCCATAGATGTCAGTGGGCTACTTTTCAACCATTCTCTATCTGAGCTGTAGAAGAGGTTAAAGACAGAAGACACAGATGACATTTTATCAGGGTCTGTAAATGTAATTTCTAGTTGATCAGATTTTGAAAGGCACAGTTTTATTAATACAAAGAACTTCAAACCATATTAGCAAAAATATTTTGCTAAAATGATTCAGATCTTGACTCCTGATTGAAACACGCTGCTTGTTACTGTGTAATAGCGTGAGGCATGCAGCACAGAGCCTCACAAGTTACAGTAAATCTTTCTTTCACACACAGTAACATACACTGACCAGTACACACACACACACACACACACACACACACACAAACACACACAAACACACACACACACAGATGGCAGGCCGTGGTGATTTCGCCAGCAGCACAGTGTTAAGCTCTTTATGTACTGTATGTAAGGATTGATCTGTTGTCACACTCTGCGATTCCGACTCGTGTCTTGTGATGCTGCTGCTGTGGTTCATTTGTCCACCTACTTGCCTGAGGTGCACCACTTGGCTCAGTACTTCGAGCCACTTGTCATAATGCAGTACTATACATGTGCTAAAATGACTGCACATGCAAATTAAAATGGTGGCTTAGATTGTTGCCAGGGCCAATGGACAGATGGCGAGGAGAGGATTGAGGGGAATGATGGAAGAATAGACAGACAGGAGCAGAGATGGACTGTAATAGCATAAATTGAAATTCAAAGAAATAGGGCAAGACACAGCTGTGTTTGTGAGCTGCCATCAGCCACAAATGCCACTGATTGCTGTGTTTTTTATTTCCGCGAGACCAAGCCATTGTCTTGGCAGCCATCTTGGTGTGTGATTAATCTTGTGTTTCCTCACTATCATATTATATAATTCCAGGAAGCATTTGCTGAGCTTTTTTAAATATTTGCTGGCACAGATATCTGTAGCCAGTCAACATGGCTGCACTCTCTTTGCCCTATTTTTTTTAACTTAGGAAAGGTCCTCTCCCTCACAGCAGTGGTGTCTGTTTTCTGTAAATAGCTCACTGAGTGCCAGGAAATGGCCCCAACCCACCCTCCTGTCGCTTGCTGGCCCCTTCTCACTCGCCAATTAGGCCTATCAGTGGTGGCACTGTTCATTTTCAGCCACGTTGAGTGTTTAATGAAAAATTATGCTCCTTTTTTTCCTGTTGTAATTTGGAAGAGAAGAAGCCACAAGAGTGTTTCTCCTTTGAATGATAATTTGTAGAAGTGGACTTACATTGTAGAGAATAGGTGTTTGTGTCACATCCAGTGTTGTTGACACCTCAAAGTTTGGTTCACACATATTGAAATGAACTATATGCCACGTTCATAATTATGATTTAGTTCTTTGTCCCAAAAATGAATTAGTTCACGCCACTTTCATCCTCTGCTGTTTTTTTTTTTAAGATATTCCATGTATTTTTTCCCAGTACAACCTTCTCCTATACACTGATCTCCACTGCCAAGTCCCCATGAATTACTGTAGACGACTACACGATCGCACACAGGGAATATTAAACCAAATAATATATCAAACTCCTCCAAACTATTTGTAACTTAGTAGAGGTGTTTGTAGTAGAGGTACGCCCACTAAATCATGTAGACAGTTTAGTGGTGGTGATATAACTCATGTAACAGTGGTAACAGTAGCTTTTTACTTCTGGCAGATGCATTTAGGATTCACAGAACTTATTTTCTGTAATAATCCAAAATCCAAAAGCCAAGAAAAATGCCTTTAGGTTTTGCCAAGGGGAGCAGGGTGGTCCCAACGTCTGTGCTGAACTGCAAAAATATGTCATCCCTGCTACACTCGACCTTGGGCCTTCATGCACAACACTTCTCATGTCAGTATTTTTCCATATTTCTTATTTACTTTTCATTCTTGGGTTTGTATTGAAAAAGGAATGACTGTGACTGTCAGAGATGTTATTCATCTATCTAGTTGCATTCATTAATGCAGACTAGTCTAAGATGCAGATTAGAAAACCTCTGTTCACTTGTCTTTGTGTCGTAGTTTGAGTATTTGTTGAACTTGTGCTTCATTGTAAAGCTTGCACAAACTTTAGCACCGATCCTCTGATTCATTTATCTCTTAGGAAGGCTGAATAATGAAGTCAATATTTTGGAGGAGGAAAAAGTGGATGCAGCTTCTCAAGGTATTATGGTCAGGACCTGGACATGGAGCTAATATTTACCCTCATATGAAGCCCATTTTTCTTCTTCACTTGCTCTATTGATCGTCAATGCTTCATTAAACCAGGCAATTTAGGGACAGGAAAGTTGCATCCCTGCCTCCTCTCGGCCCACCATTCTCTTTCTTGGAGCCTCCACCAATTCTTTAGGGTCGTCTTTTTCCCATTTTCTTTCTCTCACTCTCCCTGAGTGCTACACTGGATGCTTCAATAAAACATGTGATGCCTAGCACTGCAGTATTCTGCCTCACTTACGTCAAATCCTCCTGTGTACCGTATCAATATTTCATGACTTCCAAAGTTTAGGCTAAAATCTCAGAGTGCAAGGGCAGGGATAGTGCGAGCATCACAATAGATCATCATAAATCAACATTATGAGTAAAGTTCAGGTTGACTTCTTTGTGCTGACTGTGTGTGTGTGTGTGTGTGTGCTGGTTTTGCTTGGCAACTAAAGGTTATATAAACTGTCCTCTAAAGGTTTAATGACTTGCCTAAACCATTCATTGTCATGTTTGGTGGCATGTGTGTTTGCATGTGTTCAGTGTCCTGCCTTGTGGATTAATTTTTCTAACGTTGGTCTCCATGAATGTGACTCAGGAGTGGCAGTTAGGTCTAAGCCTGTAGACAAGACCCAGAGGAATATGGAAGTGGTGTCTCTCCCCAGTGAAACCCTTGATGTCATGGCCACTTTTATATGGGCAGAGGCTTGCTACTGTTGTGTAATGCATATATGAGGAGGTACTGTTGGGATAACCGAGTGGGTGGACGACTCAACGTCCTTTTTATGGGCTGTAAATTACACTCCAGATTTCTGCGACAGGCTGCTGATGAAGTTAAACAAGGCGAATGTTGACATTTAAAGCAAAGCCGATTCAAAGACAAATGAGCCTGCTGCACAGATCCACAGTTCCTCTTCATTCCACTGTTTTCGCATTGAGTCTGTCACAGTTTCTTTTTTCCTCTACCGCTCAAAGGAAAAAGACTCAAGAAAATATTAAATACACACAGTGTTATGCATTAATCAGATTGTTTTTGGTCATGAATGCCTCTTGCACTTGTAGAATGCAGGAGTGTGCGCTGTAAGCTGAGCTCACACATGCTGTTGTACCTATTCGAAGTGCTGAATGCGCACCATTGACGAGAAACACAGTAATTAGCTAATTAGCAACATTTGTTGAATACAACTCGTTAACAGATTGCAACTGCTGGTGTCACGTATTGAATAAACATGCTAGTTCATAGACACTCAATAGGAACAAGAGCTTTGACAAGAACATCTTTGTCTTTCTGTTCTTCCCAAGGAAGTAGGAACAACAAATGGAAACAGTTTCTCATTCTTTCTTTTTTTCACCACTGACACATCTTTGACACCAAGGTCTATGAGACACATTCAAAAGGAATACAAGATGAATACATGCTGAATTCCACCCGTGCATTCGAGTGCTATCATTTCCCCAGTAGTTTTCTGAGAGAGGGTGGGTAGAAAGAAAATCAGCGTGTCATACTCACAGCACTAATGATGGTGCGAGACCTGCCAGCCACCAGCAACAATAAACAAACTAGACACATCTTGTTTTTGATGTTTCACACAGAGACATTATCATACACATGTATCTTGTGAAGACTGTAAGACTGTAAGGTGTGTGTGCGTGCTTTTTTTTTTTCTTTCATTTTTTGTGTGTGCCCCCAAATCCTGGTTCTCTTCCTCTTTCTATTTTCTCTTTTGGGGTTTCCAGACTTTGATATATTTTATTTAGGTCATAGAGTCCAAAGCACTTTGAAGAGCTAGCTGGGTGTATACAACTTTTAGTTTGTAGATGAAAATAAAGCTTTGAACAGGAAACATCATATGATGACTTAAATTGGTTATTAATGTTTATCTTTAAAAAGAAATAAACCAATAAATCAAGCTCAGATGTGTGTAGAGGCTCATTTGTCTTTATTGTCGCGGCCAAAATACATGCTCTTAATTTGCAATTTGACTCATGCTACCAGCCAACCATTTTTACATTGAAGAAGAGTAAAAAAAACACACAAAAAGATATGATGTGGGAAGGAAAAAGAAATTAGCTGGAGGTACTGCAGAAGCAGGAAAGGATGAGGTAAAACATAAAATATAATTTAAGAACTAGCAGGAGGCTGCATTTAATGATTGAGGAAAGTCAGACTGCACATATCTGCTGCAGGATGTCAGGAATACAATTAATTGCAAATAGAGGAGGTCCACTCGGATCATGGCTTCACCTCACTGAAGATACCACAAAGCTTTATACAGGAGAGGAAACGTGTTGCCTGAGTGCAAAGAGAGCAAAGCTCTCATCATATGTCTACTGGATGTGACTATATGTGTTTGACTAGTGTTTTCTAAAACAGGCTCAGTTTGAGACAATAAACAGCTCTTAAATGAATATATTTAGTCACAAGTCAGAGAAGTTTGAGGTTTTTGTTGATGATGATTGACAGCGACTGATTATCTGGGAAGAAGTGAGTTTATGTAAAGAGACAGTTTCTTTTTTCAGTGCCAATGAGATTTACAAAACCAAAAATGTCTGCTTCTCTCCTCCAGCTCCTCTGATTTTCCTCCTCCCAGCATATGGACATTTTAGAACTACAGGGCTAGGCACCCTCAATCGACCCAAAATTTGTGTCGGAAACTGGCTTCTCTGAGGCCAGCATCAGGAGGATCCTTTGTATCAATATCAAAAAAGGGCGGACTCACTGAGCAATTGGACATCAAAGAGGACTCGGCTCCATTACAAGCCATTAAAAGCGTAACGGCTGCTTGGAAAGAGTGAAGCTTAGAGGATCGATAAAGGGCAGTTTAACTGTCTGACACAGCTCACTAATATCTGAAACATCAACTCCCCTTCAGAGAGAGACAGAGGAAGGGAGAGAGACAGAGAAGAGAGGAGAAAGTTAGTGGATGAGAGAGAGGAAGTGGAAAGAGGTAAAGATCATTAGAGGGCTCTCCCTCCTTTCCATTGGTATCCATGTACAATAATGATACAAACTAATCACTGTGGATCAGAAGCTGTGCACAACATACACAGTCTGCATGGGAGGCTAAACATAAAACAAACATAATCCATTAGGAACTTTTCAAACTGTGTCACTGTTGAATGTGTTTACAGCGACATGTACACTACTCTACTCTTCACTTGTGCTCATGATGATGGTATTTACCTTAGCTGTGCTATAGACTTGTCCGTCTTGTCCAGTGCACTGAATTGCATAAAGCTTAAGCATTTTGTGTCACAAACAATAGATCAAGGCAGAAAAAGCTCAAAGACTCTTTTCAACCTCTTTTTTTTGATTAAATTCCTTTTCCTCTCTGTCACTCTTTTTCCGTCTCATTCCTCCCACACGATCCTCTTTTCCTTTATCGGGGCATCAGAATGCGGAAGCGTTAAGCCTCCTTGAAGTTGATACTGAGCTCAATGCTATTTTCATTCCCTGTTGGTGCAGTCATTGAATACCTCTCTTTTTAGTCTGCGGCTGCAAATGGAATCCAGTTTGATAAGTCATGATAAATGACTTTTTAGCTTCAGGCCGCATCAGCATTGTCCATGAAGACACAATTGCAGTATGAATTGCAGTAAATGCTTAAGAGAGATGGAAACTCTTATGTGCATATGTATGTCTGTTCGCACAATATGCTATTTTATAATTATATGGCAAAGTCACAACTGATTTCGGGCTGCTTTGATTTAGCTGATCAGTGGTTTACAAATGAAGTTGCATTACAGCCCCAATCAGTCTTCACATGTGGAAGTTACACAAGGTTTTGATGTATCTGTTTAACGAATTGCTATGAAAGACTGTGTAGACTATTGCTACTTTGAATTTTTCACAGATGATTATGGCTTGTTGTTTTCAAATCACAGATTTTTCCTCACTGATTATGGAAAATATACCGTATTATTCTCTAAAGTTTTTAAAGATTCATTCAGAGATTTTTAATTTATGTCCCTGTGCCACTAAATCCAATCTACAAAGATGTCCAAAGCTGCAGTGTGGTAATAATCTTGCTCTGAACTCCTCAAAAACAAAAGTACTCATCATAGAAGTCCTAAAGAGTAGTGCCCACCTCCATCCATTATACATCAATGAGGACTGTGTGGAAAGAGTCCCTGTTCTCAGGTTCCAGTGGACACACATCGGTGAAGATGTCTTCTGCTCCAGCAACCCCACAGCAGGAGTGAAAAGGCACAGCTGTGACTCCCCTTCCTGGGGATCCTCAGGAAAAAAAAAAAACCTGCAGGAAAAGCCTCCAGTGTTCTGCTACCTCTGTCTAATCGCAAGTATGCTGACGTACTGCATCTCTGCCTGGTATATACCATCTGCTCAGTGGACGGTAGAGTCCCTCAGAGGGTCATCAGTACTAACCCAGAAGATCATTGGCTGTCCACTGTCCTCTTTTGGAAGACTTATTCAGTCCGAGCTGCTTCAGCAGAGCAGACAGTATACTGAGAGATCCATCCCACACATCATCTGTTTGACTGCTGCCCTCTGGCAGACACTTCAGGTCCATCATATCATGGACAAACAGACTTAAGAACAGCTTTTAGCCCAGAGCCAGGACTACACTGCCAAACACTGACATTAACTCTCTGGGACCCACGTGACTGATCTGCATTTACTTATAATTTTGTCAAGAACGCTGCATCAAGCTGAGAGGGTTTCACAGTAATCCAAAGAGTCTGGATATTCATCAGTCTACAGCCAGTCAAACTGTCTATAGAAGGAGTTGATTAAGCTCTGTGGATAATCTCTACAAGTGGTCGCCCAGCTACGATGACCTCAAAGGCACAATGCAGGAGGATCAGTAATGCAACAGTTAAAGCTGAACAGAACCTTTGGAGCTGGTTCACATCTCTCCTCATGAGTCAACCACAACAAATGACCAGTAACAAAAGAAGGGAAACTGGTATTCCCCAAGAGGTTATTTACTTTTTCCTGTCACTGAAATACAGGCTGAAATCATTCTTTTTTACTGCTCAAATGAGGTCACATAAATTTGACTTGATTTCCAAGATTTATTTGTCTTTCCAGAGACGTAGAACAGTAGGCAAATAGATTCTCTCCTCTTGAAGCACAAATTCCACTTCCATTTGGTCTCCTCTTTGAACAGCTGTGCTACTCAGGCTCAGACTCAGACAAACAAGTGTTCATATGGATAAATGAACACGCCCATGCATGCACAGATGTAGAAACTGAGTCGTGCATGTTCAGTTTTAATGCAAACAGTCTTGCACTGGCACTCCCTAACGTGTTTGTCTCACTCCATGTCAAATCTATCTCTGTCTTCCCTCTTTTCTCTCTAACTCTCTTCATTCTTTCTCCCTTTCAATCTCTCCTGTAACAAAAGGGGTTTTCCTTTTCAAAGGGTCTCAGAAACCCCTGGGCGCACAAAGTAAGAACTGCTATAATTGGCAAAGATGTGGCAGAGCGTCACGAGGAAGTCCCATAGTCTAATTATGCCGGCAGAGATAGAGGTTTGTATGGTTTCAAGACGCAGAAAGACAACTACTTTCATGAATAGTCATAACATGCTTTCTGCCGCA
Organism: Caranx ignobilis; assembly: GCA_021432705.1. Taxonomy (NCBI): domain Eukaryota; kingdom Metazoa; phylum Chordata; class Actinopteri; order Carangiformes; family Carangidae; genus Caranx; species Caranx ignobilis. The sequence goes on along the minus strand of MU269991.1, from coordinate 2,462,379 downwards.
TTATGATACATTTATAGTGTGACATTTGTCAGGATGTATCTGCAGCATCACATTTCCATGTAAATTGGTGGCATGATGTGCATATTGAAACTTGACAGAGCAGAGCCTTCATGTAATATGAAGATGGACGTTTTCAATGGCACAGTTTAAGGATTTTTATGGTTTTTTAACTGGTACAATTACATCGTTCTACATCCTTAAAGTCACATAACATAGTGTATAGTACATGTACAGGACACTTTGAATCCATCACTGAAGAGATGGCAAATTTGGCTCATTTTCACATTTGCAACACGGCAGCTGCTCAGGGCACACACACCATTACTTTGTTGATATTAAACAGAACATCTAAATGACAATGACAGACATGTTGGTTGACAGCGTGCCTATCATTGAGTAGTAAATCTGCAGCACAGCACAGAAATGCAGTCCGCATGTAGAACTGTCCTTCACTGGAGCCTCCAACCACCAATGGTGTGGAACTAAACTTTATAGTTGTGTTCAGCAGATTGTAGACTTTAAAGACAACAGTGACATGTTGCAATAATGTGAATGGTAGAAGTAAGGGGAAATAGACTGCAAAATATAGATAGACTTCAAATGTGTTCTGAATTAGGTCGACTTGGAAGTATTTAAGGTGCTAAACAGCTGTAAGGACGCAGCAAGAGTTTTTCACCTTGACAGACAGACAGCACAAAAACTATATGACTCACAGCGCTTTGGGTTATGTGAAGTGTGTTTTATATATAAATGTCCTGAGATGCAGGCAGCACAGCACAGCTCTGTTTAAAATTTTAATTCAAACCTTTTAGTGGTTTGCAAGCAGGAGGACCTGAGAGACAAAACAGAGAGCAGCACAGCTAGCTCATTAGTACAGAGTGAATTCTGTCTGTCCTTGAACCCCCTCCCCTGTCTTTCTTTCTCTCTCTCTCTCTCTCTCTCTCTCTCTCTCTCACTCACTCACTCACACACACACACTGCACATTGTATATGTATATACAGTAAAGACATGTGTGCTGATCCACACACACACACACACACACACACAAACTTCCCAGTTCATACATTCATACACTTATATATGTGACTGAGGTGAACTCCACAGGTTAGCAGAGGAAAAAAGTGAAAGTGGGGTAAAATGTTCCTCACCACTAAGCACAGAACGACCTCTTTGTGCAGCATTGCGCGTGCACGCACACACATGTACATGCACAGACACACTGACTCGGCAGATGCATTCTTAAGTTGGACCAACCTTTAAATTTATAAATACCCCTGTGGTATTAAAAGCAGGTTTGTGTTTGACTCATGTGGAGTGCTGGGTATTTCTACTTCCAAAAGCATCAGAACAGTTTCTCGTCATTCCCTCGTCTTTTGACTGCTGCTTTTTAGCTGCCGCTGTCCTGTCTATTTTAATAATGTGATATGGAACTCCCTTCCACGTCGTCACAACGTTTTATGGATGGAAAAAAAAACTTGTGCACAGTTGTGACCCAGGTGGAGGTTTCCTTTTATGGATGCTTAGAGCAAGGCTAGACTCCTTGGCCCAGATTTTATCAGCTGCAGCATGCAAAATTTAACAGTTTTTTTTTTTTTTTTTTTTTTTAACTGAGAAAGACCTGATGTTAAGTTAGCTGTATATTGAAAGATTGACCGTTCTCTCTTCTTTTCAGGTATCAGTGGGGAACTGACTGGTCAAACAAACTGTTTGCTGTGCTGATATTATTACTTGTTGCTTTTGAACCTGAAAACCAGAGAACTAACAACCAGTTGCAGAATTGTGCTTCATTTATGTTTATTATTTTTCTTGAGCATAATAATAGTCGAAGTCTGAACATAGTAAACAGACACAAATATTCCCTCCTGTTTTCTGTTTCTCACACTGGACACTGAAAATTTTCCATGTTGTATTTTGCTCATCTCTTTTATTCACTGAAGGCTCAGCCCGATATTTAATGTTGTTGCCTGCAGCCGAGAGGGTGATACTTAATTTTCAGTTCAAAGGTGTCCTGTGGTGCTTTACTTGAACAGCAGCACTGTTTTTGCATAAACTGATGACAGTGCTTTCAAGTCTCAGCTATGAAATCAGGCATGAAATACAAGTGCTTTGGAATTTGATCACAGTGAAAATCCAGGATTTATTCATCTTCCTAAACGCTGATACAGTGGGGAAATTCCCCTCTGCACTTGGTCTTTCAAAACACTTTACTGTCTTTGCCAATCAATCTCCCTGTTGGGTGACAGTGGCGCAGGAGGTAGAGTGTGTCGGCCAATAACCGAACCGCTCCATCCCAGTCGCTGTCGTCGTGTCCTTGGGCAGAGACACCTTACCCACCTTTGCCTCATATGGATGTTTGGTGGTGGTCGGAGGAGCTGTTTGGTGCACATTGGCAGCCACGCTTCTGTCAGTTTGCCCCAGGGCAGCTGTGGCTACAGACGTAGCTTAGCACCAGCAGTGTGAATGTGATATGAATGAATAATGGTTTGTGTAAAGCACTTTGGGTACCATGAAAAGCACTATATAAATCCAAGCCATTATTATTATTCTTATTGTTGAAACAAGGTCTATCACAACACGCTCATCTGGATATGCAGTATCATATATATCCAGCCCCGGGGCTAGAACTTGCACACATGTACAGGAAATCGATCCAGTGTTTCAGATTTTCAGTTATCTTAGACAGATTCTTTTCCTTAAGTAAAGCAGATACTGTACTGTTGTGTTTACTTGCAGGGATCAGTGGAGAAGGTTGCGAAGGAAGAGGAAGATCATGAGATGTGGAGTTTCATTGGCCGTGTTACCTGATATTTACCGCTCAATAGGTTAACACCAAGGGGGTCACCGCTTCCTGTGGTGGAACGCCGTGCATTTTTAAAGAGACAGCACAGACTTACCAGTGGGATGCCAGCTGCCTCCCTCAGTGTTAGGAAACGTGCATAAACACACCACCACTGACCTTTAGCTCCAATAAACAGCATTAAATATGAATAAGGACATAATTGAAAGTAACCACTGGCACTCCCCCCCCCCCCCCACACACACACACACGCACACACACACACTTACACTTTAGAAAATCCCAAGTCAACTGCACATTATCTGGCTTACTACTTTGCCAATAATAATCTTGACATTTTCTGTGGTGTCATTAGGACACACTGCAAACCACACACAGAATGGAGCCTTTGATGGTGCTGGAAGATGTTCACACTTTACATGGTGTATTGGCCACCGAAACATCGCTGATTTATGACTCATCCTTGTTCCGTTCAACCAGTTCAGAGTGAGAGTTGAGAGAGTTAAATTCATAGAGGCTATCAAAAGACGACAATGGGTCATTGGTGAGTGTGAAATTTTTATTTTGTCCATCGATTGGTTTCCTGAACAACTCCCCTTTCCCCGCATTATCTGCACCACCCACCCACACCACCCACCTCTAACCTGCTTTCATCGATCTATCAGGCTCAGAAGGAGTGAGATGGAGCCGACATGTGGCCTCAGTAGATATTTTACCCGATCTTGGTGTTTATCCTGCCGAGGTAAACTTTGATTTCAGGCGCTATTGTGGCATCACTTCCTTTTCCCCCACCGGCAGAGAACAGTGGGAGTAATCAGCTTAATTGGTATAATTATGGGGTAAGCGGTGAACCCTTGAACAAACGCCTCTGCTTTTCTAAACGGATATTTGCAGATTATGGGGGTAAAGTTTTTCTCATCAGCATTTAGCTGGGTCTCCTTTGTCTATATGCATGGGGGGCAGAACATATTCACAACAGAGAACACACATCTAATCCACTGACCAGTATTTGTGTTTTTTTTAATCTCATGTTTACTAAGTCTCAGCGTTGATCATTAAACCGTGACTTACCAAAATATTAAGCCTCCAAGTAAGCCAGCACAAGGTCGTTACAAACATAAAAACTAAGACCAAGTAAAGTTGTTTCATGACACAGACATAACGTCACTGTCTGTGTGCACCTCCACTCTTGTAGCTGATTCTCATCATGTAACAGACTGATGTCAAAATCCACACCCAGAAAAAGCATCCGTTTTGTTTTGGTTGTTGATGAAGGTGTGTGATGTTTTGCAGTGATTAAAAAAAAAAGGTTGTGGTTTAAAGCCAAAATCAGCTTTTCCAAGAGCTGGAACACACAATTACTGTATTTTAGAAAGTGAAGCATCAGGTAAAAAAATGTTTAGAATGTTTTTATACTGGTTTTAACAAGTGCATTAGAGCAACTTAGCTTTTGGTTAAACTATATGTCATGTTACCTGTCATGTCTATTTTCATTTAACGTCAGTCGGATGCTGTCGGTGACTAAACCAAAAAACCTGATCATACTTTGAATACCAATGCAACTTTTTAGTATATTAATATAATTTCAAGAAGACAGGGTTGGCTTATTTATCATTCATTTAATTAAAATCACATCTGAGAAGCAGGCTGAAATAACCCTCAGCTCAACTGCTTCAACATCCCTCCACCTTTTTAGCACAGTCTCATTCTGCACAAGTGTAACAGTGCCCTGCAGAAACCGAAGGTTTGAGTGGTATTCAGTCTTTGGTGTCATCGTGCTCAGGGGTCCTTCATGTTACTTGATGTCTGACTGCCAGCCCACCTCAGACCCTAGCCATGTCTGCCTTGCAACCCAGGAGATGGAATTTTAAAAATTTACAGTCCTCTTTGAGCTAGCCTTTTGGCCCCTGCAGGTCTCTGGAAATTGAAAAGTCAGAGAGAGTAAAGAACAGGGCTAAGGTAGGATAGAGGAAACAGGCCATGAAAGAGAGGGAGAGAGGTTTCTGTATAGCTGGACAGACTTTGTGTTGCCCTTATAGCAAAGTCTCAGCTCCCTCCTTCCCCTCAACTGAGACCAGATAGAGACCAGATGCTATCCGATGCCATCACTGAAAAATTCAACTTGTGTTGAGGGCAGTTCATTGAAATGAATCCCCAGACCGGTTCCTGTTTTCTCAGACCTCTCAACAGCATATTTCACAGCTGAGGCTGTTTCATGGCCACCATTCAAAGACTAATTGAAAATCCATGGCTGATTGACTCAGACCCTTGGTAATTAATTTTCCTTCAGTTGCATGGCTGTAAGACCAACACGCACATCTGTGCAGTGTGGTGACGCCTGTGCTGTTCTTGCACGTGACGTCGTATTGACGCTTTTTCCTTGTTTAGATCGAATTGCACAAACATATATAGTAACATATATAGTACACATACACACATACAGTGTATGTACAGGTTTATTTGACATTTATTTTACACAGTTACACGTGTTTTCAAATGTCAAGTCTATGAAAATAAAAAGTTAATTAAAATTTAAAGAAATGTGCAATTTTAATGGATGTTTGAATATTATCATGAAATATAATACATTCATAAATGCCCCCCCCCCCAGTGACTTTGGTGATTCCTCATACACCACCATGAGGTCCACATTTGTGATTTCCTCTGTTAAGTAAGTTTCCTTCCTCCTTTCTCTCCTTATCTCTATTCTGTGGGGAGGAACGATAAGAAATGCAAACAATCAGAGAATAACTTTAAGTTCTGTAGATGGTATAATTTACTCATAAAATCAGGGCTCATTTACATTCCCTAACATGTCCTTTTTCAAGTGCCTAATACCACAGTGACTGATAGCTAGGTGCTCAAGGTGCCTTCTGCTCTATTGCCTGTCCTTATGGCAGCTGAACTGTTGATCAAGGGAGGGATGCCTTTAGAGGGTTGGCACACGTCCACCTGTTTGGAGGCAAGCAACAAGCATGGCTGAAGGACATTTAGGTGAATACAAAGGCACAAGTATTAGACTTGTAGACCACATTTTCTTTGATGATTACTGAATCTGAGATAAACTCCAGTTAATTTGCACAGCTTAGGCCACAGCAGAGAAGATTGCTGTTTTCTTGAAATGAAATAAGGCTCCCTAATGCTGTATTGTCTAATATGACATTGATGCAGCATATAGGCCAAAATATTCACCTCTAAACTCTCCTCAAAACAATATCAGTGGAAATAACATCTACATAGGAAACTAAAGAGGAGTTAGTGCAGGGACATCTGAGAGCTCCAGCAAACAAAAAGAGAGATGGACCTAATGGCATGTCTCACATTGAAGGACCTTGGAGCCTGTGTCTTGGAGATGAGTCGCTGATATATACCCAGCACACTGAGTGTGGGAACAGGCCGCATCAACATCCCAGTCACGTCTGCAACGGAGCCTTGCATGCCACTATAATCACGGTCACACTATAGAAGAGAGAGAGAAAGGCAGAGAGAGAGAGAGAGAGGAAAGAGATGTGTGGCTGGTTGCCCCACTGAAGGTCTTCCTCCAAACAACAGTTCTGGGAGGATATAAAGGCTATACAGCTGTCATTGACGTATGACACTGTCTATTGTGATCACATGTAGATATAACTATCATGTCATGGTGGGTGTGTTGTATAGTACAGTATTTTACTGTCATTATCTGTACATTTACACACCTGCCTCCATTGTGTTGCTTCATTCATCAGTCACTGTTGTGGTGGCAAAAACCTTGCCCTGTGGTGAGGAGTGAGAAACAACAATCCTATCAAGATTTGAAGATTTTATTACAAAGTACTGTCAGACTAAAATGAACAACCAGCAATAAACAGCAATGATCATCAAACAGAGAGAGAGAGTGAGTCTCGCTATTCGGCCGAAAAGGCTGATGTCTCTTTCAACCACAAAGGTCTCAAGAGTCTGGACACCCACTGATGGTGAGACTGGTCCTTATATACAGTGATGATCACGTACACATGTTTAATCAAACAGTTCAAATTCCATCTAAAGTAGATTTTATGTTTACAGAGACCAGTCATTTCAGGTGAGCACTATTTTCCCAAATCAGTTCATACACATCCTCCCAGATAAGAAGAAATGTTGAGCAACAGGTTTTCCATTACAAGTGTGGTGGTCAGGGACGGCCAATAAGCATTTCTTAGCACTTGAAGTGCATTTTGATGCACTTCAAGGCGCTTCTTCAGGCGCTACAAATGTATCCAAGTTGTGGCCATAGCAACTATAAATGTAATACAGATCACAGTGCAGAAATGATGCTCATGACCAGAACTCTATGATTTTTGTCTTTAACCACTGCTGTTGGTTTTACTAGATTATATTTGCTCAACTGAGAAACGTTGCCATTGTTACCAAGACTGTTTAACTGCGTCACTAATGAATCTGTACTGTAAACAGAGATGACTTAGCTTTTACAGGGCTTTGATAGTTGCTGCATGTCACTTTGAAAAGTCACATATCAAAGAGCTAAGGCCTCTTTCATCACTAGCAAAAAATGCTAATTGGCAAATAAAGCCTAATATGAGCCACCGTTGTATCAGTTTAAGTTATGATAATGACATTCTTCATACCCTTGTCATGGCACACACCCAGAGACCTTTCAACATGATTTCCTCAGACTGGAGGAGAAATCCATTTCAAGTGGGACAGAATTTCGTTTCCTTTCATTTACGTAAATGCATTCGAACTATCAGTAAATGTTTTGACGTCGTTCTGACCGCAGGAAAACACCTTTTAGGAATGACTCTCAGTTTTGGACTGTGTCCCTTTGTGGCCCCTGTGGCCCCCTTGTTTCAGAGTGTTATTGATGTCGGCCTCTCCGGAGGGTCTCCCTGGGTTAACACAGGCAAATGGAAAGCGTGGGCCATTTGCTTTTTAGTATGTGTGTTGGTGTATTGCAGAGGGGAGGTGCTCACCACCCTCCAGCCACACTCCATGGAGGTGATCGCTGCTTCCACTCCCCTCAATCAGTGGCACAGATCCACACAGAATTGCTCAGTGTGGTAGTGAAAAGTAGCATGGAGAGAATAAATGAAAGTCTGTGCGTGTATGTGTTTTGCAAGAGAGAGGAGGTAGACAGGAGAAAAAATGTACAGAGGAAGAATACAGCGTCAAATACATCAATACCACATGCATGAGTGTGGTGTTTTAATGTTTCACTCTTAACTCAAGCTGTTGACAGAAATCACGTGACCCACCAGATTTAAAGAATGAGCAGGATGTTAACCTGACTTGTACTTGAATGCCAGTGACTATGTCAGTGTTTAATATCGTGTCAGTGGCTGAGAGAAGGTGTCATCATGTACTCCGAGCGCTGCAAACGTGGTCGTTGCCTAATATTCTCCCCAAGGACCAGCACCGTTGTGCTGACAGCACAAGGCAACACACACTCACATATACACCTATTATGACAAACATACAACAATCAATAACCTTGTAAACCACTCATGATTGAAACCAACCACTACTGCCAATTTTATTCCCAGCTGTAATCAGTCATTTAGTCACTGCAGCTAAACAGACCTGAAAAAGCTCCCAACTGGAAACCCCAACCCTTTGACCTCATAGTCGTAAATCCACCTGGACATGGCTTAACTCCCTCAGCATGGGCTCGGACTGTTTCGAAAGAGTGAATTTTGAAATGTGAAGAAAAGACCTTTTTCTTTTTCCAAACCATGTTAAGCTCAGAGGGGATGCTTTGGAAGAGTGAGAGTGTCAGAAAAGAAAAGGGGGGTGAAAAAACAAAGCAATTTGCATGGCAAAGAGGTGTCCTGACAAGCAAGGAGGCAGCAGAGTTGTTGCCCGGAGGACTGGACGGCTGTTGAGCAGTGGAGGGAAATCAGCTATTCTCTCTTTTTTCTGGTGAAACGGGCAAGTGTAACCTCCCTTGAGAATATCAAATAAAGGTACTAATACAGTCAGACAGCAGAAAAAAGACCAAAATGAGGAGAGAAACTGAGGCAGCAGAAGAGAGAGATGAGAGGAAAATGTTTGAGTGAGCCTGAATAGAATTTTTCATTGCCAGATTTAAATCCATGCATGTTGCCTGTATCCATAAGTATTTGCGTGTGTCAGCCAGACCGATGATATGCTCCATATTTTCACTTTGAGTCAGGAACAATGCCACCATAGACAGAACAAAACAGAAATGTAGTTGCCGCTGCTCTAAATGGGAGAATGCACAGTTTTTAAGGGATATTTTAATAAAAGATTCTATGTTATGTGAATGGTTGTGTAGGTGGCGCTTAGGGAGATCAGGTGACTATCTAGATACCAATGAGTGATCTACGATAGAGCAGAGGAAGAGAAGGGGGTGGAAGGCTTTGATGTTGTGCAAACCAACGCACGCCCTCTCCAGAGGGTCACGCGTGATGTTTTCAGCAAAAGCGTTGTGTTTTAGTTAGCAGTGTTTGGAATTTAACCTAAAGTTTCAAGGCGAGACACCACTTCTGGTGGACTGTGTCCTCTATGCATGGACAATGCAAGAGTCTTTCACCCTGCACACACTCAGTAATCAGCTGATGATCTACTGGAAACCTGTTTCTAGTTGTTTCACTGATGCCCTGAGGCTGACGCCATCAGCAGCTAAGCCCCAGGTATTGGAATTGTTCATTAACCATTGCCTCGAGATATTTTTTTGGCTACCAAGTGAAAAAAAACAGGCTTTTCAGAGCCACAGAGCTTATCTATCACTATGAAAAGACTGGACATGTGCTGAGGAGGATGTAGAGGAGGACATGGAAAAGCGAGGTGGTGGAGGTGGTGGAGGTGGAGAGGAATGCAGGGGGTGCTCGCTGTGAGTTTCTGTGACAGACCAGGATTTAACACAAAGTCAATACTACTGCAAAGTGCAATCACAATGTGTTGGCTGAAGCAGATGGCTGGGATCAATGGTACAGCAGGACCAGTCTCGGTGGCCTCGTTGCCCCAGAAGAGATGTTTTATGTGAGGAGAATTCTTCACTGTCTGCTCCCTGTCTCTGTCCAAGTCTGTCCTTATGTCCCTCTCTGTTCTTCTCTGCTTCTTAATTCAATCAACTCTTGTGGTTATCTAACCAGCTGTATATAATGTGCTCATTCTTCACTGTATGTAAATCAGTGTTTAACTAAAATGTGAAATGTTTAAAAACAAAACTCATCACTAGATCTTGTTTTGGACCAAATTTATGAGACTTATTAATATGGAATGAAGAGTTATGAATCATCTGTACGTGCACGTATCAGCTACCAGTGCTCTTTTTTTTTAGCATCTGCTGTTCCCATTATCATTTGTACTCTCTTATCGATCCTTTCCCGTCTACAAGATTATTAAAGGTATTTTCAATCTACAGGAGAAAAGGAGGCACTGTGATTATTAAGGAGAAAGGGAAAGATAGATGGAGATCAGAGTAGCTAGACAGACGATTCCTAAGACTCAACCAAAGTGGATTAGCTGAAATAGATGCCACTTTACAGACTTGCCTGTTGTTGCTAGTGTGACTGCATTGATCAAGTCAGTTTAAGAGAGAGATTGTGTCATACTGTGGGCAAGCTGGAGAGGGATGTTAACATAGACCATGTTCTCCCTCATAGAAAATGGGAAATCCTACAAAACAAACATCCATGTATTTGTTTTTGTGTTGTAGTGAACAGGTACTACAGTGACACTGTGCTATTTCAGATGCTTAATTAGGTCAGAGGACAAATGATTATAATTTTCAATGATGCTTATTATTCATAATTTGCATATTTTAATTGGTACCATGCTTTAAGAGTTAACCTCCCACTCCCGGTTCAAATGCCATGTTTAACACACAGGATCAAACTGGTGCTAATGGTGCTCTAAGCAGGACCTTTGAAAAAATTTCATGATGGAAAATTTCTTTTTCTCAGGTTAGTGTGCTGTAGTGGGAAAGCTGCTGATGGTGTACGTGTGCACAAAGTGTGCTTGCTTGCCCCCCCAAAAAATAAATAAAGCCCTCTGCAATTCCACTTGACACAGCAAAGCATGTTATGTAATTGCTGGGTGTAATAAACATAATGCAGCACCAGTTATGAAATCCAGGCAAACGTTGTATCGCTGCTGCATGTGGAAAGTGTATGTGCATCATTTATACACACTCATCTTTTACCTTCTACAGTGCTATGTAATTAATTTTATGTCTAATAGAGAGGAGATATTGCAGAGACCAAGGAAAGTAGCTTCAAGGGTGTGTTTCTGGGAGCCACTGAGGACTAATATCATTAGACTGTACATAGTCCCAGCACATGCAGATAATGTGCATCTTAAAAACAACGACAACCACTGAACATTTTACATGGAAACCCTTAAATCCAGGCAAATAACCAGCCAGTGCTTCATTTTTATCTCGGGGGGGAGTGTAGGCCCGGGCAGAGCGAAGCCATAGGCCATGGCTCCCCACCGGTTCTGGAGGAATAATCTGTTAGCAATAATCCAACAAACCCACAGCAGGTCACATGTTGGGAAATGCGGACCGAGCGAGGAGCCACATTTGATTATTCAGTTGTGTTCCCCTGTGGTTTGTTCAACTCCAGCATTATTCTGAGCACTTGTGTCCAGCCTCATGCATGATGGACGGAGGGCTGGGGTGTAAGCAGATTTAAGAGCATGTTGTGTCTGTCAGGTACCAGTTTGATTTTATAAGAGGCTATTTTTCCTAATCAGAGAGACACAAATGTATTACTGTGTGTGTATGTGTGAGTAACGCAGTGTGGATGCATGCTTTTCACATGTTTTCATCACTGAGTCATGGCAGAATCGGTGAGTGCTCATAAGAATAGATTTTCGGGTGTTAAGAATAATTCCTGAGTGTGCTGTCACATGCACGTTATTTTTGTGCTGCCAACATAACTGCAGTTATTTTTCTACTTCCTGTGTCTTACGGCTGCATGATGCATGTTTCACCCTAAACTAAAATCTGCCTCTCTGAAACCAACGTATTGCCTGACGACACTGATCACATACAGCACGCTGCTTCTGTCCTGTGTGTGTGTGTGTGTGTGTGTGAACATGCATTGAGCTGACTGAAACTGCATCCACATTTCAGCGTGTCTCATGTTGAGCACTCAGTGGTTACAGTGGGGTCTGTAAATCTGAGACCACTTTCCCATTCAAGTATATTACTAATTGAGGGATGAACCAGTCTGTTGTCTAAAAATACTGTGATTTCCCAGTACATCTTAACACTTAACAGAGTGTCTAAGTGGGCTGATAATGCATTCCCTGTGGCGCACACTGTCAGACTCATATCAGATCAAGGGAGTGATAACACCGCACTCCAACCCCCTACTACAAAAGAAGCGTCTACTCTCCCCCCATTTCCTGATGAATGGAATATGATGGAGGAAGTATATTTCCTGTGCTAAAACTAAGAGTTTAGATATTGACTCTCACAAATTTTCATTTATTTTTCACACATTTTCCTGCTGTACAACAACAGCAACAACAAAAAAAACTTTCTAGGTTGTACCACTCGTCAGCTTTATAGATTTATGCATCAATGTCGCAAGGAAGTAAAACAAATGTGTAACATAGACAGTGATAGAGTTATATACTTTGTGTTTCACATGATCTTATTATTACTACTGAATTAAAATTAATAAATGGAAAGTAAGCAGCAGACAGTCCCAAGATCTGTCCATTTACTGATGTGAATGCTGCATGTACTACAGAGATTTAAGATCTAGGCTTCTGTAACAGCAGCATATGCCATCGAAACATTTGTAACCCATCTGCTGTCTCATCATCCAAGTTGATCCAACCTTTTTGACCCAAATACAACCCTCTACCCTACGTCTGGATCCAAAATGCCAAACATTCGTCAGTCAGAAAGTCACTGTTGGTGTCGGTTTATCACCGTGTGTGGGACACACCCACACCTTTGGCTGTATGAATGGAAGATTGCTGTAAAAATACCTTTCAAGGATAACCCAGTCATTATCCTCGGTGTGTATTAACTGTCACTATGGTTACAGGCATTGTTCTCAGGGAGGTGGCTGCTCATATGCACACTGGTCACTTTCTTTGGCTCTGCAGAAGTATAATACAATAAAATGTGAAACTGCCACCACTGAGAGAACAGAGCCTTTTGAATTGCAGTTGCAGGAATTATCAGTTGTGTGAAGTTATAGTCACTTAATGATTAATAATGCTTGTCAGAAGGAAACAGGGGTATGTTAAAGCATGCTATCCCTCTTCATCTCTTAACGAATATCTCCTGGCTATCTCTTCCCTGGCTGTAAGTAGAGCAGAGATAGCGGGCAAATCAAATCAGCCGTCTAATGGAGAGAGATGAAGAAAGAAGGAAGCATTATTGCCTTTTTTGTGAATGGAGAAAGAGGGAGAGTGAAAGAGGGAAATGGGCTTGGTGGTCTGAGCAATATTGACTTCAGGGAAGCTTTTTCAAGAAGGTATAACCAATTACAGCGAGCCTCCCACCACAAGCTTCTTTTCAAAGTTTGGACAAGTCACCGGGACTCCAGCGGTGCTGCAGTGCTGTGTTAGACTCCATATTGGCCAACCTCTGTAATGGAATCCTTTGCTTGAGCAACCAAGGAATTCTGGTACTGATGCACACACGTATTGCAGATATAAGCTTCAGCACGTGTGCGCGTGCGCACACACACGCCCCCACACACACACACAGAAAAGCACAGATATTACAGCACTGCTGGCAGATAATGGATTTTTTATTATATTGATATTTGAGTTTAAAAAATCTGACAGGAATATAGTGGCTGCTAATGGTTTTTGTTTGTTTTGTTGAAATGGATCATAAATCTTGTTTTTAAAGCTGCAATAGTCAATCTTTTTATATGAACAATGACAGTGTAAGAAGTGAGATGTGCCAAGTTAGTGTCATTTAGTTCATCGTTTTGCTTCACTCAGCTGAAAACAAAACTGAGTATCCCTCACTATGTGTTCAGCTCCAAACAGCATACAGATAGAGTTAGTGATTAGTTGATTAGCCAGAAATTTCCCTTAGGAGGTGGTGCAGACCAAAACAGAGCCAAAACAAGAAAAATATGATATTCAAATTTGATTTTGAATGGATGGTTATCTTTTCCTCACGCTAACACGTAGTGTCTTTCTGAGTGAGTAATATTTTAGTGTTGTGTTTTATTTACTGGAACTGAAATATGTGTTGATTATAAGTCTCTGGTGGACAAACCATGTAAGAGGAACTTTAACAGTTTTCTCTCTTAAACATTCACAATGATGACACATCTTAATAGTCATGGGCTACTTCCTGATGACAACATGCCCAAAAATTCAGGAAATACAAACATAACCTTGTGATAACTCATCCACATCCACACACAGAACTGCATGATGAACTGCAGATTATGACAAACATGTAAAGTGGAGATGTGATAGACATGTGACATCTCATTGTCCAGTGAAACAGAAGGCACCTGTTTCCCTTATTCCAAGCAGTTGTTTTGATTCTGCCTGCTGAGCTTTAACTGTTCATGAGCAATCAGCATGCACGTTCTCCTTTTTCTTTATCATATTCTTGTCCCGCTTTGCATGAAAACAAGCTGCTCTCGTCCTTGGAGAGTGGCAGAAAAAGGGAGAGAAATGTACAGGAGAACAAAAAATGAGAGCGGGAGACAATGTTGCTCATGAAACCATCTGGGTGTTCCCAGCATCATCCTCTCGCTTTGGCACAGAGGCCATGTTTTTCTCCTCTTCCTCACTCTCATACATGCTGTGTCTGTTCTGTGTACCCATGCCTTATTTATCACTGCCTTCATTAACAATTTAATTGAAAAGCAAGGGGAAGAGTCACATCAGAATATTATTAGACCAAACGGGGCTGATACAGTCCCATAAGTATGGGCTGTAAATGCTTTCTCCTGCAAATGGAAGAGAAAGGGATAGATAGAGGGAGAGAAGCTAGATGTCTGCCAACTTAAAAGATAGTAATTTGCAAATGCTGGCTGTCTCCAGTGAAATGTTTGCCCACTCACAACATGAATCGCCTGTGTGTGGGCTTCCCCTGCACTGCCCATACATAACCTATTATAGAATGAATATTACACTGGGCACTTTATTGGCTGTTCTGTCAAATAATTTGATACTTAACTGAGCATCAGTAAACATGCACATGTTCCTCTTCAAGGGAAAGATGGGATGCAGATTTCATTTTTTTCCAGTAGGCTAAGCAATTTCCCTGCAGCTCCCCCCATTTTGTGTTCTCAGACTTGTGGGTGAAACATGGTGTTAAAGCAGCGATGTACAGTGTGTGTTTGGATATGGAAATGTGGGGCCGTGCTTGTGCATACACTTGCAATCTGCACTGAACATCAGAGGAAAGTGGTAGAGGGAAGGGAGTACGGGCATTAAAGGTTACTGGAAAAATAGTAGGTGGGAAAGAGAAGACGTTTAGAGGCCATGCAGGCTTCGCAATGAATAAAGTAAAACACTTTCTTGATTTTTCCATATGGCTCTAGCTTGTTGTTAATGAATAGTTACATCTGATAACACACCTACCACATGGGAAAGATGAATGGTGGCAGGAAAAAGTTTCTTTTCCACATTGATGGAAAACAAGCTCAGTTTATATCAGTATCTATGGATTTCAATGGCAACAAATCTTCATTATGTAGAAAAAGCAATATGTGTTTCTGTTATACCTGCACAACACGTTATAAAGCACCACAGTTAGGTGGTTAGGTTACGCTACTGAAACACTTGATTCATGATTGGAAATGTGTTTATTTTGAAGGCACTTGAAAATAAGGTAAAATTATGTATCTTTGTTTAGGAAAGTGAAATATTGACCATTCAGCAGATTTGTATGGATTTTGTGTTGGACAGGTCATTTGTTTCCTCAATATGTGAATCAACAGCTTAATCAAGATTGTATAACTTCCTTTTACAAAATGTATACTGTATGCTATCACAAATTATT
The DNA here is from genome assembly GCA_021432705.1 of Caranx ignobilis. Taxonomy (NCBI): domain Eukaryota; kingdom Metazoa; phylum Chordata; class Actinopteri; order Carangiformes; family Carangidae; genus Caranx; species Caranx ignobilis. The sequence continues at coordinate 2,446,632 of MU269991.1, read as the reverse complement.
TATGATCTGCTCTAGATGCACTGTGTGGGTGTGGCTTTAAATTGATTGACAGTGACAGAATTACCCAGTCAGAATCTAATTAAATTGTTGTTTACTCCTGATTGGTTCACAGAAACAGGCGACATCTTTTTTTTTTTTTTTTGTGAGACCTACATACTTCAGAGTAATGAAAGCACAGAGAGACAAGAAAAACATATATTTAAATAACCCAATATTTTTACATTGGCACAGAGAAATGTGCTGATGGAGGATCCAATCACTCACATTGAGGAGCTCACTGATACTCAAAAGATTTTGGCAGAAGCATCAACTCAATTCTTAATGTGAGGACAGCGACATTTTTTGCAGTGTGTTCACTATGGCTTGGCCAAGTAAGCAGAGAAAAATACTAGCTCATGCAGTGTAATCCCCCGCCTCCCCGAAGGAATCAGTGTATAGAGCGATGGATAGAGAGAAGAGGGAGAGAGGAGGAAAAAAAAAAGGAACAATAATGGTCTGTACAGTTCAGCATCTGCTCATAAATCATTCATAGGCAGCCAAGTGGCAGCAGCAGGGAGCACAGTGAGATTTCAGGTTATGGTATCAAATCTCAATTAATAAATGGAATAGTTACGGAGCTAGGTGGCAGAATGCCATCAGTCAGAGCCCCCTCCCCTCTTCCACCTCCCCTGGGTATTCACTGATGTCTCTGTATCTACAGTTTGGCCAGCATGCAGTGATACTAATCTACACATGCCGTTTGTGTAAAAACCCCCAAAATGGCTTTGAAAATGGAGAGCAGTCATGTGTGATGCAATAATGAAATAAGAGTGGAAATTGTAATGGACTTCTAAAGTGAGCCTCACATCCTCTCCTCTCATTTCATATCCGATGCTGTCAATATCCTCCATTCACTCCATCACGCCCGGATCGATAAGAAAATGCTCTCTCCCGATCCCGCTTGTGAAAGCGATGCTTCACTGCCACTCGTATCCATCGTTCAAGGACAACCTGTTGACAGATGCCCGCATGAAGAATGGTAGAGTCTCCTCCCATGGTGTGTGTGTGTGTGTGTGTGGGAGGGGGGGGCATTATCCAATCTTTCCTGTCTCTCATTCCACTCACTGGCACCTTCTGTTGATTAATGCGCCATATAACTGCCACACCAAGCACCTACTACAGTGTACAACAAATAGGCCCATAACCATAATATGGCAATGTGAGATGGGAGGGGAGAGGGAGGCAGCCTCCTGCACACACGCCCACTGCATAAATGCACTGTCATTTTTCACCAACATTTGCTGGACATATCAAGCACGGTGTATCTGTGCAGCTGTTCTACAAATTTGATCACATGAGGTTAGCTACGCACTGAGGTTTCCCATGAACTGAGAATAGAGTCCAGCAGCTTACTCCACCATTCAGGCTGCGACACTGATGCAGCTTTAAGTGGTCAGCTTGAGGGAAGAGCTTAGCATCTTAATCTGAGCTCAAACTCCTTTACACAGCATTAACATGTGAGATGAGCAACCATCAGCCTTGTGATGATTAACTGGAGCCTCAACACTCAGTGCTCATCCTTATATTTGAGAATTGACATTTTTTTAGGTTATTTTGATGGATAATTTAAGTTGTTTTTTTTTTTTTTTTTTGGTTTACAGATTATAGAAGAGCAGGCTACTCTGTCCTCACTTGTGTTTTCAGTCTTTAGACATCCTGTTCCATTTACTATCCAACTTTTGTGGTTTTGGTTTGTCAATCCACACTGTACAAAAGGAACCTCTGGAGAGGAAGCACCGTGCATGCGGATGAGATGTCCATGCACGTAGGATTGAAAAACCTTTGGCGAGTAAATAAAAGCCTCCACGTGGCAGCGATTCAGTGGCGGTGTATGTATGATTGAAAGCTCGTGTGGAGCAGTCCAAACGCTGAACACAGTCCAGGATGGAGCTTCATATTTGACAGTGTCCAAGCCAGATTCAGGTATGAGGAGGGACACACGTAGCAGCTGAAAATGACAGCCTGAGAGAGAAGACGGAGGGGATGAAAATCAGGTCTAAACGATCGACCTGAGATAAGAGCGATGTGGTGGGGGTGATGTGCAAGGGCAGCAAAGCATAAACAGAACATCGCTCAGTCAGTGTGTGTGGGTGGGCGTGTGCATGTTGACATTAGCTATAACATGACTGACATGTTAGAGCAGGGGCTGCAGCAGCCCAAAAGCTATTAAGGCGACTGTCACATCACTCACCTGTCTAGAGCCCAGTTAGTGGGCACAGTACTGAATGTGATGATGTGCAGTATCCTGTCACACAGTATGGTGGAGAGCATATTAGACTCATTTGCACCTTTGAAAACAACTTTCACAGTTGTTTTGATGTTGAAGTTCAACTGAATGTAACATTTGGTGTTTCCATAAGCGCGTTCACATTCTTCTGTGTGATTTCACTTTAAAGGAAGTTTATCAGCTATCATATTTGGTCCTTTTGATCTCATAGTCCTCATAGTTAATATGACGTTTCATTCAACCATTTTTTAAAAATTTCATTCAGATGTTATATTCTCAAATATCTATGAGTGGTAAATCGCTCAGAGCTAGCTTTCCTTCTTTCCACCATTAATATTAGCATCAGTTCTTCACTAGATTTAATTTCTGATCATGTTCCATGTTTCTATGTTTAATTCCCTCTGAAGTTGGCATGCTCATAACGACCACTGGATTATAGGTTAAATGGTCTCATGTGTTCTGCTCTCTACAGCCGTCACCATCACAATCTCTACTTCCTGTCCTTCAGCTTCTGGTTGGACCCCCACCACACACACACACACCCACACACATGCAAGCACACGCATGGCTAATGTGTCTCATCTCAAATAGCTCCTAGCCATTTGGGGAAAATGAAACACCAATGCCTTGTAAAATCGATTGTGATGCCCACCTTCAAGTGCACATCTGTGAGTGTGTCAAGGGTGTAAACGGTGCAGCTTCTCCTCACATGCAGTATTCTTATTTTTCTGGTGTTCACGTGTGCAAATAGGGTGGGACAATAACCCAATATAATCGATTGTTGATTTTGATCTAGATGATGTTATGATTCAAATTATTTTGAATGGGGAACCATTTATGTTTAGTTCCAGAGCAGTGGAAAACACATTCAGAATGAATTTATATGTGATTTAGATTACCTTCTCCATATTGGGATGTTTACAGAGAATATGATATCTGATTATATTGATTTCATGCCTAACACTGAGCCCTAGATCTGAGTAAGTCTCTGTGATTAAAAATTGATTACATTTCTGGAAAAGAGTTATTGTATTTGTGGAGAATACACAAAGCAGAATCTAGTTGTGTGCGCACGCAGCTGTTCAAGTGAGCGTAGGAAGCTGTGATGTCACTGTAGATTGTGGACCTGCAGCCCCTGTGTTCTGCATGTGCTTGTAGTACGTCTGATCTCTCCTCTAGCAGACGAACCATGTTGCAATATTTCCTCCATCACTCTCATGTTGCAGAGCTAAATTGCGGTGGAGTCGAGCGGATTTCACTCCTCTCCGTTTAACCCCCAACTTTAAAACGAGATGACTTCACCGCGCTGCCTCGCTTCTCTTTCCATAATTGGACGCACTAGTTTTCCACCAACACATGCTTGACTGAGCCACATGATGATCTGGGATAATGTATGCATGAATGCTACTTGCATTGTCTGCACTCGCTCATACAGACCAGCTTCAAAATGCGCTATAGAATCAATAAGTACATGCACATATATATTATGTAATGGCTGGAACATTATTCCTGTTTCATCTTTGCTCTTTTTACATTCACTGTTTGTCTGCATCGCCACTTCCACTGTCTCCACCATCAAACCTGACTCTCTTATCGCCACTGGGCTTCTCGTTCAATTCTTCTACAATCTTCCTACAGCATTCATCTCTCTCCCGTCCCCGTCTTGGTGCTAATGAGTTCTGGATGTGGTCGGTGTGGGGTCCAAAGCTTCTCCCTTACTGCCACCTCTCCAGCTGGGTTCTCCCACGGTGCACCAAATGCCTCTCCTGAATATTGAATAAAGCCCAGGACCCCCTCCATGCTTCCTGATCAACAGCACTACTATTACTGTGCTATTACTCTGCATGGAGTCCCGGGGCTCTGGCAGGATGGATGGGCTTTGAATTTGTTGTGTTGTGGGCGAAGGTAGAGATAATAGGCATGGGTGGGTTGAGCGTTTGAAGTTGTTTGATACTATCCCTTCTGATTATGAAACCTTTCCTTTCGGTTTTATAACTTGCTAGCATTGACTCAAAGCACTTCTCAAAAATGTGTTGTTCTGGGTTGCATCCAATCAAACTCGGACACTTGACTGCAAATTTATCGTGACCTCACATTACCCCTTTGTAAATAACTTTTGTGAGTGCCAATAAAGAAAATTCATAGAAATCACTGTTCTCTTGTTGATGGGCTCAGTGATGTTGTGAAACATATATTTAGATTTAGACGTAGTATCTGAGTGTTTTGTCCAGTGTGAGTGCTGCCTGTGAAGTTCACCCATGGACTGAACATGACTGATTATACTCAGGTCAGGGGTCATCAACGTTTGTTTAAGAGCCAGAAGCCCTGGTTAAATCTATTTAAATCTATCTAATCTTCTTAAATTAATGTAATTTCTATTGGTTTATATCAGTGAACACATTCCTGAACAACATGGGATATCCATCATGATAAATGGATACTTCTGTCTAAGTAGAAAATGCTTTCAGACCTCTGCCAAGGATGCTGTCCTCCTCCTCCTCCTCCTCCTCCTCCTCCTCCTCCTCCTCTCCTCCCCTCCTCGTCCTCTCCTGCATCTCTCTCCATCAGCTACAGCTAACCCTTCCTGACCCTCACTTGCTGCTTCAGTTGCCACAGCAGCACTGGTTGAAGGCAGGAAATAATGGAGGCAAATTAATCAGATAGCTAATCACAATGGTCAGACTGTTTCCCCATATGTGTTTTGTTCATTCATTAAGTTTCTCTGAACTCTGTTTTGCTAACACCTCTGGTTAAAGAATTAACATTAATGTTATCCACTTGCCCGAGTTGTCAATATTAACCAGCAGCTAGCTGTCCTGGGAAAAACCAACAACAATCTCTCCTTCCACCCTGATCATGTTTTGATTTAGTGAGTGCACAGAGAGGAGGGGCTGTTCACACAGGTGGGTCAAATGGTTTGAGAGAGAGGGAGGGAGAGAGGGAGAGAGAGAGAGACTGAGCAAAGCGATGCTCTATAATAAGAGGAGATTTTGTCCAACTGAAATAGTAAAAAAAAATATATATATATATATATATATATATATATATATATATATATATGTGGTGCTCAGTGTTGATATAGTGGGCTGCGGCAAATAGATCAATACATGTAAAATGCTGTTTGAGTGAAAAAAAACCCCAGATATCCCAAATCCCAGAGTACATTTTTCTCTTGCTCTCATTTTCTGAATTGATTAATATTCTGCGGGCTGGATGTGGCCCACTGGACGCCAGATGACAATCACTGCAGCAGGTAATTCATCACTTTACGGGTGACCTTTTGCGACCTGCTAATCACGTTTTATTGATAACCCATAAGCGTCTGCTGCAGTGCACTTGTATTACACCTAAGCCAGAAAACAGGACAGTTCAGAGAACAATATGTGAATATTTAAAAAATTGTTGGTTTGAAACTGTGAGATAAAGTCTGTAGAAGTGGGAAGTGATTTTTTTTTTTTTTTTTAAGTGGAGAGCAGTGTTTATTTCTGGATGTTTTGTGGGTTGTCAGTGTGTAGCTGAAATATTGATCACACTTTTCCACCAAACCTATGGTGTTATCGATATTTACACAAAGATAGGTTGGCCATGGAGAGACAGCTAGTTTTGAGTATTTGCTATTAATGGTAAACACTGGTGGCATTATATAAATTTTCTGTGACCAGAACTATCGGAAGAATTGAAGAAAAAAAAAATCTATTTGCCTCCTGTTCCTCTCTGTGCAGGTTATAGTTTTGTGTGGTAAGAATCGGTGCACCAGTGGCGCGGTCAGCTCACAAATCCATGGTTTAGATCAGTCAGTGGTGCAACACGGCTGGTATAATAACCATGAGAGGCATGAGAAAAACACTGCGAGTGAGCTGATATTTACCTAACATTTTTTTTTTTTTATCCAGCTTGTCCATTATAGCCACTTCATTATTCAAAGGCCAACCACACAATTAGCACCAGCAGGTCCTATTGCGAAGCAGTCCCACTTGGACCAATCAATGCTATTAGATCCATCAGTGTGATTAGACACACTCCTGCGTCTTCCTTATTTCTCCTGCAAACTGCTTGTGCGTGGAAAGGTTGTAAGGCTTGTTGCCTTTAATCTGTGCACCACTGATTCCCCGTCCCATGCCAAATCAGGCAGGTATATTGCAGAAGACATAAACAGAGACATTTTGTGGCCGATGTTGGTAATAATGGCTTTAACAGCTATATCTAGGTCATTAGCTGCAGCAATCTTCTGTGGCTGTGTTACAACGCTGTCAGAAAACTGCCTTTATCTTAACTACTAACGCACAACACCGAACTCCTGCAAGGACCCTAATAGCCAACGAGAAGCAGTTAGAGCTTCTATGGGATGGACAGTTGATATCCAAGTGGTCAGGGCTCATTCCACATGAGTGTAAATGGCCTGTTTCCACTTTCGGACCATTTGCTGCATTTCGGTCCCTGACTCTCTGTCTCCTCATTTCCTGTCCATCCTCACTGTCCCTAAGAAACAAAGGCATAAAATAGCCCATAGAAGAACCTTATAATCAGCACTCTGAGCACTGAAATTCACATTGGAGTTCTTAAAGCCAAACAAAAATTGGATAGCTTTAAGATTGAATCCATGTAATCCATTCATTAATGTAATCAAATATGTAACTTTGTGGTGAAACATTAGTAAGAATCTCAGCACCATTCCTCACTTTGTCTCTCTGTGATTCTTATTTTCTGTTCTGGGCCCCTCTCTCACTTTTTATTTGTGCATAAACACTAAAAAATTTGTTTGTGACTTGAGTAAACCCAAATGGAGAAGCAGCAGCACTTTTGTACTCACTTCAAATAGAATGTGATAAGTGAGTCCGTGGACAGAATGCCTAAATAGATGGGCCACAGCGATGGTATCAGTGATTCACCTCAAGTCTCCACAAAAACGTTACGTCTCAGCGGGGCCAGACGGCTCCTCAGTCATATCACCAAGAGCCTCAGTGACCTTGTAGTGAGATGAGAGGGAGAAGCTGCCTGGAGCCCATTGCCACAATTTTAATTACCACTGGCAAAGGAAGGCTGCTGTAGTTTGTGTGTATCAGAGAGATCTGTGGTTCGAGAGTGTGTGAATGCATGCGCTTTAACCTGCGTGTGATCTGTGTGTATGTGCACACTGCATGTGTAAATCTGACGCTGGTGTACAGCTCTCCAACAAAAACCATCCTATTTGGGCCGGCCCTTTTTAAACCCTCTTACATAAGCCACTACTCTCAGATGTGTGATATCATGGAACTATTTTTGGCTTTTCCGCTGAAAAAGGCTGTTCACAGTTAGATAAAGACAAGCTTATTCTTTAAATAATGCACCGGGGCTTCCTCTCATCTTGACTGTTTTAATACACTGTCCTCCTACAAAACCGTGCTCTAGTTGACATGATTTGACCTGCAGACAAAAAACAAGCATTTTATCTTAGTAAACTTCAGTCCCCTGCACCAGCTGACCTGGATTTAGTGTCCAAACAAAATGTATGTGTCACTGTCCTAGATTTAGCTCTTGTATGAAACAGATGGAGATGTACGTGCTTTGGACATTAATACTACATATTATTTTCTTGCTCTTACAGTGGATTTGGATTCACAGCAAGTCAAATTGACCTCGACTCAATAGTTACTTTATTTTATAAAATATTATATGAGTTCATATGTGAAGGCCTTCACTCTCACATGTCATGTTGACCGAACCTGAAGGGTTACTGTATGCCTTAAGTTGTTTCATGATTGAATGAATGATTATATATGTATATACAGTATATTTATATTTTGCACCCTACTCTCCTATACATCTGTAATCCAGAAAACACCCCAGTATAGAACAGTGCTGGGCGAACTTAAACTGGGGAAGTATGTATTTATTGTTGATTTTATGTTTTTAAATCTTTATCACCGACCTTTGGCTGACCTCATAAACTGATAACATCAAAAGAGTCATCACTTGCTCATAACCCTGTGAGTCCTGCCACTGATCTCTTTGTATTTTTCCTCCAACAGAAAAGCGCTGCAGCACCTGCTCCCCAATAAAGTTTTAAATTCAGCGTGTGTTTATTGGTCAATATTTTTCCTCCAGTAGTTCTTCTGGGATTCTCAGCTCAGTGTAGTGGTGTAGCAGATGAAACAAGCAAAATTGTGCTGAGAGCAAAAAACAACTTGGACAAAACGGCATAACCCAGGTGAACCGGGAGCTCTGAAGGAGGGAAGCAATGAGATTGTGGAGCTTCTTCTGACCACAAAGTCTCCTCCTTGTGTGGTTGTAAGGCGAACGGTGCGATCAATTTGGTTTGAGGAAATCTCCCAGTGTGGCTGTAGCAAACAGCCTTAGCTAAATGGAGATTAAGGCAATGCTGGAAAGACCCCTTGAAGCCCTCTAAGACTGGTGGGTGATTTTGGATTTAGCAGTGGTAGCAAGATAAAGGCCTTTCTTCCTGCTTAATTGATGGCTGTAATCCATGTGTTGTTTTAAAAGCCCGCCTCGTTGATGTGTGAACACAAACCCCTGTGGGTCTGTGTAGAAAGTGGTGATTTAGAAGGCCAAACCAAGGGTTTCCCACTGGTTGGTTGAGCACTTGTAGATTTGGGATCCGATGAAATGGCTCAACTGATGGCACAGAGGTTGATGAGAGTTTAAAAAGGGCAGACCTGCAATTTGGATTAATCCATTCTTTGTAATCTTTGATTATCCCCAATGTTACATGTTGATTTGACAATATTTCAACCCAGTACAGCCAAGTCAAGCTAAACTGCACTTGATAGCTGTTGTGTTATCTTACACTGTTAGTCTTGCTCTCTAAAAATGACATTTGACCTTTGATTGTCCTCTGATTCTTCAGTAAAGTTTTTATAATCATCTACAGTGCATTTTAGGTGACAATCAGTTTTCAAGTATACAGGACAATTATATCAGCAGTGCTGTGATTAATGAGTGGAGAAGATGTCTAGAAGTGGATAGAGGCTTAATGAAAAGATCAGAGTCATCCCTAAAGTTAGGAGGTGCTTGAACTCCTCAAGGCTTTCATACACTTTGAGCAAATCTACTGGTGTACCTCTTGGTCTCGGTCAGAATCATAATATCCTTGTGTTGATCGCTATCATGAATCACAAGTTCTGCTTAATCTCTACAAAGTATGTAATTAACCCTGCACTGATTCATATCGCTCATTAAATTAACACAGATAGGACACTGAAAATAGAGCACAGTGCTTTATTAGCTCAGCTCAGCTGCTGGAGCCAAATATTCAGCACCAGTCAGACCTCTGCTCTTAAAGTTATGCATCTTTACAAACATGTTTTTGGTGTTAGTTAAAAATGTCTTATAGCTCTCAGATTAGTCGTACCTCTCCAAGGATAATACTACGATGTTGCCTGTAGCAGTTATTTATGAAGTCATTCAGACTTAATATAAAAAGTGTGAATTAAACAATAAAGTGGCAGATCTTTGTCGGCTCTGGCACACGCCGGTTGTTACATTGTACAGACTTGCAAATCCTAATCTTAATGCAAAAATTAATTGCAGCTTTTTTGCCTCTGGGGAAAATTAGTGACCTATTGTTGAAAATGTGTGAGAGAGAGCAAAACTTGATTAGCATGGAAATAACAAATGAAAGGTGGGATGGGGATGAGAATCAGTGGTGGGACTCAGTGTGTTGATGGTGTCTGTGTGGGCATTAGAGAGAGACATGGCTTTATTCTTTGTATATTTTAGATACATATGTGGCAAGTCTGCTGAAACACTAAAACAAACAAACCTGAATATTTTTTGGCCATAAACCTCACACTGAACACTGAATCGCAGAAGACTGTTGGATTGTGTTTATACCTTTATAGACTTTGTCATCATGTCAGCACTAGGCATGGCTACATCACTGTCACCTTAAATTACATACACAGACTTTTCCAGCTATATTTCATTCAGTTGGGGTTTGTGCTTGCTGCATCATGTTTAGTTCAATAGCCCTGCAGGAAAAGAAAAAAAATGGAAAAGTTGCCCACACAAAGTTTGACACTCTCTGCCTTTTCTGAGAACATGAATTGATTTACATGAGATGTGCTCAAAATGTGCTTAGGTTGCAGTGGTCAAACAGAGTAATAGGTGTGTGTGTGTGTGTGTGTGTGTGTGTGTGTGTGTGTGCGTGCGTGCGTGGGGAAAAAAGCAATTAGTGTTTGAGGTTCAGCACATTTTATTCTAAGGTTAACGGTTCCCAGGTCTTAGAGGTGTGTGTGCGTGCGTGAGTTTAATGTGAAAGAGAGAGAAAAGCCAAGTAGGACAAAACTGAATTTTCCACTTACACACGTGTATGCACAGATATGTATATGCATGATAGTATGCATATATGTGCAAATGCTCAGTATCTGTGCACACAGTATATGTGTGCAAGTGAAGTATTTAGTTTTGGCCTGAATGGCTTCTCATATACTGTACGTGCGTGCATGTGTGTGTGTGTTTGAGGAATCTGATCTAAACTGCTTGCCTGTGAAGAACGGAAATGCTTTTAACTCGCCATCCCAAAGATCAATCGTATTGCTAAGCTGCTTTTCTCTTGTCATCAAACACAAATAGGGACACACCTACACAGAGACACACACAGACACTCAGATACTTGTACCACTATCATTGTGAGGACATACTGATATAATGCATCCCCTGGTCCTTTGGTATCTAAACCTAAACCTCAAGCAAAAAAGAAAAATACCTAATTCTAGCCTGATCCCAAAAACCAAGTCTTTACCTCCAAACAACGGTGGTGAAGAGTGGTCAAGATGTCCTCACTCCCAAGGTCTAAAAATCAAACTGGACCTCACAAGGACAGAATTACAGACACACAAACACACACACACAGGCACAGCATGGAGCTCAAAAGGTCATGCATACAGGGGTCATCAGTTCCATCCAATATTTACAGATCTATTTACAGTTACTCTTTGAAGGTGCTATTTCTCTGACATTTGAAGTAATTTGAAAGAGTTGATTTGTTCATAGCCTGAAACTATGAATGAGTGTGTGTGTCTGCATGCTGGTCACAGATGCACCACGGTGGTTTAATCCCTGAGATGACAGGGCCACTGACCAAAGCAGGGGCAGACCTGAAATCTGTCATGTGGCGCATTCGGTTCAGTGACACAGTACTTAACAGTGCAATAGTATCAACAGTAAAGTGAAACCAACATAATCCAACAGTTTGTTTGCAGGAGTATTTTATGGCTGCTGTATTTGCCTTTGGAGGCAGACTCAGTGCTCAATGTTTTTCTCTCTCTTTTCATTACAGCTGTCCTTCGCAGCTACAACCCCGGTTCTGGCAGACAAGAAAAAGTACCCCAACTTCTTCCGCACCGTCCCCTCGGACAATGCTGTGAACCCTGCTGTAGTAAAGTTCCTCAACTACTACAACTGGAGCCGCGTGGGGACACTCACACAGGATGTCCAGAGGTTCTCTGAGGTCAGTTCTTGTTGTTTAAACACCTTTAAAGAGACTACAGGTGCTGCATTCAACACCACAGTCCAGAATGCACACAATATGATATGATATGATATGATATACTGTATTCACATCAACAAAGGAGAAAACCCTCACAGTTTGTGTCGTTGTGTTGCACAGGAGTTTTTAAAGTCAGTCTTCTTTTATTTATTCCAGTCTTGCCACCATCATGCTTATACATTTTTGAAAAAAGGCATTTCGTCAAGGTTAAGATCTCACTAACTAATAACACACTGAATGTATACTCAGGGAGATTTTAGAAGCTACAGTACGGCTGTCCTTTGCAGCTACAACCAAACCTACAGAAGCTGGGAGTCTGTAAGAGTAGTAACAGCACTGAACAATGATTGACACTTGTTTACAATTATCTTTCAGATGATGCCAACATGTTTCGAGTGGGTGGCAAACAATTAAATCCAACTATTCTCCAGTGGTTGACTGAATTAATATTTTTCCACCCATGTGACGCTCCTTGTTGGATTCAGAGAGAACTTGTATGCTAACATTTTCATGCCTCGGGGGTCTACGCCAACAACAGCCAGAGCCGTCATCCTTCTAATGTCGCTCTCCCCTTCATTAGATGAATAGCACCTATGTATTGGTAGGGTTGGTTCAAGTCATTCCTAACTTTTCCTATTCTTTAAGCTATAGGGGACCACTAAGTTGGATTTGAGCGGAGCACACATTTACTATGTCCAAAAAAGTCTCTTTCATTACCTAAATGTCCAACTGCTTTTTCCTACAAATGGAAACATGCAGCAAGAGCAACAGATCCTCAAGTTTGAACTCCAGAATGGATGCTGACTAGTGAGTCAAACTCTTTTCCTTTTCCAGGAAGTTTGAACATAAAAAAAACACACACACAGATTCTCACATGGCACAAATATTATATCACATCAGCAACACGGGAACATTCAGTTAAAAAAAGCCATGTCAGAGGTATTGAAAGCATAAATTTGAGAAACATATTGTGAGCTCTTGCCTCAGGGCCTTTGGTGGAAAACAATCTGCTCAGCAGCTGGGGGTAGGAGGTGGAGGTGGGGGGTGGGGGGTGGAAGGGGGTGTATAAGAAGTCTCACTGCAAATCTCAGAGAGCCCAAATCCCTTTATCTCTCTCCTCCTGAAAGCGCCAAGGGGCTTAGGACGGGAGGAAGACGGACGGCCCGATTCAATCAACCTGCCACAAGATTGGCCTCTAATCCTGATTTACAAATATGCAAGCATCGCTTCCGCACTTCATGATTCGTACAATCCTCTGTCAGGTTCAGAGCATGCTGGGTTTTGGTGCTGTGGGGACTAACAGCAACGTGCCGCGAGACAAATGGTCGATGAGATGCAAAGTAATAAATGTTGTTTGAATGCCACCAATGAATAGAAGAAATAATATGACAGTGAAATGTATTACTGTAAGTGTGTCGTCATGGAGGTGTATATGTTACTTAGTCCCGACATGATTATTTTGTTGAATGTTGTCAGTTGTCAGTTATTTGATTATGCCGCGTTTCCCTGGTATCTAATAATATTGTCTTTTATAAATAACAAATGCCCCCCACCCCCCACCCCCACTCCTCAAACAAGACTCTACGCCGTAGTGTTACAAAATGATTGCACCACTGTGCTGGAGTGGCCAGAAATCCTATGGAAATATCCTGCAGAGCTGCTCTAAAAAGGAAAACACATTATTTTCAGGGGATTACATTTTCTTCAGAGGCTTTTGAAAACAAATAATACTAAACAAATGTCAAAAAAAAAAACATATAGTACACGATCTAAATTACTTACAGTACATTATGCATGTATGCACACACACACACACACTTGCATCTGCATAATGAGTATACTGTTGACAGTGTTGTCACCTCCACCACCTCTACATCTATCTGTTTCTCTCCCTTTCAAACTCTCTCCCCTACTGATCCGCAGTGCTGTTTCCCAGGGAGACTGCTCACAAGGTTAATATTATGTAACGCTAGTTAAGGATTCAGTCAGTGGCATGCACAACACACGCACGAATATACAGTATGGTGTCCTCCGGGACTGTAACCTGTGAGCTAAAGCCAGCTCCTCACTTCTATTTATGGACCCCATTGAAACACATGCACACGTGCACAGCCTGATTTTGGATGGACGCTGATGTTCCATTAATAGAGGGGTTTGTGGTTTTTCATGGTGAGAGATGAAAATGAACAAAGGCTAGGTATTTGTTAGCGCGAAAGTGTTTGTCAACACGACACATGAACACACACACGCACACAGCAATCAACATTATTGAGATTGTCAGACGAGCAGGGCTCACCCAGGACCCGAGCAGCCATCATCAGTCAGTCAGATGACAGACGTGACTGAGAACAGGATTAGGACTCTGTCCTCTGCCTGGACACCTCTGAGCTCAAGTGTTTAATTATACGATGACCACTGATAAATCTGACCAAAGTTCCTCTCTCAGCATCCGCTCACCGTCACTCCCTCTCTCTCTCTCTCACTCTCTACCTTTCCTGCTCGCAATCTAAAAAGTACTTTGTTGTTAGATTTGTTTGGGTGTGTCAGAGTTTTCCAGTAGACATCAGCTGCTCTTCATTACAAACAACCATGTAATGTTGTCTAAATTCCTCTTCAGAATGACTCACTCATGCCATTGTACAAGCCATGTAAGGCTGCGAGAGGAGGCTTGTCAAGAGCTTGTCATCAGGCGGTGCACAACCATTTGTCACGCCAGTTTGTACAAGCACATGACCGACATTATAGTCTGAACTCTGGGATTTGCATGGCGATTTGTGCAGAGATGTAGCACAGTATAAGAGACAGATGTGTGCGAGGACCCATCACGTTGCCACTTTTGTAAAAGCCAAATTGCATGAAAATGCACCTGTCGCATCTTGTTTTGTCTCTGTGCTGTATGTAATGTAGTGGTGGACACACAAATGCATTATGAATGTGTAGAAACACATACACAAATCTCCAACAGACAGATGGAATGATAAAACACACCTGCTAACACTCTGGTTTTGTGTGACACCATTGAACACCCACACAAACACACACACATATACACACAAGCAGTCACACCCGTCATTGCAAAGGGCCTTCACACTGTGAAGGTGCATGGAAATGATGTGCCTGCTTGTTTCACAGTGTCATAGTGTTGCCATCTGAATCATCAAAAGCTGCTCACTTACTCTGCATCAGGACGTTCACTTTTAGTCTGTCTGTAGTTGCTTGACAGATGTGGATCTTACCGTACTTTGTTTTTCTTTTGGGGTTTTTTTAGTGTATGTGTGTGATTACATCTGTCAAGCTTGGTGCTAGTTTGTGCACCTCTCTCTAAATGAAGGTGCACTTACTTTATCCTAAGATGAGGCTTAAAAGGTCTGATTCTTGAGCTTTATGTTTTGTAGGGTATTAAAGCTGGAAAAAATAGTCTCACAATCAATTAATCAAAGTAAATTGCGGGACAAATATCCTAAATTTTCCCTTATTCTGGCATCTTAATTTGCTGTCTTGTGTGATTTAAAAAATAACAGATAAAGAAAAGAAACGTTAGAATGATGTAAAATAAGCTTTATAGTTACAGCCCAAAGAATAACTTGACCAAAGGCAAAAATACCTGACCTGAAAAATAACTGACCGTCACTCGTGGCCCACTCCATTGATGAAAAATGAAAAATGAAAATTGATGAATTTGCCTGATGAAGGTCTCAGGATCAAAGGATTCATAAATGGTGTACAAGTGTGACTGTGTGTGATTTTTTTCCCCTTTTGTTCTCCTGTTACTTTTTTTTTGTAGGAGTCCTACAAAGTATGACATTTTCTCTAGAGGGACTATTGACCTGACATTGTATACACACTGCTGTACTAATGTATACAAAGAAATAATAATAATTAAAAATGAAATTCCAGTATTTATGATGGTTGACTGTAAAAAAAAAAAAACAAAAAAAAGCTTCTGTGATGTGGCTCAGATGCCCTGAGCAGTGAAACCATAGATCGATTCCTGGTTGACTGAATGGGCCATTTGCTGCATTTGCTTCACTTCTTCCAAGTTCCTTCTCTACCTCCACTGATACTATGTCCGATAAAGACATGAAATAACGTACCAAAAAAATAAAGTTATGATAACCTAAACTGTATATTTGACTCACAGAGCTCTTTGTTTTACTCCATGATGCATTTAGCAGTGCTCCAGAGCAGAGCAAATACATGACCCTGTGCCCACTGCAGGAAACACACACACATTTAATACAAAAAACAGAGACAGATAGCCTTTTGATAGAGGTTTCACTGTGCCACACTCCAGGCTACAGACAGTGGAATAGGTGTGCGGTGATACTTCATACTGTCATATACCCCCCCAAAGATTCACAGGGTATCCCTCAACATCCTCAGCTGGCCACTTCATCTTAATTTAGTTCATGGTTGCATGTTGTAGTTTTTATTTTAGTGTGTGACACAGATAAAGAGATTCTGCATATACTGTAGATAAAATCCTGACGTGACCTGTGTGAACACTGTCGCTTTACACACATATAACTCTGACACTGTCATTTTATGTGACATTGTGTGTGTGTGTGTGTGTGTGTGTGTGTGTGTGTGTGTGAACGCATGCACTCAGATGTGCAGGAGGATTATTTCTCCTCTGTATTTGCTGCTGGGGATTCCCAGGCTGCCCCAGACAATAGAGGATGTTTGTGTTACACAGGAAAGCTGCTCAGCTTTCTCCTCCCACTGTCCCTCAATCCATCTGTCCCCTTCCCCTCCATCTCCCTCGCTTTATCTGACACACTCAGTCCAGCGGCACACAGATTTATTCTTTTCCATCTCAGTGGAGAAAATACAAAATCAAACTGATGGAAATCCTCTTGTGACAACAGCTTTTCCAAGAGGTGAACGGCTTTGTGTGTCAGATTTTGTAGGTTGTCATATATCAACCTCCATACATCTTGTCTTCATGGTATTGTTTTGTATTTTGCCCACCGAGCTGTTATCCCCTTTATTCATCCCATCTAGTTTCCTTTTAGCACTGGAGCAGCCAAGCCTCTTAGATCAACGCTCAACACAACAGGACGTTTTAGCTTGTCCAGACCACCGAGCTGGTTGTTCCTCAAGAGCAAAACCTGGTTGTATCGATCCACCACGGCCTCCCTGTTGTTTCAGCTCAGCGAGCAGTACATTGGGGGAATGTTTGTACAGGAGTGACTGATGTACAGAGTGATTTAGAGCTCCCTCCAGGGTACCAGAGGAGGCGGCGATTATGACAACAGACATTTTAGAGACATAAGAGAAAAAGTTGTTTGGATGCTGTTCAGATCTTCAACAACCCTGCAGCTGATTACATGAAGTAGTCGCTTTTACAAATGTAACAGCAGTAGTCATAGCACAGTAGTGATTGTGGTAACATCCATAGTTTTATATCCTTGGAGCTTGTAAGTATTCTTACACCACTTTGATGGGCTGTGGCTGTGAAGTGATACCTCACCTCCAATCCATGTTTTCCACCTTTCATGTAGCCTTTGAAAGGTGGAAGCTTTTACAGTAGTTTGTTTAGCTTGAATCCACAGCCGATTCTAATATTAATACATTTTAACAGGGCTAAACCATGAAAATGTCCATAGAAACGTATGCAACCAGTGCTTTAGTTTAATCCACCCCTTCAGTCCGTTTCAATAGTTTTATCCTTGTGGACATATGACTAAATACACTGCCAGTCTTAAGGGTTCCTTCCATTGCTTGTCAGACTCTGCTGGAAGGATGCTGCAGGACTGCTGGTTTGAAAAGTTTCTATGGGGTGTTTTGATGCCTTTTCTTTGCCATGACAACCTGTCATCATAAATAATGTGAATTCAAGCTGACCCAACCCTCCATTCTTTGTCAGTAAGGAAACTTCAGAACTTTGAATGCATTCACTTTAGGGAGTACTGTGTTTATGTATATACAGTGCATGTGTATATACAAATGTTTAGAAATGTTTGATTTCCAAAGCAGTAACCAGTATGTATTTAAAGCACTACATGACATAAACATGGGAAATTCTATGCCGTGTACTCAGACAAATATAGGGCAAACACACAGGTCCTTCATCTGTTCTACATCCACTCTGCCAACTGAGCTTGGAAGTGAACTGAGCTTGCACACACTCTGATGTCTCAGCCTGCCCCCTAATGCCAAATTCCCTGGTGGGGGTGCAGGGCTGAGGGCTGCAGCGCTGCAGGGCATAGCCGGAGGACATTTGAAAAATTTGGCCAAAGACAGAGACGACGAGATGTCATGAGAGAAAGTCAGCATGAAAACCGCAGATTTTTTTCTTGGGAGACATTTTGACTGTTTAGGTACGTGCGTAACTGATGATGTTAATGATGGCTTCATCCCATTCAGGTGCTCCTGTGCCAGTACCCTGGTATTGCGCATGCTGGCTTACTTGGCATGGCTTACTGGAAAAGCTAAATGGAGCAGAGCCATCATGAATATTAATGTTAATATTAGTTACACCTGTGCTTTCCTGTGATGGCAAGTCAAAATGTCTGCTGTGAAAAAGCCTTCTCTAAAATTGTGGCTTCAAGCAGGGAAGCCAGAGGGATGAATCATGAGCTGTGTGTTTGTGGGTGGGGAGTGATAAACCACCTTTAAGCTCGCCATCGCAGTGGGATACCTGCTCCATTCTCTCTCTTCTCTGATCCCATTACCCACCATCCCTCTGAATCAATACATCAAAGCAGATATACAGCTGTTGCAGGTACATATACAGTACTCCACATAACATCTGATTTTTTTGACAAGCTGCAGATAACCATTTGTTTTTCTCCTGTGTCATTTGGTGGAAAACAAATGCATATCACTGTGACAAATGCATGCTGGATATTGTCAGTGTTACAACTAAACATTGAACAGGCAGTCAAATCAGAACTGACACAGTGATGTGTTCAGGAGCCAATGCCTGTCATCAGAAAAGAGCAACATGCCTGTCTGTGTGTATTCTTTCACAACAATGAGGTAGAACATGAAGACATCTGTTCAAACAACTAATTTATACATACTGTATATAGCAATAATGTATGACAATAAAGGCATGCTATTCTGTGCTGTTTTATTCTACATGTGCAGTATATATACATATGAGGTCAGAAAACTGTGAGTGTTAATGAATATGGCATCTTGAAACCAAAAAAATATAAACAAAGAATATTACATAAAGTAAGTGAGAAAGTGCACATGATGTGTTGAAATCATGTGATCATTTGTGTTTTAACAAAATGGTATCGACCAAGTTTGAAGGTCATTGCAGAATTTCACTGATGCACGTAGAAATCCGCTCACTTAATGCCTCATATTTGCTTTTACTACAGCATGGAGCTGCCTGTCGGTGTTTTCAGATTTAAGTGTAGCAATAAGCATGTGATCCCACCAGGATTCCCACCAGCAAACAATGACAGTTGTTGTAACTTTGAATGTTTGAGCCGCCAACTTACATCACCTCTGAATACAACTCAGAGTCTTCAAGGTAGGAGTATTAGATCCTCAAGAAAGAGAACTGTGCATCTACAGTCCTGCCAAGAAATATGAATGCGTTGGATGAGCAGGGCAATGGGAATCTCACAGTTGGTATACATCAACCGTGCTCATGTGCTTTCTCTTTCTCTCCCTCTCTCCTGATCACAGGTGAGGAACGACCTGACTAATGAGCTGGAGAAAGCCGACATTCAGATCGCAGATACAGAAAGTTTCTCCAATGACCCCTGTGTCAATGTTAAAAAGCTGAAGGTAGGTGATCCAGTCTGCACCCTTCACAATCCCATTTAACAAAAAAACAAGACAAAAAAAAGCAAACACTGTAATAGTTCAAGGTCACTCTCATTCAGATATTTCTCACATACACCAAACGATCGGGGGCCTATTGATTTAGGTTTTTGTTATCATTCTTTAATACAGTATTTTTGAGTGAGTCGATGAAGGAAAAATCTCAGTGAGACCAGCTGAGCCTTAATGAGGATTCAGTCAAGGCCATGAGGAGGCTGTGTTTGTTCTCATATTGCCCTGTAATGTCCTGATGGACACATCCACACCTGCAAACAGACAGGGTTTCTTATATTCTCTCCTTTCCTTGCCTCTCAAATGAGATGAGACAGAATAAATTAGACCATTATGGAGTCAATATTGAGATATTCAACTTGTATTTGTGTCTTACCACCATTTACGCATGGCTTTAACCTGCATGGTTGAGCAGACTTTGCTATAAGATAAAGAAAAAGTGCATGAAATTCAGACGCAAATGCAGTCAAGTGTGATAGCTAAATTATCCAAATTATCTCCAGAGGCAATCAGAGATGGATTTTGCCGTTTCTGCCAGTTGTATCGACACAGTTTCTCAGCGCTACAGTTTATAGTGGGGAAGATTGTGAGAGGACTCAGTGTAAGTACATTTTCAGATAGGATTTTGTGAGTGGAAGATATGACGTACGCAAGACGGAGCAGGTTGGAAGAAATGCAACAGAGAGATGATGAGACAGAGGAATCATGAAAGAACAGGAAGATAAGCTGTTTCTCCTAAAATGTATGGGTAACTCTGCATTTAGAAGGACTGACATTTTAAGCTGACACCATCCTTCCTTGATCAACTCTAAATATGCAAATCACAGTGTTGCCTCGAAAGCTTTTCAGAACGTTTGGATGGGGTGGGCGGAGAGGCCCTATGACACCCTAATGGTCTGTTTCCCTGCTCGTCTTGCAACAGCAGTTTGCCGTCTCCCCGACAGCTACGTAATATGATGAGGTAAAGCGTGACACAGATTTTGTTGTGAAGGCTGGTCTTTTTTTGGTACTCTACGATTGTGTATGCGAGAGGGTGTATGGGGTAGGGAGGGGGGCGCAAGGGAGCTATGGCATCACTGTGTGAGCAACAAACGGGAGCACTCACAGCCAAAATGCAGAGAGGCATCGGTGCACTGAAGTAGCCCTCTACTTTTCTGACACTCTCTGCTTTGCTCATTATCATCTCTTGTTGTCTGTCCCCTGCTTGTGACTGGACAGGCCTCCAAAATATCACCAGAAAAAAACACACACACACACACCAATTTTAGCAACAATCAAGCAAAGTCTTTTTCAGTTGGTACATAATTAATTGACATTAAACTTTGATGGTAAAAGGCTGAAATCCTGACATTTTTACACTTCAATGCATCGTTCTTCAGTATACTAGTATTAGATTATTAGATGAATGCATCACTAGTGTCAAGTGGCGCACCTACAATTCAAAATCCACAACCTCTGTCTGTTGGGTTTGCTTTGTTTTTGGTTGTAATTTATTTTAGAAGCAGAAGCCTGTTAATTTTATTTCAGATGTAAATGCCTGATCTGTGGCCTTAACAGTGTGTTTAAAATGTAATGCTCAGCGAGGATCAATTAGTGATCAAATGTGCGCACAGGTAGATATCGCTCAGTCCTGAGAGCATATGCATTTGATCATGTCTGCCTACAGCACACCCACTGCACAGCAATCATCACAAACAGACGGGGGGGGGGGGGGGGTTTAGTGGGTAGAAGCAGCACACTGCCCAGTCTACAAAGTGTATTTCCCATTAGCTCGTAAAAAACCATCATATCATTAGTAGTTTGTGTGTGTGTGTGTGTGTGTGTGTGTTTGTGTGTGTGTGTGTGTGCGCGTGCATGCACGCTTAATAAGCCTTAACAGAGTCTGATTGGGCTTATGAGGTACAATATTACTCAAACCATTATCACATATAAATCATCATGATAAAGTTACAAACAACTCTGTCATAGATAAAGCAGTCGAGGCTGCTCTCGCTACCCACTCCGAGAATAATTATTGTTAAAGTCATATAAAAGCTCAAGCAATTAAGGTAATATGTGGCCCTGTAGTGCCCCAGTCTGTCTGCAGTCTACAAACACAACACATTCTCTCATGCTCTTGCCCACAACTACGCAGTCTTTTCATGTTGTTGCCAGGCAGGCCAGAATTTATACTGAGGCTGTGGTCCTTGGCCATATCTGGAGTCATTTGGGTTAAGTGCCTTTCCTCCAGGGAAGAGCAGTGTTATTGAGTAGCCACTGGCACTTCACACATGCATGCACACACAGACATACACACAATGAAAAAATAACGCTGGAATGCACCTCACAAAAGTTAGAAGTTGTCACCTTCCCTTCTCGCACCTCCACACACATACACATTGTGACAGTGCCAGAGCAGTGGAGCAACAGTAACAGCTTTGCACAAAAGACCCCTTGAATGTCCCAGCATGCTCTCTGGCTCTGATGAGGAACCAGCAAAGAGGCCTTTTGATTGAACCTCTGAAAGCTCTCATCCTCTTTCATGTGTGTGTGTATGTGTGTATCCTATAAGCAAGAGCCTGTCTGTCACCTGTCTGTCTCTCTGTCTTACTGACCCTCTGTGTGTCCAGTCTATTCTGGGGAATAACTACAGTGTTTGCTTGTTGTGTAGCTCCGCATGTCCAGTCGCCCTAAGGAGTAGGAGTTACGATGACAGTGATTGGTCGCCCCCTCTGATCTGTGAATACATGACATATGGTAGAGACTGCCTAAGGGAGGAGCACTTTATGAACTGTATTTGTAAAGGTTTCTCATTATCCAGAATAAAAGCAGGGCAATGCCACTAAAAGGTTATCGTTTGTTTGTAATGTATAGCTTTTTCACTGCTGCCTTTTACCTGCCTTTTAGTGACGTACAGTTACATCAATGATGCTGTCAGTCTGTAGATTTCCTCTGTATTGAAAACTGCCCCTCTAAATCTGGTGGTACACTAGTACAGCAGGGCTCTGTCAGGGCCGTATAAATGCCTTATGACTTCTCTCAGTGCATCACACATCACCTCCAGCCTTGTTGACCAGCTGTACATCCATCAAAACTGTGTCGCTAATATTGGATTAGATTTGGGGCAGTTTTCCTGTGTGTGTGCGTGCGTGTGTGTGTACATGTTTGTGCTTAGAGTGTTGGTGATCATCTGCTTGTGTGCATATTGCTTATATTGCATATTGCATTTGCACACTAAATGACAGACTGTTGGCCCCAGAGCCTGATCTCTTTTTCCCACCTTGAAGCATGCTGCACCTCCACCCGGGCAATCTGAATTATTTACTGAGTCAATCACTGGGCCATGTGCTCTGAATCCCCTTGTAAATCTGTGCTCTCTAGCCTTGGTTGGCAAAGGAGGCAATTCTGCCCGATGACACAAATGTCTTTGTTGTTATGGATCGACACTCTGCCACTTGATATCGTCTTGGTCTCTCAGCCACTGCTTGTACATAGTGATAAAAATGCAGTTCACACAACGTGGCCGAGTCTATGTCCATTTGCCAATAAAGTGTGATGTTGTGGAATGATGAGAGTAGGAGTGTTAGTGGCTGATCCTACTGCAAATAAACTTTTCTTCCTGAGAGCTGTATTGACTAGGGGTAACAAACTGAAACCTCTTCTGATAGAAACGTCTTGCACATATTCCAACATTATAGTGAAGTCAGGGGGTCACAATAAAAACCTTGCACCGTGTAATGACCACTATACTATATGGTGACACTTGATACCATTATACATATTTCACTCTGTAGAGGTTTTGTGTGCTAAAGAATACACATGAAGTCTTATTCTTTCTTTCCTAGGACAATGATGTGAGAATCATCATTGGGCAGTTTGACGAGAACCTCGCCTCCAAAGTTTTCTGCTGCGTAAGTCTTCAGCTTGCACTTGTTTTGAATCTTTATATATCAGCAGTCTTGTCTTTTATTGTGTTGCCAGATCATGCTGCTTTTTCGCTTGAGATACAATTGCTGCTGTGAACTCAAGATTAGAGCATGATGTGATTCGATTTAGGGGAGTGCTTTGACCATGTAATACTGAACTGTAAATGTATAGCATGGCGTGGCATTTATTTCCATAGCTGACACAAACTTATCCTGCTCAGACAGATAATTGAATTTCTCACTTAACTGTTTGGCTTCACATAATTTGAACTTTAGATGCTTTTGTTCATGGAATTATTTTACCGTTGTGGCCCAGTTCAAGATTTAACAGTAATTTTCCCGAAAAAAATTGGCTTTAAATCTAAAATAAATCAGGAACAACAGGTAGGATATTTACACATTAGTTACAGTAATATCAATATTCCATTCTGTATCACCATGCTGATATGTTGCTTCAACCTCCCTGTCCTCTGACCCTCCCAGGCGTATAACCTGAACATGTTTGGTAGTAAATACCAGTGGATTATCCCCGGCTGGTACCAGGGCAACTGGTGGGAACAGGCCAACACCACCAACTGCACCACCAAGAAGCTGCTCACAGCTATGGAGGGATACATCAGTGTGGACTTTGAGCCGCTCAGTGCTCGGCAGATCAAGGGCATCTCTGGTCGGGTGAGTAACACCACCCAATGATGTACTCCAGTGTACGATCTGTTGTTAACATTTGATGTAACATCAGACATTTAATTAAAACAAAACAAAACAAAGACTATTGTTTCAGTGAGGTGAATTACTCAGCTTATTATTTTATTAAAGACTGGATGGTAGGTAGTGGATGTAATTGGATTACTATTACTACTATTTTCTTTTTTAGGCAGAGCTTTGTATTTACAGAAAATTGCTGTGCTTTTTATTTTTGTGTTATTGTACTGTTCCTCTGGTTGTAACCTGAGGTGCTCTTGTGATTGCGTTTTAGAGCATCTGTTGGAAAGTGTTCCTGTAATTATTTTGGGGAAAATCTCTAGAGACAGAGGTGAACTCACTCCCTTAAAAGACACCACAGATGCATGTTTTTAAACCAGAGATCTCAACCAAAATCAATTAGGTTAGGTAAGCCTTATTGATCCCGCATGGGGGTATATAGGGTATTATAGGGTTTGTTTTCACACAGCACTACTGGCAAAGGTGCATTGATCCCAAAACAGACTTATTTCCAGTTATTTTGTATCTCAAATTGTGTGGAAAGTAATCCATTCTCCTTGGGCCAGGTTACACCAGTAATGGTGCATTTGGAATAATCCAGCAGAAATGTATTCCTGAGTAAAAACCTGTACCTTCTTTTTCAGACCCCTAAGGAGTATGAGAGGGAGTACAGCCGTGAGCTTCAGCAGAAAGGTGTGGAGGCCAGTAAGTTCCATGGTTTTGCCTACGATGGGATATGGGTCATAGCCAAAACCTTGACTCGAGTGATGGAACTGCTAAGGATAAAACAACGGCAGAACACATACCACAACTTCACTGTGGATGACCGTGAAGTGGGAAAGATGGTGCTGGACGTCATGAACGAGACCAACTTCTACGGTGTTACAGTAAGTTATGGAGCAGATCACTGTTTTTTTTTACCCCCTCTTTTTATCATGCCTCCGTGCTAGCCACAGACAGATATGTGCATGTGGGCAAAATGTTTTCGTTTATATGTATTGGACACATACAGAAAAGGAGAGACAAAAATGTCACAATAACACATAAAGGCATTAATTACTGCTCTGTAAGGCTGAAAGCTTGTTTGTAGAGAGTCTTGCTTCGCCATCCTTATCCCTGTATGAAGCCTGAGGTGATGTCATTTGGTGCTGCCAACTCACTCCAGTGCATTCAACATTGATCCTGGTGGCTATGCTAGCTACAAGCTGTGTGCATGTGTGTGTGTGCGTGTGTGTGTGTGTATTCTCACTCTCACTTCCTATTGAGCTATTAGAGGATATCTCCTGTTCCCCTGTAAAGGCCACTCCATTATTAGAGTATGCCACGCTGCTCCCAGGCTGCACTGCCAGTGAGCATGCAGAGCCCTACAGTGCAGTGGCACATTACTCATATAATATCATATTCATAACTGTGTGTACAAATAAATGCCCCGAACAATGGAACAAAGGATGAAAAAGAAAGAGTTGAAAAAATACTTTACTCATATTTCATATTTACCAAACCTGATGGTCTGAGAGAAAAGCCGAGATGGGACACAAGAGAGAGAGACAATATTACAGAGGCACAGATTTTTCTCTAGTATAAATGTCAGCAGAACGAGAAAGAAAGAAAGGGAGAGAAAATAGCCCTGGAGAAAATCAGCACAGGCTACTGACTTGTATTATTGTCAGGCCCTTCGGGGGCTAATGTCCCCGGTGGTATATTGTATGTGTGCTGCAGCACCATACCAAATCCTTTGGGTCCTCATTCCTCATCCCTCTCCTTTCACCTCTCCCAGCACAGACCCACTCAGGGCTGCTGATCAGGAGCAGGCTGACATTGAGCCTTTCCTCTGAGGTTCAGGGAAGAAAAGCAGTGCAGGGAATATTGATGACCATGTAACAATTCATTCACTTTTTACTCCAGGCACACAAAAGATGATGAAATCTGCTAGATTGTTTGAATAGATCGAGCAATCTTATTCTCCCCTTTCACATTTGTATTGACTTGCATTGATCCTACACATGTAGCCATTAGTGGTGGGAGAGGGACTCAGATCTGTTTCTTTAGAAAATGTATTCATGCCACATGAAAAGTAGAAATGAAGATTTGCTACAAACAAATGTAACAGAGGTCATTAAAAAGTAGTAGAACATAGGAAGCAGGTAATTGAGATAATATTACATTGCATTTAGATGTAGTATTTAAGTATACTTAGTTACTTTGACCCCAGAGAACCACCACAATATAAGTGAAGTGTAATAATAATGAAAATATCAGATATGACAGGATTAGGATTTTATAGTGTGTTGTTTTAATCTTACAATGTGGTTGTTTAGTTTTAAATAACCTTCAATTCTAAAAACAAACAAACAAACGTAATAATACAAAATCAACATGTTGATTGGAAATGGACATAGTTACAGATGATTTTCAGAGTAGCTACAGTAAATCTGCTCAGAAAGCAGTTACACACACAACAGCGTTTAACCAGCTAAATATTTTTATAATGATGTTTTCATTTTGACAACCACAATCCTCAGAAGACTAAAAGAAAAAGTCTGAGCAAAATATTGTGCTTGTGGTAAACAAATATGTTGTTTGGAGAGGACTGTATTGCAATATAATTAAATGCATTTTTGTACCAAATGATTTGAGGTCTGTCGACCATTATAACTGTTCTTTTTTTAAGGGATTACAGGAAATGAGATCAAAAGCGTTCCGTTATGCAGCACACACTTAGCACATAGAAACTTCCACCCACACATGACAACAAAGACACAGGAAGGCAATTTTCATTCCATATTGCATGCATCTTTTATGCTATTTACAAATTCAGATTTCAAAAGCAGCTATTATACAGCTCGCCTGGTTTTCTTGTAAATTGCAATAACTTCCACTGGGTTTCCAACAAAATTAATCCCTGCACAAGCACCAGTGAAATGGCAAAGTCTAACTGTTTATCCTTGGTTTAAATGTGATGTGTGCATGTTTGCCTGATCATACAGGGCCATACCCTGACTTGAGCCTTGTGCTTTTCCTCATGTCACGATTTTGTGCCTCGTGTTTGCTTTGTACACAAGCACATGTTGTGGTATCACACCATGTCCGTTCTGTGCCGATGTCAGTCCCGCTGCTGAATCAGTGGCGGAGGCAGCTGCAGCAGCAGGAGAGTGATCATCGAGGCTTCCACAGTATTGATCTGGCTGCTCTTGGGGCCACAGAGAAGCCTAACATTAGCTGGAAGAGATCTTCCAGGGTATAGAGAGTGCAGATCACTGCTACAGCCACAGGCTGATGTACAGTAGAATTGGGTTGGAAGAGAAGAGACACAACAGGTTGTGATTGGGGGACGATATATGTGAGTTTCAGTTTATTTCACTGGCTGTATCTGTGGTCAGTGGTCACATTGTCTTTGTGGCCAAAAGTGAGTAGCACAGTCGTTGACTTCACAGTCAGATGGACACACAGAGGCAAGACGGATAGCTATTGGTTGGTTGTGTGTATCTGTTTTTTTTCTCTCTGCTAATGCGTATGCATACATACAAGTGCATGTGTGTACACATCACATCAGCTGTCCTGGCACAAACCTTGACAACCCAGAGGATATCACACCTGCAGCCCGCAGAGCGACATCTCATTTGACCCCAGCAGTCCTGTCACTGACAGCGTTCTCACCTCCGCAGACAAAGTGATACCTGGCCGTCTCCCCTGTCTCACCTCAGACAGGCACATTCACACACAGACATTCATGCGCACTCTCAGTGATTGCTCCATCAGCCACCACTGACACAGGTCTGAACCTCCCACACCTGTCTGAGTCAATACACCTGGTGATGTTGCTGAAGCTACAGAAGAGCACAATACCTCGTGGAAAGAGGCTTTACAGTACTTTCTTTGAATTTTGGTCAAAAAAGGTTAGTTTAATCATTGTAGCACAGACATTTCTATCCAATTAAGAATGTGAAAGTCAGCAGATCTGCATATGTTTGATCTAATTTAAATATTCTACAAACTGTGTTTACACTTGAAGGGACAAATTGGGGGCTGTTAAAATAAGTACGAGTCATTTCAATAAGGTTTGCGATAGCTCTGCTTTTGCTGATGTGAAGGGTAATTACGACGGCAATACTAATGCACAGCGAGAGCATGATGGTACAGCTACTCAGAAACCTGAATACATACACTCACTCATTACAGGTTCAAGTCAAGTTCCCTGTTTTCACCCACATTGTCTGACCCTGTTTACACACCATCGTTATCTGAGTATAATACCTAATGAGCTGAACTGAGGTGCACTGCATTGTCCTACTTACAGTATACTTAAGGCATAATGGCAATGCATATTGTAGGAAAGAGCAATGTGTGACAAAACTTGTTGACGCTACATAGTCAGGTTGACACTGTGGTGTGCAATTGGTAGTGGAGAACTCGTACATCACATGGGTAACACAGCACACCTTCTGCACACCTACATCATCAGGGGCACATTCATGTGCATAAGCACAATATTAAACATATTAGTGCATAAGTGCATACACGTAGCACATAGACACGCATTCATGCGCACACTCAAACAAACATCAAAGATGCCACACAAAGACTGGGATTCAAACGAAGGGGTGGGATCCTGCTCTGCTACTTCAAAGCCTGCCATCTTTTTGAGGCAGAATTGGCTCTCCAGCTTCCTTCCCTGTATTTCCCCCTTAGCTCTCTTTTAATCAGCCAATGCAAATGCTCTCTCTCACTCATACGTGTGAATGTATATATATGTAAATATATATACATTGACACATATGTGTCTGTGTGTGTTGTGTGCATGTGTATGGATTTATTGATTGATCTGCTCTCACCTTTTTTTCGTTTGCTGTAATATGTAAACCCAGTTAAATGTGTAATTAAGGATCTCTGTATGCAGATGGGGAATTAATTGAACAGTCTTGCTAGATGAAGAGGGCGAGAGCGATAAAGAGACAGAGGGAAGGAGAAAATAGAACAAGGGAGAGACTACATGGGAAAGATAAAGCGACAGAAGCCAAAAGTGATTTGAATAGGGCTTACGCTATTGCCACAAAGTTGAATTGCTTTTGTCTACCTTGTCTGCATTTTCCAGACGCTCCCTCCTTATCTTGTTCCTGTGGAGTTTAAATCAGAGACTTTCCTTTGTTATTTTTCTTCCTCATTTCTGGGAGCTTGTTTGACCAGTAAACACACCCCTTTTGGTATATAAATTTGAAATGAAATGCTAAACACAATGGTAGAAATATTCACTGACCGCTGCACGCTGGTCTTTGGTCTCACTTTACCTTTTACCTTTTAAAAGCTGCCTGAGCTCTGAGCCTAGACCAATGCTAAGTGAGCAAAAGCAGTTAAATCAGGCCGCCTTGCTGACCTGATGTTGTTCCAAGGATATTAGCAAATGAATTGGCTGAAAGATAATTTTGTTTGCCTCTATAAACAAATCAATTCTGGCCACTTCTAATCAAATGAGATGCAGTGTTCAGGAGCCGAGTCGCTTCTCTTTCCCTGCCAATGCTCCAGTATCAAGAAAGCATCGTGCGTGAATTTAGTTGGAGTAAGCACCTATCTTATTTTCTGCTCAAATTCACTTTACTGCTTATGCTGCATCTTCCTCAGAGGAACAGAGTGTTTTCAAGTGTTTGTTTCCGGTGTTGTATTAAAGAAAGATGTTCTGTTTTTTGTGTTTCCATCTTTTCAGGGTCAAGTTATGTTTCGGAACGGAGAGAGAATGGGCACAATAAAATTCAACCAGTTTCAAGGTATGTGGGACGTTACTGATGCTGTTTTCCTTAAATCAACCAGCTTCAACTCTCTTTTCAGGGTTCATTGTTTCCTTATTGTTTGCTCAACCTAAACCATAACCCATATTGATCAATCTGTTGTGTGTACTTTACCTAAACTGTCAGACCCATCTCTAAACATCCCAGCTTGTTCTTCTTCTGACTGTGCCGCTCTGGAGTTAGGATTGTTGCCATAATTTTTGAATTTCAACCACTCATGTACATCTTCAGTGAAAACCAACAGTTGTCTTAGAAATTTTGCAGGATTACCGCAGCCTTATGGAAAGCCACTTCCAAAGTCAGAAGGCTGCCACGGTTGATATACTGGTACCTATAATGGATCCAAGAGGGCTTAAGAAAAGCTTTTAGCAGAGTCATATTCACAGGAAAGGGATGTTGAAAAATTTCACACTTGTTGAATGCTTTGTATTCACATTTATCTCATTAGCTGTTGCTCTGGAGTGGGTTTGCACAACTGCAAGACTTGTTTGTCAGAAAACATCAACACAAGTATTTTAGACTATTCATCTTTGTCTTTCTTGGTGTTTTTTCCTATGTGTAGACACACAAACCTTTTTGTATGGAACTGCATATTCAGTGTGTTTCAGTACAAGTGCAAGTTAGGTCAGTCTGAAACTCTAAATTACACAGCCCCTGGTATGTTACTGTGTTTCCTCTCCTCTGTGGTGATACGATCTGTGTATAGATGGTGAAAGTTTACATGCAAACACATGCCTCAGTGTTTTCTATCCTCATAGCGTCATCCTAAGGTTGTTTTTGAGCCGGCGGGGCCTGCTGAGTGACAGAATAACCCACAGCCTGCATCTCAATGCAGGGGATTCCCAGCTCCAAGGCTCCCCAGACTATGTAGCACACTGCATGGTGTTGTTCAGCCCTGTCTGCTTCACCATCTTATCTTCCCCACTGCAGAGGGGCTTGACCCCTCTGGCTGCTTACATCATGCAGTGTGTGTGTGTATGTGTGTGTGTCCGTGCATGTGTGTGTTCATTTTCTGTCTGGGAGCACAAGAGCGATAGAGGACAGTATGCTCTCTCACATGATGATGTGTCCACCTCTGCTTGTAACTGACTTTCAAGAACAATATGATGGGTTTGACACAAAGGGAATTTTGTTGAATTGTATGTTTAACTTTAGAATAAGAATAAGAGTCAGTCAGTAAGTGTGTAGTATGAAACTAGGAGTTTGCAGTGTGGTTTGTCATTGCTCGGGGAAAAGAGAATAATAAACAGCAAAAGCTATCTATCAGGGTGGAGGGTGGAGGGTGGTGATTGAGACAAATGCTGTGTACTTTATACTATTTATCATATGATATTGTTGCCGTAATAGACGAGATCAATGTTCTGCAAAAACAGATTAACAGGAAGTGGCTGAGGATTAGGGTTACCCCCCTGCCACCTATGTGAAGACATAAGAAACCCCAGCCATCTGTTGTTTGACTTGACATTACATAATTCATGGCACTTTGCAGACATGACATGTTTGAAAAAAAGGGACAGTTTACATGCGGTACTGGTTACAAGATACAGGTTTTTATTATGATTATATGCAAGCAGCCCCTCCCCTCCCGTGTGCATTGTGGGACACTAATGCAAATCAGTGGGAGACTCAAAAATCAATCATTTTTAGCACGTGCACTGATTTTATGGTGTCTTAATTTTGACAGGGTTTAACTGTCTGTGACCATACTACAGACTGAAAAGCTCTGGGACTACAGCTACAGAGAGTAGCCATCTAAAACATTTTTGGGTCCAATCAACCAGGAGAAGCATGGCATCAGATAAAATGACCCCTCGTCACCTGCAAGAATGAAACCAAACAGCAGGAGCACGAGCAAGGACAGAGCTGTTTGGATGGTGGTAACATAAAAAAGAGTGGAGGAGGAAAGAGGTTATACGTGAGCAGGCTACTGTGTATCTATATGTACCAGGGAAGGTGTGAGGAGGGGTTTAGCAGCTTTTGGTTGAGCAAAGGAAGGAAAAATTACCATAACTGAAATGCAGCTGAGCTCCCGGCCACATATCCATATTAATTTGAAACAATCTTCTCCGTCTGTTCTGTTTCTGTCTGTCTGTCTTTCCATGTCTCTCTCTCTGTCTCTCTCTCCTTCCAGAGCTTGTTGCCCACTGTGTCTGCCACACCCACTCACACACCCCTCAACCAAATCCTCCCCTACAGTGTATGTTACAGCTATCTCTCACCATCTTCCTCCAGCCATACTATATCTCCTCCATCCCTCCTCCGCCTTCACTATCACTTCTTCCTCACTTGTCAGGCATCGTGAATTTGTCACCCTCTTGACATACCGGGAGTCTGAGTTGGATGGAAAGGAGAGGAGGGACAGCCCCAGCTTGAATATTTCAAAAGGCAGTGATCCTCAACATGACCCTATCATCTGTCCTCAGCCTCTGATCCTCCATTTTACACTGTCAGATGTTCTTAGTCAGGGGCCTCCATGGCTCTCGTTCCCACTGTCTCTCATGGGGATAAGAGATAGCTTGCTACCAGAGGTCATGATCACAGTTGCAGTCCCTCTGAGTGCAGATTTTAAATCAGTGCACTACCAGGCATGATAGATAAGGAATCATGACCTTTGTGGTAATGTAAAGAGGAGAGAGGTTCAGTAATGTAAACCAATCAGCCACAACAGAAAAACTGGTCATTAGTTTTAATGCTGTAACTGACTGGTGTATAGACCAGCAAGGTGAAGATCATACAGTATGTGTGTGTGTATGTGCCTCAAAGGTTAAGATGTTTTAGATCTTTAGAGATCTATGTAAAGATTTACTATCTATAACACTGCTACAGTACAAGAATTACTTTTCTGCTTTTCTATCATCTTCTGTAGGAATTTGTTCTAGCAACAGCTTCATCGCTGTCAGTTTACCTCCAGGCAGTAGTTTCCTCACAGTCTTTTCAACTTAAATAGCTCAACAAGAATATCATTGAACTATTCCATGAATGTTTTTGAGTAAAGCAGCACTTTTTCCCCATGCTACAGTTTCACAGATCTGACATGAAACTTGATCAAAGAGTGTGTTTACATATGGAATAGAATCCTGGGTATGAACCCTGTACTGTTTTTGATCATATCTGTGATCAGCAATATGGTGTGATTCATATATATGATGATATGCATGATCATAGCAGCATCCAGATTTATGATGGTGTGCCTGCAGGCGTTTCTTGATTTCTCAATTCATTTTATGAGATGGTTCAGAAACCTGATAAGGTGTTTACATGCCACACAAATTATAAGAACTCAAGGTAGTATATCCTGGTTTTCCTAAAAAACTGAGAGAAAGTCCAGGTTTCTCACACACTACACTTGAAAATAACTCTAATCTTATCAAGCTACAAACAATTGCAATCATAATCAGCATTATGAAATTATGACATATTCTGTAATGAGGTCCAGCAATCAACTATTTGTTTTCACCACCAGCATGAGGTCAGGTCATCTGTGTTTGAATTGCAGGTGCAACTGAGAAAAAAATATTCAGTGTGTCAAATGGATCAGTTTGGAGAGTTACAGTGAACACATATTAAGTGCACTCAGGAACAATAATCACAACAGGAGCCAGGCAGATACAGCTCTTACTGGAGTGGTTACCAAACTAACATGACAGGGGGAAAATTATTCACCTTCACAGCAGTGGAGATTTTGACCACTAGTGCACATGGGTGGCAGTGAATGATGCCAGTGATTTCACACAATTCCCCTGATGTACAGGTGGTGAAAGATGCAAAAAGAAATAAGGAATAAGGAAGATAGTTACCACAGAAACACACTACTGTATGTATACTCTTAACGGTATTATAAAGTATAAGTAGTATAACAGCATTTAAAGCAATAAAAAACATATTTACAAATGTCTTTTGTGCTTTCAAAGCCTCAGAACACAAGGCTCCAAATCCAGAGTGTTTTTCAATGTTATTAAATATTCATGACTAAATGAGAAACATTCAGTGTTAAAGTTAGAATGAAACAACTCTGCTCAAAGTTTAATTCAAATGCGGCTCAACCCTGGCTGGTGCACCGAACTACATGACATCGTTGTTTTTCAACTGTGCGCACTTCAAATCAAGGACAAAAATAAAGATGCAGAAAACCTCTCATGTACTAAAACGGTTGTAATTTTGGCAGCTGAAGTGGACCCCATCGTTTATAGAGAATACATTTTCAGAGCTTTAACTTTTTCATGTGGTATATCACATCAGGAATATCAGTTAAAAGTTGACAAATGAAGAAAATTAGTCTTGTATTTGCAGTTATTTGGTGTGACAAATGAAACAAAAAGGCATGAGATGTGATTGCACACGGCTGAATGACACATTGAGTTTTACTATCCTGCTGTGACCATCAATATTCAATATTCCCTGTGGGGATAGAGTGCTGGGATAGTATCTTAGCATCTCAAAGTAGGAGTGCTGATATACAATCCCTTCTGCTGTTTAGATCCTAACAAAGGATGTGGTCAAGGGAGAGACAGTCATTGATCGTTAACGCTGAAAAGTTTGAGAAACACAAACCCTAATTGTGTATCCACATGAAAACCAACGTGCTGAAATGGTTACATATAGTCTAATGTGTTTTTTAACATTTGCTGGCGCTTTGGTGCCAGAGCTGGAGATCAAATGTGGTGATTCACACAGAGGAGAGGAGGGGAACGAAGAGGGGAACAAGGTGCCCTGTGATGCTGCAAAAGCTGATGTTATCTGTCATTTTCTTCGTCAAGGACAATGCTACAGAGGAGTTCAATGGGCCTGTAAGAGTGATAACAGAGAGATTTGTGCACGCACACCAGAAGAAATTGCGGGTTGTTTGTAGTGCTTACAAAAAAAGAATCAGAATAATCTGTCCTCTCCTCCCATGCCCTGCTTCTCTCCTCCCTGGTGCACTCTCTAAGTGAGTAATCTTTATGAGTGAAGAAGAGTGAAGGCCCAGGTTTGTTTGACAAGGTCATGCTTCCTCCAATATTACACCTGAGGGACTCATTCTTGTTCCTAAAAGAGAAATCCTGAAATAGCTGTGTTTGAGCAGAGCTCCGGAGAGACTGTGATATTTACAGGCCGGGGTCTACAGCAGTTTAAAGTCCCTTGACACCATCTAGAAAATGATTAAGTTAATGTATAATGCAATATAAATACCAAAGAAGCACTGGATTTATTCATTGTCTTCTCCATGTCTGTTGAAGATTCTTTTTATAGTATGCATTTGAAGTGCGCTGTTGCTACATGTGAGCTCTTTATGTCTTTCTCTATGAACTGGTTTTTGTGATATCTGCTCCTCATTGCCCTTTAGGTTTCCTTGAGGTAAAATAAACTGATAATTGAAGCTGTATAAAGTAGAAATACCATTTCCTGACCATATTAAGCTGCATCTGAAAACTACCGATGGAGAATCATAAAAGATAATCTTACTGAGTGCTTTAAAGTTCTATGCTTTGGATAATTTGTTATATTACTGATGGGTTTTGGAAGATCTCCCTGAGATTTAAAGCTCTCTATGAGGTTATACCTCTGTGCCAGACTTCACAGCATAAAACCTGGCCATTCTTGTTTGTGTCAAATTACTGTTTGAATTAGATTTACTTCTTCTCTCAAAGTAGCATCTGTTACATTCTCTCCAAATGCAGATCACTGGAGCTATATTTTTTAAACCCAGCAAGCTGTTTTGTATCTGCAATCCATTATTTTAGCACCTCACAGACAAGTTAATTTGACTACCTGAAATATTTCACAGACCTTGCCAGGAAGACAAGCCAGAAAACTCCAAAACTGGGGCCGGACTCAAGTGATGCAATGTTAGTCTCTCAGTTGGCTGCTTTGATCCAGACAGAAATATGTCGTCATCTACTTGAAGGATTGCCACAGAATTTTGGACAGAAATTCATGATTCCCAACCACAGGATAGATTGTCATGAAATATGATATTGAAACTAATATTCATGTTATAATTTATTCACTGTTGTACTGTATCATTTGTGCTTATTGTTTATGTCTGTTTGTTTTAAGATAAAAAAAAAAAAAAAGTGAACATGTTAGTGTGCTGACTTTGCATTTGGCACAGAGCTTTGTGTTGAAGACTTTGCTGCAGCCTGTTTGTCTCATTTAAAGTATCTTATTCAGCAGCTTTAATTGCTTTTTAAGTACAGTGAAGGAAGTAGAGGCCAGCATTCATTTGTTAACCATGTAT
Source organism: Caranx ignobilis (assembly GCA_021432705.1). Classification (NCBI taxonomy): domain Eukaryota; kingdom Metazoa; phylum Chordata; class Actinopteri; order Carangiformes; family Carangidae; genus Caranx; species Caranx ignobilis. Next base: position 2,410,475 of record MU269991.1, on the reverse strand, counting down.
ATGTTTTAATATCTACATATGTATGTGTGTGTGTGTGTGTTTTTACAGAGGGCCAGGAAGTGAAAGTGGGAGAGTACAATGCTATTGCTGATGTGCTGGACCTCATCAACAATTCCATAAGGTTCCAAGGTATGAAGATGGCTACATGTCAGTGTATGTGCTTGCTTTTGTGTGTGACCATGTGAGCGATGACTGGGAGATGATGTGAAGCTCACTGAAGAGGAAGAAGGAGAAGAAGGTGTCCTGATGCGTCTAATGTGTGTTTTTATATACGTTACAGCCCCATCACTCTCTTTGCTCACTTCAATCCAAACTCTTCGTCTGGCACACGTACATACCCCAACACCGACACCACTCAGTGTAGGGACTCGCCACTCTGCTTTCCCACTCTAAACTGTCCTCTCACAGTTAAATTATTTACCAGTACATTTTTCACCCCTCCTGTGTTTGCTTGTGTTGACATACTTTGTAATTT